>JAXCHB010000209.1:2317517-3540034 GCA_036926305.1 Uropetala carovei
TTTCTTTTTAAAATCGATGAATTTAAGCGTGCGTTGGCGTGAACTCTTTCTTTCTTCCTCTTTCCCATTAAATCCTTTTATAGAAAATCATTGTGGAAATTTAGATTTCTGGCACTTTTACGATGTTGAAGGAATGCAGTTATATAAAAACTGTCCATCTCATTAATCATTAGAAATTTATCGCATGTAAAAGTATTTACCGTAATATTATAATCATAAGCGCAATATCATGTCTACTTAGATGTTCTGAGAGGCAAGAATGACATTTAAATCTATTCAGCGGTAAATAGTAATAACCTTGAGCTTTTTCAATTAAACTTTGTATACCCTGGAGTTTTTCTGTTTTCCTGCAGATTTTTATTGCAAACGTCACGTGAGATGAGAAACACCCCTTTTGTTGTTGTTACGTAAAGCGGGAGACGTAATGAACAAAATTTCCTCTCCTAGTTCCTAATGTATAGAGCAGCGCTTCTTTTTTGCTCCACGGCACACCTTCACGCGTGCTTAAGAACATCGCGGCACACCAAACAACCCCTAATTCATTTCTCCGCGTAAATACTCATTTTTAAAGAAAAAACTAGCGTAACAAGTAAACGTCGTAGTTATATTAGATTGTTACGATTGGTAAAGCAATAATTGTATAATTTTATTGTACATTAAATACATAATTCATAAAAATTAAATATCTTCGGAGTGTGCGGCACACTAGTCCCTTCCTCGCGGCACACCGGTTGAGAACCACTGGTATATAGGGATAGAGGCAAATTCCGCCCCTTGGATCCATCTGCCGCCTCCGGATGGATTCTCGCTTTTTTCCGTGAGTTTTTCTGCTGCTTTGCCCTCGTGTCCGATCCTGAAACCCTTTCTAAAGACCTATAGAGCAAAATGTATTGTACAGGATGCGTTACGGGACAGTGTGCTCTCTGCAATCCTCGTTTTTGCATTCTACGTCCGCAGAAAGTGTAATTCTTATTTCTGCATTTTCCCTTCGCCGCCTCCTTGTGTCCTTTCCGAACTCCAATTCGCTCTTCTTCGCAACACTCGGCTCTTATTGTAGCGTCGCTCCGTTATCTCGCAATTTAGCCCTATGGCGGGATTGGCCTGCGTCTCTGTTCCACGCAGGCCTATCAATCCCAAATTGCATGTGAGTCATGTATGAGTTCGAATTATGTAGCGTGCAGCTTGAAACGATAACGAACCTGAATACTTCGTTTAAACTTAGTAAACTTTGAGCGCAAAGCCTTCGATACGGACACCAAACATATTTATAGTTTTGCATTCCGTTGTCTCTCCGTGATCGTTTCGCCCGCCGTCTTTCACCGACTTCAATTAGAATCTAAGTAATGATAGGGTCGCATTTTTTTTTTAAACCGGCGAGCCGCATGCGGGCCTCGTGTTTGAGACCCGTCTTATTGTTAGAACGAGCGTCATTCCATCGCCCGCTCCCCCTCCCATTCTTCCGTCTCGGCACTCCTCCGGCTTCCCTCTCTCCGCATTTCCCGCCCTCGACCTCTCCCTCTCTGCTTCTCCTCTCTGGCTTCCTCCTTTGTTCTCTTCTGCCACATCTCTTTCCTATCCCCGACTGCATTTATCCGAATCTGGGACGTCTTTCGATCGTTGATTCTTCTCCTTGGCCGTCGCTGGGTAGAATGGAGCTTTCGTCACCTCCCTATACATGTTTTCTTCGCTTGCCCCCGTTCTTCCACTTGGCTGTGACGAGAGCTCGCGGGGTTTTATTTGCCGCTCCGACTAACGAGGGGAATGCGATGACAACGCCACAGCGCGTCACTCTGTTCCTTTTCGGTTACCGATCTTTTGTTGACCAGCGTTTTGATTTACGGCTTTCGTATCAAGGTTGTCTCGTGCTCCAAACCGCATCCCAAGGTGGATAATGCTTCTTTGATGGAAAGGCTCGATTCGGTTTGAAAGGGGGAATAATTTCGATCCGATCGTGACATCGGGATTGTTCGGTAATACTCTCGAGTTGATTTGCTTTGTCGATGTCTGCCATTATGGTCGACGCGGAACGTGTCACGTAATCGGCTCCTATTATCACGGTAAACCGCCTGTGTTTTGTGAAAATAATTTTTAGGTTGTTTACGGTTGCCGAAGAACGCGACGAGAGAGAAAAAGGCTTTGTTTTATGTGGACAGCTTTGGTGTCATCCTGCGAAAAATTATATTAAGCTCTTGTCTATGTGGTTGTTTATATGTTATGATTTTACTCGTCTTTCGAGTAAACACGGTGAAGCGAGCCGATAAATATTTATAATCAGGTGTGGTTTGTTGTCAGATTCTCTCGATGTAAATGCATCAAATATCGGTGTAGTGTTTATGTCTGCCTCGGAAGAAGATAACTTGTACGCCGTTAATCGCATTGCGCAAAAATATCTATTTATTTGTGTTCCCAGAACGTATACTTCGCATGAAAAAGTGGGTGTAGTGAGAAGATGGGGGCGGGCGATTGGAAGCGTGGAAGGCTTACAAGTTGGAGAAGGTGATCCTGAGAGGGTGGGGCATTTTTGAAGGGGAGATACTAACGTGGCTAGTTCACCAAGGGAAGAGTGTATTTTCGTGTCCAATCCCCCCGTCTGTGACTAAATCTAATCTCTCTGCTAATGAATGTCCTTCAAAGCAAAGAATTCTGCTACATTCGTATTAATTTTAAGGGTAAATAAATGCCGAGTTTTTCCATTAGTATGCAATTGCTTTCTTCTACAAATACATCATTTACTGTTGTTGTTTATACGCTTGTTTTTTATCTTGTAATTTGTTCTTATCGTCAGCTTTAGATTTTTCTCCCCGTATATATTTTTTTTACCTCTGTTTGACTGACCTCTTGAGAGAAATTGATTACAGGTACTATACCTCGCAATACGCTCGGGGTGCGTTCCTAAAAACTAGAGCGTATCGCGAATCAGCGTATTGCGAAACGCATTTATACGTAAGAATAATGCTATGAAAAAGAGATGCGTTCCTAGAAAGATAAAAATCAAGGATATTAAAAAACCGCATGTAAATGAAACCCCAATTATTCATATAAATTGAAACTGGTTAAAACGGAATATTTACGCATCAGTTTTTAAAGAAAGACAAATTATCCAAGATATCGTTGCTCGGGTATAGGCCTTTTCAGTGTGCATGGAAACGCTCTTCGTTCTCTGGGATTTGTAAGAGCGTATGTCCGAATCATGCCAGCGGATCGAGAGGTGGAGCTTAAAACCGAAAAGGGCGTATCGCGAGGCATACCTATATATAGAAATCTTAAAATAATCGAATACGTTTTAACATCCACCTAAATTAAGCGTAATTTTTAACTTGTATTTTTCCATAATGTAAATGTGCTATAATGGGTACTTTCTCTCGGAACATATTTTGTTATTCCTAATGTTACTTTCCTTGCACTGAAAAGCCTGCAATGATGTCTATTCTCGTAATAATTTCGTTATTAAAAAAAATATAGTATACATAAAAATCCATTTTCACTTTGAAATTAGTATCTTTGTTTTCAAGAATCTTTAAAATTTATCAAATGTAAAAAAGAGAATATAAAAATAATTTAGGATGTTATTAGAAAATATACCTTGTGTAAATAAATGAAGTAGGTTGCAGTTATTTGACCAAATCACGCCCACATTCAAGCTACAAAACCCCCGCTCTCAAATCTAATTCAACTTTCTTTATTTCTTATAAGAAAAGTTTTTTTTGTGTGATCAACAAGCTCATCATTTATTAGAGAGAAACTTCGCATCGGATGAGTGGTATTTCCATTAAAACTGCCTTGTATCGAGTATTGACCGTATTGTACGAAAAAATGTATACTCTCTGCATGAAAAGAATGGATGCATATAGAGTTTGAATGACAGTGTCTCATTTTTTCGTCTGCGTTGCTTTTCACTCGTTCCCGCCCAATTATCTGCTGACACCTCCGTTTTTCCTCGCGTCCTATCTCTTCTCTCTTTCTTTTCCCCTCCCTCATTTCTTTTAAATACGTCGAATTGGCCTCCGGGGGTGGATATGTTCGACTTCGAACCAAAAAGCTGTTGATGATGCTTCACGCTTTCTTATTGTAGGTTGTTGAGTGAAACTAGCGCGGTTTATCTTTCTAAGATTAAATAAACTGAACTCGTTCCTATAAAGATTTCGTTAGATACTTGCTTCGATGACTTAACAAATTTTCTAAAACTTTACTTCATTTATTTGAAGGTATAATTGTAAGGTGTGCAGATGATCCTGAAGAAAAACATTAATTTCAGGACTTGTGACAAAACGCTCCGGAACGGCGTTCCGATACAATTTTTGAAGAAGAAAATTCCTGAGTGTTTGTGTTAGAAAAACATGGCAGGCTTTTAAAAGATTGCCACATTTATGAAATAAGTATGTACGTGTGTAACATTTTTAAGAAATAAGCTTCTATAAAATATAAAAGATGTAAAATATGAATTAAAAAAATATATGTACCAACCCCATCATACTTTTATGGTTTCCTCTTCCTTTTTATTTATAATTAAGCCCTGATTAATCATATGCCCAAAGTAAGTGAGAAGTCAAGCGTTTGTCGCCAACAAAGCCTTGTTTACATTTAAAACGTAGTTTTAAAGCTTACTAGCTGAACCCGCGCAATGTTTGCGCGTTATATTTTCAATTGATTTATAAAATATTAAGAAGTATGTAAAATAAGTTGATCTCGGTAAGTCACATTCAACTCTAATAATGCATTTCTCCGGTGTACGATTTTAATGTATTTGGCTCCCAATGTAAAGTTCGCGGGTTCGAATCTCGCTGTGTCTGCGTATTGACAATCTGCATTTTAATAGTCTCAACCTAAGAAAATATTGCCCCTCAGAAACAGGAAGATTGGTCTGCTACGATAGTTCAGTGGTAGAATATACGCCCGGCAAGTGGATGACCCGGGTTCGTATTCCTGGTCATAGCAGAGCTTTTCTCCTGTTTCTTCATTTCCCTATACAGTAATTGATCGCGAACTTTTATGTTTTTAATTTTCCTTGTTTCTTTTTATTCAAATATATATCCTTTCTTTTTTATATAACAATCAATGCAACCGTTAATGTAGATTATCAATGAAGAGAAGATAACCATGTAATGTGTTAAAAAAATAACGTATGCCCCTATCTAACTGTATATTAATTTTACGTTGACGTCTTTAGACATTTGTTTATAATTTACTAGATTTTCGTACCCGGCTTCGCCCGGGTGCATTTCGGACTGCAAATAGTTATACTTTTTCCCGCTTAGAAGACAGCTTGAGAAAATGATACATACTAAAACTTCTCCTCTCCTTTCTGTAAACTACATTAGGAGTCTTGAAATAAAGTGGAAAGAACACGAAACGAACCAATACTAAACCTACAAAAACCACCATGAAAAAAGAAATGAACTAAACGCTAACCAATACCCGGTAGAAAATGATGTAAACCGACAAATAAATAATCGTGGAACATAAATTAAGAGTACAACCAAAGAATATAAGTTCAATGTAAAAACCACCAAGAAAAAAGAAATTAATTAAACTGTAACCAATAGCCGGCATAAAAGGTGTAAACCGACAAATAGGTAATCAAGGAACAAAAATAAAGAGCACAACCAAAGAATATAAACATAGGCTACAAAATGAACAACTAAGAACGAAAACAAACAAAGAACAAAAAATGGACACGAAACGAAAGCAAATGAAAACAACAAACTAACCAAAACCAACCAACGAATAATCTCCTAAAGCTCAATGTATCTGATGATGGCGACTGACGCTTTCTATTCAGTTGCTAAATAAACAACCAACAATCACAAAATAGCATATCGTAGTGATGAGTAAATATTGATTACGCGGAATATGAGTTTGTATGTCAACATAATAACAGGAGAAACTAAATAAGAATACCTATTATTACTCTAAATAGATATAAAATTATTGATCTTAATTGTGTTTTCCATCGTAATTAATTGAATAATAGATTGAGATATTCGAACGAATCGATTTTAAATAATGTAGTAAAATGTTTTGCTTTTCTAACGTAATTTATTACGTGAGTGTATCGGTAGTGTTTACATTTTACCCATGGAACCGCAGACACGAATTCTTAATCTTAGTTCAGAAGACATAATAAAGTTCAACAAAAGTATTATTCAAATAAAATCTTTCGAAATTCACTGCGTTACGTGTTCAAAATATTAATCTAATTTAGTTCTCGTAATAAAATAACAATTACTCAAGAGTGAACCTTATTTCCAATTGATAAAACTCTCTTTTAATTCAAAACGATATTATATATTACAAAAAAGTATCTAATTATTATTGAAACGCAAAATGGATGAGCATAGGAAAAAACTTGCATGTTAGCATGAAATGCTCAATTCAGTTTTTATTGATAAACTGATAAAACAAAACACAAAAACTTTAACGTAGTAATTTAATCATATATCTTCAGTAATTTTCACTTAAACAAAATATGAAATAAAATAAGACAAAAGGCATATAAAAACAATTTAACTTATATCCAAACATACCTATAATGCGAATGACACCATTACAGAAAAAGAAACAGTTCACTAATGTTTATTCGCAGAATTAACCTGTGTATAGAAGACCATAGATAATGAAAGAAAAACATACAATCAAATCAGAAGATATTAAATGAGTATTTCATCAACTATTCTACGTTTACGACATGTTTATAGTTCAAATGTAATTTGTTTACATCGGTTGCTAAGTATATCCAAATGCTGAGCAATAATGAAAAATAAGATTTTCCCTTCAATTCGTCTTATTTGATCTGTAAGCCCCTCTTTTAAAAAATTATTCCAAAAGAGGAGATAATTTACCACAAAAAAGTCTGCGAGAGCATATGTCTGCAATATATATGTAAGGAGTTAAAAATTCGAGAAATTTACGAAAAAATTTTAAATGGAAATCCCATATAAACGAAAATATTTTATTATAATTAAATAGTACACCGAATCGGTTTAAAAACCTTACTACACCACCGTACACATGATAACGGTTAATATGACACCTTCCTCTTTTTTCTGCGTGTTGTAGTTTCTGAGCCTTAGCAGAACATACATACATACATACAAACACCTTACTTTATAGATATGTATAGATAGATATCGGCGTATTTCTCGAGAACCGTTCGTCATAAAGATATACGGTAAACGGCGTTTTGTTTCTACTGGCTATGAGGTCCCCAGAAAAATATTTTCGTCTGCTAAAGTGTCCCGGGTTTGAATCCAGGAGACAATTATATTTTCCCATAAGTTTACACGGGATTTTGATTTTTCAGAGTGCAAGGTTTTTTTCCTTCATACATTAAAATACGTAAATATGGATCGATTTTCTTCTTTTTTTGCTTTATTCGACGGCTAAAGCTTTATACTATCTTATTCTTGCGATGTTTACACGGTAAACGGTCGAAATTTTCAGAAATACGCATTCTTTTTCGAAATTTTGCGGATTTTTCGTACTCATTCCGGGCATTGCCAAGGAGACTCATTGTTGCCTCCGATTCATTTAATGCCAATTAAACCTTCAAATAGACGAAAGAAAAGCATTATTCGCATCGAAATTAATGAAGCTTAGCAACGTAAATATTTACGGATAATTAGTCTGTTGACTGCGTATGGGAAGCTTTTCTAGCTGTGTCAAAAACTTGTGTATAACAAACAAGTTCCCAGCGAATTGTGTTTTATTTTAAATTGTGCTATTAATTTGTTTTTTATTTTGTTTCAATTGATACTATAACATTTTAAAATGGTTACGTTGAGGACTGTCAGCATTTGTTTACAATTTATTGTTAACATCTGTAGATGTACTAGAAATTTGAAATTTGGTAGGATTATAGCTTTTTCTCTTACTCTTTATATAAAGGTGAGATAAAATGCTTTTTTATTTTAATACTTTGAATATCATTTATATTTAATTAATTATTCAATAAAATTTATTTCACTAAACCATTAGTTTATTTAAATCGCATTGAGGATCGGAGATCCGGGGCTGCCCTACTAGTTCTCGTTTAATTTTAAATTTATGCGTGAGACTATTTGCGTTAATAAGCATTATAGATGTATAATATAATGGTTCTACTTACAAAGAGATAAGATTCCAGCATTCAAATGATGATAGGAAGATTCATGCTTTGCTTTGATTAAATCGTTAGAAACGCTTCCCGTACACAGTTAACTGCGGTTAACTGAATAATTATCCGTAAATATTTATGTTGTTATGTATAAATGTTGACAATGCTACAGTAATAATTGCTTAAACGAAAGTGCGAAGCGAATAACGCTATTCTTTCACCTATTTGAAAGTTTAATTGATAGTAATTGAATCGGAGGCAACAATGACGGTCGCCTTGGCAACTCCCGGAAAGAGTAGGAAATATCCGTAAAAATTCGAAAACAATCGTGTATTTCTGAAAACTTCGACCGGATAACATGTAAACATCGCACGAATAAGATAGTATAGAGTTTTAGCCGTCGAATAAAGTAAAAACGAAGAAAATCGGTCGATATTTACGTGTTTTGGTGAATGAAGGAAAAAAACCTTGCACTCTGAAAAATCGCAAATCCCGTGTAAACTTACGGGAACATATAATTATCTCCTGGATTCGAACCCGGGACTTTATGAAAATGAGAATAGTTTTCTAGTGACCTCCTAGATTGTAGAAACAAAACGCAGTTTACCGCATATGTCTACGACGAACGGCTTTTGAGATACAGGGTGGGACGGACGGACGGACACTTCCAAAATTATATATAGGATGGTTGTGTGTGGCCTTCGTATGTGTGTGTCGGCACGAACCCTTTGAAATGAAAATTTTAGTACAGAATATTCGAATTAATTTTGCATAACTGGATTTGATTCTATAATGACCATTCGAAAAAAGTCAAACCAAAATTCATGGTTCTATGGACGAGTTTATTGGAAACAGCAGTCGAGAATTACTGCAGATGGGCATTTTGTAGCTGAAATGTTTCTCATTATGGCTAAAAGGTCAATCACGGTCAATTACAATTTGCATCTCATCATCAGAATTACCTAAGTGAAACACGAAATGCTCCTAATAGATGCAAGCCTCGATGAAGAAAAAGGGAAACTGAGAATAACATTCGATTTTGGTTTAATTTTTGTGGAGTATTGACCTCGGACATTTCGCTGCACGAGTCCTTCCTCTCTCGTATCCTCCTCCCCCCCCCCCCCCCCCGTCGTACTCGACCTCTGTCGCAGACCTCTCCCTCCCCACTATCCTCCCTCTCGAATTCTCCCTCGCCCAACTCAATGGCGCCGTCGTAGTTCAGAAGCCGTCCACGTCACTTTTAATTCCTCCTCCCTCTCTCATTACTCTTCATGTCGAACTTTTAAGTCCGTTTCACTTCTCTCCCCTCTCGTAATTCTCAATCATCTTCCTAGTTACATCGCATGAAAGTAAGCAAAACACAATTTCATTAATTATTTAATGTACTGTATTTGCAATTAGTGGTTAATTTTGACTACCTACTATTTTCAGTGAACTCCCCCCACATAGTGTGATATTTATTTAGTACCCTTTTGTTCAGATCTTCAATTACGTTCTTCTGAATCAAAACAAGCCGAACATGTCGTAATGACATTTTCATGGGTGTTTTTCGAATATACTTGTAAAATTGCTTTCAAATTGCCTGTATTTTGATCTCTTATTCTTTCGGATAATTGGAGTGCTGTTTAAAGCCTTCCTCGTGGTATCTTCGCGATACTTACTTGTTTAGTCGATCTTACGACCGGCGATTAAGCACATTATTTTCTCCAGCGCTTTTTAATGGTTATTTCGTCACGTTATTACTTCACGGCGGATTCTCACTGTCACCTCCAGTAATTAGCGCAGCGAAAATCGAATCACTTTAAGACTTACAAGCAATGCATATTCGGACTAAAAATTCCGTCCTTAAAAAATGGAGAGGAAAGCGTTTCAAGGCATCCTGTCGCATCCTTCGATTATTCCGTGTCCATTCCAGAATCAAAATCCCAAGTTTTACGTCGAGGCTAGTACATATGCACATAGTAGGTAGTTAGGAAAGTCGCGATCGCGTTTCATATCTCGAGAGTTCGAAATAATACGCCGGAAGTCGTTATTAGAACCTTCGGTTCGCGCATTTGCGTTCATCCGTCACGCCGAAAACCTCAGCTGCTCCCATAATATAGTGCGTCACGCATCGGACGACGAAAGGGCTATGGCAGTCGTTCGTGCCAGTCGCGAGCATCGGCGCTTTCAAAACATCCTCTTCTTCTGGCTCTGCTAGCACGCGCGCGTGACTCGGCCCGGGGCAGCCTCTTTCGGCGCCGCCCCGACCGATTCTCGCCTTTTTAATGCGCCTCTTCTGTGCCGCGAGGGAGACGAATTCGATTATCGCGTTTATTTTGGCGTCTAGCGACGGGCGGCCTCCCTTCTCCCCTCACCCAAAACACCCCTTGACCCGTCATGCTCCTCGCGCAGGGCGTACGTGTGCTTGAGGACCCCATTGCACTCCTTAGATCTCCTCTCGTCCCAGAATACCTCTCTCGTTTATGCGAAGAGCACGTTCTCGCATTCGCGATTGATGTGCGATCGTTGCCACCCGGATGCCTTCCATTCGAATAGGAAGTCTTTGCTGTTGTGAAGCCTCGTTTCTTGCATAATATGGAAACGGCTAAACCTTTAAAAAATTCATAAACCTAATTCCTAATAAGTTACTTATTATTCTTAATGTTTAATATATTTCTATAAAAGGATTCAGATAAACTTCTCTGCATATTTTCCTTATCTTTGGGAAGTTTGTCACGTGATTAAAATTCTGTTTAACGAGGAGATCTGATTTCGCCAATATTTCTTAAGTGCATCTCGGAGTCCAGTGGTTTCCCTTAAACCTGGAGTTCACGGATCAAAACAGTAAAACTGGACCGAAATAGACGTGCTCGTCCGAGAATATTATTTTGTCGAGTTATCACGAGGGTGATGTTTTTCAGCCTCTCTCGCCGATCTAAAAAAATATTTAATAGTCGAAAACAATTATTATGGTGTAGTTGTATTTTTGTGAATCAAAATAGCGAGTGGTGAAAAATTGAAAATCTGCGTATTTTTGCGTGAACTTGCGTTAAAAATCTGTCGGGATAAAAGACTTGTGTCGCATGCATTCTTTGGTTAGATCCGCCGACGTGGAATAACTGAGAGAGGTTCATCATTAATTTTGCCGTTTCAGTTGCGCAGGTTGGATAGACGCTCAAAAAAATATGCAATCGCTTTTATCGGTGAAGCCAAGGCCGCTTTTTCCGCTGAACCTCAGGATATGTCGCATAGATTAATTAAAAGTCATTAAGAGTAGTAGACCTTCCAATGACGAGTTTCTTCCCATCCCGATACCTCATCTCGTCCTTCGTGCCTCACTCTCCGCCTCCTCCCTCCCTCACCTCTCCGCCTCCTCCCTCACATCCTATCCTCCTTTATCCTAAGCCGGCAGCGGTGGGGGTTGCAGCCAGCAGCATCTTGTCTCTAAACCCGAAATTCTCGCCGTCCCATCTGCTTCCCCCTCTCCACGTGCTTCATTGTCGAGCCTATATTTACCAGAGGGAAGGGTATGTCTTTCCCCATTTCTTTCTCCACATCCCCTTCCACTAACTACTGGAACATGCGCTCGCTTTCCTGGAATACAGAAGCTCCGATTCTGAGGGACCCGACCCTCCACGAGGGCCGTCTAAGTTCCCTATTGTATGTAGGTGGGATCTGACCCCTCTCTATTCGAAGGGCAACGTGCAATTCGGCAATGAGGCACTCGTGGGAGCCGTGACGCAACTTAATGACCGAAGAGGCGGCTGGAATGTATGTACTTCTTGTCCGCCTCCAAAATGTGTTGCGATGTGGTTTTGAGATTAGATCGAGAAGAGGCAAAGATAATCGTCTTTTGGAGGTATAGGTTTGAAAGGAAAATGGAGTCTTTAAGGTGACCGTCGTGAGGTTGTCAGAAGAGTGAGGGCGCGTGCCGTATTAGATCTTAACAATAAGAGGCAGGGTTCCGCAAAGCATGTGACCCTCGGTGTTACCTAGGACAAAATGACGGGAGAGAATGTCGCTAAAACATGTTCCAAAGGAAGAGATTTTCGATCATTCGATACTGATACCTTTCTTTGTAATGCCTTCCTTCCGCCATTAATACCCAGTGCCTTTTCTGCGTCATTTGAATGAAAGAAGGTTTTAATGACATTATTAATTTGTTTTCTGGCTGTCGCCTCCGTTACCCACTTACACAATTTCTTTTTTACTTTCTCATATACGAAGTATATTGAGAAAGTATTGTAATCGCGAAAAAATTCGACCTCGATATTTTGACGGAAATATACATTTTAGGTGTAGCCGAGTCCGAAAAAGTGGTTTTCGGACGTATGTCTGTCTGTTCGCGGCTCTAGGGCGTAAACGGTAGAGCGAAATGAATGAAATCTCCTACTTAGGCATTTTATCATACAGAGTAGAAGCTATGAAGTAATAGTTGACATTGCTCATTAATTAAGGGAAGTTTATTCTACGCATTTTTAACAACAATTTGATTTTCTCAAAAACGGCTTTAACAATTTTGATCAAATTTCGTACAGTTACTTGAATTTACGCCTTCAATAATACCAAATAGTTGATATTTCTCAAAAAATGAATATAAGGCTAGTTTATTCTAGGCAACTTAACAATAATTTGATTTTATTAAAAACAGCTGTAACGATTTTGATCAAATTTCGTGCAATTACTTGAGTTTACGTCTGCAATAATACTACATACTCCATATTCTCAATGAATGAATATAAGGCTAGTTTATTCTTGGGCAACTTGAACAAAAATTGGATTTTCTAAAAACAGGCTCATACGATTTTCACTTTCTAAAGATAACTAAACGACGCATTAGTATATGAGAAAGTTGGTACAATGTATGTTGTACCGATTTTTCTCTTTTACCTCACCACCTCTCTCCTTACACATCCCTTCTTACACCTCTCTCCTTCTACCTCCCTCCTTCCACACATCTTCCCTTCCATCTCCCTTCTTCCACTGCATTCTTTCAGTCCCTTCTTTCTTCGCGGCCGCCCGTGTGCAAGTCTCTCGTTTGCCGCTCTTTTTAGGCGTTCTTTACAAAAAAAACTCATAGTTTGATCAATTTCCATAGCCAATAAATATGAAAGTATAAACGGTATATTATAATACAATCCGCATAATGTTAAAAATGCTGTACCTGTTTGACGATAAATCGGCCGCCCCCGTTGTTTGGCCGCCCGTGTGCGTCGTAGTACACATCGCGCCTCTGCTTCTTCCGCCTCTCTTCACGGTGGAGAATTCTCGCGTCCCGCGTGTTATTCGCATTCCTGTCGCCGTCTGGAATCCGTCGCCCGATTTGGTGCAGACGGGGCGTGGTCCGCAAAAAAGACCCGCGCAGCCGTCGCCCTGGGGACGGCACCCGAGGACCGGATGCGGCGGCGTCTCGAAATAAACCCACCGATCTTCCAGATTCTTGTGGTTCGCGTCTCTTATCATACTTCGTGGTACATTATCGAAGAGAAAAATTTGGAAGTTTTGTGGATCACATACCATTTCACCTCTCCAAATTTCCGTAAAGAGTGGTATCACAGCCGTATTTAATATTTTTACATTTTTGTTGGTATCTTAGTGCCTAATAGTTTTGTATGGTCTTCGAAAGTCATATTCATTTTCGAGTTTTTTTGTCTGGGATATAGAACAAATCTCTCACATCTCTCGAGTCGCCGAAAGCTTGATTGTTGATCAAAATCGTATAAAGTGAGACGAATGGGTTTGCACTGTATAGCACTTTTTCCATACTAAATGAAAAAATCGGTACAACCTACGTTGTACAAACTTTCTCACATACTAATGCAGTATTTCCCAACATTTTTAGAGTCGCGGCACCCTTAAGTGACTTTTCAGAATATGACTGCACCCCTCCCTATACACCATCGGTAATAATCTTGGTGAAGTTGAACCCCTAACCCCAATCTCCATATCTCCTTTCATTTCGAAGTGCCTTTGCGACGAAATGAAGGTCGACTTAACTCTGGTTTGCATTTCTGAAAGCCAATGCAAAATGAGGCTAAAAATGGGAAAACAGAATATTTTTTACGGCACCCTTCAGAACACTTTACGGCACCCAGGTTGGGAAACACTGTACTAATGCGTCGTTTAGTTATCTTTAGAAAATGAAAATCGTATCAGCCGGTTTTTAGAAAATCCAATTTTTCTTAAAGTTGCCCAAGAATAAACTAGCCTTATATTCATTTTTTGAGAAATATGATGTAGTATTATTGCAGACGTATATTCAAGTAACGGTACGAAATTTGATCAAAATCGTTCGAGCCGTTTTTAATAAAATCAAATTATTGTTAAGTTGCCTAGAATAAACTAGCCTTATATTCATTTTTTGAGAAATATCAACTATTTGGTACTATTGAAGGCGTAAACTCAAGTAACTGTACGAAATTTGATCAAAATCGTTAAAGCCGTTTTTGAGAAAATGAAATTGTTGTTAAAAATGCGTATAATAAACTTCCCTTAATTATTGAGCAATGTCAACCATTTCTTCATATACTCTGCTCAGTATGATAAAGTGCCTAAGTATGAGATTTAATTCATTTTTGCTCTACCGTTTAGGCTGTAGAGCCAGTAACAGACAGACAGACAGGCGTCATTGCGAAAACCACTTTTTCGGATTCAGCGACACATAAAACTTATATTTCCGTAAAAATCTCGAGGTCGAATTTTTTCTCCATAGCAATACTTTCTCAATATACTTCGTATATGAGAGAGTAAAAATAAAGCGGATCGCCTCTGCAATTATGTATTAGGCCAAAGTCTGTAACGCACGAGGAATCACCCTGGTTCAGCTGAACAGCCCCTCTATATATTAAAGATAAATTCGTACTGGCCACCACACCGCATGCAATGACTGAAACGGTATTCCACAAATACGTGATTTTTTGCTTTAGAAAACAACTTATTTTTAACAGTCTTTTTCTTTGTTATTTAACGATTTACTTGGAATATTTTGGTAACCTGAGTATTATTATTATTATTATCAAATATAAGTTACAAATAGGCAATTTGCCAGGTGGTATAATATCTCGATGCTGGGAAGCAGGGGCGGCCCGAAGAATTTTGGCGCCCCGGGCGAGATAGCACTCCAGCGCCTCCTCCGTAAATATATATAGATATTTTCGAAGTATTTACATGTTAATTTTTTCATCACTATGAACAAATTATTGATAATGAAAAAAATAAAAGGGATAACATGAAGATTATAGCCTGTTACGCGATGTAAATTGTAGTCCAATATTTATTCATTTGAAAGTAATGCATACATACATACATATATGGTCGGTATAGCGCTCCCAAGATTTGGCGACCCGGGCAGCCGTGCGACTCGCCCGTACCTCTGGCCGGCACTGTTGGGAAGCTTAGTGGATAGGTACGTGGCGCGTAAGACGTTTTCCACGATTATTTCATATACATACTAAATAACGTCGTTCTTATCCGTGCTGTGTTTACGTTCTTGCTGTTTATGTGAGCTCAATTTACGTTCTCTTATTGCCGTGTTGTGCGTTCTTGAGAATGGAATAAAGGTTCTTAGGTTACCATTGGAAAACCTTCGATGTTTATAAGAAAGATGCCGAGAAAGGAAGGCGATACCTGAATGGTCTACTGACGATCGAATGGGGAGCTGAGATATTTTTGAGTCAGGAAAGAGGATGTGTATGGATGACGGTTGGAGTTTGGAGGTCGGAGGCAGGGGGAGGGTGGAATGAGGGGAGGAGTGTGTAGGTGTGGGGGTATTAACGGTCCCTTCCTCCCCTCCCATGTGTGTTTTGGTTTGGGGGTGTTGAGGGCATAGAGCCTTTCTTTCATGAATGAGGGAGCGATCCTCGCACGCTCTCTCTCTCTGCTCCTGCCTTTCCCTCCCGCTCTCCTTCCCGCCCTCCGTGCCAGGCAGCTTCCACAAAGCACCTATTATTGGACTGGAATCTTCGGATAATGGTTTTTAGTCTGCCATGCACCTTTGCTTAGAAAGGATGTATATGTATATGCATGAGAGGTTGGGAGTTTTTTTTCTTTTTCAACCTTAAAATTCTCCCGTCTTTTTATTCCTTTTTTTTTTTACCATTCCAGGTCTCTTTAGCCTCATTTCACTCGTTTAGTCGCTCAGGTAAAGTTTAGTTGCTAACATTCTCTATTCGGGGTTAAAAAATATTCCATTTGAATTCGTGAGTCTAATTTTATCTAGAAATGTTTATATCTCAACTCTCCTCTCGCACTGCGATGGAAAATTTCGTATAAAAACACATTTATGATACACTTCGGTAAAAACGTTTTCGCCTTCGCTCCCATATCATCGATCTCTTTAGAACTTTGTAATAGTTCGCGGTGTGTCAGTGGCGGATCCACAGGGGAGGGGGGGCGATCGCCCCCTCCTTGGATAACCCCTTTGCACTCCACTGGGCGCTTTCTTAAATTCATTCCGCGCAGAATTCCTCAATTATACTCCGCAGATTTGGCCTGCATAGCAGGGGCGGATTTGCTAGATGGAGGAGCGATCGCCCCCGCCCCCCCCTCTCCCCCCGAGAAGTTTCTGGATCCGCCCCTGCGGTTTACTTATCATTTTATTTGCGTTTGAGCAGAAGTAACCTTTTATATATTATCCATTATTGTTATTACTTACATAAACATAGTGTAGAAGTAATTAATTAGTTAACTTAAATATCGATTTACGTTACGTACATTGGAATACAGTTGCAAGTTAGGTGTTGAATGTAACTAAATTGTAATTTAAAAAATTGTGGTTTTTCGTTGCTTTGTTTCTGTCAATCTTATTTTCCGACCTGAATTTGTTGCGTGCAGAGCGACCACCTGTAAATAAAAGATAATGAAAACGATTAATCCAATTAGATCCGTATTTTTGAGTTCGCTGTCCACGAGTCGATGGAACTCATCAGTCCTAATTAATATCGCGCACGTCGTGTCGCTTATCCGCGGACAGATTTCAGCCTCGCTCACTCGCTTCGTTATGGATCGGCGTCGGAGCTGAACCGCCATATCGAGGAATATATCCTTGTCCTCAAGAAGACCTGGGGTGGCGCTCCATGCGTGTCGTAATTCTCGCGGCGAATGCAGATCGCGTGCGACTTGACATGTGGAGCGTTCCTTTTACGACCCGAAAACCTCTTTTGACGTGCGGCAGGGTTAGTTCCTCGCGAGACTGCTGCAAATAACTCGATGCTTCGATTCTGTCGAGTTTGATGAGAATAAAGTGGGAAGCGAAGAGATATTGCGCCGGAGGACCAATAAATTCTCGAGCGGTTAAGTACGTCGTTTCCTACGATTGGACACCATCGGTTTCCGTCGCAGGCAAACATCGTTTCCCAATGCTAAGAAAACGCACGAGAAGGAACCTCTTTTACTTACCAATGAATAATCAACTTTCTCACGCGAAACAAATATCTTATTTTAAGATATTTATTTAATATATATATATTTAGCCATATTCGAGGATATGGGCCAATAACCTCAAGGGGTTAAGCCATTAACTGCTCTACGCGTCACATAACATTTTAGTTTTTGCCATCTTGGATTAAAATCCCAGGTTGTGGCAGTGGCTCAAAGATTTCGCCCCTAATGCCTATAAATAGCAGGAATTTTTGAAATTTTTTTAGTTGGTGAGATGGGAGAAATCCAGCACCAACTCGCGGTGAAGTGGAAGGAAGGGCTAACAAAAGAACTGCAATCACAAGCGGCTATTTTGAAACCCGTGATGTTAGCATTGGAAGGAGAATATACTCTAGGCGTCTCACTGCCCGAGCGCGTTAAATTAACGTCCTCAACGAACTCATAAAGCGGCTCAGCAGTTGCTTCGCTGCGAGTGAAGCCGTCGATCGCTATGTACGCGCTCTTTACTCGCCAGCTTCCTTTTGCGCTGCTGCTTCTCCCCCATCAGGGCTCGTCCGCCCTCCTCCTTCCCTCACCTTGGGGTTGCTGCAAACGGGAACGGAGTTGGAGAGAGAGGAAGGGAGTGTTGTTTGTCGGATGTGGGTGGGAGTTGATATGCCTAGTTAGTCGAGCTGGGTTCCGGAAGACGCCTAGGAATCTGACCTCGCGCGGCCCTTTAACCTTTGCGGCATCACGTAGTTTTTCTCTCGAAATGATGACGTCGATGCTGTTCCCTGTCGATGTGCAGTGGACCACCTTGTTATGATTTCCTCCTGGTCGATCTTCTGCTCGGATAGATTGTCGACAAAGCGTTATCCCGGTTTTAGCACGTTTTCTCGATTCCTTGGCGGTTTTGCCACATCCTCGAATCGGTTTCGTTCGTGATCTCATTTTTCGGCGTCAGCAGTTGGCTTACGCCGACCGCCTCTTTGCATTTATCTCCATTCTCATTTTTTAAAAACTCCTGTTATCGTCAGTCTCGAGTCAGAATTGTGTGTTTTAATCTGCGATTTCGAAGAATTTAGGACTCATCTTCGATGCACGTGTTGCAGTCGCCTGAGTGACCCGGTTCTGGAGAGATGGACGATTGCGATTCGATTCACGGACGGATCGACTGATTCGTTCCGATTAATCGGAAAACTTGAATAGATTCGTTTTTTATGATTAATCGTAGGAATCGATTCAAATTATTCGATTTATAGTTGTTTTCTATTGAATATTTAATTAAATACTAAGAAAACCAAAAGCTAGCGGAATCATATCGCATATTAGAAACATTTTATAGCCACACCGGTTATCAGCATTTCTCTTTCTAGAATCGCTGGGCGAGAAGATAAAATCGTTATTATCAGTTATTATAATCCAGATTTCTATTTCATTGAGTTTTAATAAAATATCATTATAGTTACATATATTATATGTCTAACGATCTTTGTTGAAATCTGTGATAAGTTGTGGCAATAGAAGAACGTTTATTTCAATTTACTCGAAGTCACCTTGCAAAAATCACACTTTTTCAGAGCATTTTTTCGTTTTAAAGATTCTAATCGATTCATTGCATTGATAGCTCCTTCAATTTATTACAAGCCACCGTAATAAAAAATTACTATGGGCACTTTTTCCTATTACAACTTAAAAGAATGATATAATTAATGGATCAGATTAGTTTTCCAACGATTCGATTATTAACCGGGATCAGAATCGAAAAATCCGATTACATTCGTTTCAGTGACCAAATTTGGCCATCCATAGTCCTGACTAGTGGAGGGAGGATGGGATAACGAACGTCCTTTCTCTCTTTCGTAGTTCATGTGGCCCTCGTCGAGGGGGAGGGGAAGGGGGGGACGTGCGCCCTGTGCCAAGGAAAAGTCTGTTGTCTGAGCATGCGCGCAGGATCACTGTCGTCGTTTTTTTTCAACGTTTCCCTACAGATTTAACTTTCGTTGAAACGTTGTTTCAGAATTTGTGCACCATTTCCGTCGAAGTCGCCGAATCAATCACTCATCCTGCTCTCAGGTTTTGAGGATATAATATTAGCGATACGATATGGTTTGATTTGTGCTGTCATGTTGCTATGTTTTATTAAATCAACTTTACCGGAATTGAACGCCTCCGCTGCTCCCGTTATTACGAATGTTCCGCCACGAATTTTGTGAATGCCGATGTGAATAAGTAAAACGATATCGGATCCATTATTCGATATTATGAATACAGATTTTAAAATCAATTCTACGGTACGGAGATGGAGTCGGAAACACCGCTGCTACCGAGAATAACCTTTAGAGGATTTTCATCCCGTCGAAACGCGGCTGAGAAAGTAGATCCCATCGGGATATACTGAATTCGCCGTAAAACGATTCCCATTGCCGTCTCGATCGTCCGTTATTCAGATTCTCTCGAGATTCTGTTTCTCTGTCTTCCCATACGGTCGTGAGTTCGCTCCTCTCGCCGCGACGCCGCCGCTCACAATTCAAGTAGGCTGGTTCCGTGACGCGTGGGCGGGCGGCGAGCTTTATTCTTCTCCTGGCTCCTTTCCTGCGTGTTTTAATAGAACTAGTTGGCCCGCCTTCGTTTTCGAAAGAGACGCTCGTTGCGCCTCTCTTTCCGTCTCTTTGCGCAGCCTGAGGGGGTGTCCCCGATTACCTTGACCTCCGGTCGCCACACTCGTGCCGATTATTCATTCTCGATCCCGAAGGTGGGTGCGCGCGTGAGCGGATCACGCGTTCTCTCATCTGGCAATCCCCGTGGTAGGGGAAGTTGCTGCGGGGTTTGGATCGCACTCTCTTTCTTCATCACGGGGCTCTTTTGGCTAGCAGTTTGGAATGGTATAATACTTTATTACCGTAACCGATAAGCAAGGGCGGGCCCAATAAGGGTGGGGGGGCTACTCCTTCCGCATCCGCTTTTGGACTGTGTTTGCACAAAACCGCTTTTTCGGCGCTGTAAGATATGTTAGGAAAGTGTCGCTCCCCTTTGAGAAATTTAGTCTGCAATTAGACGTTAAAAGTTCGCCGATTGGTCTGGTCACAATGTTCAGTTATGCACAGATCAAGGGCGGAACCAAAATCTTCTCAAAAAGGGTGGACTCTCTCAGAGTATTTCTATCCCTTGCCCTGTGGACCTAATCTGCGCCGCAGAATCAAGGAAATGTGCGAGGAGTGGGTTTAAGAATGCATCCATTAAAGGGCAATGGAGACGTCCAATGGGAAGAGAGAGCGATCGCCTTGGATCCGCCAGTGGCGCATAATAGTTATGGAGTTTAACATAATTATTCACTGAAGCCTTACGTTATAATAATATCTGTCTAAATTTAAATTATAATTGTCTGTGGTGATGGGAATAATGTCAAATAGCAGTATGTATAATAAACTCATTATTCAAAGAAAGGTCGCAGCGACTACGAAAAGGTTCCTCCGAGTTTACGTCTACGCCTTGAATCTCCGTATCAAGCATATCCTTGTTTCTACCGCAATTTGGTGAATGTATGCAGTTATGTATTACTGTTTTTATAAATCCACAAAAAGTTCCTGTTTGCCTTGACTAGGTCCCCGTGGATATGGGAAGTCTCAAAAACTTCCTCTGAAAATTCACCCATAGAGAAATTAATATAAACCCCCATTCGTCTTTCGACTAGGCGCGGCGGTTCTGATTTGTGTATGTTATCCATAGAGATTCAAAATTGAAAATTCATATGGCAACATTTGGAGCAAGTTTGTTATTATATTTTAGACTTCAAAAGCGATTGACTCGAAACACTGGTAGTGAGATTCCGGCGATTTCCTGAGAACTTCCTTAGCATATTTGCGCTGTAGTTATCAGTATCAATTTCTACCTCTTTAATTTATCCTTTCTCCGCGTTTACTTCAGATGGCAAATATCATTCACGGTCATTATTTCTCTTACAATTCATCACTTATGTCATTATTTTAAATCGTAAAAAGAAATAGGTATACTAGTTCATATATACAAAATTGCCAGCTTTTTTAAAATTTATAAATCATTCGTGTTGTGCTATTTTTAGAGCGAATCGACTAACAAGAAGCGTTGGCGAATTCCGGTATTTGTCACCTATCCTCCGCCTTACTTTCGCTCCTCGTTTCGGGGTACACCGCAGAGTGGGGATGGGCGGCGGGGGGAGAAGTCCCGTCGTCCGGCCCCGGGCACGCCCTCCCGCGCTGCGGTTTCTGCTTTCGTGCGCTCCGAGTAGATTCCCTCCGCGTTGCTGTCGTGGCCCCCAAAGGGGCGCGCCACCACCCCTGCCCCCGTCTTGCTTACAGAGCGCTAAAAACCCGCGCAGGCACATTATTCCGCCATGATTCGAAACTCCCCTGCTTCCCCACTCCCCTCCCTTCCTCCCACCTTCTTCCCTCTCCCCACCCTTTACACATCCTCCTCCTCCTCGCACCCTTTTTGCCGCACTCCATCCCGTCTGCTTCCACGGCACGAACGTTCCTCCGTCCCTCGTACGCGCTGATATATATTTAACGGCGAAAGTCGTCCGAGAGGACGGATGGAGCCGTCCCGTCGTAAGGCGGGGCAGAGTCGCGTTTCATTCGCCTCCTCTCGGAGTGCCTCTTTCTCCCTTTCCCTCTCTCCTTCTTCGTCTCTTTTAAGAGAGCGGAATAAAACCGCCTTCTCCTCCGTTATCCCGAGGACGCACCGAGCCGCCCTCGTCCCTCTCTCGTTATGCATCTCGCGATGATCCAGGTCGGTGGCGCGGTGGGAGAAAGTCGGAAGGGGGACTTTCCCCTCCTTTCTCCCCTTCCCCTCGTCCCTCCCTTCCCCGTGCATTTTAATCGCCCTTGTGTACGGCTTTTAGGAAGCCTTCATTTTTTTACGCTTCTCGGATGGAACGTGGGAAATAAGTTCGGTTTAAGTACTTTTATATTCTCCTCTTCCTCCGGGCCTTAACTAGCGCGTCCCCGCCTCGCTTTCCGACCCTGTTCTCTCTCTCTTTCTAACCCCCGCAACTCCTACACATCCATCCCGTGTCGTTCAGCTGTTTGTGTGAGTGCCTTGCGGTTGAGACTCTGGGGGTGAGAGGGCGTTGAAGGGGGGGTGAGGAGGATTTCGTGGCTGAACCCGTTCGCCTGGAAGGAATTGCTCGTGATGGCTCATTTCCGACCTCCCCCTCCGCCGCCCCTTCCTCTTTTGTTTTGAGTGGACGACTCCCTGTCCGTACTCTTATTTCTACTCTCTTATTCCCTCCTGTCCCACTTCTCTCCCCTTCTCCTCCCCATTTACCCCTCTCCTCACCCCTAACCCCCCCTCTCCTATCCTTATCCCTTTTCGGTACGAGTATGAGGATGTCCTTCAGTTTGCTAATTGCGTCGGACAGCTAATTCTATTCCATACACCTTTACTATGATGTGGTAATCCGATTTTATTCTCTCGGTAGTGGTACAGCCTACGCGATTCTTAGCGTCTCTCCAGGCGAGTGATTGCATGAGAAATGCTAAAATTATTTATCTTTATTTTTTAAATCATACATACAAATATATTTACTATTTTGTTATAATATCAAAATTATAATTAAGACGTTTATGCGTTTTCTTATGAAAATTAAATGTTATTTTTCGTCAAATATTTATTTATCGCGCAAGAGATGCGGTATAATTGTTTCTTGCGCCGTAGCCGTAAAAAAGAGCTAAAATTGCAATTGTCCGTAAAGACCGTAAAAATTTTTAGATGTCCGTAAAAATATTAGGAGATTTCCAGGGTTGAAATGAAACATCTTATACATTCTCGTTTTGACGCATCAAAATGCGCTGCGATTGCAACCAAGTGTGTGGCGTTCACTAGAAATATTCGGATGTACAAAGTCGCAATGTTTAAAGAAGCACATTGACCGCTTGTGGATTGAGTATATTTATTGTCAAGTTGCGGACTTGAGCTCTATTACTACTGTAATCAACGGAGCCTATGACTTATATTAGCATCAAATTGGACATTTTCACTTTTTACGCTAGTGGCACATGTCAGTTAAAAAAAACACAGACGTAAAAATGTGTCCGTAAAAAAAATTGGTTGTCCGTAATTTTTTTCTATGCTGTCCGTAAAAATTGCCAGCGGTTGGCAACTCTGACCGTAGACCACGCAGTCGTGGCAGACATCTATTTTCAACAAATCCTAAATTATCTGAAATGGCGTAGGTATTCTTGAAAACATGTCTTTATTGGTAACATAATATTATTCCTTTCTTCTCTTTAAGGTATTCTTTTTCGATTATTATTTTGCTATAGCTGGATTTCGCGGTGTTTTAGACGCATGTTGCAAAGTGATACGGGAGATGCTGTCTTCATCCTTGTTGTTTTCTATTTCTAGCGAATATTTACCCTCAAACCGCGTGTGAATGCCACATTACCGGTTTTAATCCCTACTTGTTAAAGGTGTGATCGCTGTTGATGCGCTCAATGCAGTTTGCCCCAAGTGTAACCAATGGACAAAAATCATATCACACGTTATCAGCATTCATTATAAAATTCAGAATATTCATTTACTTTATGATAAAGTTAGCGTTGAAAATGTAGCACCACCTGATTAGGATACCGAATTCAGGCAGTATTCTTATATTTTTTATTTGATACAGCGTATGATTTAACCTCGGATCAAAAATCTCGTCATCCAATTTGGCTAGCAGGTGTTTGCTTTATCTACGCAGTCATTTCGTTTCACTTTCTTTTCGGTATTTCGTGCGACAGTCATTTCGTTACAGTTTGTGTTATTTGGCGTGGGACTTGGAAACCTGCAAAACTTCTCCTTGAGTCGTAGCATATTTTTTCTCCCAAGTCTCGGCGTGTGGTTTTTCCCTCTCTCCGCTGACCTTATCTCCATTTTCGTCTCTTCTTCTCTCTCCCTCCCTCCTCTTCTCCAACTCCCTCCCTCCCTCTTCTCCCTCCCCCTTCTTCCTCTTCTCCATCACCTTCCTCGACGTATCCCTCCCCTCCCTCTTATCTCCCTCCCCCTCTCTTCTATCTTCCTCCATCTCCTCCCCAGCGCCGTCCCTGTTATTCTGCGGTGGGGTTTCCATCCTCTGGACCTCTTTAAGTTTGAACCTCTTGATTTCGGCGCGCTTTTCCTAAAATCTTTTGTGAAAAAGAAAATTTTTGTAAAAAAATATAATATTTCGCAAAAATGAAAGCCAAAATCTATTATTTCTTATAACATTTTATCAAAGACACGAAAGTTGAGGTCGTTTTCCAGCATATTTTCACATGGTAACTAAATAGCTTCCCGGACAAGCAGTTTTTCATCATTTCAAGTTCGGCCGTAATTCATCTCCCATCGATATTATCTTTTAATTTCCTTTATTTATATTTTATTACAATTGCTGCTTACTAATAAATATATGTATTGTTTATTTACGTCGCTTTACTGTACTCTGATTTATGTCAGGTAAGTAGGGTATTTTTAAGTGCGTTGGCTCGGGTTACCAGAATGCATCTCTATTTAATGCCTTTATAATAAAAGAAAGGTAACTTTCGTTTTACGAATTCACGAACCACTTTTCATGAACGCATCCCTTTCGTTAAAGGAGGAATCTCTGCATTTACTTGCTACGGTGATTATTCCCTACTTAAAAGTGCCCAAAATTGTCATCGCGCATTCCTCGCTTACTCTTACTACATTACTTTCCATTTTCTTCGCCTTCTCCAATTGGTCGAGGTGCACGCGATGCTCCGTGGCGCGCGATGCAGCCTTCCTCGCCTTATTCCCACCGAGAAACCCCGTGCACCGAACGGTAGCGTTCCATCTCAAGGTGAAACTACATAGCTCCTTTTGCTATTCGGAGCGTGTGGCGTGACCGAACTCCGTTCGCACGTATCGCCCGAAGGAAACACTCCCGGAAAAGAATTTAATTTTCTTCCCACTGATCTATTTACTATTTATTTGCGAGTTATGGTCCCTATATTCGTTTAGGTGGAAGAAAAAAAAGGCGTCGCCCCTGAATTTGATTCTAGAGTATTTTTATTGCAGCTGGCGTTCAACCAAGAACGTATCCCGTGGGACTAGGTATTCTTTGAAATTGGGCGTTACGCGTTGCTATTATTGCTTTACTTGTGTGTTTTAACACCGATGGATATTATTGCTGCCGATTTCAATGGTTAGCGCAGCAACTCTGGTGAGGAGAACTTTGTCGCATTAATGGTTGAAGGGCACGGTCGTAAACGTCTTTGTTATCGTAAAAGGCGTAGTTTATAAACTAGTAAAGAATTATTTTTTTCTAAGATCTTTTGCTTTCTGTTGGAGTAACATTTTGTAGCTTCTCTGGATAGGATACAATTTGTTAGCAATTTTGACTATTTTATTGTTTAACTTATTTTTTATTTTAACATTTTTGTTATCACATCATTGGCTTTGACAGGGAAAAAGTATGAGGGACAAAAGCCCTCTGTCTCTGTCTTGTTAAAAAAACTTCTGCGCTGACACTTTTATAATCACCGAATTTAACTCGCATTCAGCGATTGTTTGTTTAAATGAAAGTTGCGTATCATTTGTATAAATTTTGATTAAGTTAATCGCAAATAAAAATCGAATTTGTAGAAAGTGCTCTCACCCTTAACGGCGAAAATCAACTCAAGAGGACGTTTGCTACGAACACAGCGAGTTTTGTCAAGCGCTAGGTCATTGCGATCAGCGCGGAAGAACTGCATAGCTCTCGGAACAAGTAATGACTCAGTTGTGGAGTGTAAGGAGAGACCCTTCTACTGGAGACGTGCCGCTTTTGTTCCGAACATGAGCCGTTTTATATGATGCGTCGACAGAATTTGAAGATGCCTCCAATGCTGCGCCTTCGTTTCACGAAGCGGAGAGGGCCTTCGGAAGCAGAGCAAAGGCACCTGCAAACCGGGCGGCTAGATCAGGACCGCAGTATCTATGGGGCGCTTTGTAATTTTGCATAAGAAATTATCTCATACATGGTCAGTTTTTCAGAATTGATAGTGACGACTTGAAGGACCGCATTATGATTGAAGAAATAAGTTTTCAAACAAAAAGTACGAATAGTGGTTTTTCACCGATTTTATTTAGTTATCGCACGATATGTCTCGCAAAAGTTTCCGATTTTCTAAGCTTTGAAAGCCTCGTGCTTTACTCGCTAAGTCTTACTCATGCGATCGTCGATTTTTCTCATTATTTGAGGTGCCGCAGTTTCTTTAGAAGCTTTTCGTTTTGTCTTATACTTAATTTAGTGAATAAATAAAAATTATTCATCATAAAAGTCGACGTGAAGTCATAGTTCGTAGGAGAAATGCGCAAGCCTGGTTTATAAATAAGCAGCCGAGAAAATCTATAAAAAATAACCATTTCTCCTTCTATATGTTGGCTTTGATGTGGAAGGCAACAGGAAATCACCACACCATTTGTGTATATACCCAAGTCAATTTAACCAATCCAAGGATTGAGTTACTCTTTTTTTGTGTCAGCTTTATGCGTTTATTATTAATTATTTATTCTATTTAGGTAACTTAAAAGAGTGAATTACGGCCTGGGCAGGGCTGCCATTGCAACAGGTTCTACGCGCCAATTTATGATGAAAAATCGATCCGTGAAGAAGTTAATAATTTCTGCTCAAGGTAAAGTTGAGCTCCTTCCTGCCTGATGGATTTTTATGTCGAAAAATTGGTTCGATTTAAGTTTATCGGCACAGTTACCAAACATTTGTGTAATTTATTTGTTATGAACTGAAAGACTTTTATCGCGGTTGGGCAAAACCGTGTATACTGTGGGCGCACGCAGCACTGTTTTCCATACATAGGCACTTGATATTAAAGGGACCCTTCGATGTGTTAATTTCAGTTTTATTCATCGAAGCCCTTTTGATTCCTTTATAATGTCGGTTTGCCGCCCTCATTTGTTGCCTTTCCACTTATTTCCTATCGAAATTTAAGGGTCAAAGCTGGTGAAAAATTCCATCGTTCGAGATCCAATCCTTTGTCGAATTTCCTCGTTTTGTATTGTCTGCATTTGCTCTCCAGCATTGGGAAACCCTTTTATCAAGGCATTTCATTCATTCTGTGTACTCGCCCTCGAATTGCCTTTTGACGAAGCGGACGGAGGACGGATGCGTTGAATTGAAGATTTTTTCGTCGGGGTCCAGATGGCAGCCGGCGGACGAGAACATGCTCTTTTCCACCTCCAGACAAATTTCTAGGGGTTTTACCTTTTGGAGGGCGGACGAGAACATGCCCTTTTCCACCTCCAGACAAATTTCTAGGGGTTTTGCCTTTTGGAAGCCGCCCCCCGCAGGAGTTGCGGACTCCCATCTCTATCGTCTCTTTTGCTGTTGCCGCTGCCTGAGGAACCATCCTTTCCTTCGCTTCTAGAGACTTTATTGTCTATCTTAAGGATCGCGTTGTGTAAAAACGAACGAAGCGCTAATATCGTGCATTGCTGTCGCTGGTATGGACGGAGATTACCTTACGTGCATCGCGGAGGGACCTTCGTCGGCCGGAAGTTTCATTGTGTTTTATTTGGGCTGTCATTGCTACGGGCGATTTTGTCGATTGTGATGGATAACTGTCGGGCGGGCATTTTGCTGCCTTCTCTAATTCAGCACACAAAAACATTCTTCGTTTACCGGAATAATGAAGGATAAATGAGACACGGTTAAAAGGAAAATATCGATCCTGAAAAAAAACGTATAAGTTAAAAAATTAAATGAACACCAAAAGTTAATATCATATATCCTTGCTGGTAAGGCTCCGGAGTTTTGCCGCGTAACGCGAGCGAAATGTCAAACATTAGAAATGTCTCCACTCGGCGAAAAACCGAAAGCCTCACTGGCATTGAGTCGCGCTACGAAAACATTAACTCCAAGCCATCACGTTCTTTTGAAAAGATTTTTTGAGAAATGAGGTAGTACTTTTTTCATTTGTCTACGTGAGATTTTATGTTTTAGCAGCACGACTACAGACTTTCGGGCTGCTTCACTTGAATGCACTTCAACCTGGGAAATTCCGGTTGCATGGTCTCTAGCATTTCACGCCAACATTTCCCTCAAATCATATTAAAAAAATCCCTCATTATTTTTCAAGGAAATTTAAAAACAGAACGATTTATCGCCTGCTTCACCAGAATTTACGACTCTCTTGTAGGATATAATCCCTCGCCTCTCTTTGACATATAGCTGTTAAATTAACAATTTGATAATAAAGTTGCCAAAATTTACCATTCGAATATTTTTCGATAAATCAATTTTTCTATACTAGTATGTATAAAATTTTGAGCTTTGATTTTCTCTTCATTATTTACGAATGTTATGATAAAGGAATTGTAAACAACGGTTGCGGCGCATGTCCTGCTCGCCCAAATGCTGCTACTCGTAGTGGATTCGCCTTCGTCATATTGTAGCATTAAATTTTTTCCCGGTATAAATGGAGGAAATTATGCACTTATTTTTCCCACGCGCCCGGCATCCTCAAAGCTTATCCGAGTGATTATACTCGAGAGCTCCGTTTGTTCATTCATATAATTTTCTTCTTTTTTTTCAAGGGTTCCGAGTAGGGGGCAAGGCGGGCGCAGTCGGGTGACATGGCCACCGCGTCTGCATCCGCCGCCGGGGCCGAGAGGCTGGGAGAGGGCCTTCGCCAGGAGTTGGGGCCGGGCGGGGCGCTTAAAGTGTGCTCCGACAAGCCGCACTTGGTGAGCCTGGGCGGAGGGCGTCTCAGCACCGCCGTCACCCTCCTGCCCATCGCAGAAGGTGAGAGCGATCGATTTGACCCGTTGTTCGACCATTGCCCCCTTTGCATCCTAAAAGGCTTCGGTCGTTTCTGAATATTCGCTGCGGCGAAGGCGATTATTGTGGGCGGTTGGAGGAACGTATTCGAGTTTTATTTTATCGCCACCGACAACTTATGTATTTGAATTGGTTTGCATAATTTTTGGTTATTTTTATTTAAAAAATTATAAATGTTTTCATGCATTGAAAATGTTGATCTTAATCTGTCTGCAGCATGTATACTTAGATTATATCAACTAAATTAATTTAATAAAATCTCGTTAATGTATGCTTGCTATCTGTTTTTACTTTTTCCTGGGAGTGACTGATCATCACACTTAATTTGTCGTCTTAATCTCTTTCGCGGTTAGCATCAAAAGTTTCGTCTTATTCGAAGTAAATGCATAAAGTGTATTTGCCAGTGCTTAATCGGTTAGTAAGGTTTTATCATCCACATATTGTAATGAAAGCAAAAATAAGGCATGTTTCGGGGCCAGTTCGGTATTGCCCCCCACTGCTATGGGGCCACTTCCATATTGCCCCCCACCCTATATTGAAATAATAATATGAAGATTAAGAAAATTTATGTAAACAATCATTATTTTATTCAGTACTTTAGTCAAGAGGATATAACATTGAAAGTATATATTGGCGAGCCTTCGGCTCGCTTTGTTTTAGTGGGTAGTCCTCTCCGGACGCTACCGCGCCCTTCGCCTCGCCCGTAACCAAAGTATCCCTCCCCGTTGTCCTGTGGTTGGGTTTGTAAATATCGAGACCGGCCAATCACGTCTGATATTAACTCGATCTACAAATAAAACGTAGTTCCCTCAATTGTTAATCGTGGGCCGATATTATTAATTTATTTATATCAATAAGTCCATAAAAACCGAGTGGGGGGCAATACGGAACTGTAGCCCATGTTTCTCATAATATTTTCCCATCGTCATTTAGGGTCGCTATGGTTAGGATCGGGTGAAGGCGTTGACATTCAAGTGGAAGGGACTGGAGTGGAGCCCCTTCACTGTCGCCTCGAGAATGTGGCTGGAGTAGTCACCATACACCCCAATGCCCCTGCCACTTCAGTTGATGGCGTCCAGGTCACTGCTCCCTCCAGACTAACTCAAGGTAAACCCTCTTTAAAAGTTGGCTCTCTCATCGCGAAATTAACGTGACGTATTCGGCGCTTTCTCAATTAATAAACAAAGAAAAATGTATATTTTTCGTAGATGTTTAATAGATTTTTCAATTTAATTTGGCTATTTATAATTAATGTTAATTTGAAAACAAGTTAGGAAAGTGTACAGCGTATCACAAATGGGTGCATTTCGTGCAATGGAGTATTAGAAAGAAATTATATACCTGTAATTTTAAAGGATTGAATAGAATAGATTTATTGACATAACATTTACATTGATAACAGTACAAGTCTGTCCGTAAATTAGTGTCTTGTCAGATCATGGAACAGTTACAAAAAGAAAACAAATATATTATTATCTACAATACATCGAAAATATTCAAACTTTTTAAATATATATAGTACATGATACATTTTTATTTACATTGCATTAAATACTTTTACATGTATGTGCATATATGTACTTGATATAATATTATTTTACATTATTCAGTTACCTCTTGATCTTATAGAAATTCTGTTACTGAGTAGTAACATTTTTTCAATAATAGTTATTTTAGTTTCTTAAAGGAAATTTTTTTCATTACTTCCATATTTATTTTTATAATTATCTGGCAATTTGTTGTATATCTTAATCCCCATATAATGGGGCTTTGCTCAAATAACTTTAATCTGTGGTAAGGTATGTTTAGTTTATCTTTTCCTCTTGTATTGTAGTTATGTTGAGACTTCATTGTTGTGAAATTATCATAGTTAAGATGTACATAACAGATTAACTCATACAGGTAAATTGATGAAAAGGTGAGGATATTGAGTTTTTTTAAATATTGGTGTGCATGATTCTCTCTTTGTTGAATGAGTTATTATGCGAAGACATTTTTTTCTGAATTTTGAATACTGATTCCCAACCAGATGCTCTACCCCACAATATTATACCATATTTTAGAATGGAATAAAAATACCCATAGTACATTGTTAGGCTTGTTGGTATACTTGTTTTTGATGCAATACATGACATGCAGAAACAGACCCTATTTAGTCTAACTGACAAATCATTAATGTGATTTCTACATTTCATGTTATCATCAATATGTACCCCTCGCAACTTGTAAGGTTAGTTTTTGAAGTGGATTGTAATTCAATGTCCCTAAAAATCATTGGTCTGAGATTAATGAGGCTTGTTTTAGTCATATTTAGTTTTAATCCATTGACTGAAAACCATTCTTCAAGTGCTTTGATTGTTTTTGTTAGATTGTTGCAAAGCTCCTTCGTATTCCTCTCTTTTAATATTGCAGTGGTATCATCAGCATAAAGAATCATATTCATTTTTATGTTACTGGGAAGATCGTTTAAATATATAATAAATAATAAAGGACCGAGAACTGAAACTTGGGGAATTCCCATTGTAACTTCACACCAGCTGGAACTGATTGGCTGACCATTTTAAGAAATATTTGTTTTTTGCTTTCGACCCATTAAATAGGTACTGAACCATTGTAAAGCTTCATTTGAAACTCCATGTAATTCTAATTTTGTAATCATTATGTCATGTTAGACACAGTCAAATGCTTTAGTTAAATCACATACTAAGGCAGCAGTGGCTTCTGATTGGTCAAGAGCAAGTGATATATTATTTGCACAATCTAACAAGTATCTGTTATTGTTGAGCGGTTCTTTCTAAAGCCATCCTGGCCAGCATGCAAGAGATTATTGCTTTCAAGATATTTATGCAGGCACTGTTGTGCTGCCATTTCAAATATTTCAGAGAAACATGTCAGTAGTGAAATCGGGTGGTAATTCTACAATAAACCTGTGTCCCCTGCTTTGTGCAATGGCTTTACAATAGAATATTTCAATCTTTCAGGGAAAATTCCTTTGTTAAAGGATTGGATTACAATTTTACTAAGTGGTTTGCTTATTATATCATTTACTTCTTTGATAATATATTATGGTATTTCATCCCATCCCACAGCTCTTGTATTGGTTAGAGAGGAAATGAGGCTTTTAGTTTAGGTTTCAGATATAGTATCTAACGTGGACAGAATTGGGACATAGGTGTTTTCCGGAGTCAACTTTGCTTTGTTAATGGCTGTTTTGTGGGATGAGGTGACATTTATTTCCTTAGCTATGTTTACAAAGTAATTATTAAAAGATGTAGAAATATTATTTGGATCTGTGATTTCTTTATCATTTCTCATGATCATAGTTACTTCCCTGTTCCTTTTTTGTGTCAAACCAAGCTCTTCATTCACAATTTCCCAGGTTGCCTTACTTTTGTTTTTGGAGTTAAGTATATAATTGTCATTCGCCATTTGTTTTGCTTTTCTAATGACTATCTTCAGTATTTTTCTGTACTTTTTATAGTGATTTATGGTTGCCATGTCCTGTGTATGTTTTGCTTCAAATGCAATAATCTTTTTTGCTTGGAGGATATTATAATTCCTTGTGTAATCTATTTGTAAGAGAGCTGGTTATCTTTTTGTTTGCACAGAACAAAAGGAAAACAGTGATAAAAAATGCTAAGGAAGTTATTCATAAAGGAGTTAAAATTTTCATTGACATCCCTTTCCATGTTTACCTCCCATTGTGATTGCATTATCTGTTCCTTGAAATTCATTATGTTTTCATTGCTAAAATCACAAAATCTCTTTTTTCTATTTGGATTGTCAGTTTTAGTTTTTTGTTCATTATTTTGGAGCATTAAAATAAAGAGTGCCTTATGATCTGACAATCCAGGATCGGTCAAGGAAGGTTCTTTAGCTTGCTCATAGATCATATTAGTTATTATGTTATCTATACAGGATTTATTTAGATCAGTTTCTCTGGTAGGATCAGTAAAATTTATCATGTATCCCTGAGACTCAATTAAATTAATAAATTTATTTGCAAGAGTATTTAAACGCCTATTTACTTCTAGTGATTTTTCCTCCTCATCTTTTGTATTTTTTATGAGGTCAATGTTACAGTCTGGAGCAATTATTATTTTCTTCTTTTTATTTTTCTGTTTAAGTTTTTCAATAAGTCACTCTAATTTACACAGGAAGGGGTTAGCTGTATGATAATATGGTGTCATGTAAATTGAAATAATTATTGTGTTTAAATTTATAATTTCAATGAAAAATCCCTCAAAAATAAAACCCTCATTAAAAATTTTAAATCATCCCTGATTTTTATTTGAAAGCCTTCACTTTTCTTAATCAAGATGCAGGAGCCACCATGGTTTGCAGTTTCCCTTACATAATAATCAGACAATTCATAATTTTTTACCCTATTTAGGAGATTGATTTGGTCTTTCTTTAACCAATGTTCATTCATGCAGACTACTGAGATTTGTTTTTCACTTAATTCATTTAAAAATATTTCGAGGTCATTACTCTTTGATTTAAAACCTTGCATGTTTATGTGCATTAGACAGATTGGGTTATTTATGACATTATTTGCACATCTTTTTGTAAATTTTGGAATATGATTACCACCCGTTTCAGGACACACGAGTATTTAAACTCCTACAGTTAACATTAATTTTATTGTCATGATCACTTTCATCAGAGCTTAGACTTCACTTTATTAGCTGCAGGGAAAGATTTTGGACGTTCTTTGCCTATCAATCTACATTTACCCACCTAATCACGTTTATTTATCTTGTGGCTTACTGAATACGGTTTACTGCTACGTTTTATTACAGATGTGTGTTCACAGCACTTTATGTTGTTACAGTTCTCGTTAGACACCGTTTTTAAGATATCAAATGTATTTTGTGTGCAAAATGAAGAATTATGTGATGTTGTTTGGGAACTTACACGGTTAGCACAATTGGTTCTTGGTTTCACTTGAGAAAATTCACTGTTGTTTTTATAATCACTGAGTCCTTGCAATAATTTAGCATTTTCCAATTCTAAAGCAATATTTTTCTCCTTTAAACTTTGAAGATCTCTCCTAAGTAGAGCCATCACCTCTTCTTTAGACATCAATTCTTGTTTAACTTTAGCGTCCTTTTCCTCGAGCATACAAGACCGGCACAACCACTCTTTATCGTCCTGAATATTGTTCGTGTCGACCTGCGCACATTTATTATGAATCAAATAGTTACACAGGTCAGAGCGAATGCCTTTTACTACTTGTTTTAAGCAAAATTTGCATTTACTTTGAATACCATGTCTTTCTCGCTTGGCACCATCTTGATTAAAAAAGTTCTTTTCTTCATCATAAATAATCAGTTTTTTTCCTATTTAAAAATATTGCATGCACACATAAGGAAATTAAACGTTTGTGAGATTGTTTATGTTAGCAACAATGAAGAAGTAACCATGCAAGAAATTTTCTAAGTTCAACTCGAATTAAGACATTCTTGTTTGATTTTCTTGATAACGGCTACTCCTATGATAAAAATGTATAGGAAAAGAAATACTCTTCTTTACTAGTTCTACAAGTTTTATTTGAAAAATGTTTTGATTTTAACAATACTTTACGAGATGTGACAGAAAGTTCATTTTTTATCACCAGTAAAGTGGTACCCCTGATTGGCTTACATGATTCATTTATGTGATTTTCTTATTATCTTTGATTGTAAGCACTTAATATCAAATTTCTTGAAAATCCGTTCAGTAGAAGCCGAGAACGAACATGCGGATGGACAGACAGACGGACGGACAGACCGATGACAATAGGCGCCCTCGCTGGAAGCGAAACGCACTTAAAAATGATAAAATAAAATTTGATTTTGGAAGCAGTGTTGCCGTATTCAACTGTTCAACTGTTAATAGTATGGTAGAAGTTAATCCTTATTGTTTTCAGTTTACTCATTTAATAAATTGATGGGTTCAATTAATTAGACTTAAGGTTAACCCGTCTCCCAACAGTTGACAAAATGCAGATCAGAAAGTAAAAAACTAACTTTTGTAAAATTGAATTATCCATAATTTTTATCAGCTATCACTTAAACTCAGAGAATTTTTTAAACATTAACATGTTTAAAATATTCAAAATCAGACTTTTAATACAAATTTGAAATTTATACTTCAATTATTTCTTGATCAATGGTTCTTGAACAAAAAATTAATTCTATATATGCTTATTAGGCATTGAATCTTATAAAAAATAAAAAATATATTAGTAAAGTCTTTTATTTTGCCCTGAGAAATTAGTATAAATTATTTTTTTTGTCCTTATGTAGCATTAAAAAGTTAACCGATTCAATAAATACTATCATACACCATTCAAAACATCTTATCCCACTTGTACTTTGATATACAATGAACCAAAGTTAATATAACTTATTGTTAGTTATATTGGAATTGCTGTTGTAATTTTTGTTTTCACTCAATTGGTGATCTTCTGCTGGCATTAGAATTCTTCTAAAACTCAACAGAAACATGTTAAAGTTTTTCCTTGAAATTTTAATTCAATTCACTGCACAAACGAAATCGCTAGATATAATGTTATTGAATTTCATATTTTATTTTTTCTTCATATTTAATGACTATATTTCAGTATAATATGGCTGTGTATTTTTTAATCACAAAATTGAAATAAAGAATGTTATTTGTAGGTTGTATGATTTGCATTGGTCGCTCCAATTTTTTCCGCTTCAACCATCCTGCTGAGGCACAACTAATGAAGAGCATCCTTCCAAACACACGTATCTCAGGTGTTCCTGTGAGTTTTCTATCTGGTAAGAAATTAATTTATTACTGTATCAAAACCCTAATCCTGATTACATTATAATTTGAATTAATGAGCCCATTGCCTGAATCCAAAATATAATGTATGTAACTCCTGTAACAATAAAGCATATGAATAAATTTTAGTATATGAGGTCAGGACGGACTGCCTCGAATATTTGTGTGGCCAAGTGCGATAGTATTTTGTGGGGTCATATATCTTTTGCATATTTAATAAAACCAAATTTATAAAATTTGTTTTATGGCAGTATTTTTATATCAGTAAAGTTGGAATAAAATTAAAAGAACAGAAAATATAAATACAGGGTATCCATTTAATCTCTCCGGTATTTTAAGAAGCTATATTTTTTAAACCAATATAGACATCATAGAAAAAGAAAAACAATAAAAATGTATAACTGAAAAAGTTTAAAACCTGAGGCTAATAAACTTCTGTGTTAGCTCATTTTGTTGCATGGCAGATTTCTAGTTGATAATCAATTTCGGCCAGACTGCTTTGTTGCCAAGACACTACCCGTTTCTTTAAACTTTTGATACCATTGCCTGATTGTTTTATCCGTGGGAGGATCTCTGTTGTATGTATGCCTGAATTCTCTTTGCACACGAATCACTGATTTAAATTCAGCAAACCACATAACGCACTGTGCTTTCACATGTGGAGTCTCCATTGCACTCAGACACAATGACACGTAGGTCAGACAGTGGTGTTCTGCACAGACAACGATGCGCACAACCATGTTGCCAACTTCCTACCTAAAACTGTTTGAGATTGGCTTCAATTCGCAGTTTGGCTTTTTTCGATATTTCTAATTGTTAAAAAAAGCTTCTTAAAATATCGAAGAGATTATATGGACACCCTGTATATCATTGTGGAAGTTGAATGGTTACTCTCAGGGGTGTGGGCCTGATGCAGTTGCTCTTATGGTGCATGCCTCAAGCAGGCATTGCATAAAAGACTTCTGACTCCCCGAAGAGAATATTAACTGAAGATGAATTCCATTTAATGCTCTTTAGTTCTTTAAAAACTTAAAATTCAAAATAATTATATAATTTCAACGAGAAAAACTTTTCCAGCCATGGAGAGCCAAGACTGTTATCAGATGGAAAAGCAGCCAAACTGCAATGACCAAAAACCTCCTTTGGCTCCGCGTAATGGGGGCATGAGTGGTGGAGGAAGATGGCGTGATGTTTGGGAAGAAGTGCCAAAAACTGCCACAGTAGCCCCAGCTATGAAAACGTCAACACCAGGAGGAGCTGGGCCTACTCCCACACATTCTCAGAAGGTAGGACATAAATGTTTAATGACCTTTGTGTATTCATGAATTTTGGTATTTTACATTTTTATTGTTTCTTATCTGCTGCTTTCAAAAGTTAAATTCCAATCAGACATTGTGGGTTTTAAAAATTAGACTGAATGAAATTATATTTTATACTTAATATAATGCAGTGGCATTGCAACATGCTTGGGAATTGTACATTTTTCTTCTTTAAGAATGAAGTACATATTACTAAAATTTGTACTGATTTTTAGAGGTCAACTTTAGAGAGATTACCAGTGAGAACTAATAAGAGAACTATAAGCAAATGGTTGAACTTAGAACAGCATGGAGTTATGGTGCTGGCTTTTTCACACATTTACAATTATATGTGAGTGAACATGGGGGCAGACATTCTTTTCACATAGCATGGTTGGAGCTAGAGAAAGAAAAAAATGACTTCTGTGTGTACATTTTTCTGAGTGGGATGTCATCTTAAATTTGAGGTCATTTTCGTTGTATGTAAATATGGTATATCTCTGTCATGTAGGTGATTGCTATCGTGTGCCTCCTCCCTGTTCAAGGTGTTCCCTCCTGGCAGTGCCACCACTACCACGCCAGCATCGGACGTTTTGGGAATGTGGAGACGGTGTGTCACCCCGCCAGCCTCTCTTCTCCATAGCCCTCCCAACATGTCTCCACTCTCGGAACCTCCAGCACCTGCTCCTCTCACTCCCCTCTCCTCCCAACAGAGGAGAACACTTTCTGCTGGCTGCGATCTTTCTCTCGTTGGTGATGCTTCAAGCCATGTTAGGGGGGCATCGGAGCCACCTCCGTTCTCTTGCCGTCTGGCAAATGCCTCCCCCCTATCACCTTCTCCTCTCCGCACTTCCCTCAATTGCAGCTTAGAGGAACTGAATGCTCGTAAAGAAGATCTCGAGAAGAAGAGAAACATGGTGAGTTGCAGATTTAGGAAGTAATGGCTGAGATTTTAAGTGGTGAATTGTTGTTGCAACTTAGTCTATTTTAACACGAGTTATAAATGGTATAAAATTATTGTTGAAATAACCCTGAAAATCAGGTATTTTATTCATTAAAAGGTACTATTGCATTTTATTACTTTGATTACTTCTTTTGAAGCTTCTATTCACTTTTTCCTCAAAACACAATATTTATTTGCATTATCCATGATTTATTCTTCACTTATTTACTATGGAACTAAGTTATTTTCTAGTAAATACTTTCCATATTCTTATGATGATTAGCCCTCGTATGATTTTTCCATATCATGTACGGCAACATTTCACACATCATCTCTATTTTGATATGTCTGTTTTTCTACCAATTATAATTACTATAGTAGTTTCGGCGGTCTTTCTGTTTGTTTGTCTGGTGTAATGCTACACCCGCTCGCAATAAAAATTCAAATAACTCGATAAAGGATCAAGAAACATGTTCAAAATTTGGCAGGTATACTCGATTCACATATTTTAAGGTGATGACAAAAGAAAATCTTGAAAAAATTCCTGGGTTCAACTCCAAGGAAGAAATTTCCATTTCCCATAAAATAACACGTAAAAATCAACTTTTTGACGTGCAGTAGTTTAAAATTAGAAAGAATTAACCAACAATCTTCGGATCTGACCCATTTTGAAAAAAATTATCAAGTTTCTTATTCTGTTCATCTTTTTCCACCTGCAGTTTGAAATCGCTCATGTTAAACATTTAATTCACATATTTTGTGGAAGTCTTGCCATTTTAACGGGATGTTGCTTTGCCTACCAAAAACATTGTTAGTACACAAAATCCTAGTGTTATTTCAATCCTTATGGGTGTAAGTTTAAGATATAATTGTTCTCACTTTCGAAATTTCGGTATGGTAACATAATTTAAAATTTTCTTCATCCTGTCATTTTTGATTGAAATAAAATTTTTGATCAAAAATTAAAAGACTGTTAAGGTGTTTAAGTGAAGGAAATAAAAGTCAAATATTCATTTATTATTGAAAGTATGACTTTTAAAAGGAATTTAAAGACGTGTAAATACAGGAAATTTCCATATTTATTCACATGTTAGCTGCTATTTTAATCCCAATTTAACATTTAAAAAATAAAGATGCACTATGTGAGGGGAAAAATTGGAAATGTCTAAAATGGAGGCATTCATTAAATTTCAGTAGGATATCTCTAAATGGCTCATGTGATTCAATATACCATAAAAGACAAAATTTTTGTAGTCGTTGCAACAAATCAAAAAGGAAAAGAAATGTTATTTTTATTATGTATGTCAGAGTTATAAAAATTTCAGTTTTTGCTGGTGATAACTTTGGTAATCTCCAAGGGACTCCAAGAAATGTGTCATAGTCCATCAGAGTTTGAGGCATAGTCACAGGTCAGAAGTGGGAGAGAGTGGAGAGAGGAAGCACCCAAGTGCAGTATGGGACCAGAAGGGATACTAGTTTAAGAGGGAAGGGATGGTTTTTTAAAAACATTTATTGTTACAGATGATGTTTTTGAAAGGTATATTGATCATTCTGTTGATACATCATAAAAACTTGGCAGAAAAAGGCTGAAAGTCATTCTTATTTGTATTGTGCCTTATTCTTTGTTTTGACAATTGCCATTTTGTTCATGTTTGGTTTCATTATTCTCGTAGCTTCTTTTGTGTGATGCTGACATTATGAGTATAAGAATGCGATACACAGCAAACTTGGGTGTGGCTTATGTTCGGATATATTTTTTACCTGATTTCAGTCGAAATACAAAGGGGAGCTTATATTCTAGTAAATATGGTAATTTCTCTCTGCCAAAATTCTGTTAAATCATGTTTAAGACCACATTTAAAAATTTTCACAGTTGTCAATACAAAAATTTTTCATCAATCCTCAGGTTCAAAAAGAGCGTCTTCGTGAACAGGAAACTCAGAGACAAGAGCAAGTTCGCCTCGAGGAGATTCTGAGCATGTGTGCTGAGTATGAGCGTCAAGTGGAGTGGGAGAAAGAGCAAGGAGCCGAACAGCCTCGGTCATGTGCAGCTAGGTGGAATAATGCTGGGGCACAGGTTTCGATAACACCCTGGCAACAGAGGGTGTCCTCAGGGAGTGGTGGTAGAGGCAGTGGAGGGGGAAGTGGGGGATGGGAAGGGAACAGACCTACCCCAAGCCCATCACCTGGAAGCTCAACCACCTCAGCCAACTCAGCCTCTTCCTCCTCCTCCTCCTCTTGCACCTCGTCTGCTTCTTCCCCACCATCCCAGCAAGCTGCACCAATGCCGAATTCCCCCACCACCTCTTCAGTTCATCAGAATAGGTGAGTGCAGACGAAATTTTGAATTTTATCTCTTCATTCATTATTTTAAAATGCTGTAATGGTATTTTGGTTCCAGTATCATTTATATTTTTATTTACAAGGCATAAAATGCTGTTAGTTACTTGATAACATTTTCTCAGAAAACTAATAGAAAGGTCTAATTAATAAAATATCTTTTAAGACAGTTGCAAGCGAGCTTAAGGAAAATGAAAGGATGGAAACTTTTCTTATCTGAGTTTGTGTAAAATGTTATTAAATTAATTACAGAATTTCCTTTCAAAATTCAGGTTTTGAATTATTTCACTTCATATCAAGAGGTTTAGATTTGATTTCTTGAATTTTGTCTTTTTTATGTTTTTTTTATGCTTGCAGTTATTTATAATGAAACTGACAAATTGCAGTTTTAAATTCACTTTTCAAATTTTTATTCTGTTTCTTCAATTACAGTATTGTTTTGATTTATCTGCATGCATAGGTGATATTAACCCTTTGTGGTCATTTGTTGAGCAAGTCCCGACTTTAAATTATATTAGTTGCGGTCATATGTCGGAGCTAACTCGACTTTAAATTTCCTGCAATTTTTTGCAAAATTTCGCACATAAAATGCCACTGTTAATGTTTTTTTATCGTGTTTCTGGAAAATAAATATGACCTGAGAAAAAGGTACCTGGAAAAAATGACTTCAAAGGGTTAAATGAGCTATATTGAGTTAAATATAGGAATAAAGCTACTCCATTTATAAATCCAATGAATCATTGCAGGATAAAAACCAATGGATCGTTGCCTAGGGATAAGCGCCTTCAGTCATCTAGTGGAAGACCGTGCAGTCCAGTGATGCAGAGAGCAAACACCGGTAGCCAATCCCTACCAAGCCAAACCATATCTCCAGATGAAGAGATTTGTCAGGTCTTTAATTTTGAGTCCAGTTCCATTCCCTTGCCTCCGAATACCATCGTTTTGGCTTCTCGCTCCACCAACTCTCTCCCAAGGCATTTTGGTGGCTGCTCAAGACAACTCATGGGGGAAGAAAAGAGGATGAATGGTGCTGCTTATCAGTGCAATGTTGTCTCATCTCCACCAAACTCGCCTTCCAGCCCTACCTCTCCCACTTATCCGACTTACCCTCAAAGTCCTCGCACTCGAATACGGACCATAGCAGCTTCAAAGACATCAAGGGGATGCTGTGAGGCTGAGAGTCGTCACGTGCCTGGTTTGGAGGATGGTAGCAGCCGCATGTCCCCGCAAAGTGGTGCACTTTCTTCAGGAGTTGAGATGAGAGTAGTGCCAGGAGGACAGCCTTTTGGAGGTACGCTCCCCAGGAGTGCAGTGCCATCCATGCAAGATCAATCCGGAAGGATGGAACATGGCATACCTCTGCAAAGTAATGGCTTTAGAACTGCTACAGAGTGTGATGGAAATCATGGAGCTCGTAGAAAGGTCAGCATTTATTATGAAATTAGAAAAAGATTTTGTATTTTTTCTTTTAATGATGCCTTCCCTGCAAAGCCAAAGGCTTGTCTGCAGGTAAGGAAAAAACCCCAAGACAAATCACATCGTTCATGCCCAAAGCAGGATTCGAACCTACGACTTTTGGGTTAGAAGGCATGCTCACTACCTACCAGTCTAACCCAGCCAGGTTTACTAATAAAATAAAGGAATTTTCTACATTAATTGTGGAACATGGTTTTAAAACCTACATTACAGCTAACAGAGGGTATAGCCAAGATACTAATAAATAAATAGACTAAAAATATGATTTATAAAATGATTTCTTGGCCAACATAATTAATAGCATTTACCATAATATTATAAGACAAAGAAAAAGATTTTAGTCAATAGCAAAAACTGATATGTATCTAGTGAATTTAATTTTTTTAAATTTATGTAGTAAAGTGTGCAATGCCACTAAATACCATATCTGCCTGAATAGAAGCCGACCCCGGATTTAAGCCGACCCCCCAAATATTTCCGCAATTTTTTGGCAGAAATGTAAATTTCGTAGATTTTATGCTGAAGTGTGCTGGGCATTCATGCACATCTAGGAATACATTATTCGAGATCGAAGAAATGTGTGGGAAATGGTTTAGTTGTTGACATTTTGAAATATTACTCCAATTAATAATTTTGCATCGTTGAATAATGTTCCACATTCAGTGACAATAATTTCATTCATCTTCATTTTTACAAAAGGTCAAATATAGTAACAGCGATCTCGCCAAGAAATTTTTCATCCAAGTGTATTTCCAATGAAATTAGCATTTACATTGCCTTAAAAAATTGCATTTTTATAATTATACACGTTCTATGTAAAGTTTTACCGAAATTCAAACAGTTGAGCATTCAAAGCTGTCAACGCATTTTGCATAATCATCAATTTACACAAACGATCTCGCCAAGATATTTTTTCGTCCAAGTCTATTTCCAATGAAATTAGCATATATATTGCCTTAAGAAACTGCATTTTTATAATTATATACGTTCCATGTAAAGTTTTACCAAAATTCAAGCAGTTGAGCATTCAAAGCTGTCAACGCATTTTGCATAATTGTCAATTTACGCAAGCGATCTCGCCAAGATATTTTTTCATCCAAGTCCATTTCCAGTGAAATTAGCATATACATTACCGTAAGAAACTGCATTTTTATAATTATACACGTTCCATGTAAAGTTTTACTGAAATTCAAACAGTTGAGCATTCAAAGCCGTCAACGCATTTTGCGTAATCGTCAATTTACGCAAGTGATCTCGCCAAGATATTTTTTCACTCAAGTCTATTTCCAATGAAATTAGCATATACATTGCCTTAAGAAATTCCATTATTATAATTATACACGTTCCATGTTAGTTTTACTGAAATTCAAACAGTTGAGCATTCAAAGCCGTCAACGCATTTTGCGTAATCGTCAATTTACGCAAGCGATCTCGCCAAGATATTTTTATATATATTCATCGTAGGTCAAATATTTACTTTACCAAAAATATAGTACTATCATTTGAATGCGAAGGCAATGAGAGACTTCGAGATTTAACCATAATCCAAATTTTCCTCGGACTCTTATTTAAGCCGAGGGGTGATTTTTTCATGATAGATTTTGACAAAAAACATCGGCTTGTATTCGGGCAGATACGGTAGTAGAAATCAATAACACTGATGAAAATTCTAAGTACAATAAGTGAATTCACCTGGTAAAAACTAATCTTATTCCTTGATACAGTTAAGATGCCACTGAATAGCATTAGCATTTACAAGATTTATCCCTTAACCTTCCAAATACTAGATCCTAATAATGTATGGCATATATCCCTAATGTGAGATGCTGTTTTGCAGGACAAATCTCTGTAGTGTTGAAAATTATAGCTGATCGCGGAGAATATTTTAAAGTGAGTGTTATTGGATTCAGAATGGAGAAAAATATAGTCTGATGTTTTTAGATAGTTAACAGGGTGCTGTGCCCACCCCAGCCTACGTTTTATGACAGGATTCCTTTTGTATTGTCCTTTATGACCCATCCTTTTCAGTAGCTGGATTGGCATGTGTTTTTAGCCTTTTCGAGTAAAAATTCTTTATTTCTTGCTTTTATTTCTTGAGTTCATGTTTTTTTGGTGATGGTGCACCGGTTTGCGTTACTAATATCGGTGTTTTTTCCTTTGTTCAGACATTATTCACTTTTTATTGTGACTATTATTACTATTTATGGCCCTAGTGTTGTTTTACATAATTTTTGGTTACCCTTCAAATATAATTTTTTAAATTTTTGTTGCAATTTTCATTTAATATAGTATATAAATATTTTTTTTTTCCAAAAATATTATCTTTATAAATATATGTTATCAGTAAAATTGAATGAACACATTATAATGAGAAAGAAATATAACAAAATTGAATGAAAATAGATAGAATCAAAAATATCTTTGAGGGGTCAAAAAGCATCTAGTGCAAGTGCTGATGTTCTAAAGAGTGCAAGTAAAGTTTGCTGGGGTATGATGAGGAAAATGGTGATTTCTCATTTTTTACAAAAGTTATTCTTGCTCTTTTGGGGGATTCTTGGTTTTATTTACAGCACTTATGTAGTTACGAATATATTCTGAATATCTATCAAATGTTACTTCACCTATTGACGTCAGAAAAGTTTCATAAGAATATTCTTGGACTCTTTTTCTTACAAAAATATATTTATAATCCTCAATCATATTGTATTTTGCTAAAGTTAACCTAGAAATAATCACAAACAGTAAGAAAACCATATATAATAAAAATTGATCAAATACTGACGATAAATCTTTTTTAACAAAAGTATGTGTGGGGTGTTAGAAACACTCTGCATGAGTACTGACATTCAAAAAATTCATGTGAGTATCGCAGGGTTAAAAATTATTTCACTGAAAAGGCAAATTCTATTTTCTAAGGTTATTTCTGTAGCATTCAGAATTGAATGAACTTAACACACTGACTGTGAAGCTGAATATTATTTACAGACATACTGAAGTTATTCTTCATAATTTTATGTATTTATTAAACAATGTATTTCAGGTAAAAATCTCATTAAAGAAAGAATTGAGCTTTAATCAAATTAAATTACTTTACTTCAAATCTCATCTAATGTTATAACTTACTTTTTCAGCCAGTTCAAGAGGAAGCTGAAGAACTTAAAAGAGAAAGAGGGAAACTTCTTGTAGCACTTGCTGCCATTAAGAGAAAAATGAACGACATTGAGCGCCAAAGGGAAGAGGCTTTAAGAGAGGTACTTGTAGGCAAAACTTGAATCAGTATTAATTTACTAAATAGTCTCCTATATCCAGAAATTGTTTAATGTGCTATCTAGTATCTGACTTCCTAGTAGTTTATTCATTTGTCTCTTGCCCATTCCTTCACTACTCCTTTGTATATATTTTTTATTTTAAATAAACATAGATATGAAAAAAATTATGGCAGGACTTGAAATTAAACCTGTATCTTCCATTTTTCTCAATCCAAGGTAGAGATTAATTTCCAGATAATGTCATATTCTATTTCTCAACTAATTCCATATTCATATAATACAGTAGACTCTCGATTATCCGGGATCGGCTTAACCGGGATGTGGATTAACCGGGATGTAAAAAAAACGTAATATGAAAATAATTTAGAATACATAGTACGAGAAATCGGCCACTGAAAAACAATGCCACAGAGTAACTGAAACCACGAGCGACGAGCAGAGTGAATGGGGAGTAGGGGGAAAGGCAAGTAACGAGATACCTACATAGTTACCGCTACTCCGTGTGAGTCAAAGATACATACATATTGTATGCATTTCACTTATAAAAACATCGAGTAGACGGCGCGTGATCTCTGTGAAGTAGATCCTGATTGTTCGTGCAGAATTGGATCAGAATATTTCGAGTGTTCACTTTATTTTCGTATGTCATAACGGGTGCATGTCATTTTGTTCTTATTAATTTGAAATTCGAATAGCCCTTATGTGATCATGTTGAAACGTAAAAGAGTTGTTCTTACTATAGAACAAAAACTTGACATAATTAAAAAATCTGAGAAAGGCATGACGGTGAAGTCGTTAATGAATGAGTAGTGTGGGTGACCAAACAGTGCGTGATATTGTGAAAAACAAACATAAGCTGATTGAGTTTGATGGAATTTCTGATAGTGGCATGTCTAGGCGGAAAACCATGAAGACGTCAACCTACGATGATTTGGACAAAGCAGTGGTTTTGTGGTTTAACCAACAGAGAACTGAGGGAATCCCGGTTTCAGGAGCTTTGTGTGCAGTGAAAGCAAAGTATTTTTTCGATGAATTGAAATTGAAAGGGGACTTTAACGCATCATGTGGGTGGTTGACAAGATTTAAGCAAAGGCACAGGATTCGTCAGATTGCTATCGAAGGAAAAAAACAGCTGTGACGAGCCAGCAGCTGAGGAATTTATGTCTCAGTTTCAACATTTCGTCGATAATGAAGGATTCACGTCAGAACAAATTTATAACGCTGATGAAACTGGTTTATACTGGAAGTGTCTACCACAAAAAACTTTAGCTCATGAAAATGAAAAAAGTGCTGCAGGATGTAAACTTCAGAAACAACGCCTAACAGTTTTGTGCTGTGGTAATGCTGCCGGGTCTCATTTTTGAAACCGTGTGTTATTGGGAATGCAAAGAAACCTCAAGCTTTCTCAGAAGTTAAAGTTTTATTGAATGTACCTGTCAATTACTACAGTAATAAGTCAGCATGGATGGACAGAGAAATTTTTACGGGCTGGTTTAAAACAAAATTCATTCCAGCAGTGCGTCAACACTTAGAATCTTTAGATCTGCAACAAAAGGCGATTTTACTCTTAGACAATGCCCCCAGTCACCCAAATGAAGACACTTTAAAATCCGAAGATGGAAATATATTTGTGAAGTGCTTATCTCCGAATGTGACAGCTTTGATTCAGCCTATGGAAAACAGTGAAAAGTTCGACATTAAAAAAATCATGACAAAAACTTTTACCGGGAAACGACGAGGAATTTCTTGGTTTTGAGGACAGTTTCAATGAAACGGTGCCTGAACTACTGCATAATTTACACAGCATTAGTGGATGTGCGAATGTTGATGAGGAAGCAGTGCGCGAGTGGTTAGATGCAGACCAAAATTTGGCCGGCCTTGAAGTTTTGAGTGACGAAGAAATTGTGGAATGTATCAATACTGTCGATGTCGACGATGTAATGGCGGTGGATGATTTGGAGCAGGAAGAGGACACCATTTGCCGAAAGGTTAACGAATCGAAAAAGCAAACTTCTTTGCTATCGTATTTTAAATAAAATAGGAATAAGTAAGTACATATTTTTCGTTTAAATTTTTTTCTATAATCTTATTGTTTTAATACAGTAAAACCAGACTTACATGGAAACACGGCGTAACTCATGAGCACGTTTAATTGCAGTAGGTTAACTGCCGCACGTTAGACAGTCACTCAATACATAGTGCTACGTGCAGGAAAAGCAGCAGACAAGTGATATTGTTAACTTCGTTTTTTTTAATCAAGTGCGTGAAGTTTATCTTGTAACTGTAATCAAACAAATTTGTTGAATTGTTGCATGAATCAGGTTATTGAACTGACGCTCAAAAGATCGTGTTTGCCGTACGTTTCTGCTAAAGCTATCTTTACATTTCCACAAGTACCGCACAGCTGACTGCATTGCTTTCAAAATGGTATTGGTTTAATTATTGTTCGATTTACATGATTTTCGACTTGCATGGGAATTTTGTAAATGAATTAACCTTGTTGGTCGTGGACTTACTGTATATCAAATGGATGTTAGATTAACCGGGATTTTTTTAACCGTGATTAGTTTATTCCCTACCATCCCGGATAATCGGGAGTCTACTGTAACAAACTTAATTGCACAGTTTTTGCTATATTTTTATATGGCCATATTTCATTCGTAAGTAGTATTTTTATCATATTATTTTAAATAAATAATTTATTCACAATCAAATCAGTTTATCTAAAACATTTACAAAGTATGATTAAAATGTCACTTTTAGATCATTACATTTAATAATGACCAGTGGTTAAATTCTGATAAAATAATTTGTAAAGCAGTAGTGTCAAAATCCAGAATAAGTATTTTTTAAGTATTTATTTTTACTTACAATTTAGTGTAGTTCATTATTTTGTACTACTTTTTTCATTTAAATGTAAATTATATATAATAATGTGTTAGCAGTAAATCATCCGTTTTGCACCTTCTGACCAATTTCATGTAGAAATATATAGTGTCATCAAGGATGAAAACAGATTTTCTTTGCAGCAATTGTGTTTTTCTAACTCAATAGAGAACCTTTAAGTGAGTTTTATTTTTCCTTTGTAGTTAGAGATGGAGCAGGCTCTCTTAGAGGGTGAATTGAGTGCAGTCACAGAAAGAGTACATGAAGAGGAGGCTCGAGTGGAACTACTTTCAAAGGAAATTGAACATTTTGAGCATAAGACAGTTGAAGAACGTGAACTAACCTATAGACAAGTTTCTGATTGTCAGAGAATGGTTGAAGAAGCTAACTCAAAGGTCCAAAGGCAAGTACTAATTCTTAATCTAATTTTGGTGATGTTTTATTTTCTGTGCAGAGGCTTGTTTATTTTAAGACGTCCAATGTAAAAAATAATGATACTGTTAACTTCTGTAATACAGTGTTGATCACATTAATTTGTTTCGTCTCCTTCTGTGTAATACAGGTATCCCTTAAGATACAATTAGATTTTCCATTTGGCCACTTCCACCATCCGTGTCGCCTGCTTACCACTTTCTTGCAGGGCACAGCCTTAGAGGTTGCTGTGCATTTTTATATGACTTTTCAATTAAATTTCTTATATAAATAGGGATAGGCCATAAAAAATAGTTCTGCAACCTTTCATTGCATATTTCTTGAAATACCATAGGTTGCCTATAATTCGTGTGTTCTTTGTGTCACCTGACCCCCTCCTTATAATTGAGTTTTACTCTAATAAAACATTGAAAGTGAAAAAAACGAATTATTTTTCTCTTGCTCAATAGGAGATTGATTCAAGTGAGTGAAATAAATTGTTTTGCTACTTCTTAGAGTTCTCTTCATAAAGTTGAAACAATAGCTTTTTGATCCCTGAATTTTTTTATATTTCCAAAGTTTGTACTGGGCCAAACTTAAATGTAGAAAGAATATAAATATATGCTATGGAATGTTTTGAGTGTATGAAACTCATAGCCAAAGCCAAACCCTTTGGCATATAAGGAAAAAAGTCTGCATAGTATCTGCACCAAAATTATCAAAGAAATTTCACATGAAAAATGTGTATTAAATGAGATAATGAGATGTCTCTGGAGGAATTTCCTCCGAGGTTTTCATGAGAATATCCCCTAAGATGATTTTTTAAAGGTGCATTGAATTTTCCAGGTAAAAAATGTGCAGCTTATATGCAAGTAAATATGGTATTTCCATAAGCTTTATCATTCAAAAAGATTACATGATAGTACTGTCCTCATTTATTGATTGTTGATAAAAATTCTCTTTTCTTATAATGATATTTAATTTTGTTGAATTTTTATTTAGTATTTATTTGAATTCTGTTTTAAGAATATTTCATCATATTTTTAAAAGATTGGGATTTAAAGTTCTTTGCTAAAAGAAATAATTGAAATCTTTTCAGGTTAGAGGATGAATTATTGTCTAACAAAGATCCTGATAAGGTAGAAAAACTGAGGGAGGAACTAAAGCATCACCAAGAAATATTGGAAGCAGAAAGAAAGGTTTTCTTTATTATTTCTCTTTTTTAGTTTCATATTTTTTCATACTTATGCGATGTTTATTTTCTCTCTTTATGCAGCAGGGCAAAAATTGATTAATAGCGAATATAGTATAGAACCTTTTATCAGGCATGCTTGGGATGTGGGGATAGCCAGTTATCTGGAATTTCCGGTTGTCTGGAAAGAGCTAGAACTCACCGGAACGGTGTTCTGGTCCATCACGGGTTGATAATATTGTTCCGTCTCATCAAACATTTAGTAATACCGTTTTGTTAACTTCATTTAATAAAAATAATATATAAAATTTTTCTTTATTTCATCGTAGTACGAAAGGAATAAATCAAAATTTAACTTGTATATAAATGTTCTATCAGTTATTTCGCAGTCACTACTTTCAGTTCTACTATCAGAACGTGTGTTCTGCTTCGTAATACTTTCCGTTTCGAGCACTATTATAATACATACCTGTACTCAGTGATGAGCTGAAGCCAGCTCGCGCGAGCCAGTTGTTAATTTTTCTCTGAATTTGCGGGCCGGTTGTTAAATTTTTAGAAAATATGAAAATTTTTTGATTTTGTCTTTTGAAATACATTTTGCCGCATTTACAATCAATTACCAACAGTGTATGAAATGGAATATATTACGAACAGGACACTTGTTAAGCTAGCGAAACCGTATTACTAACCTAGAGCAGTGCTCTCCAACCTTTTTTGCTCCATGGCACACCTAATGCATGTTTAAATACATCGTGACACACCAAACCACCCCTAATTAATTTCACTGCATAGATACACATTTTTAAAGAAAAACTAGCATAAAACAAGTATAATTTGCAATTATATTATATTGTTATGATTGATAAAGTAATAATCAAATGATTGGATAATTTATTGTAAATTAAGTACATAAATAATTCATCGTGTAAAAATGTTATGTTCTTTGACGGAAAATTTAGGCTTGCCCTTTTGGTACAAAAATGCTTTATGTTTGGCTCAATTATAGAAAGAGCTACAAGAACTTCTTCATCTATGCTTTTTTGATATTTTTAATATGGGCTGTTGACGAACAACTAAATTCGCATAAATACATTGTTGAATTGAAACGTCATATCAGTGGCATATTCAGATATTGAAGGATATTCATCTTTAGATTTGTGCCAAAATACATGTAAAGGTAGCATACTAATTTTAAGTTGTATGATCATTGCTAAGATCTATCAATTCCTCTTGTATTTCAGGATAAATTCCTTGGATGATAAAATCTATGCGAATTTGTTTGTTCCAAGCACTTTTGTGAAAATTAAACATCCTCAGAGTGTGCGGCACACTAGTGCCTTCCTTGTGACACTAATGCGCCACGGCACACCAGTTGGAGAGCACTGACCTAGTGCGATCTGGTGCCCCTGGCATTTAGGCCTCCCCAGCCATCCTTATCCATATTTCCTTTAGATTTTTTTTCTTTTTTAGAGAGCTGGTTCTTAATTTTAATCCTGGTCATCACTGCCTGTACTGTACAGTAATAGTAATACTAAGTAATCGGCGGGGTAGGCTTGATGGCAGTGCAAATGGTGTAACTGCACCAGACAAAGCATGTAAAGAGCCCCTGTGCTTTCTAAAAAAATAAATGTCATTCTTATAAAGTACAGCCATTTTTAAAGAAAATCTGAAAAAATATCGAAGTGCCATAGTGAGTGAGACTGCTGTAATTATAAAAATTTTCTTTTAAAAATATTTGACGTGTACACACTGATCCAGGCCTCGCGATTTTCCTAGCCGGCTTATGCAATCATGTACTTTCCAATATAAATTCCTTGTTCTCTTCCAAATTACGTGTTCACTTGTTCACCAGAGTGCACCCAAATTACTAGTGAAGCTTTAGATTTAAATTTCTTTCTCCTAGCAAATTCTGAAAAAATCCAATATTTTCTAAAAATAGCCAGTTAACTGGATTTCCGGATATAAGGTTCTAATCCGAATTTTTATTTTATGTTGATATAATTTAATTAATATTTTATGTTGAAGTTGATATTTATAGTATATTACATGCTATGATATGTAGCGGGATGATTTGATAATTACATTTTCATATTTACTGCAGATTAAGATCATGAACCATTTCATTTTTTAAAATTTGAAATTGGATGGTGGAGATGAGATTTGAATCTTTATACTAGAAAATTTGATATTTATTTTGCTAGCCATCCTCAAAGCATACAAATTGGAAAAGAATACATAATTAAATGTTAATGTTTCTGTTATTGTTTATATTCTATATTCTTTATGTTAATTAAAGTACTTTTAATGTTTGATTACATCAAAAGCATTCATTTTGAAATTGCAATAATGGGAACTCACAAGTTGGTAGACATTTCAAGTATTTATCTTTCTTTCCACTTATTTTAATTTGAAATATTATTTATTATATGTTGTATACATTTTAGCCTTTGATTCTGAAGAGAATGAGAAGTTCTCTCCAGGATTAACAAAAGAGGTCTAATTTTGAAATGTATTAATAGTTAAATTGTTCATTAAACTGTAGACATATGAGGATATTGAGTTCCATCAGCTGGAAAGGGAGGCATCATGGGAGACAAGCAGAGAGGAAATGAGTCGCGAGGCTTCAGAGGTCAGAGGGCGAGCGAGAACACGTAGGCATAGAATGGAGCAACTGGAGAGTGCAAGAGAGCAGGCAGCCGCAGCTGCTGAGGAAGAAAGCATGAAGCTCAAAGCCCAACAGGAACTACTTGTTGTTCGTCTCGATGTAGTAAGTATGACTGGAATTGATTTTTCACCTTGAAAAATTTTGAAATTTTATAGGAAGAGCAAATGGAATGGAAATTAGGAGTTATTTTTCAAACAGCTCTTAAGTAAAAAGTTACATAAGATGAAATTCTCCATTCCCAGGATCTTGTACCAATATTTATGAAATTATATTCAATAATACCGTATATACCCGAATATAAGACGACTCTGATTATGAGACGACATCCCATTTTGAACTCCTAATAAAAGGAAAAAATTTATTATGCGCACAATGACGGAGGTTTATTATACTATTGACTAATGAACATTGAACCAATTGAAATAAGCAGTTTTGTTTGGAATTTTCAATTGAATATTTTGGAACATTAGAATTTCTCATGCAAATTATTTTTCATTAGCACATTTTAATTGTTATTTTCACTTTCACTACTGGAGGAATCTCCAATAGCTGCATCATCTTCCTACTCCCACAGAATGTCATCTTCTGATCCATCCAAACTGTAAGAAACACAACACTTTGTAAATCCATGGACTATTGATGCTGGTGAGATACTGTCCCATGAAGTCTTAATCCATTTTCCCAGTAGAGCCTCTGTTGGTTTTTCATTTTACCTGCTGGAGTCAGAGAGCAATTCGCTGACAGCAACCATTCCTTTAAAGGGCTTATTGATGACCACATCGAGCACTTGTAGTTGGGAGGTCAAGCCTCCTGGTATGATCACCAGATCAGTGTTGAGGTGTGATATTTTGGATTTCACATCATCCGTAAGATGTCCTCGAAAACCATCAAGAACTAGCATTGATCTCATCTTTAAAAGAGCACCAGGTCATTTATCCCACACTTCACTCAACCACTGAATCAAGTCACTAGTCATCCAGCCTTTTTCATTGCATCTGTAAATGATACCAGGTGGTAGCTTTTAGTAGATTCTTCATCTTGAATATTACGAAGCGTCACAATTTTGTCCCATCAGCTAATACCAATAACATTACTGATACCCTTAGTTTTTCATTTCCAGTGATTTTAACTATCCCTGACTTTGCCCCTTTGTTATCAACCATAGTGTTAGTTGGCATATACAGTTGCTCTCCTTCAAGCATCTATCAACGACTGCTTTTAACTTCTTACAGGACCTACTATAAAGGCGACGTCAATGCAAGCGTTTATTTAGATTATCAATGAAGAGAAGATAACAGTAACGCTTTTCTTTCGTCTATTTGAAGGTTTAATTGGCCTTAAATGAATCGGAGGCAACAATGAGAGTCTTCTTGACAATGCCCGGAATGAGTACGAAAAACCCTACCAAATTTCTTATTCCGTTCGTCTTTTTTCGCCCACAGTTCGAAATATTCCATGTTAAACGTTTAATTAGCATATTTTGTGGAAATCTCGCCATTTTAACGTGATGTTGCTATGTCGACCATTATTGTTACACCTAAAATTACGATTATTGTATACATCCTTCTGGGAATAAGCGTGCCTTGAATGCTTCAATACGACAGAGAGAGAGGAAAGAAGGGGAGAGACTGGCGTGTTTTGTGGAAAATAAGTATATTAACATAAATATAAACAATTTTAAGTATCAACAGTGTCATTTTAGAAAAATTGGAAATAAAAAGCATTCTTAAATTAAATTCTTTGTAAACCATACGTGCTTACGAATTTCTATTGTTATTCCTCGAATTAATTTCGTAACAATGGCCGAAGTTTGGAAAAGAATATAAATTAAAATTCAATTAAAATTAAAAGGACATTTAAAACTGTTAACAGGCAATTTTCGAAGGAACAACAGTGAATCTTTTAATGAACTGATTTGTTTTTATAAAAGGAATTTTTGTGCTTATTTAATACAGAGTAAGTTCCATTTAAATCTAATAACAGTGGCTATTAAGTTTGAAGAAAGAACTTTATTTATTCACTTTACAGAATGAATTAATTTTAGGCTAACATTGCCTATTATAAAAGGAGTTACTTTGGAATTTACAGTATGTAAAGTCGAAGTTGTACTGAATTGACTCAAGTATATTTCAAAGCAAAAATCAATTTAAAACTATTGAAAGTTGTTGTTTCGGAAACTGAGAAGTCCAGAGTTGTGAGCGGGCGCTAAACGATATTAAGGTACATTTTATTCCAAAATCTATTTAAAGTATTATCAGAGGCAATTGAAGATTGAACAAATTTTTTTGTTACCGGAATTCTGCTTATTTCATGAAATTGAAATGCTAATGCATTAATCCATTAAAATCTGTTAAGAGTGGCTATTTTAGTTGAAAGAAATATATGTACATGGTACTTTTATTCACTTTTCAGAATGAATGAATTGTAGGTTAACGAGGCATATTATAAAAGGCTTTTCTTTGGAAGAAGAAGTTTGTTATGTGGTTATTTTAACTGAATTGAATCAAGTTCTCGTCAACGTTTGAAATCTATTTAAAACTGGTGAAGGTGGTTGTTTCGGAAGATGAGAAGGCAAGAGTGCTGAGCAGACGATAAACGATATTGAGGTACATTATATTCCAAAATCTATTTAAAGTATTATCAGAGACAATTGAAGATTGAACCAATTTTTTTGTTACCGGAATTCTGCTTATTTCATGAAATTGAAATGCTAATGCATTAATCCATTAAAATCTGTTAAGAGTGGCTATTTTAGTTGAAAGAAATATATGTACATGGTACTTTTATTCACTTTTCAGAATGAATGAATTGTAGGTTAACGAGGCATATTATAAAAGGCTTTTCTTTGGAAGAATTAGTTTGTTATGTGGTTATTTTAACTGAATTGAATCAAGTTCTCGTCAACGTTTGAAATCTATTTAAAACTGGTGAAGGTGGTTGTTTCGGAAGATGAGAAGGCAAGAGTGCTGAGCAGACGATAAACGATATTGAGGTACATTATATTCCAAAATCTATTTAAAGTATTATCAGAGACAATTGAAGATTGAACCAATTTTTTTGTTACCGGAATTCTGCTTATATAATGAAATTGAAATCCTAATGCTATAATCAATTTAAAACTAATAACAATGGCTATTTTAGTAGAAAGAAAGGTACTATTTTATTCACAAGGAATTTCTGTGAGATTTTAGTTAATTAATTAAAACAGACATAATATAGAAATATTCGATGTTTAAACAGTGCACAATATTATTCTTGCAATTTTTACATGTTGCATTGACAAAAATTTAGATTCATTAAACCCGTTGAAATTCAGTGGGCACTTATGCTAGTATATAGGATAAAATTCAAAAGAGCTGCAAACCACTTCAAAATTTGGAGGTGGTTCGGTTCTAAATTTTTGGAAGTGGTTCGGTTCAGACGGGAATTTTGACAAGTGGTTTGGTTCGGTTTGCGGTTTGGTTCAGCAAAATTAATCATTTGAAATACTATCCAGAAATAATTTATCCAATATATACATTACACATTCAGTATCAATCTGTAAGTAAATCAATCAGCAGTCTATTATTTTAAATGAAAGAAGAATTTATTTAAAGAAAGGAAAAATTTATATTTTAAAAATTTATATTACAATCCCATCATTGTCCTATATATTATGCGCATAGTGAACCTGCATCTGTCAGTGCGTATGAAGCCTCGCGTAATTATATTGGCGTATTTCTCGAGAACCGTTCGTCGTAAAGGTATGCGGTAAACGCTGTTTTGTTTCTACTGGCTATGAGGTCCCTGGAAAAATATTTTCGTTTGCTAAAGTGTCCGGGGTTCGAATCCAGGAGACAATTATATTTACCATAAGTTTACATGGGATTTTCGATTTTTCAGAGTGCAAGGTTTTTTCCTTCATTCATTAAAATAAGTAGATATGGACCGATTTTCTTCTTTTTTGCTTTATTCGATGGCTAAAGCTCTATACTATCTTATTCTTGCAATGTTTACACATTACACAGTCGGATTTTTCAGAAATACAGATTCTTTTTCGAAATTTTGCAGATTTTTCGTACTCATTCCGGGTGTTGCCAAGGAGACTCTCACTGTTGCCTCCGATTCATTTAATGCCAATTAAACCTTCAAATAGATGAAAGAAAAGCGTTATTGTTATCTTCTCTTCATTGATAATCTAAAAAAAGCTCGCCTTTATAGTAGGTCCTGTAAGAAGTTAAAAGCAGTCATTGATAGACACTTGAAGAAAGCAACTGTTTGTGAGTTCGTCTATAAGGGTGCAACGATAATCATTGGAACTAAAGTATGGTAGAATTAAAAATTTTTCCTCTTTGAATATACTGCGATATTAAACTAGCATTGAGTAATTCTGTGACGTGATCACATAATTGCTCTAATGTATTGCTGTAAAATCGCAGAAAATTTTAAAATGCCAAGGTGTAGACCAGTGAAAAGGAGAGCTAGTAACCCAGCTACAGCTACCTGAGAAAGGAAGAGGAGCCAGAGATCAAAGGAAGAGTATTGTAGGAAAGAGAAAGAAAGAGATGCAGAAGCTCATAGGATTGCCCGTGGAGATGAGGAGCGGAGAGTACAAAAAAGACAAAGAAATTGGGAAACACGTCACATGAATAGTGAACAAAGAAGATCTAACCTAGGGCTGAACTATTCAGATTATTTGCAAGCGTAGCTGCAATGGGCTGCTAGTCTTCATTTATTTATATTAAAAAAATGGTATTTTTGATCCTAATGTGATTTTTATGTAGATAACAATAGTATCAGAGAAGAGTTAGGCACTCTTTCCTTTGAAGCAAACCCGCTGGTTTTTCCAATGGAAATTCCTGGTCTTTTCGTTGGTCCGTACTTTGTGGATTGAGATTGAACCGAAACCGAACCACTTTTGCAAAAAATTATGGTTCGGTTTTTGGTTCATTGAAAAATTAATCAGTGGTTTCAGTTCGGTTCGCGGTTCAGCAAAATGGCTGTGGTTTGGTTCGGGTCAGCAGTTTGTTTCGGTTTGCAGCTCTGATTTGAATACATTTGAATCTATTCACTTTCTACTATTACTTTTAATAATCGATTGTTTTGAATGATTTTAAGAATAAAATATTTCGATTACACTAAAGCCCCGATTTGCGTCGACTCGATTTCAATTGTTTCGCTCTTGTGTTGTTTAGGTATCAATGTCTAAAAAATCTGTTGTACATCATAAAAACCAGTATTTGTGTCGTTTATTATGTAATGGATTCCCCATTTACATCGATGACGTTCCGAGTAGCCGACAAGCTGACTTTAGGAGGAACTGAGAGAAACAAGGGATTGCATTTCAGTCGTAATCAAAATATTCACGAGAGTATGAGTGAAGAGTTACTTTGTTTTAAATTGGTTGTTTTAAGCATTATATTTTTGAAGCATTCTATTTCAAACTAATTCATTTTGCATTTTCCACACCAAAGTATCACTTTCTTCTCGAAATTGGTTTGGACAAGTTGAGTACAGTGTTTCAAAACTTTGTACATAATATAACTTTTCAAGCATGAGAACAGCTACATCACACTCACTCAAATGTTAAGTCACGTATGAGTCAGAGTTTCTTTGCGGTTTGATATTGAGAGTGGCTTAGGCCGACGATATCTGTGATTTGCAGTCATCACGGACATACCAATATGTAGTATTACTTATTAGACAGTAGAAAAATGGTGGGAAGGATAGTATAGGATGGAATAAGTTGTTATAAAATAATCTATAATGAGATCATAAAAAAAACTGTACAACAAACTTTGGATAGGTTTGTTTGTATAAGATCTCAGTATGTGGTTGAGTCAGAACATGAGGTGCTGTCATCATCTGATTAAGAACTATTTTGTAAGTTTTTCATGTGTGTATTGAGTTTTATTTTTGCCTTTAATCTTGGAATAAATCACGTATTAGTTTATGTTGTCATTGTTAGAATATGAAACATTTCGTTATGTAATTCTTTGTGTGTGTATTATGAGTTTATATGTATTTGTCCTTTTTAACATAACTAAATTATGCATCTACATATGTATTAGTTTAACTTTATATTGTGTTGTTTGTGTTGTTATTCCTGCAACGCACCTATTTTTTTATGATTCTACATGCATATTTAAATGTGATTTTAAAATTTTAACGGAAATTTGGAAGACTAGAAACAATTCTGCTAATTTAAAGGATTTATTATGTACGTATGTATAGCAAATAGCAATTCGATTTTCGTCGTTTCACTTTGTGTTGTGTTTTTCAGGAACGTATCCCCAATGCAAATTGGGGCTTTAGTGTATAGCTATTCGATTCTTCCCATCTCCAGCTATCTCTGGCTTCGGTTCCTCTGTCACTCAAACTATTATGCACTGCGCGATTATAAGACGACTAGGGATTTTTCAGTCATAAAAATTGGAACAAAACCTTGTCTTATATTCAGGTATATACGGTACTTGGGTGGGTTGAAAATTAACAGATCTGTGTTCTTTATTAGGGTCGTCATAGACTAAAAATAGTGGAGAAAAGACTGAAGGAACTGTCACGGCAAGGAGTTGTTAATGCATCCTGGGAATGCAGCCCTGATGGTTCATCTGATCCTGATGAGGTGGGTGGAAAAAAATTTTTCTGTGTCCAAATATTCTGTTCAGAAGAATTGCTGTCTGGAAAACATGCAGATTTTATTTCTTTTGGAAGTAATTAGTTGCATAAAAATATCCAATTATGGTACATTACATATCTCTCCTAAACCTGTATCGCCAAACTGAATTGGCTTCAAATCCTGGAAAGATCTTATCTTTCCCAGAATTACATTGTCAATAATAATTATCAATCAGACATTTGAACAACTTGTGTGCAAATAAATAATGCCTTGCCATGGCCACTTAAAATGTTATGTACTATTCTAAGGACAGACTTGTGAAATAATTCACTCATTTACATCTTTACACTTATTTTAATATTCTAAAATTGAAAAAAGACCATTTTGGTATGCATAATATTAAGAAGTTGTGTAAATTGTTCTGTATAAATGTTTTTGTAAAATTTCAAGTAAAATAATTTCCCTTTTAAAAGTATAGTTCTTGTTGTTACCCTTTTACAAAAAATTAACCATGTTTATGATGGTCTGTTCAACAATGTTATGAAGACTGTGCATATTATGTATTTTATTTTTCTTTTTTGGTTGATGCAAGTGGAATATGTTAAGTAAATTTTGGCTTATCAGGGGAAGAAAATAAATAGGTTTACCATTTTATTTTTAAATTTGTAGGAATTTCATGAATCTTAGACCATTTATACCCATTTACATAATACATATTTTACAAATGCCAGTAATTTATCTCATTTGAAAAGAATATTCATGCTTGTGATATAATTTTATCAATAATTATCATTTCTTGACTGTATCATGACTTTGTTATTACATATTAGCTATAATATGGAGGTTTTCTGTACATACCATTTTCATTGTTCTAATAGAAATATTTCCTTTGCAGTTTTTATAAACTGTGATTACTAGTTTCAGTGGTCTAAGCAGGTGTTTGTCTTCTGTACTACTGAATTTTCACCATATGCCTACCTGAATCTATATCCTCAACGTTTCTGAAAAATGTTTAACATATTCATTGTTTTGTTAGACCAAATTGGCTTTTATATCAGTAGTCGTGAATGTGTTAAAATGATTGTAGGATGCATTTAGTTTTTGCTTAGTGGTTAATGAATATTTTACAATGGTTTTGTCATCTTGCTAGAGCCCTCCTTCATCTTCTGCTGAAAGTTGTAATCCTACACCAGCTGTATGCCGTATGGAATCAGGTGTATCACCTTGTTTGGATCTTTTGAATGGCAGTGTGCAAGGAAATACTCAAAGGAAACAGTCTCAGGATGACTTGGATCGTATTAGTCGAGTCACTTCTGGTGCTCCAATTGATGTATCGAACGGAGGATCCCTCGGAAGAAGAACTCTTGAATCATTAAGAACGATTGAACGTAACAGGCAGATTCATCTTGTACAGCAAGGTTGGTTGATTAGATTTTGGTTTTTATTAGCGCTTTTTGGCACTTTTATAACTACTGTGTTTTTGTGGGTAGCTGTGGTGTAATCTATGAATCATTGATTCTAAACTGTGTATCTAGTTTTATCAATATTTATCAACTACAGTAGAAGCTCGTTTAGCCGGAATGTTTGGGACCTGTCCTATTCTGGAAAAACGATATTTCAGGATTTTAGATATCTTAACCTTAAAATAGCACAATGATTAGAAAAAACGTTTTAGTCCATTAGTCAATAAATATGCTTTTCTTGCTGGGATAGACTTTAGGATGGCACACAAAAGCATGAATGTTGACGACATAGCTGCTATATTAGAAGAATCCGAGGTGGATATTCGAATATCTGAAGATGAATCAGAAGAGGAGCATATTTCAGAACAGGAATGAAGTTCAAAATAATTAATAGTATGTAAAAATATGCTACTCTTACACTTGATTTATCTAAAAAATGTCAACTAAATTTATTTTTTTACGTTTAAATCGTAAATCATATGGATGTAGCACACAGTGCACCATGCACGTAGTTATGTCCTATAAATGGACACGGGTAGTTAAAGGATAGAGACTAGGATTGCTTTTGGAACTACTAAACTAAATCGGTCATCAATTAATTAACATTAAATGATGTTAAAAATCAAATATACTTAGAAGACATTTTATTAAACGCAAAAAAATCAAATGAATTGTCTTGCAACGTAACTACCTATATTCACACACACGTGTTTAGAAAGCTACTTGAGGAGGTGTTCGCTTTTGGAACTAAAATAAATCAGTCATAAATTATTCCGTTGTTTGGATGTTTCCAGTGTTTGTAGTTTCAGATAAACAATGATTACAACTAGTGTCGTACTGTAAGCCTCATTAAAGAATAATTGCATTTCTCTTCACCATGTACTAAAACTGCAAGTGCTAAGTATCTACCAAAAAGAGCAAATTTAAATGACTAACCAAAGCCTTACCAAAACTTCTGAAGGTATTGATTGTGTTATCTCAAAGTCCTCTTGTGTCATTGGGTCTATGATATTCCCTCTTCATTCTCTCTTTTCCCTTCAATCTCTTCCTCCATCCCTCTCTCCTTGTTTCATTGTCCTTTATATGTAACTAACCAAACAATCTACCCCACATAAAGCTACCACTTTCCATCAAAATTCTTAAAACTCTTTTGTGTTATTATTTAGATATATCACATTTTAGTTATTCTTTATTATCCCAATAGGTAGTCAGGTGATCGAGGAGGAGAGAAGACGCGTGGAAGAGTTGAAGAGACGTGCTCAAGATGAGGTTAGAGCCAAGTGGGAAGAAGAGAGATCACGACATGCTGTGCAGCCTGTGCCAATACCTCCTGCTGCTTCTGCTGAGGAGGTCTTGGCTAACGGAAATATTGCTCAAGTTGAAGGTACTGCAAGAGAGAAGAGGGTTATGAACTGCCGAAGCCTTAACAGTGTTGGAAGTGAAGAAGATTCGAGCATTGCAGGGAGTGATGTGCCCACAGAAAGGTTAGCCATATTCATTTAGCCCATCTTTGTATTTATGCTGTTTATGTTTTTTTGTGTTCCAAAAATAAGTGTTTTATGACTCCTATTTAATTAGTACATTTCAGTTTTCCTAAGTTTTAAGAAGCGTTATTGGGTAATTTAAGTAGATGCAAGATCAAAATAAAAGTCCATCCTCAAATAAAAGTGCAGTTAAATATTACTTTTATTAATTAGTATTTTTTTCATGTTATGCACTATGCATTATACCTTGATTCTGCACATGCAATCCCAAGGGGAGTGGGCATATTTTAAATAGAGATTTGCTTTTATTATCAGTGCTTTCTTATCTGGTTGCTATTGGAGACTCAATCTTCAGGTTACAAAAGTTTTATATCAGCTGACTCAGTTTTCTTGTGACATAGTCCTGTGAAATGCTCTGGTAGTTTTAAAGAAAGGCTTAGCTGTTAAACTATGCCTAGTTTGTTCTGTTTCAAGTAAGTTTTTTCTATTTACACTTTATAACATTAATTTACCCAATAATACAGCCATGGGAAATGTTGTGCAGTGGTGTAACTTTTAACATTGTACTGTCATTGCTAATTGTTTTCAATTTTTCTCCCTTGATTGTGGTTATAGAAAATTCCTTTTAAAAATTATTTTAAAACTGTCTTAACAGAGCTGGAGATTTACATGTTATTTTTACTTATCTTTTATTTTGTATATTTAAGATGAAATAAATCAATGACATTGCATGGAAATATGGCTGTATATCTTAATGTGTTTTGTATAATAAGTATACTATTGTAATCTCATGCCATTAATTAATATTCTTCATTAACATATCTATAAATATGTAAGACAAACCAAGAAAGTGAAAAGGTCTCGGTGAAGAAGCAATAGTTCTTGAGTTGTCGATAAATGTGATTCATAGCATTTGTTGTTCTTGTGAAAACCAATATATTTTTCTGAATTTAGAATATAGGTAAATCCTTTTTACATATAAAGAAATAAATGGTTGGAAGAAGAGCTTCCACAAGACCATACTGAAGTAAGACAGAAAAAAAATTGTCTTTCTGTCAAAATATTGCTCTTATTAGATGTTAAGGCGAGGCTTATGTGCAATCCTGCACATTTAAATTATATATTCATCATTGTGAGAAATAAATTGTTTGACTTTATATCGAAAGATTCAATTATTATGAAAAATAAAATATTGCTTTACTTAATGTATTTGTGCAGGTATTAACTCTGTTGTTTCTGTGGACAGTGGCAGCAGTGAAGATGGCCCATCTGGAAGCAAGGGTAGGGCCAACCATGTGCCTGTTGCTTCAGCCAAAGAAAAGGTAGAAAATAAAACAGGAGATAGAGAAATGCATTCAAACCAGGGACAGAAGAATAGCAGCAGCCCAATGGTAAATATTTATTTTTCTTATCGTGGATAATGATGAATTTCATTCGAGTCAGTAAGTGTTTCTATCCATTGTAAGACTAAACTACTCGGGTTGCGAATATTTATTTGCAAAGCTGATTGACGTCACCATATAGGAAGGATTTTTCAATTACCTGATCGCTCTCATTATCGTCAAATTGCAAGTTTTACCGTATTTGCTCATGTAAGCCGCGCCCCCGTGTATCCCGCGCACCCCGGTTTTTGGGCCAGCTCTAGGGAAAAAAATTTATTTGATCCGAAAAAGGGTTTTTTAAATCACTAATTCCTATTTCTCAAAAATGCTACGCTCAAGTTAAGCATCTTCACACTCCTACGTGACGAATTTATTGGGTGATCTCTTTATATCGGTACTAGCAGAAATCTCCTCGGTAGTCCTCTTTTATTAAACACTTAACTGTTTTTGTCGTCATATTGGTCATGTTCGGCAGAAATCGCTCCGGTAGCGATCATTCTGCTGTACATAATTTTCCAGCCATATGGTCACTGATCCCTACCGTAGCGGTCGTCATTTTTTTGGCGAACTAAAATTATGATCAGTGATCATTCAGTGATCACCACGGTGGCTATGACCTATGACTTTCATAGACGTATCATAGAATAAAGGAAGCATTCCGTATCTGAACATGGTAGGCATCGTCTGCCGTGAGAACAAAACCCCCACCAACCCAAACTGGTCGCGCATGCGCCGTGGCCTCCGTGACGATTGTAGCAGAAAGCCGTCGAGTTTGGGGAGCACCCGTTAATAAACTTAAAACTCATTTAAAATTTTTATACAATGAATGAAAATGACTAAATACACCGCAATTTAGAAATAGAATAATAGATGCGGCATGGGTGCTAGCTTAACGTATATTTGTTTACCAACATGACATTTTGGGAAAAAAGGTGAGCGGCAAATAAAAGAATTCGTGTAAGACACGCACCACCTTTTTTCCACCGGCGTTTTGGGGAAAAAGATGCGCAGCTTACACGAGCAAATACGGTAATACCAATAAAATTAACCTTACCCGAGAATGGACTAATTGCCTGGCTAAGCTGGAATTGTTAATTACACAAACGAAAGATAGATTAGCATTGCGCATCGAAATATGAGCAAAGTGCGAATTTATATTGCTGCATAAATTGGTATGTTATTTCGACTTGCTAATATTGCTGCATTAATTATTATGTTATTTCGACTTTTTAAAGTTTATTTTTACTCCCAAAAAATATATTTTTGTTCATTTCCTTGTCAAATATCTCCTTCGTTAGTATACCCTCTGAATTCTGAGGTACAAATCTGAAAACCTTAAAATTCGAATTAGCATGGCGTTTTATCACTCGCTAATTGGTACTTTTTTATTAAATGAGTGCAAGTTTGATATTTCTTTAAATTATACAGCATGTTTCATGACATTAATGTCCTAAAAATGATCGTCCTTTCAGGGTATTAAAATATTTTCTAGATTTGTGGGAGAAAAATGGGTAGGGGGGCTATATTCGGAGGGGGGCTATATTCGGTCAAATACGGTACATTAAAAGTTCGTATCGTAGTTCTTAAAGTTGCACATAATACGAAAGATTACCTCCGGGGTACTGATGGAAGGGATATGTTTACGGCAGGGTAGGAAATCTGGTATGTGCGACAATGTAGACGGTTAAGCAAGGATTGGCGGCCGTATTTGAGGTATATTGTTACATTATAAACATGTCTATGTATTACAGTTTAAACATCTGCTACTTTTCGATTGGTGCTCCAGCAGCAGATTAAAGTACACCTGAATTTTAAAGAGTATAACATTTATGAAAGCACTCCATTAGTACTCACTTCGCCAAGTTTTAATGTGAAGGGAAGACTAGTCATTATTTTTAAGTTTAAAATAAGTTATCCCAAAGATATAGTGTCACTATAAAAACTTCCGGGAATGAAAAATTACGCGTTACGGTAATGCTGGCTGTGTTAGCGGATGGCACGAAGTTGCCGTCGTATGTTATTTTAAAATGCAAAACAATGCTTAGGGAACTGCTACCTAAAGGAACAATTGTTAGATGTCAAAGCGAATGCCTTTTTACTTTCTCATACGAAGTATTGAGAAAGTATTGTTATCGCGAAAAAATTCGACCTCGAGATTTTTATGGAAATATACATTTTAGGTGTCGCTGAATCCGAAAAAGTGGTTTTCCCAATGCCGTCTAGAGCCCAAACGGTAGAGCGAAAATGAGTGAAATCTCATATTTAGGCATTTTATCATACTGAGCAGAGTCTCTGAAGAAATGGTTGACATTGCTCAATAATTAAGGGAAGTTTATTCTACCTATTTTTAACAACAATTTGATTTCCTCAAAATCGTTTCGGACGATTTTGGTCAAAATTCGTCCAGTTATTTGAGTTTACGTCTTCAGTAATACTGTATAGTTCATATTTCTCAAAAAATGAATATAAGGATAGTTTATTCTATGCAACTTTAAGAATAATTTGATTTTCTCAAAAACAGCTCTAACGATTTTGATCAAATTTTGTACAATTACTTGAGTATACTTCTGCAATAATATTACATATTTCATTTTTCTTATTGAATGAACATAAGGCTAGTTTATTCTTGGGCAACTTTAACAAAAATTGGATTTTTTAAGAACCAGTTGATACGATTTTCTAAAGATAACTAAACTACGTATTATTATATGAGAAAGTTTGTACAATATATGTTGTTCCGATTTTTTATTCATGCTTTTAGTGTGTTATTATTTAAAAGTTTTTCGTAAATAGACCTTTGTTTTTTTAGGGGTCATCTTAAATTCGAGGTCGTCTTCCCTTCGAGTAAATACGGTAATAGGGAAGTTTTAAAAAATCAAGAAAGATTAACCTACTGATGCCTAAAGAACTACAGTGTAAGGAGGACATGATGTATGCATTTCTGACTACTTGGAGAGTAGTTTTATGAGTTGGAAGAAGTTCCATGCGTCTTGAGTAGATGCCAGATAAATTCACGCTCGATTGTAAATAACTGAAAAGTTGCCAGAGCCTTATAAGATACAAAGAAGTCTTTGCCAGCAAAAATATTTCCTCTGCCTGAGGAGTTCATGCAATTACTTTCACTCGGTGCCAGATGAGGAGACCCACAGTGTGTTTAAGGCCTCACCCAAATCATAAAATTTCAACAAGTAACAGGTTTTGTGATATGTGTGACAATGCTTGGAAAGGGTGAGATGAGACTGGGGTGGCCCACAGTAGGCCCTCTTAAGTATAAGAGGGCCTACTGTGGGCCAACCCAGTCTCATCTTGCTCCATGCACTTGCATGTTTTGCATACCGCTTAATCCGGCCCTGCTTTCACTACAGATTTAAATACTTTTAAACTTTGGCTATTTCAAAAGTAACAGCTATGATTCTTCTTCCACCACTGATTAATTTTAAATAATTTGGGTATTTTAACGTATACTAATGAGTAGATCTTTAGGACAGAATATTTGAATAAATTTAATAAAAAAATTTGCTATTATGTGGGGAATCAACAATCAGCAACAGGCAAATTTGAGGTTTTACGATGTTTTGACTTACGATAAACTTGGACTTACAACATTAATACAATGATACCTTGAAATCGACATTCAATATCGTGCCCCGTACATACAATATCCGAGTCTACCTTCTTGTGCGTATTTTCAGCTCGATAATACGACTCATCTGCAATATATGTATTAATTTATTGATTGTTTTAAGCCTTAAAAATGTTTATTATACAATATATAACACTCATTGGTTCTTAAACTATTAATTTATAGCCTAAATACGGCTTGGTACATATTTTTTCTAAGGTACTGGAATGTATCTCAATTCATAACATGTATGTCTATTTCTATGGGAAATTGATATTCAACTTATTGTTAGGATAATTTGACTTAGGATAATTCGACTTAGGAAATTTCAGGAACGCATTAGAGTCGTATGTTAATTTTATTGTATTCTTTTAATCGTCATATTATTGTTTCAATATAGGGTGGGGGGCAATATGGAAGTGGCCCCAAATAATATTTTGAAGTTCTTTTCTTCTTCATAAATAATCCATTTTCTTCCTATTTAAAAATATTGCATGCACATATAAGGATATTAAACCTTTGTTTGTGAGATTGTTTATGTTAGCAACAATGAAGAAGTAACCATGCAAGAAATTTTTAAGTTCAACTCGAATTAAGACATTCTGGTTTGATTTTCTCCTACGATAAAAATGTCTAGGAAAAGAAATACTCAGTACTATCTTGTTTTGGAACCGCAAATATTTTTCATGGTAAATATTTATTGTTGAGAGGCTCATGGGATCGCTAAAACATGCTAACCCATGACTGATGGGCCTGTCGTGGCATTTACAAACCCGATCACCGGACAACGGAGAGGGATAGTTTGGTTCCGGGCGAGGCGAAGGGCGCGGTAGCGCCCGGAGACGACTACTCATTAAAACAAAGTGAGCCGAAGGCTCGTCAATATATCCTTTCAATGTTATATCCTCTCAATTTGCGGCGCAACAGTCAAGAGGATATAACATTGAAAGGCTCGCTTTGTTTTAATGGATAGTCGTCTCCGGGCGCTACCGCGCCCTTCGCCTCGGCTGGAACCAAACTATCCCTTCCCGTTGTCCGATGATCGGGTTTGTAAATGTCGCGACAGGCCCATCAGTCATGGGTTAGCAAGCCTCAGGGTAAAAATTATTTTAAAACATTATTTCAACAATGTATCTCGTAAATATGAATCATTATGGGGTGACCAATAAATATTTACCATGAAAAATATCTGCGGGGCCAAAACAGGATAGTATGTACCAAATACTCTACGTTTCTATTTATACAAGTTTTATTTGAAAACTATTTTGATATGAGCAATACTTTACGCGATATGAGGGACAGTTCATTTTTTGTCACCAGTAAAGTGGTACTCCTGATTGGCTTACGCGGTTCATTTTTACATTTTTCTTATCGTCCTTGATCGTAAGCCATTAATATCAAATTTTATGGAAATCCGTTCAGTAGAAGCCGAGAACGAACATGCGGATGGATGGATGGACGGGCGGACAGACAGACGGACAGACCAACGACAATAGGCTCTCACGCTGGAAGCGAAACTCGCCAAAAAATACACGAGTGAGAAATACAACCCTAAAGTAAAACACTTTTATCCGTGTTCTCTCTTTACATTGCTGAATTGTATGCGCTACTCCGAAAAATTGTCTTCACTCTACTATTTACGTGCGAATGGTATTTTCCGAGCATCGATGTGAAATTTCGCCAAAGAGTTTCCAAATGGCATTCTTCGTCGAACTCTGCGATACCTAGTAGGTGAAAGTGTTGAGATATAGGCGCCTTTCGTAGCCGCGGAAGTAATTCGAATTCCTCGCTCAACTCTCTCTCTCTCTCTGCGGACCAGAGGCAGCAAAAAGTGACCAGCATCGACGGAAGCGATGGTGAGTCCACAGACGCGAAAGCCAAGTGGGTCGCGGTTTCACGTCCCACGCCGTCGCAAGTCACAATCGCCACTAAACCGTCGCTTACCCTAGGGTAGGAACGTAAACCCGTGGGGACGATCCATAATGACGGACGCGATTCGAGAAGGCGGAACAATCTCAACCTTTGTTTAATAATTGTACGCACGAGAAGGCGCAACTCGCGTATTGAACCCGATTTTTTGACCGATCGAAAACCATGGAAACGGAGCTCGGTCCATCGAGTCTCGGTTTCGGGAAAAAGAAGGGGAGAAGAGATGGGAAAGGGGAGAGGAGAGAAAGAGGGAAGAGGGTGGCGAGGCCGGAAGGGGACAGACACCCTTTGCCATCCCTTTGCAGTGCTATTATTAGCTCATTCTCCAGCACTCCTGGCTCTCATTGAACAAAGTCGCCGGGACAGGTGTCCGAAGCTCTAACATAGTTCATTCATTATCACTATCCCGTCCCATCTCCAACCACTCTCCTTCCCTCCCCTACGCCTCCCCAAGCGCCCACCATCCTCTCTAGCATTATTTTTTCCACCAAAACGACGTGGTCTTAATTTGTTCCGAAATTAATTCCATTCTCCCCGCCTCTCTACCTCGACCATCAAGCCTTCCCTTCCTCGCCTCCTTTCCTTCCCTCCAGCCCCTCTCTCCATTTCTCTCCTCTTTTTCTCCCATCTATTCCCCCTTTCTTTTCCCCCCTAAATTCTCCTCTCCTTCACATCGCCATTCTTCCCCCTCCCCTCCTCCACTTTCTCTCCCCCCACCCACCCACTTCCGCCACTCTCCCCTCTTCCGGCAACCTTCCCGTTTTATTCCCTTCTCTCTTCCCAACCCTCTCGTTCTCCTAAATGGAGTCTTCCTTTTATTTTTCCCTCCTGACCGCGATGGCAGGCCGAACGACTCAATTCCCGCCACTCCTTTCCCAGTAAACCCTCCCACGCCTCTCCTTCCTCTCCAATCGTGGGTGAAATCATGTTTAGTTCCATTCTCCATAAACCGGAAAATAATTATTCATATCAATCTCAATGCATAGAAAGCAGTCATCGCTGGAGGCAGATGGAGAGTGAAGATCACTAGCATGAATGAATATTTCTTTTGTGTTCGTAAGTAGTTCTGAGGACTTGCGATTTTTTTAATTAATAAAAACTATTTATTACCACGTAGTCGCGGTTTCTCTGATACCGTTGACGGTTTACTAACTGTTCATGAAATGTGGTAATTAATGGCGAAATGCATGAATAAAATCGCGGAAACTGATAGGCGGAATCAAAGGATCATCGGATTCTTACTTGAGAAATATTTGTTTGTTAGGCGCGAAGGACATATGTTTATAAAAAGTTTTTTGGAATATTATTTTTCCTCCGTTGTAATTAAGAAGCATTTTCTTCTAGTCACCACATAATTGTAAAATTTGAGCACTAAGTACCTAATTATTTTTTGCCGTGGCGAGCGACGCCTATGGCAGATGCCACTTTCGCCACACTCCAGTCATGGCCCTGAATGCGGCGTCATAAAACTAAATATCCTCGACTGAATGTTTTTCTCAGGGCTTTTTTAGGGAGTCGTTAACGCGTATGACATCCATTGCGAGGGATGGAATTATATCGTGGCCACATGCGTTTGTGATTGCTAGGCTCCGTTTTTAAGATTGCTAAAACAGGGCAGGAAGGCCGTCGTCCGCTTAACATGGACGTACGCGGGAAGATTCACTTCACCTTCCCCCATCCAAGGTCGTCGCTCTGCGGCATGCTTTTCCAATGTGGCGAATAGAGCATTTACCCGAGTTGTTTCCAGAATTAATATTGGCAACTTCTTCAGCTGTTGTCGTCTTGGCTGCTCCCTCTCTCCCTCACGTAGTTTCTTAGTCACCCATTTATTATTTGACGGTAAAGTCTTAAATCCAAAGACACGACTAAAACTTGTTTTACGTATACAGTATAGTTAGCGGTGCCTTATGTGTAAGAAGCCTTGCTATGAATGGAATTACTCAAAAACAATCTTTATATGCTTTCCTACGTGAGTCACGGACTTTATCTCTTCTGCCGCGATATCTTAAGAAGTGATAATGCGAGCATATATAGCCGGTGACAATCTATAGGAGCGCTTGTTTAACAGAAATAATTTTTTAAATTTCTCATCAATAGGCTAGAATATAAATTTATGTATTAAAGATTGTCCTACTTAAATTATAAAATGCTAATTGTTGCAATTCAGCCGTAGTTTTCACCTTCTAAAATGTGTCCCTACACTTTTAGTTGTTTGATGTAATATTTATAGGATCGTTGACAGTATTGTCATTATCGCCTGACACTGGTGGAAATTAAACTTCAAACACCATTAGGCAAGGCAAGTCTTTCTTGGAAGATTAAATATCTCAAAAGTTAAAGCGGCCCTAAAAAACTAATATGGCCCACAAGAACAAAAAAATTATGACACTCAAATTTTTAATTTATTTTTACCTTTAAGTGCAAAATATACAATTTGATATAATAAAAAAAGTTTATTCATTTGATTTTCTACAATTTATGAATCTGTTGAGAGTGAGAATGTAGGAAATGCTTGTTTAATTTTTAAATTTAATATTGGGTTTTGTTTTCGGATCATATTTGTTATTAGGCACACTAGAATCCGCATCTGCCCTATATTTTGAAAATCAATATCAGAATTTTTCTTTCCCTTGCCATACAAACCCAATCTGCGCCGTGGAATCAAGGAATTTTGCGAGGGAAGAATTTAATGATGCACCCAGTGGAGGGCAATATGGCCATCCAAAAGGGGAGCGATCACACCCACATTCCCCCTCCGCCCCTGGATCCGCTACTGCTCTTTCTCCCAAGTCTTCGAGATTTTTAGAAGTTTGACTACATGGATATTTATTAAATGACTAAGGGTCGGGTGGAAGGAAGGACCTGATGGAACCCTATTAAAGACACCTGTTTCTCTCTATTTTTGGAATTGCTCTTAATTTACTCGTCACCCTTCGGCGATTTCTCTTGGCTTCTCTATTTCTCTGAAAGCCTGGTTACCGCCTTTTACTTTCTCATATACGAAGTATATTGAGAAAGTATTGTTATCGCGAAAAAATTCGACCTCGAGATTTTTACGGAAATATACGTTTCAGGTGTCGCTGAGTCCGAAAAAGTGGTTTTCGCAAAGCCGTCTGTCTGTCTGTTACTGGCTCTAGAGTCTAAACAGTAGAGCGAAAATGAATGAAATCTCGTACTTCGGCATTTTATCATACAGAGTATATGAAGAAATTTCTCAATAATTAAGGGAAGTTTATTCTATGCATTTTTAACAACAATTTGATTTTCTTAAGAACGTCTCTAACGATTTTGATCAAATTTCGTACAGTTACTTGAGTTTACTTCTTCAATAATACCAAATAGTTGATATTTCTCAAAAAATGAATATAAGGCTAGTTTATTCTAGGCAACGTTAACAATAATTTGATTTTCTAAAAAACGGCTGGAACGATTTTGATAAAATTTCGCGCCGTTACTTGACTATACGTCTACAATAATACTCCACGTTTCATTTTTCTCAATGAATGAATATAAGGCTAGTTTATTCTTGGGCAACTTTAAGAAAAATTGGATTTTCTAAAAACCGGCAGATACGATTTTCATTTTCTAAAGATAACTTAACGACCCATTAATATATGAGAAAGTTTGTGCAATGTATGCGGAGCTCACACTCCCGGGCGTGGGTTCGAATTCCGGTTAATTATATGCACCGGTGTTATGGCTGGAATTTCTGCCTACCCCTTTACCTCCCCTCCCCGGTCCCTTCTCCCTTTCCTCCCTCCCCCCCCCCCCCCCCCAGCCCTAACGAACCGCGCACTTCCTCCTAAACTGCGTCGCCCACTCATATTCCGCAAATGCGTCCGATTCCCATAATACCTTCCTTAAATTTAGGTCTCGCCCTCGGATTTCATAAGATTTGCGTTTTTGCCTCTCGTCCCATCCATCCCCTTCTCTCCACCCCTCTCCCATCCCTGCCTCCTCTCTCCACCCTCCCCCCTCCATTTCTCCCTCTCTCTCCATTCCTCCCCTCTCCATCTGTCCATTCCTCCCCTCTCCCTCTGCCCATTCCTCTCCCTCTCTCCACCCCTCCCCCTCTAATCACTCTTCCCCTCTCTCCACCCCCCCTCCCCCTCTACCCCTCCCCACTCTCTCCATCCCCCCTCTCCCTCTCTCCACCCCTCCCCTTCTATTCACCCTCTCCCTCTAATCACTCTCTCCCTCTCTCCATCCCCTCTACCCCTCCCCCTCTACTCTCCCCCTCTACTCTCCCCCTCTACTCTCCCCCTCTACTCTCCCCCTCTACTCTCCCCCTCTACTCTCCCCCTCTACTCTCCCCCTCTCCCTCTCTCCACCCCTCCCCCTCTACCCCTCCCCACTCTCTCCATCCCCCCTCCCCCCTCCCCCACCCCACTCTCTCCATCCCCCCTCCCCCCTCCCCCTCCCCACTCTCTCCATCCCTCCCCCCTCTCTCCATCCCTCCCCCTCTCTCCATCCCTCCCCCCTCTCTCCATCCCTCCCCCCCTCTCTCCATCCCTCCCCTCCTCTATCCATCCCTCTCCCTCTGTCTCCCTTTTCCATTCTCCCCCTTTCCTTTCCCCCTTCCTCTTCCCTTTCTACAGAACATCTCTTTTAAGGAATGTCCGTTTATTTATTTCGGCTGTGAGTGCAATTTTCGACCAGGAGAGGTCGAAATCTAGTGCAGTGCTCCGCAACCTGTGTTCGTCGGCATTCATTTGCGCCGCGACAGAATAGTTAGTGTAGCGCGGTACGTTTGGAATTATGGGAAAGGGAAATTTTATTTGTTTTGGTATCCTCGAATTAAAAACACAGAAACGAAATCTCTCATAAAGGGCGATACTTCGTAGCAGGATTTGTTAATCTGTTTCGGTTACTTGATACCGAAACAAAAGTTGCTTCGTAACAGAAAATTTGCCTTATTTATCAAGTTATGTCGTAATCCGAAAAAGTAGATTTTATTAATCCTTGTGGTAAAGTCGTTTATTTTCTTTCATTTTTGTTGTTTACAAGGCAATAAAACGTGTTAGTCTTGTGAAATTTATTACTAAGTGCCACGAAGTGAACCCGAAAGTATGACGTAAAATTTAAATGGTTTCGGAGCACTGATCTATTGGAGGCGTATTCAGCACGTCGCTTTGCACAATAGGAACCTCTTCCCTAAATGAGATATCCGATTTTAGATTTTGGATCGTAGCAGACTAATCGTTTTATTTTTAGCTTCCGAATTCTCATTGATGAGAAAAAATAGCCGTTGTGGCTTAAAATAGGTCGTTCGTCATTTGGAAAAATGGAGGGGAAACTCGCGATACTATCAGTGGAGTTTTTTTAAACTCTAAGCAAGTCGTAATGCATATACGCTTTTTACTTTCTCATATTGAGAAAGTATTGCAACCGCGAAAAAATTCGACCTCAAGATTTTGATGGAAATATACGTTTTAGGTGTAGCCGAGTATTTCTTCATATAAGTTAGCATCGTTCCGAACTCTTTTAAATGAAGCAATATTCGGGATGCGGCGTGCGTGACTAGGAACTGGATTCAAACATTCCCTCTCAACCCGTGCGATGGCACGCCCTTAAAAATGTGGATCCACATTCGGGGACGCGATGGGATCCCTACGAGGCTCGCATCAAAGCGATTATATCGAAATTACCCTTCATTCATCCCCGCATCGCTCCTTCCTCTCGTGTCCCCTTCAACTCTCTCCTTTCCGCCTCCTCCCCCACTCTCTCCCTCCCCCCCATTCCTTCCCCCCCCCCGCTCTCCCCCTGTCGAGTGGGAAGCGCGCTTCATTTCCCTTCGGGGGGCGAATTGAAGGGGCAACTCGTGGAAGGGTTTCAATCGCACGGAATATGATGTTGCACTGACGCGAGGATACCGCAGATGAACTGTAAACTATTTTTTTTCGTTCCGGAGTATGGTATTTTGACTTACTACGGACACTTCTCTCGAATGTTTTGACTGTAGCTGGTAAATACGAACGAACGGAGACCATACATCGTGGGCGCACAAAGAAAATACACAAAGCCCTCAAGACCTGTTTTTGAGTAAAGTGATTTTAGTTGGAGAAAGTTTTTTCGGGTTTCCAGCCGGGTGGTGTGGAATAATGCTTCCGACGTTTCGGCAACTCTCTCTGCTGCCATCTTCAAGGAGAACTTCTCCTTGAAGATGGCAGCGGAGAGAGTTGCCGAAACGTCGGAAGCATTATTCCACACCACCCGGATGGAAACCCGAGAAAACTTTCTCCATATCATTCGCCGGGAAAGACTCAAATCTTTTCTCGTGATTTTAGTTGTTTTTTCACTGTCATAAAAAAATCCTCAAATGGACTTAAAGAAGCATATGAGCGTCATAGCAGTGAGCTGGAACTAGATAGAACTTAATGGGTTTACGCAGTAACTAAATCGTTCAATTTGGGACATAGTGGCATAAATAACTCATTTTATCCTAAACTTGGACTTAGTGGATTTTCATTGTACGTCCACGATATATTATCTTTGGCTATGATGTTTTCTACAGATTCCTACTAACCATAAGAATGTTCCTCTATCGGATATAAATGTAGGTAAGCTATAGGTGCTTATTGTTTTTAACCTTCTGCCATTCGGTTTGTATTCATTCATTATAGTATTGGGTTATTGAGGTATTTACAGATGAAAGCCTTATTCCATCGACATATGACTTGGGATTAATTTTTTTATAAATTTGGAAGGCAGTAAGATCCTGACTATGTTAACACTAACACTCTCACAGAGGCGCGAAGCCCTAGGCCAGGGGTGTGCAACCTACGGCCCGAGAAGCTTTGGTGAAGATATGGTCTGTGATATTTATTACAGATAATTCTATACATTTAAATTCGACTTTTGCCATAACACATTGCCCGGCGAAGTTTTTACGCTAAAAATTGGTTAAAAATTTTATTTTCAGTTTCCAAATCGCATATAATCCCTTGAGTAAATTCCTATGTAAACTCTAATCCGGCCCGTCGAGGCACTCGTGATTTCTAAGGTTACCCTAGGCGGTCGCCTAAATCGCCTGGATCCGTATCCGCCTCTACTGCCTCTTCCTCAATGTTAACCAAAACAGATCCATTCATAAATTTTCTTTAAGATAATTATTTCCGCAATTTTTTTAAACAGTAAATTAAATAAAGTATTAGAAATACGTGGATGGGAACGATTCCGAATAGATCAAGGTAACGTGTCCTCCAAAGGCTCAGCGAATCAGATTCGCATCTGAAATGCACTATGCCGCTAAAACACGCATCTCGTTTGCTTAACGCATTTGCCGCAATGTCACTTACTTAGATAGTTCGATGTTTTCGAGATCGGTAATTCATTTTTGGATCCTTCGAAATCGAAGATCGCGTTCTCTATTTATCCTGCATCTTAGGCCACCTTGGATACGAGCAGTGCCGCTGCCGCAAATACGTGATTGCGAAATGAACCGGAGTGCGCGCGTAAGTTAGCCCGCGCATCTATCGTTCGCAAGCTGCGTGATGAATAAGCGTGCGGACTGCTCTAGGAGCGGAATCTGCGCGAAAATGATACGCTCTCCCAACTCGCTTGGGATTTTGAGTCATGTGAGACGCTATTCTGAACATTGTTTCACTTGTTATGCTTTTTGGCCTTTCCTACACAATTTCCGACCGATGTCTTAATTTGGGAGCGAGAAACTTACTATTCTTTTACACACTCCTCAGCTTTATGTCGGCCTCCTATCTAGGATATCGGGAGTCGACGTCTAATTGGGCAATTTCTGTAATTCCTTCTTCCTAGCCTAATGGGATGTGATCATGGAGTCTCCCCTTCTCTTTCCCTTCATTTAAAACGAATCTCCCCCCCTTCTCTTGCTTTCTCTCGCATATTTCTTCATCTCTCCCTAATTACTTGGGTCGCGTGTTCCCAAAGAGACGCTCACCTCCGTTTCCTTCTTCTTGAGCTCCATCCACATCCCGTGCCGATAGACATTTTTAACATATCTTCCCTTAGATGGGAATCCTGATTAGAAATTTTTGTGGTTGTGCTGTTAGTTCTAAGGCCTTCTCTTCGTTTAAGCTTCGTCTTTTGTTTTTTCCGGTTGTTTACTTACTAAAAATTAATCTATATTAGGACGTTCTTGTGAAAAGCAAACAAAGAATCTTTAGTATAATGATTTTAACGGGTGAGTTAAGCGTGCGTCTCATTTTTATATCCCGAAATGTTCTCGTATGGTGGTTATTTTTACTTCTTCCGAGTCGAGACCGGATCTGTCGTGAGAAACGAGAGAGAGAGAGAGAACCGAAATAAGTCTACTTTTCCTTTGCCGCTCCTCCCTCGTATCACTTCCTCATCTAAAAACTCCGTGTTCCACGCTCAGTTGCACCAGCACAAAATACGGACTCATCGATTTCCATTAGCTCTTCAAGCGCAATTTATTCGAACGGAAGCGTTAGTTTTGTCCGAATTCAGTAGTTAAAAGGCAAATTAACATTTTTTACTAGCCTCTATAAGGCCAATTTATTCGATTGTCTACGTATAAGAAAGTGATGTGCATTAGCGTACGAGTCTTCTCGAACAGATGTCAGCTTGAGTTTATAAGTTAACGGCGACGGGTATTTCCTATCTAGATTTTTATGACTCACTCGCTGCGTAACGTTAAAACTTTAAAGTTAACTTTAACGATTGAGACTATGAGGAGTAAACTTAATGGAAACGCCAATGAGATCTGAAAATTTTGGGAAGAGAGAGTGGATGGAACGGAAAGTAGAGATAGGAGGGAATGACATGAAAGGAGAGAGAGAGAGATGAAGAAAGGGAATTCTGTCTCTTCTTTAGTTGAACCCTGAAAATATTCTTTCCAGATAAGAGCTTTCTATTCTATTCTCTCCTCTCCACTTCCTTTTCCCTTCTCCGGTAAATGTAAGAAGGGACTTTACAGCCTCAATTTCGCCCTTAATAAAGTCGTTTGTCTGTCTGTCTTTCTTTACGGTCTTGTGGTTCAAAAAAATGGACACTAAATCTTCGAAAGTCTTTATTTGTCGCCCCTTCAACCTGTTTCCTTCGCATATAAATCTTCGAAGCAGTTCTAATGGGATCTGGCGTTGATATAGAACGAGTTAAAATATTTGGTGTGGTTTTGGAGCGTCTTCTCTTAGTGGATGCGAGCGGGCCACCCTCCTCCTGTTTTCTCAGCCGAAAGGGACGTCTTTCACCGAGCGATGTTTATTTTGCCTCCGTTATTGGCATCTTCGCAGCGTATAAATATTTTCGATTCGTTTTCCACTTTAGTCTTGTAGGACTTATTATCGCGAACTTCGCCAATAGTAAATTCTAAAAAATAGAACCACCATCGATGACGGATGATTTGTTGCCGAAATGCGTATATAGTTTTCCCAACCTTTTTATGGTTGATGGAGAGTTATAATTTGACAAATCGTTAGTGTTTGTCCGGACACTTATGTGCTGTAATAGCACGGAGCGACGAATCTAAATGCTAGGAACTATTAACTTTATCCAGTAATGCAGTACGCTGTTTTCTTTTTTGTCCAAATCGATGTGCCGCATACATATGTGCCACGTACCTATGTACGTCATTTGTACGAATTTTCGAACCTTTCGATCCGTTTTCCGAGAACCGTCAATGCATCAAACCCACCCGAAAGAATCTCTTCATTCACCTAAAACCTACTAATATTCCGAGATAATAGGTTTTGAGTGGTCGGTGAGGAAAGAGGCCCTCTGATGTAGTAGGTGGGGGTGCACGCTACCTGTGAACTTCCTCCTCCTCCCCTCGCCTCGATATAACTTCTGTACCGTGCGAAGATGACTTATCTGCATAAAAACCCCTTCCACTCCTCTTCCACGGATTTATTTTCGGGAGGAATGTTGTGTTGCGTGGTGGAGACGAGAGGGAGGCCGCCGTGGAAGTGCGTCAAGTATGCGGGAATGGATGGAGAAATGGGAGTAGGGGGGAGGGGAATCGGGGTGGCGCCGTAAAACCGCGGGGAAATAGCGACGTCTGCCCTCAATGAAAAGTATCTGGGTTTGTTAACATCCTAAAGTTAGCCGAAACTAAGCACAACCTCTGTACTCTTATTCACTGACGCGATCGATAATTTCTCCGACGACTTGAACGTGATCCATTTCGTTATATCCACTGCACGATCCGATCTGTTATTTTTTTTTTAACAGATTTCAAATTAAAAATAAAATCATTTTTTTCTAAAGTGTAGCCAAATCCTGTCTTATTCAATGGATTTATTAATCGTTTTACTTTGTGTATTCTTTTGAGATTAAGAGATTGGTTTCCTTCCTCTAATCCACTCTGACCATATTGAAGGTCAATCTGGTATTCTTCTAGTTGGCGTGGTTGCGGGTTTATGGTTTTCTAAGGTTTCTTTACAAGATTCTTTATTGCTTGTGGCTGAATTTCATCCGACTTCTCACTAGCCAGCGATTTCTTTTAGTATTAAACTCACTAAACTACGCGCAACTTGTTCTCTAGAACTTGGTCAGTTTCATTTTTAATACCGTTGGGACTTATCCAAGTCAATTTTTCTCGAGAGTTGTTCTTGTAAACGGATATCACTCCGTAGAGACGTGTTCCCCAAGCTGCTGCTTGAACACCGTGGCACTTTGTCAGTTTCCCAAAAAAAAAAGCTCCTTTAGTTTCAACGACTGCGGTGTAAATTTTCAGAGGCAGAATTTTACGGTTTGAATTAATGGATATAATTTGATAATAATTTTTTATTTAGCTTTAAGACATTTGTCTTATTTTCTGATTTTCCCGAAATGATGCCGAGATTGCGATCCTGAAGTTATTTTTTTTCTATGCCCGTCGAGGATCGCTACTGCAGAATGAATCTGATGAGATCTGTAAGGAATAGTTTGGTGCATCTCTGCCATCCGCCAACCTGGTGAATTGCAGGATCAAATTTGCTTGTGGATTTCTTTGAGGTGGCTGGTTCCTTTGTCGAGCAAAAATCTTTTATTTCTTCATTGAAGTACGTTTAACGTTCTGTACACGTTTGCCCCATACGCGATTGATATCTTTCATTGTGTTGAATAACAAATTAATTAATTTTCACGATGTTATTATTATTCAATATTTTCCATTTATCTCTGAGTATTGAAAGTTTTGTTTTTCCGGCAGTTAAGGTCGTTAGCAAATTTTATACCTTATTGAGTAGTGTCGCGGTCTTATGCGATCTCAACACAAAACTTGCGATGCTGAGTTTCTTGGATTTAAATTTAATTTGAAATTATATCATTTAATTTTTTATCTTTAAAAAAGTTCATCATAAGAATTTTACCAAATCAGGACGAATGTGGAAGCGTGCTTTTCTGAATAAGTGTGAAATTGATCGTTGTAGTATTCTTGTGCTCGAGTTCTTTCCCCATCTCGAGATAGATTAGCCTTTTTATGTGCATTTTTTATTTTACTTATCTCTATATATGTCGCAATCAGTGATGAGCTGAAAAAAATTAAGAACCGGCTCTAAAACGAAAAGCCATGGAAATTTGTATAAGTGTGGCAGGAGGCCTGCCTGTCAGGGGCACACGTCGGTAATATAGTTCTGTTTCATCAGAAATATAGCAATACCGTTCCACTAACTTAACAAGTGTTCGTAAAATATACCTTTTCAAGCACTGTCGGTAACTGAATGTCAGATAGAGCAAAATGTAGGGACTTAAAAGTACAACAAATTAGGAAAGTACTGCGAAAGCAGATATTATAAGGCGATGACAAAATTAGTCATGGCAATGTGTTTTCCACATTTTCCCACTTGTTTACTATTGTAAAGGGACCTCAGCATTTCTAGCAATTTTTTCTTCCCAAACATGGTACATACCTTTAAAGGAAAATACAGAGGAAAATGATTCGCGGTCAATAATGTCTGCGATTCAAGGCAGAAAGTTAGAATTTTGAAAGTATTCGTTCCAAATATTCCGTATTCCTCCATAGTAGTTCATGTGAGGGTCGTAGAATAGTTGAAAAATGATCACGCGTGACGTTTCCACCGATATTTTCAAGTCTTTGTCCTTCATCGAGAACCACTCTCTTCCACAAATGCAACTCCAATGTTCCGTTCCATTCTGCGTTGACGAGGGTGTTGTGCCAAACTGCAAATTATTAGCTAGCGTGTCCACTATTTATTTTCCCCATCGAAACGAAAGAACGTTAATTACCCCCATAATCTTCCATTTTCTACGTTTCGCGTTTGGCTTATACGAGTCTCCAAAGGTATCCAATCATAGCATCTCTAAAAATATACATATAATTTATTTTTTCAGCAAAGGTCTATGAAAAACTGAAAGTAAAAAATCAACTCGGTAATATTTTTATTGCATTTTTTAAAAGTTAAAAGTGTTGCCAGGATCTTATATGACTCCAAGGTACTAATAGGGTTAAGGAAGAAATCCAATATAAATGTTATTACTGTCGAGACTCGATGAGAGAAGCATGGAGCGCGAGATATCTCCGGCTTGGAGGAGCGGTGGTTACGGGAAGGAGGCAGTGGAGTGATGGGGCGTGGTTGGGAGTGGAGGGGAGGGCGTGGGGGAGAGAGGGAGGGGGGGGGGTGGGGAGACGTCCCGATCGTGGTGATGCTTCGCGCCATCTTTATCTTTCCGGAAAGCCCTTCGGTCAACATTGTCAAACTCGTGCGGCCCGAAGCGTTCTCTGCCAAAATATACGCTCCGCTTCATCGAATATTTCGACGCAAATTCACAAAAGAGATGTTTAAAGTGGAGCTTATCGGGAATATTGAACTTCAAATTGACGTTTTTATGCGGAGATCTCCGTCGGTGTTTTTTCATGTACGTATCGCCACCCATTACTTAGTCGCGTGAGATATGCGAGTACTTGACGCATAACCAGCTGAGAAGCATGAAAAAAAATGACAGGGAGCGAAACGCACGTATTAGATAAGTGCCAATATTTTATTTTGTATTGCTTTTATTGAAAGTGGGTGAAAAATCGAGCCAGAGCATTTTTTCTTCGTGTTGTCTTTCTTTCAACCGGGACGGGAAACATTTCAATGGGTCGCGAGACTAAAACTTTGAAAATAACTGGTTTAAGTCTTGTGCCTTTACTTGGAGAACGTGTCAGCCCTTTTAGAGGGAAGAGCAAATGTCGAGGAAATTCCATTTGTTTCCTTGATTTATTGGCGCAAAAAATTATTCCATTTGTTAGAATGAGGATCGAAGAACATTGCCTGCATTTCGGCGAAGTGATCCGACCGCGGCTATCTTCGTCGTCGCAGTCACGTTGTGTGTATGCGCTGTGGGCACCTCGCCCTGCAAACTCTGATCTTTCCTTCTACCCCTCTCCCTCTGTCTCTACCTCTGTCTCTCCCTCTGTCTCTCTCTGTCTCTCTTCCTGTCTCTCTTTCTTCATCTCTCCCTCTCTCTCTCCCCCACTCTCTTCCTCTCTCCCTCTCTCTCCCTCCATCTCTCCCTGTCTCTCTCCCTCTCTCTCTCCCTCTCTCTCTCCCCCTCTCTCCCTTTCTCTCGGTCTCCCTCTCCCTCCCTCTCTCTCCCTCTCTCCCTCCCTCCCTCCCTCCCTCTCTCTCTCCCTCTCTCTCTCCCTCCCTCTCTCCCTCCCTCCCTCCCTCCCTCCCTCTCTCTCTCTCCCTCTCTCTCCCTCCCTCCCTCTCTCTCTGTGCCCCATTCTCTCCCTCTCTCTCTCTTGAGCTTAACACGCGTGTGATTTTCGTCTTTTGTTGTTTTAAAGCGTCGCTCCTTTTCGTTCAACTTTTATGAACGCATTGTTACACCAGTGACGAGGACAAAATTTTACGGCTTATTTCTTATTTTGCGGTGTTATAAACGATTCATTCGTGAGATTTGAGTAACTAATAAGTCATGCTTTTTTGACTTTTTAGTGTCGATTTTAATCATTAATTTAATTTTACTCGTTAGTAAAACCTTGACACCAATTCTTCCTATTTCGGTCATCTTAGAATAATTGGACGTTGCAGTTGCCAAATATTTTGCGCAAGTTTCTTCTCTCTCCTCTCTTTTATCCGAAATATGAACTAAAATTCCGTTTACCAACTTCGCCGTAGTATGAAAAATTCTAGTTTTGGCATGGCGTATAACCAAAGCGATTATTCACTCGTTTCGGAAGAAATTAATTCAATTTACTGATTACCATCTCTAATTTGTTGACATTTCTTTCTTTGTGCTGATAAGAGTATTTGTTTAGATTTTTATAACAATTAATTCGAAATAAAGGGAATTTATATCGCAGTAGCCTTCTGCATACTTACAAGCCGATGGAGATCATTTTTTGAAATACCATTGTGTCTTTGATTAGTTTCAACATCATATACCAATGTCAAATCTTATACTATCTTATTTATTTCATCTGAGAAATTGAGTGGGACTCTATGTCAATCTCAAAAGATTATGAAGTTGGTAGCGTGATTAATTATATTTTATACTTTTTAAGTTTATTTTAAACTAGTATAAGTGCCCGTCAAAAATGACGGGGATGATCGATTATTCTGAAATAAAATTGAGTCAGTCTTCTTTGACCTGAAATCATACCTCTTGCTGAGAGGGTTGCCTTCGATCCGAGCGAAAGTTCGAAACCCTTTCCGCGAGTGTTTATTGTGCTTCAAATGCTAACCTTAGTCCCCTCTTGCCAGGTATATTATTGTTTTTCAGAGAGTGACAGAGGGAGTGACAAAAGGACAAGGGGGCAGAATAAGGCTTTTATATATTACCGATACATTAAAACGTTTTTTATTATATCATAATGCTATCCTGAAAATTTCATCAAATTCAATTCAGTCGTTTGCGAGATATTAAGCTTCAAAAAGCATACTCACGTTTGCTAAGGCTTTTATTTATATGATAGTTCATAAACGGCCATTAAAGGGCCTTTTCTAATTAATAGCGTTAAGAAAGGCGAGCACGTACATACAACCATACCTTGGGCAGGATTCGAACCGGAGCCAATAACTTTGGGAACCCTGACCAACCCTTAAACAAGGCAGATCATGCATCAAATTCCATCGTCGATCTTTATATTTGATGAAGTTATCATTGACTTCAGTCAGATATTGGATTTTTACTTTTAATGTTGGATCCGAATACTTACAAAGAAGGAATTATCGGACTTGAAATCAATACGCGGTCTTGGTTACAACCATAAAATGGATGCAAATGTTGCCTAGTTTACCTAGTAACGCTGTATTTTTCATATCTTTTGTATCGGAACCCTTATTTGCATCCCTCACGAAATGAGACATGAATGATCTTTTGAGTAGCGCTTTTATTGTTTCGCTGTATAAAAGTCTTATGTACTCTCGGAGAAAATCGTTGGCCTGTTGGTCCATTGACTTTCTCCTTATATATTTTCAGATTCACATAGCTGTCATTAGTTTCGCACATGGCCGCAAACCATACTTTAAAAACAATTAGATCATACTGTACGAAAACTCAACGTGAGGATTGTAGCTTTGTGGTCAACGTCGAGGAGCTGTCATGTTTTTAACTCGAACAGAACATTTACGCCTCGAAAACATCGATTAATTAATTACGCGTTTATCTTTTAAACAGTTAGCTATTCAAATTTCTTGGAAGTGTTTGCTTGTAATTTTTTTGCGCGACATCCGAATGGTCCAATCAGTGGACGGGACGGCGAGGAGGTAGTTGGGGAAGAAAGATTGAATGGGAGCAGTTTTGCTTTAATGGTGCCTAATGTTTGGATGGGAATTGGGCTTGTTTTTCAGCCGGGAGGATTTTTAATTCCATCGAGTCCTGTGGAAAGAGCGGCAGAGAGAGAGGGAGAGAGAGAGAGAGCTGAATAGTATAAATAAATGCACTATTCCTTCTCTCCCCTTCTCCCATCCACCCCCCCACCTACCTCCCACTCTGTTTTTCTTCTCGTTTACTTTCTCTGCTCCTTTTTTTTCTTCTCTCTCCCCTTTCTTCCAAGCCCCCGGGCACACCTGCCACAAGCGCCGTCCTCCCTTTCCCTCTCTTATTTCCTCTTCCTCTATCCCTTTCTCCTCCCTCCCTCCCTCCTCCTCCTCTCCCGGACTCGCCCATTTCACGGAAAGGGCGGTAACACTCCGTTTACTCCTTACCTTGATGGAAATATCCTCAAGGACATGCCAGAGGGACAAAGCAATGCAACCGTAACTCAATGTTACGCTTTTCAGTGTCTGGGTATATATTAGCTTAGAGGATTGGATTCAAATAGTTCTGTTAGTGTACGTCTAAATATGTAACCTTTTTTAATAAAATTCACTAGGGAAGGCTGTACTTTGTGGAATGATTCCATAATAATGATGATTAATTTTCAATTCCTATGGAAACTAAAATTTTTATATATGTATTATTATTAATTTTACACTTTTAAATTTTAAAATTATGCATATAAATTAAAAACGCTGACGGATACTAGATTCATTTTACTTTAAGGAGCTTAATTGCCATCGATAGACAGATTTCAACGTAATTTTGTTTACATCATCGCGTACCTCGTTGACTTCCGCTAATTCGAGATTAAGCTTAACTTGAGGCTCGTGTCGTACTAATTGTATAGATATTAGTATCAACTACTGGCGAATTATTACTAAACTAGTGTAATTGCCCGTCAGATATGACGGGTATTCGTAAATTAAGTATTACGTTAAAATAAAATAAAAATTAATTACACCAACTTTTATGTGCACTAAAGCGTAAAAAATTAATATAAATTCCACATACCCGAATGCTCCAGAAAGTAATAAGCCTTAGAACTGTTATGGGTCAACATCAATATTCCTAAATTATTCCTAAGGAACTATTTTCAAATGTTTCAATATAAGTAGATAACCCGTTTAACATGGAACCTATTAAAGATGCAGTTCAAACTATCAAGAAAAACTTTTTTAAATTAACTAAATATACTATTTTTGCTGGATCTGATATTTGTTAATTACTTAAATTTAATAACTTTCACATTATTATACATTGTATAGATGTACTTTCTACAGTATTCATTGATGAGAGAGAGTAGATACTTTTTCTGTTTACTTTGATCTGTTTTATCCAAATACTAGCAGAATTTCCCATTGAATTTCAACGGATTTATATAGTGAATCTAAAACTTCGAACGTGTAACATGTAAGCATCGCAAGAATAAGATAGTACACAGTTATACCCATCGAATAAAGCCACAAGTTAGGAAAGTGTACAGCGTATCACAAATGGGCGCGTTTCGTGTAATGTAGTGTTAGAAAGAAATTATACACCTGTACGTAACGGAAATAGCGTTTTAAAGTTCTTTTCTTCATCATAAATAATCCATTTTCTTCCTATTTAAAAATATTGCATGCACACGTAAGGAAATTAAACGTTTGTTTGTGAGATTGTTTATGTTAGCAACAATGAAGAAATTTTCCAGGTTCAACTCGAATTAAGATATTTTTGTTTGATTTTCTCGATAACTGCTACTTCTACGATAAAAATGTATAGGAAAGGAAATACTCAACTTTACCAGTTCTACAACTTTTATTTGAAAAATATTTTGATATGAGCAATACTTTACGAGATATGACGAAAATTTAATTTTTTGTCACCAGTAAAGTGGTACCCCTGATTGGCGTACGTGATTCATTTTTGCAATTTTCTTATTATATTTGATTGAAAGTCATTAATATCAAATTTCATGAAAATCCGTTCAGTAGAAGCCGAGAACGAACATGCGGACGGACGGACGGACAGGCAGACCGACGATAATAGGCGCTCACTCTGTAAGCGAACCGCGCCTAACATGAGGATTCATTTATATGTATACCTTGCACACCTTTTTCTCAAAATGTCATGTCGGTAAACAAATATATCTTAAGCCAGCACCCATGCTGCATTTATTATTCTATTTCTAAATTTCTTCATATTGAGACATTGTTGTTCTTTGTATATAAATTTTAAGTCTATAACAATAGGCACAAAGATTGGGTCAGCGCCACCACCGCGGATTGAACGCGTCGCAAGAGCATAACAGTCACAATATTGTAGAGGTGATATAAATGAAACACAATGTCTTTTTACATAATGGGAGCACCGGTTACAATGTCACATTCTGCTGCAACATTGTTAATACTAGTTACTTTTAAACGCACACATTAAATTAGTGGCAAGTGTCGTATCCTTGGGGATAAATCTCAGACAGATTTAAAGTCTGCCTTTTTAAGTGAATTAATCATTACCCTTACAATGAATCTTGGGAAGAGATTGCGATCATTTACGAACATGCGGACGGACAGACGGACCGACCGACCGACGATAATAGGCACTCACGCTGTAAGCTAAACGCGCCTAAAAATGAAGAAAACCGCTCCATGGTAGCATATAATGGGTATTGTAATAAAACTGATAAAATCACGTATTTTATTGATTCTAAATGCATTTTTATGCTAATTCGATCAGGATTCGGATTCTGTCTTCAATAAAAATAAACTTTGTTCTTTCCCGCAAAGAAGTATCCAAGTCTCAAGTTCGTACCATGATTTAAATAATTTTAAAGTGCAAATTAAAAGTAATCTACACTCATCCCTGTACTTCAGTTGCAAGACGCGACAAAATACGTGACGTTTGATAATTAAAACGTTCGCCATTTCGAATCAAAGTGACATACAGAAACAAAACCTTGACCATTCAATAAGTTAGGATGTAAGGAAGAATCGTACCAAATTTGGTTATTCTAGCTTGTATCGTTTAGGAGGAGTTCCATGAACAAACCAACAAACACACCCTTCAAAATATATTATAGGAGATATATTTCATTAATAAGTTAATATTCTGTAGTTCAATGAACAATACTATTGGAGATCCTTATTGTCAAAAAAATAAACTAATTGTTTATCGTAGAAACCGTTACATAAACAAACAGGTGTTTATTATATAATTCCCGTCGTTTTCGCGGAAAGAAAGATAATTGAAATTACGTTACTATAAAATTAATTTAATGTGTGAGGTGCAGTGGTCATCGAAACTGAGATGTGGTATCGTGTAATCAGATCAACGACCACTTTACATGAAGAGCTACATGAATTTTATAATACTACATAGAGTTATTTCGAGAACCATTTACCGATATCAACCAAATTTAATATTAAGAAGTATAGATATGATCTGTACGTCATTTGCAATTTTGTTTCCAATCTAATAATTATAACGACAACTTGTCGTTTATCGTCACGTATTTCTGATAGCATGGTTATTTTTTAAAAATATTTCTTTTCTTCATAGGTAGGTATGATATTTACATTAACAAATAAATGTGCTACTCGAATATTAAAAACTACCAAAAATATATTGTGATAGAATGCGTTCAGTATTAGGTAACTGACAAAACATTTTGAAGTGGTCTAATTGAATTTCGCTGTCGGCCATCTTGCGTTCCTTACAGAACAACGTTTTTATATTATAAGATACATAATTCAAGGGACGTAAATTTTAATAGTTTGTAGTAGATAAAATGTAAAAAATGCAAATTCTAGTTCACTTAAGTTTACTTTGGTAAATTTAACTTTAATTAAACCCTTATTTCTAACTACTCATGATAACGCTTGTTCTTTAATGGCTATTTGAAATTTATAATTTTAAATAGAGTTATCCACGTTTTCGCGGGGAAATATAATTCGTAAAAATGAGCGTTATAAATTAAACGATTTCTTATTAACGAAGTTCTTTCGTATTTGAAACGCACATACGCTCCGCTTAATCATTTTATGGCTTTAAAAATGATCAATGTTTTTTACTTGTTTTGAAAGTAACCAATCAATATTATTTGACTGAATACGTTTCCATTCGCCTTTGTGTTTTGTCTTTCTTCCTTTAGAGGTTTTCAGATTGATTTCTGAATTTAAGACAGATAAACCTCAAAATTAATATACCGTGCATAAAAAACTTTAATATAGAACTATTCACCTAGAAAGCAGGGGTATTGTAAAGGTGGCAGCGATAGTTTAATCAAAAGAACGTTTCACATTAACGACCGAATTTATAAAACCCATCCTGTATTCAGTGAGTCTTCCACGTAAATCCAGCAGCCGTCTTCAGTGGCAATTCATTGATCGATGATAATGGCTGTATTGCCTCCATCGTTTTCGCACTCAGTGCCAAGAGCATGTTGTTTAGAGGAGTAGATAGAATAGCCTAATAATGCATTCTCATTTTAACTAAATTTTTCGAATAAATAGAAGGATCTAACATTTTAGATTTAACATGAAATGCATTACCGAGATTTGCTGGCGTCAGAACGCAAGCATTGAATACATTATAGGTTTAACTCTTACTGGAATCAACAATCATGTGACGGCGGATACTTTATTGCTGAAATGTGAATTTGGTTAGCTTAATCGTATGATGGTCACAGTAATTACCAAAAATAATTATTGGATAAATTGCATGAGAGAACGCGATAATATCATCTTAGGATTAAATTAAATTCGTGAAAATATTATCTAAACAATGCGTTTATAATTATACTTCTCATATTTACGCTGGAAATACTTCAACTTAATAGAAACTGTTATCCAGTTTTTTTGAAGCTTTTGTGATCAGATAAATCATTTGAATGTAAATATGCAGCTGAGAAAAAAAACGAATCGAAAATATTCTCAGTGGAGATTCCACTTACAATTAGTGGCGTGGACTACCATATCGGCAACAAAGAAAATTAACCGGAAAAAATTCCAACAGAATTCGGCAAAGAAAGTAGTGTAGGATATGCGTAAAACTATTTTTACGACGCGGCGTAATGGAAGCCAACGCAAAAAAGATACTTTCCCAATGCTCGAGTTGATAAACGTGCCATATGAAGCGTTTGCATCCGCGTAGCTTTGAAACCCGGATCTCTCACTCCAGCACCCCTTTCCCTTTCTCCCCCAACTCTTCATTCCTCGCGCCTCCTCTCTCCCACGGACGCCAGAGACCTCCCCCTCCCCCGGCGGCTTCCGACCGCGCGTGTTTTTGGTAGTTTAGCGCGCCTCCCTAGGGATTCTTTCGAGTCGTGACGGCGGAGAGGGTGAAAAGGGGGCGTGCGCGAGCGAAGATGGTTGGGGAAGCGGACAGATCTGTGGGAGAGAGGTGCGTCCGACACCGGCTATGACTCACCGTTAACTAGGAGCGGTCGTATCGACCTGATCCGTCGACGCAGCGCGCACCTACCCTCCGACAATTTCCCTGCCGAACGCCGTTTGGACTCAGCCCGCCGCCTTCTCCTCCCCTCTGCCCCACCCTGCTGCAGTTCGGCGTCTCCCTCGCCACTCAGTCAGTCTCTCTCTGTCTCTCTGCGGTGAGCCATGTCCCTCGTGTGGATGAATTACGTGAAGGCGAGGTGCAGGAAGAAGAAGGAAAAACAGCGACGCATCAGCAACTCTGGGAACAACGTGAGTGTTAGAACCAATTGTTGCGCCGCGGAGTATTCGGTCTCGCTGCAGCGACGCCGATTTCGGGCGTCGAACGCGGTGTTTCTTTTTGACCGTGTCGGTGATTTATCGCGGTCGGCGACACCGCTTTAGGCGCTTCGTGAATGTGGTTGGCCAGTCGGAGGAATGTCGATCTTCGCGTCTCCTCCGGCGTTCGATGGCCGGCGACCATCTAGAGCAGGGGTCGGCAACCTTTTCTATGTGGCGGGCCACATTCGTTGTTGAGAATGATTCGGAGGACCGCATTGGAAATCACGAGAGCTTCGGCGGGCCGGATGGGCGTTTATGTCGGACGTTACCTAGAGATTTTGTGGTCTCGTATTAGTGAAAATCAATTCTAATTAGTTTTCTAGCGCTAAAAATCCACCAGAAAATGTTTTTAGAGCATAATTTAACTGAAAAATATGGAATTAACGGTTAAATTTACCGATCACTTTTTCATCATGGTTTCGCGGACGCATAAACCGCACTCGGGGGTCGCATGAGGCCCGAGGGCCGTAGGTTGCCTACTCCTTATCTAGAGGCACCCAGTGGCCATATTGGCACCCTCGGGTGTGCGCTCCTGAAGCCTCTCGGCATTTCCGTATTTGAGGCGATTCTCGTCGTTTCTATATCTCGCTCGTATTTACGCGGCGGCCGGAGAGCAAAGGCTCGTGTCGCAGGAACGTAAGACCCTGAGGGAGTAGGTTGGCCGAGTTGCACGCGGCCTTTTAGTGAACGATTATTTTTTAAATATTTCCACGAAATTATAAATGCTCTTGATCTTTGCGAGAAAACAATAGACTATATTGATCGTAGGCTGTTTTTGTTTATTAAATGCTTTACTCTTATGTTGATATTGATATAAACGTGAGAATGTGAATGTATTTAACTAGCATAAGTGCCCGTTGAATTTCAACGGGTTTAATGGATCTAAATTTTCGTCAATGCAACATGTAAAAATCGCAGGAATAAAATTGTGCACTGTTTTAACCATCGAATATTTCTATATTATGTCTGTTTTAATTAATTAACTAAAATGTCACAGAAATTCCTTGTAAATAAAATAGTACCTTTCTTTCAACTAAAATAGCCACTCTTAACAGATTTTAATGGATTAATGCATTAGCATTTCAATTTCATGAAATAAGCAGAATTCCAGTAACAAAAAAAATTTGTTCAATCTTCAATTGCCTCTGATAATACTTTAAATTGATTTTGGAATAAAATGTAGCTTAATATCGTTTGGCGTCTGCTCACCACTCTGGACTTCTAAGTTTCCGAAACAACAACTTTCAATAGTTTTAAATTGATTTTTGCTTTGAAATATACTTGAGTCAATTCAGTATAACTTCCACTTTACATACTTTAAATTCCAAAGTAACTCCTTTTATAATAGGCAATGCTAGCCTGAAATTAATTCATTCTGTAAAGTGAATAAATGAAGTTCTTTCTTTAAACTATAATAGCCACTGTTATTAGATTTAAATGGATTATAAGCCTTAGAACTTACTCTGTATTAAATAAGCACAAAAATTCCTTTTATAAAAACAAATCAATTCGTTAAAAAATCCACTGTTGTTTCTTCGAAAATTCCCTGTTAACAGTTTTAAATGTCCTATTAATTTAAATTGAATTTTAATTTATATTCGTTTCCAAACTTCGGCCGTTGTTACGAAATTAATTCGAGGAATAACAATAGAAATTCGTAAGCACGTATGGTTTACAAAGAATTTAATTTAAGAATGCTTTTTATTTCCAATTTTTCTAAAATGACACTGTTGATGCTTAAAATTTTTTATATTTATGTTAATATACTTATTTTCCACAAAACACGCCAGTCTCTCCCATTCTTTCCACTCTCTCTGTCGTATTGAAGCATTCAAGGCACGCTTATTCCCAGAAGGATGTATACAATAATCGTAATTTTAGGTGTAACAATAATGGTCGACATAGCAACATCACGTTAAAATGGCGAGATTTCCACAAAATATGCAAATTAAACGTTTAACATGGAATATTTCGAACTGTGGGCGAAAAAAGACGAACGGAATAAGAAACTTCATAACTTTTTCATCAAAATGGTTCAAATGCGAAGGTCGTCTGTTAATTTCTTCTAATTTTAATTTCCTAATGAATAAAAGCCTGAACGTCGAAAAATCGCGTTTTACATGTTAAGTAATGGGAAATGGAAATGCCTCTCTTGGAGACGAACCAAGGAATTTTTTCGCGATTTAAATTTGTCATTTTCTGAATAAGTGATAATCAAGCATCCCTACTAAATTTCGAGTTTCTATCGTTATTATTTCTCGAGTTATTAGCGTTTGCATAGCGTGACCAACCAACCAACAGACGACGGCTTTTATTATATTAAATTCAATTAATTATTGTTATTGTTATTATTGTTAATTTTTATTATTTTTAATGTACTTATTACCATAAAACATATATAAAAGACAGTGTCATTTTGTCCCGTTGTCCTTTTGTCCCTTTGTCATGTAATGCTTTTTGAAACTTAGTATCTCGCAAACGACTAAACCGAATTTGATGAAATTTTCAGGATAGCATTATGATATAATAAAAAACGTTTTAATGTATCGGTAATATATAAAAGCCTTATTCTGCCCCTTTGTCCTTTTGTCACTCCCTCTGTCACTCTCTGAAAAACAATAATACACCTGGCAAGAGGGGACTAAGGTCAGCATTTGAAGCACAATAGATACTCGCGGCGAGGGTTTCGCTCGGATTGAAGGCAACCCTCTCAGCAGGAGGTATGATTTCAGGTCAAAGAAGACTGCCTCAATTTTATCATAAAACATATATAAAAGACAGTGTCACTTTGTCATTTAATGCTTTTTGAAGCTTAATATCTCACAAACGACTGAACCGAATTTGATGAAATTTTCAGGATAGCATTATGGTATAATTCTTATGAGAATCACAGAACGTTTTAATATATCAAACTCGAGATCGAAGACCCGGGTTCGACTCCAGGAGATAACTTTCATTTCCAATAAGTTAACACGTAAAATCGGCTATACGACGTGCAGGCTTTCATTCTATTTACTTTCTCATATACGAAGTATATTGAGAAAGTATTGTTATCGCGAACAATTTTGACCTCGAGATTTTTACGGAAATATACGTTTTAGGTGTCGCTGAATCCGAAAAAAACAAAACATACATCCCTTATAAAATATATTCATTAGACTAATATTCAAAACATATTCCCGTTAAACTAATCTAAATCCCCTTTGCTCGCTGTTTCTTCATTCCTACCATGTACCTATTGGATTTAGATTAGTTTAACGGGAATTTGTTTTGAATATGAGTTTAATGTGTATATTTTAGAAGGGACGTATGTTTGGTTTTTAATAAACAATTAAGAAAATTAGTTGAATAACTCGATAAAAAATAAACTTAAGTTAGACGGCTGAAATTCCCGGAGATTAAAAATGGCTGAGGTATAGAGCGTTAAAGAGAGAGGGAGACAACCAGAAATAGGATTTTAGTAATATAGATAAAAATATAAATAACATGAATACTGCATTCGATTTATTTGCATTAAATTCATATCTTCGGTCATTTCGAGAAAATTTTAATTTTAGATCTTTAAGCCTTTATTTAAGGACAACAATACCGGTATACATGGAATTTTATTATTGAAATGTTTAAAAATTTACCAAATCTCGAGTATAAATTCAAAATATGAGCGAATTCGAATGAGATTGAGTATTCGACGTTAGGAATAAGAATCCTCATTCATTTTGGCGTGTTATAGCGCAAATTTCGTGTCAATAACTTAATTTTAAGATATTTTAAAGAGTATAAGAATGAAAGCCTTCAAACCAAAAAGGTGATTTTTACGTGTTATCTTATGGGAAACGACATTCATCCTCTGGAGTCTAATCCGTGACATTTTTCGAAATTTGTTTTAGTCATAACGTAAAGATTCATTATCACTGAAATTCTGAGAAATTTCAGGCTTCTAAGTTTATTTCTAATCGAGTTATTCACAAAATTATAGGGTTACGAATCATGATGACATTACGATTTTAGAATGTAGAGAGATTTGTAGCCTGTCACAATATCCTTATTTTATTGCAAATTCGCTCTCAATAGATTGCTCAGGTTTTATTTGTACCTTTTAGATGCGGCAAAAGGAGCAGGACAGTTCCTCAGAATTGAGGAAAGAGAGTGTTGGTGGGATGAGAGGAGGGGAAGGTGGAGAGTTAGATGTGTCCGAAGACGGAAGGCCTCTGTCTGATGGTTCCGAGTGCGAGGATCGACTTACTCCTGGTGGAGTCAGGATGCGTGATAGAACTGTCTCATCATCATCGTCATCAGCACCCAGGTTGCTTGTTCAGGTGAGTCATGTGTTTTACTTACTCATATACGAAGTACCATATTTCTCAAGAAATGAATATAAGGCTAGTTTACTCTATGCAACTTTAACAATAATTTGATTTTCTAAAAAATGGCTCTAATGATTTTGATCAAATTTCGTACCGTTACTTGTGTATACATCTATAATAATACTCCATGTTTCATTTTTCTCAATGAATGAATATAAGGCTAGTTTATTCTTGGGCAGCTTTAAGAAAAACTGGATTTTCTAAAAACTGGCTGATACGATTTTCATTTTCTAAAGATAACTAACCGACCCATTAATATATGAGAAAGTTTGTACATTGTATGTTGTACTGATTTTTTCTCTTGTTAGTAATGAAGGTGCTTGGTGAGTTTAAACTTACTTTTCTGAACTCAAAGGAGTATCCATTGCAAATATGATTTTTATATTCAGAAGCTTGTGCTGGAAATTTGATTTTGATTCTGACATGTAGAATCCTACAGTGATAAGTATATTGTAAGAGAAATAGTGTTTACCAGGTACTCCTGCAACACGTGTGGCATGGAATCCATGACCAGAATTAGTATAAAAGCTTGTCGATATGATGGGCTATCTCTAGTTAAATTTAAAATAGTTCTCTCTCCCTCCATCCCTATCATTCCCCTCCCTCCCTCCCTCTCTCTCCATCCCTCCCTCTCTCTCCATCCCTCCCTCTCTCTCCCTCCCTCCCTCCCTCCCTCCCTCTCTCTCCCTCCCTCCCTCCCTTGGGTTAAACTATAATTTGCCACCAGATGCACGGCCTATGCAATATCATGACCGATCAATGGATAGACAGACATGGGCTATTATTAGTACTAATACAGGTGATGCCCGAGATTTGACCGTTCCACTGAACGTTATGTAATGTTCAAAGATTAATATGTAGCATTTGTGAAAAAGACATTCTCTCGCTTCCACTGTTCTGAAACAATTGATGCCAGGAGAGGAGAGTAATAAGTGGCACTGTGAATTGTGTTGCCTTGGACACTTATGTATTAGTGTGTGATGTTTAAATTTTTCATACCTTGTGCTCAACTAGGAAAAATCTTATAGGCTATGTGAATTTTTTATCACTCTGTATAATATGTAAGCTTTGTACAAGAACAGATCAAGTTATTTAAACTTCCATTCTTCTATCACAGCAACAACGACCTCTGACACGGTACTTGCCCATTCGAGGGGAACAGCTGGACTTGCGAGCGCATGTTGAGTGGGCTGGTCACCAGCCGGACCTCTGCCCACATGTTGACCTCAGTGCCACTGCCTGTCGAGGTCACCTTCTCAAAGCCCCAGCCTCTTTATCTGCAGCCGTGGCCAGGCGTTCCTCAACTTCTCATTCTCGCAGCGTTCTCTCTGGATTACGTGGTAGCAGCTGGTCAAGACGTTGGTTTGTTTTCGACCGAGTGGCTCGCTGCTTCTCGTATTACACAGATGCCTCAGAAAAGAAGACCCGAGGGGGGGTAGACTTTGAGGTGAGCTGAGTTAACCTATAGAACAGGGGTCTCAATCTCAAATAGTATGGGGCCAAATAAATATTCCGAAATAGATGGCAAGTCGCATACCTAATAATGAGCCTAAGCATTTTGTTTAAATGTTGCTCAAAGGACAAATATTTTAATGAAACAAATTATCATATATTTCCTATTATTAAATCATTTTATATTGTTTTGAATATATTTGTTTTTCTTTGACTGCGCTGTTCACATTTTCTCTTCCACTAACGTAAAGTAGGATTGAAATAATAAGAGGGCTATGCTGTTTGGAAGTGGCAAGCTACAGTTTGAGATCACTGCTCTAGAATGTTTAACTTTTGCATTAGGGTTAATAATTTTTTGTATCTTAATACATATTTCTATAATAATAGATTATTTAATGATTAGGTGCATGTACATATTTCACTTAGAATTAATTACTCATTCTTTTAGATAATTCTCAAATTGACCTTGCTTATTTTTTAGGCTATCGAAGAAGTATATGTGGACCATCTAAATTCTGTCAAATCTCCTAGTCCTAGACTCACTTTCTGTGTCAAGACTCGTGAGCGCACCTTCCACTTGGTGGCTCCAAGTGCAGAAGCCATGCGAATTTGGGTGGACGTGATATTTACTGGTGCCGAAGGATACACGCAGTTTGACCATGTCTCTTAGCTATGATGGAGCTTGGGTAAATTGTTTTGTATCAAGAATGCAAGTGCCATTGTTTTCATTAAGACTTCTGAGTACAATACCAGTGTGTGTCTTTTTGTATGATGCTTATTTTTTTTAGTGTAAATGGAAAGAAAAAGAAACTAAAGTTGTGCTCAACCATCATAGACTTTGTTGCTGAACCTATGTAAACATTTTAATGCTCGTATTTGTTTAATTCCAGTGTAACATTATATTTGATCAGCAAATTTTTTCTCCCAAGGAAAAGATAATTGAATTTCATTTTTTATTTCAAAAAAGAAATTCCATGAATTATAAATAAAAATTGTATGTTTTAATGAGAAAATACTTGATGGCTTTTTGATTCATAATGAACACATTGACGATGTGGCATTTAAATCCAATCTGACCATGTAGGACCGGGTATTTAAACAATTTCTTTCCAAATTAACACAATTTCATTTAAAAATTCATAACTTCGTTTATTTTTAACATATTTGAAAAAAAATTGAAATGTTTTGCTCTCCAACGATTCTAGTATGTTTCTGTTGTGTGATAGCAATTGAAGAATCCTTCTTTATGCAGCGGAACCTTGCAGGAAGAGCACGTTTATTTCCTCAGTGTTTTAGCCACGCACAATTGACACATTTTTAAGGATATTTATTTTTTCCTTTGCACAATATCTTCTCCAGGTCAGAGGTGGATCCAGACTTCATCCATTGAAAATTGAAAATATTGTAATTCCTGTATATTTTAATATAGAAAAAGGAAATATATAACATTTTGTGCAGTAAATGAATGTAGTTAAACGATATATTTTATTATAATATATTTTTCACTGTATTAAGCAACTTCTAGTTTAAAAAGCAGAGACAATAGCGTGGGAGGAACGCTCACAATAATATTTTAAAGTATTAATAATTAATTTAAATTAATGTCTTATTACTCATGTATTTGTTATACTATTGTTGTTAAGTAAATAATATTTTATATTAGAGCACCACAGCAGTGTTTTTCAGGACCGAGAGGCAATGTGATGAAATATGAGACTAACAGTTGTTAACTTTCTCAGTTTACACAATATCAATCACATTTTATTTATAAACTTAATTTCTGAAAATTATGCATTAAAATGGAGTTGATTGTATCTAATGTGGGTTATTCACTATTGATAAAAATATCTTGCCTTCATTGGAGCAGAAACATTTATTTTTGTTTATATTCAAAGCATTCGTTTAAAGCAAAACATAGCCTGATAGTTGCGTTCCTTGAAATCTTGTGAAATCACATTATATGAAGCATTAACCCTCCAGCGCTGAACGTTGAACTTATGCAACGTGAATATGCTGAAGTGTAAACACTCACTGTGTTTGTCTATGACTCATACTGTTGAAGAGAGCACTACTGCGGATTCCTGGATGACTAAGCTTCAGTCGTCGAGTAGCATTCAGTGATTTCAGTATATTTTCTTCGTGTATTAACCGATTCTTAGAAGGGCACCTTTGTGATATGGATCTTTCTGGATGGTAAGTTATTTTTTTATTTTATATAACAGCTAAGTATTACTAAATTATGTTTATTTGTTACAATAGGATACAATTTCAACATCCATAGCAAAATTGTTATTATTATTTCTAATAAGTGGATTTGGGATAGACGTTTACCATGCTGTTGCATATGTGCAATGTTCGGCGTTGTCACTGCTACGTTACCAGCAATGCTATGATACACTTTTCTAAACTGAACAAAGGGATGAGAATTTTCAGATGAAATGTTTCCATTCATGCATATAAAATTACAGTTTGTTCATGGTGGGTAGCTCCTAAATGCTTATCAGACAATATATTAACTATAAAACCCATGCCAATAAAATACACTCTGATGTGGTATTGCCCTGCCATTATTGCAAATGACCTGGCAGACAATACCATACACCTAAGGGGCAATGTTAATATTTGAGATTCAAATGTGAAATATTTTACATTATTCTCAGAACTCCTATACAGGTATACACCGATTTATGTTCGGGATGCGTTCCTAGAAAGTGCAACGTAAATCGAAGAGGTTTTTCTCATAAGAATCAATTACAGTAAAACCCCGTTATTTCGATCCCGGATAATTCAAAGTATGGTGTAATTTGAAGCTAAGATCAGTCTCTGGCCAACATGGTAGGATTTTGCATACTTTTTAGTACAAATTATTCGAAATACGCCTACAATGAAATTCGAAGTCATGATCTGGTCCAGTTACTCACGAAAAGTTCGTTTAATTCGAAACCTCGACCGTGTCTAAGCAGAAGGTTCACTCGCATGCCACCATATCATGTTTTTGTTACCCATTTCTCGCACACGAAATACAACACAGGTGACTCCCTTTTACTTATTTAATAGTAGGATGACCAAACGTCCCATTTTCGCCGGGACAGTGCCGATTTTTTTATCAAAAAAGCCATTTTGTACCGTTTTGAAGCCCATCGCAAATAAAATTTAGATTAACTGATATTATAGCTGATATTTCTAGTAGAAACGTAGGATTTTCGTAAACATGGAGGTTATCAAATGAAAAACAAATGTTAATTACAGTTGCAATTGTCATTGTCATTGATAAATTTGAGGTGGCAAACCTGGTTTCCGCTTATAACATCCTGCCTGGATGTTACATCTGGGTTTAACGTAACTTATTCCCTTCGAGTTTCGACAACGATGGCACTAGTCGGATTCTCTTTTGATTGTGTGCTTTGTTCTAGTCTGGCATGCTCCATACTGTAAGGAAAGTTCATATTTGTCTTTTTTGCTATAGATCGTGATAGTGACATCCACCATTAAAAAAATCATGCAAAAATTTTGTCCTGTTTTTTTCTTAGGGCGGGAAATGTCCCGTTTTCACCTCGCTGGAATATGGTCACCCCATTTTATAATCAATGTGAAATAAAAGTCAGAGATGATTCAAATAAATGAATCAGCTTATCCTTACATCACTGTGAATGCTCACATTTTCAATCGGATAGACAAATTTGAGAACCAAGCTGAAATGAACAGAAGTTGCAAGAACCCTTATTATCTCAATCCTCATGTTCTCTCAAACTTAGGCAAGGTTTTTCTCATGAGAAAGTGATATGCTCCAGAAAAGACCGTGTGATATTGATTTCTGTTACTGAACCAATCTTTAAATAACGTTGCACGAAGGTATACCTACCGAATGCCGTCTCTAAAAAGATCATGCCTTTGTTTTACTCGAGAATAAGTGATGAGACAAAAACAAAAACCTGGCGGTTTTACACAGTGATGAGCTGGAAAAATATTAACATTAACAATGGACCAGGGAGTTCAATTGTCCGAAGATCTCCCTGTACAATGCCGCGTATACGGTCAAGTCTATCCCTTCAGGAGCTGACCTCATAAAGATTGATCTTAAATACGGGTTCTTTCAATTGCCACCCACCGAAGAGTCTTCCAAATTTTATGGAATTTATGCCAATAATCGCTACTACTGTATGAATAGGTTGCCTATGGGTCATACCATGGCCCCCTATATCATGCAGCGGTGGGCGAAATGCATCGGTAGAGAGGTAATGTCCCGATTTCCAGTTAAATTCATCCCATATCTGGACGATTGGCTAATGCATGGCACAAATATTGATGTGGATGCTATTGTTGAATTTTTGTCCGGCACTCTTGGTATTACAATTAATAGAGACAAATCTGTGTTAGTGCCAGTGAAACGCCTCACCTATTTGGGAGTTCTCATTGACACTGAGGTGCAAACCATCACCTTATCCCTGGAATCCGTGGATAGGTTGCACAAAATTATTGACATTATTCCCATTGGGACTTTGAAAGACCGGCAGCGCATTGCCGGCTACGTTTCATGGATCTTCTATCTTATGAACTTATCCATGTTCTTAGTACGTGATGTGTACTGTGGTATAAACGTGTGGCTTAAGTTTTTTGTGCAACGTGTTAATTTACGGGCGCCTCGGCACCTGGGACTTAAACATCAGTCGGTGGTAGCCTACACCGACGCAACACCAATATCTTTTGCAGTGGTGTGTGATACCCTTAAAATTTATAAAGCCTACTATGTACATCGCCAATTGCCTATCTTACTCGCCGAGGGGCTTGCCACCCTCGTAGGTTTACATTCTGTTTTATTAGCTTTAGAGGGCCAATTGCCCACCGATATAACTGTATGTTGACAACACGGCAGTCCTTTTTTCTTTTCGCAGAGGCCGATGTCGTATTTTTGAATTTAATATTCTACGGAAGCTCTTTTTGTATTTGGTAATAAAGAACCGTGACCATAGGGTCACTTGGTGCTACGTCCCATCCGATGCCAACCCAGCTGACCAGCCCTCACGGGCCATCCAGCACCTGTAAATCCGTGGCAGCCATATTGGTTGTCGCGGGTATATAGGGGCTGGGGGGCCTGGATCGGGGCTGCGTCTGTTGGATCTTGGCAGAGGGTGCGGACGTAGCACCAAACCAACTCTCTAAAAAAAAAAAAATTGTAAGGAAATTTGGATTAGTGTGGCAGGATGCCTACATGCCAGGGGCCACCAGATCTCTCTAGTTTAGTAATAGCGTTCCGTTAGCTTAAGAAGTGTTCGGTACGCAATATATTCCATTTCATACAGTGTTGGTAATTGATTATCAGATAGGGCAAAATGTACTTGAAAGGACAAACTCATTAAATTTTAATATTTTCTAAAAGTTTAACCACCGGTCGTGTGAGCCAGCAGGAGCCGGCTTCAACTCATCACTGGTTTTACCATTACATCATACAAGAGCACAATGTACAGTAAAATCTCGATACAACATATCTCTATGGAGCATGAATTTTTATACTTTATACTGAAAGTACGGTATACTGAAAATACCTACGAGTACAGTATTTTCTCAGGAAGTATCTCGGTAGGAGTTAGGCATTTTACCTCAATGCTATTGTGAAAATACGATAGGGATAACCGATGATCGGTTCTAAAATTTTTCAGTTCAGAAAATCTCTCCTTTTGGGATTTTGGCAGATTTCCGTAGATCTTTTCATGCTAAAGACAAAAAATTCCTTCAAAGTTGGTGTGAACGACTTGAATGGGCAAGAATTTGTTATAGTTGAGTCATTTATAGATGAAAGCATACGTCAAAACCACAAAAATCTTTTTTCGGGACCTCTGAATTTAATACGTAGTATTGAAAAGTATGTTAAGTTGAAGTATGTTATTTTGAAATATTTATACAGTAAAATTGAGGAGGATTTTAAAAAAAGTACGTTAATTTGAAACATACGTAATTGTGAAGTACGTTGTAACAAGATTTCACTGTAATACATATGCAGCAGCATGGAGTATAGATGAGTAATAATCTTTCGGCATGCGGTTGAACATCTTTTCTTGGTGGCATTAAGGAGTAACTTGAAATGTACTGGGAAATTCGGGATATTCACCGAAGTTGTTTTTCACACGTGGTGGTCTTTGCAAATCGCAAACTAAGTGTTCACTTCAGCTCAGTTCGCCATGTACACTAACTTGTAAAGCCAATTCATTTGTAGAACGAATAGATAAAATTCTGTACTGTGGTTTTGCTGCCCAAGTAGCTGATCGTAAAAAAGTTCAATTTTTATAAAAGTTGGTTTATTTCGAACCTGGATACTTCGAAGTCTTAATTTTTTGGTCCCTTGAACTTCAAATTAACGAGGTTTCACTGTATATCAGGGGGGGGGGGGGGGGGGGGGGGGTGCATGTGGGAGTTAAGTATAGTTCGGAAAAACCGACTGCTGTAACCCATCAATGCTGGCACTAGATATGTACTTGTCAAATTAAGCCCAAGTTCATACAGGAAAAAATGCAGGTAATAGATTCCCTGTCCAAATAAACAGCAGTGCTGCATATCAGGGTCATCCGCTATAGGATAGCAATATTGCTGCTTTTAATATGAACTTCAGACAGCCACCTAAGGCAATTCTCCTCTCAATGGCATTGTTTTGTTATAAGGAAATATGCACTTCTTATTTTTAAGATTGTTGCTTATTTTGATATTACCTTACAGAGTAGCTATTTAGATCGCAATATATGATTTTTGTTTAGTATTTCAATCAGATAACAGCTTCAGGAAGGTGGAAACAAAAATTTTAAAGAACCTTAGATCTCTGACGACGTAACTTTGAATCGACATAAATTGGTGTATACCTGTACCAGCATTAAATTGCTTTATAGAACCACTGATAAATCTATTACAGAGTGAAAATATTCTTCTTTTACTTTAAACATGCATCTTTAGTTTTGCAAAAATATTTTTGGTATTGGCTTGCAAGGTCTTTCTTTTCTTTGTCTCTAACTTGGTTGTTATCAAAACAAATTTCTGTCCATAATTTTTTGTGTTGGTCAACACTTTTGTAATCATTTCTAGGAAAGTGGCAAAAACTCCTACCAAGAAAGTCCGGCACATCACAAAACAGACAAACCATATGGTGGTGGCCTTGTATGATATCAACTACAAATAGTCAGGAAAATGTTATCCAGTTCTGCCAATTGTGTATCGTTCCTACAAAGTCAGCAAAAAATCAGTTTAGAAACTTTTGGACCGCAGAAAACATTTAGAAAAATAAAACAAAACCATCTTATTTATTTCTTATTATTCTGCATTGTGGCTCATGCTCTCCAAAACATCCCATGAATTAACAATGCACACAAATGGAGAACAGGAAATCACATTTTAATCCTAGCATAAGTTAACATATGCAACATAACGGAGTGGCAAAAAAACAGGTTAGTCATCTGTCTCTTTCCAATGGCATCTGCTTTCAGACATGCTTTCAAGCGGGAGACTGGGTAACACCACACGAACAGCCACGGTATGGTAATGCCTGAAAATAAATAAAACTTAAACAGCACCACAAAATACATTTAGGCAGGAGCTGTGGTTTGTGACATAATTATTACTAACACCTTAAATTAAATGCTTTTAAACAAAACACAACTTTAATTATGCATAAATGACTTTTCAATGAATTCTCAGTGAAATGATACAATAGACTACAAACTACACAAGGATATTACTAAAACTACTCCATTTTTTTTAGTTATTCTGGATTAATTTTAAAATATCTAAAAATATTTAATATGCTAGATGTTAAGGATTAACATTCTAAGTAACTTTTCACTGTATCTAACTTCTTGGACTATCTGACATGGCAGGGCATTAAGAGTTTACTGTGCTAAACTTTTAATTATCGTACTTAATATTTAAGTGACTGAATTTATGTTTTGGTTGACAACCAATATCCTAAAGTGCTGATTTAGAATGTGTTACATATGCTAATTTATAGTCCATTCAATCATCAAATGATATAAACAAGAGAATAAATATGTCTAAAGGGAGAAATGAAGTTAATAAGAAAAATATTAATATTGTACATATATACACTCGTGTATAACATGCAGTTTGAAGACCAAATTTTCAGGTCATTAGGTAGGGGTGCATGCTATACATGGGTAACATGTTGGTTCACTTAAAATCGATATAATTTTGTTCTTATACCCCACAAAAATCAAGGGTGCATGTTATACACGGAGTATAAGAAAAAGTTATGATTTTTTGGCAAAAAGTACAGGTGTATGTTATACACGAGTATATATATGGTATCTATTACCTCAGAACATTTTACTTATAATTAGATGGATATTTAGCTTAGAATGAGTCATTCCAGAAGAGTGTAGCCACTTACAATGAGTGTATTTAAAAATCTCATGATGCTTTTGCAAAGCATTTAGTTAATCTTAGATTCTATAATTTTTAAGACAATTTCGATATTATAAATGACATTGAGAGTTTAAAAATACCTCACCTCTTTTTCACTTTTTCTTTGCATCTTTTAATCCTGCACCAGCATTGAATTTGAAGAATATAATGTCGCCATCTTCTACCACATAATTTCTGCCTTGTTGTCTATATTTTCCAGCAGCCTGCATTTATACACAAACACAAGTTGAAAATTCTTTCAAAAACTGTTTCATTACTCATTAGCATAAGCAGAGCACAATGTTAAATGCTGTGAAAGCAACTTCACATGGCAGATATTTCAAAAATTGTTCTGAAAAACTAGTATTTTAATCATAATTACTACATGCTCATAAAAATTATAGGGCGCCTTTTCCAATACTAATGAGCCTCCAGTGCATTTATAAAAAATTATAATGTTATTATTAACAATTCCTATCAAAATTACTTACAAAAGTTTCACTTAATTCATTATAACCATGGTTAAAAGGAAATACTGTATTTACTTGCATAATGATCTCCATTGCATTGCCCCATCTGAATTACATGTAGGAAATAAATTATGCATTTTCTGATATGACCACATTCATATGATAGGGGAAAATCACCTATTTGCCCTACCCATGTTTTAGTATTAAAAATCTGCGAAAAAGTAGGGCAATTATGAGAGTAAATATGGTAAAATTATAAATATAATATTTAACAGATTGCAGAATTATACCTTAGCAGCAGCCTCAGATCCTTCCTCCTTAAAATCACTGTATTTCATCACCTCTGCCATAATAAAACCTTTCTCAAAATCTGTATGGATGCGACCAGCAGCCTGAGGAGCTTTGGTTCCCTTCTATTAAGTATAACAAAAAACTGAATGGAAGAGGTTCTAATACTTAAATCATTATCAGAATAGATCAACTCTAGTAACAATAGGTAAGAATAATACCTGAACATATTATATATGTAATTAGAAAATATTAGTCATAATTTTAGTAATGAAACAATAATGTACCTGAATTGTCCAAGCCTTCACCTCATCAGCTCCAGAAGTGAAGAAATATTGTAGTTGGAGAGCCTTATATCCTTGCACAATAATTTTGTCGAGTGCACTGCAAAAACGCTCAATAATTTCAATGTCTTGTGTTTACACGGTGGGTAATCAAAATGCATTTAAAGGTCATTTAAATGGCCAGTGATTTTTTCCCTCACTTAAAGAAAAAGAGCCACATATAGTTATCCAATTTAAAAGCACTCCTCTACAGTAGCTACCCACTGTTTGTATTCCCGAATGTCATGACACAGTGAAATGATGTACAACTGCGCTGACTAACTCACTGATTTATATGTAATATGATATGTTCTGACTAAGTGTTTTGATAATAATCAGGAAAAAATTTTTACTCAATATGTTACAAAATATATTTGTACAATGGTGCCCGAAAAAGTAAGTACTAATAAATTAAATTGATAAATGCATCTTAAAGTGATACATTTTAATGTAATACTCATCAGTGATACTTAGTATGTTGTTACTAACAACTGCCATTGTTTCCATATCATAAAGCATATAATTATATTGTATTCAATAGAGAATTATTAAGCTCTTCCTATGGCTGAATTATCAAAGTGACACAATGTCTCTACAACAGCCATAAAAAGGTTAGAAAATGAAATTCATACACCAAGCAGCTATTGCTGCTGAAATAAACATGATTTTCTAACATTTTAAAGGCATTTGAGGAGATTTTGAGCCACTTTCATAACAGAATCATATAATTATCATGCAGCTGTTTTATGGCGAAGCAGCTTATCTTTTTGGATTAAATATTTTTTAAATTGCATATAACATTTGGTACTTTTTGGTTATAATAAAAATAAAATAATAAATAAATATAATAAAATAAAACTATAATGTAAAAAAATTATGTATAGTAGTAGTACTTATTAATAGAAAATTTTTACTTTGGTACAGCTTCAATGACAAAATGGACAAGAAATAAAGTTAGAAACTAACCTAGTAGCACCAAGCTCCTTAACTAAAGCATCCTTTTCCTCTTTGCTCTCAGCTGCAACCATCTTGGTCTCAAATGCTCCAGAAAATGGTATGATAATTGCTCCAGAGTCATTGGCATCAACCCACGACTTAATTCCAGCTAACCTGTTATTGAAATAAAAGTTAAGATAATGTTTTAAAATATTTAAATAACTTATTTTTTGCCCCGATTCATTCTACACTAAAATAACTTTTCCTTATTTGCCAGTATAAAATGCACATAATGCATCAGATCATTGCATAAAAATCAACATTTTGATATAAAAGTTATAATATCCATACCATTTGTTCTTTTTCCTTATATAATCCTTCTCTGACAAGTTTATGAGATAAATGACTGGCTTTGAGGTGAGGAAGAGATATTTATTTAAGACTTCAATCTGCAAAAAATAGGAGATAATATGTTTTTAAATCTTCAATCAATCAAATGAAAATTCAAGTGATTAAATGGCCCCTAAAGCTAAGCATTTTACAATTATATTCTGTAAAGAAACATTCACTACAGAAAGTGTGAGAAATTCCATCAACTTACCTCCTTTTCATTCCAATCACTAAAGCGAATGTGCTTCTTTTCATCAACCACAAGAGACTTCACCTTGCATAGGATATCCTGAAACCACAGTTATGACTGGCCATCAATTATAACACAAAAACATACTTAATACATTACAATGTTACAATATTCGGATTAATTCATGATTTTAAATCTAATGAGAGTAGTTAGATAAGGAATTATATCTATAAATAAGACTGCATATTAACATGTTGATTGTAGAGTAAATTTTACACAACTGGTCTACAGGACAAACAATTTTTTCACACTTTTGCTGTTTACAAACATAAATGCATTTTGGGGTTTAATCCTTTTTCCTCATATGTGCCTCCATCCTGCATCGGTTAGAGATAGGTGTGAGAAAACTCAGCCATCCTATGGCACATTCCTTGTACATATTTAGACTATTATTTCATTTTTATTTGTACTAAAATCAATTGTTTTGTAATTATATTTTTTCTTATTCACTTAATTTTTACTTTTTCCATACGTAGTAATGGGAAAGTATTGTGTTCATGAAAAAAATCGACTTTGAGTTTTCAACGGAAATATACTTTATGAGTTCCCTAGAACACGTGTAGACTATTTTCGGAATGATGTCTATGTGTGCATATGTGTGTGTATGTGATTGTGGGAGCTCTTACTCAAAAAGTACTTGCCATACCCTTACCAAACTTCATATATAATACTTTAGCATGAGCATCTGATTAATTTTTGGACAATACTGGTTAACCGGAAGCCCAGGTTTATTCGAAACCCGATTCGGTTTTTGCAATATTTCTCCATTAAAACATCATTATTGTATATACAATTCTATACAAAGGTTATAGAGAATGTAATTTCCTACAACTTTCATTTCAAACAATTTTCCATAGAGTTATTGTTTAGAAATTATTTATAAATAATCGGTTTTTTCTGTTTCCGTAAAATATCTCCTTAAAAACGTCGTTATTGGTAATCTTCGTGAGGACCAAAGTTGTAGAGAATAATATTTCTTCCAGGTTTTGTTTGAAACAAATTTTCGTAGAACCATCCATTTCGGAGATATTCAACTTTTTCTTAATTTCGAGTATACAGCGCCAATACCATGTAGCGGCGAATTCTGTAAACATATTCAAAATATACGTAATTTACAGCAGTAAGGACGACTGTATTCTTCTATGATACGAAATAATAATTTTGCCTCATAATGCTATTCATAATAATTTAAATATCTATACCCCAAATATGGAGAAAGTCATGTGTTGGCCACATCAGATTTTTTATGTAATAGCTAATACAGGGTAAAATGTTTACATATACGTTAAATGTGAAATATTTTCAAATAAATACATCGTTATAATATAGGAACAATATGAAAAAGTTATCACAAAGAAAACCTCTTAATGCTAACATACTATTTCCTTTAAAATTCACTATCGAATACAACTGTCATGGTAGTCTTCTATGGGCTTTGCATACTCCAATACCAGTAGCATACATGGGCCATATTTCACCCACATGGGCCCCAGGGGCAAATATCATTCTCACTGAGGTCAATGTGCTAATTAGTACTTTGTTAAACTTTTTCTGCAGCAAGGGTATTACCAACTGATCTGTAAGAATCACTTATGTTATATTGAGGGAAGATTCTGTTCAAGTCCACCTCAAAGAGCCTGGCCTTCATTTAAATACCACTTTTTTACTAGATGACAATGTGTTAAAACATTCACATTTCCAATTTAATCTTCATCTACCCAACTGTGTAAGCAAAACTAAAATTTTACAGTGACATACAAGTAAATATTTTTAATTTTTAACAAAGCTGTTTGATTTATAGAATCTTTTGTGACTACTAAAAAGAAATGGAGATAACTCACATATTCTGGCTTTGTTTTCTTGTCTGAGCCTCTCAAAACAGTCCTCTCCATTTTGTCAATGACCTGAAGCAACACCTCTTCATCCTTGAGACGCAACTCCTCTGATATTACAGAGAGGTCTCTGATAGGATCAACCTCCCCATCAACATGGACGACATCCACATCATCAAAGGCACCTTATTGACATATTGCACCAAAACATAAATTCCAAAAGCTATTTGTTTTTAACATAAAGGTGACAAAGTAGATGAGACTTTAATCTATAAAATTTGATTTGTAAATGAGATGATTAATACAGTCATTCCCAATTATGAAAATAATCAAACATTTTTTAAATGAATCCATGCACTTAAATAAAATTCTTTAATATACAACTACAGTAAAACCCTGTTAATTCGATCCCTGATAATTCAAAGTATGGTGTAATTCGAAGCTAAGATCAGTCCCCGGCCAACAACAGGATTTTGCATACTTTTCAAATATCCCTACAATAATATTCGAAGTCATGATCTGGTCCGGTGATTCATGAAAAGTTCGTTTAATTCAAAACCTCGATCCTGTGTAAGCGGAAGGTTTGCGCGTGTGCCATCACATCACGTTTTTGTTCCACATTTCTCACATACGAAATACAAACAGGTGACTCCCTTTCACTTATTTAATAGTAAGATGACCAAATGTCTCATTTTGCTGGGACAGTCCCGTTTTTTTTATTAAAAAATCAATATTGTCCCGTTTTTTTCTTACAATGGAAAATGTCTCGTTTTCACCTCGTTGGAATATGGTCACCCTATTTAATAATCAATGTGAAATAAAAGTCGGAGATGATGATTCAAATAAATGAATCAGCTTATCCTTACATCACTGTGAATGCTCACCTTTTCAATCTGATAGAGAAATTTGAGAACCACGCTGAAATGAACAGAAGTTGCAAGAACCCCTATTATCAATCCTCATGTTCTCCCAAACTTAGGCAAGGTTTTTCTCATGAGAAAGTGATATGCTCCAGAAAAGACCGTGTGATATTGATTTCTGTTACTGAACCAATCTTTAAATAACGTTGCACGAAGGTATACCTACCGAATGCCGTCTCTAAAAAGATCATGCCTTTGTTTTACTCGAGAATAAGTGATGAGCCAAAAACAAAAACCTAGTGGTTTTACACAGTGATGAGCTGGAAAAATATTAAGAACCGGCTCTCTAAAAAAAAAAAATTAAGGAAATTTGGATAAGGATGGCAGGATGCCTACATGCCAGGGGCACCAGATCTCTCGAGTTTAGTAATAGCGTTCCGTTAGCTTAAGAAGTGTTCGGTACGCAATATATTCCATTTCATACAGTGTTGGTAATTGATTATCAGAAAGGGCAAAATGTACTTGAAAGGACAAACTCATTAAATTTTAATATTCTCTAAAAGATTAACAACCGGCTTGTGCGAGCCGGCTTCAGTTCATCACTGGTTTTACCATTACGTCATACAAGAGCACAATGTAATACATATGCAGCAGTATGGAGTATAGATGAGTGACAATCTTTAGGCACGTGGTTGAACGTCTTTTCTTCGCGGCATAAAAGAGTAACTTGAAATGTACTGGGAAATTCGGGATAATCACTGAAGCAAGCCGTTTTTCACATGTGGTGGTTTTTGTGAATCACAAACTAAATGTTCACTTCAGCTCTATTCGAATTCGCCGTGTATACTAACTTGTAATGCCAATTCATTTGTAGAACCGATAGATAAGATTCGGTATTGCGGTTTTGCTTACCAAGTAGTTGATTGTAATAAAGTTTGATATTTATTAAAGTTCATGTATTTTGAACCCGGATACTTCGAAGTCTTAATTTTTTGGCCCCTTGAATTTTGAAATAACGAGGTTTTACTGTATACATGTAGACATAAAAAACAATAAATGGATTATTTTCTTTAATTTATTTGCTGATTAATATTTATTGTTATATTTCCAATAATAATAAACTATCAACGAAAAAATAAAATTCATAATTTATATCTTTGTTTTAGATTGGAAAGGAACATAAATTTCACATACATAAACATTTTTGTTTGCAGGATTTTTCACTTAAACATTTAAAATTCATGGTAAATTCATATACAATATATTAAACCCTTGCCAATCACGAGGGTTACGTTCCTCAGAAACATCATCAATGGCAAGTCCTTGATTAAATGAAAAAGAGAGGATAAGCAGTAAAGGTTAGCAAAACAATCTTATGTTTTGTTTAGAGTAAAGCAGCCAGATTTCTAAGTAGCCAATGCGGGACACCTTAAAAAAATACGCTAAGGCGGCTAAGCGCTCAGGATATCGAGAATGCGTGCAAGTGGTACTAGTAAGGAAAATAAGCCCTCTGATTTTGCTAGTTCCTCCTCTTTATTGCAAAATTTTTCTTCTCGAAAATAATCACTTAATTTAGAAGATGAAGCGGTCAAACACAAAAGGCTTTTGTGTTTATCTGAGGCAACATGTCTTGTAATATCATTCCTTCCTCCATGAGAAATAGAAAATACACAATTGCATAGGTTGCATCGAACATCAGACATAGTGTTTCCTTTTTTTAAAAAGAGAAATTGCTTTTCCTACTCCTGGTTAAATACACATTTCCTTCTTTTTGGCGGCATTTCCTAATGATAGGGATATTTTAAAAGGTGAAAAAATGAAATGGGAATGGCTTTAAAATTGAAAGAAGTTTTTAAAATGTGAATGATACATAAAATGAGGATTGAATAATCTCCTTACTTACATGTGGCTCGCTTGACTTGGCTGGTGTCTTTGGTGGCGTTTCAAATTCTCAAAAGAAAAAATCTTACTTTCCTAAATATTCACAACTGAAATATAATAAATTCTCATGTTATAAACGTGCAACGTATGCGAGATGTCAAAATAAAATTACTCGAGCTCAGCAATGATACTCTGGTATTTAAATCAAGTAAGATTATCGGAATATTTTGCCCAGTTCAGGATATCGAAACCAAGAGTTTTGGACTCCGATAGAGTGATGGAATTGGTGATCACACCACATTAGGAGATATAAAAGTAAAATTTCAAGTTGCGACGATAATATCTCGCTCTTATCTCAATGCAAAAACTGCGTGTGTAACCTTATGCCCCTTACACATTCGGCTCTCTTTAGCTGCTACTGTCAGCACCTGGTTGATCCCCTATGCGGCTCTGTTGAGCGCAACAGTCAGTTGGCTCCTCGGTAATCACCTTTGCTCAGGAGTACCAACTTCCCGTGACAATGTATTACATTAAATGTATACATTGTAATTTGAACTGGCCAGGCTAATACTGAGCCATGGCAACAAACCTCTGAGCGCGTAAGCGATTCGCTCAACTTTCAAGCATTTTTGATTCTGAAAATGCGGGTCAAGCGGGACAATTGAGCTAAATCCGGGACTGTCCCACCTAATCTGGGATTGGATGCCTTAGAGATCACCTTTTGGGGCAAATAAATATTTAATCCCCAAGACAGGTGTGGTTAATCAACCCAATATTCCAATATAATACAATCATACCTATGCTTTTTTATGTCTATTTTTTCAGGCATATTTGAAAATTCTTTAGTTTGCAGCTGGAAGTCACAGCTAAAACTTGGTATGTTAAAGCAGATTGTTGTTCCAAAAATTCAAAAGAGTCTAAGTTTAGCAATAATTAATATTTGAAAATTTTCAATATAAATAACATTCCACTGAAATTCAAATTGAAACATGGAGTAAGGGTAAGAAATGATAAGTTTTCCATTTTTCCAAATTCATTATCCTGTTATTAGAATGCAATAAAAAATTAAGATTTTATTGTTACAATGCACTCTTATCAAAAAGGTATTGAAGATAAAGCCTTTCTTTCATCCTTCACACATTTTAGTGTCACTTCTAATGATTTTTGTTTTGAAACTAGAAATTTAACTAATTAAGGTTTTTTACTCACGGCAAAGGTGAAAAATTGCATCACAAGCTTTAATATGTGACAGAAAGGCATTCCCAAGGCCTTGTCCCTCAGATGCTCCTTTCACTAAACCTGCAATGTCTACAACAGTGAGAAAGGCAGGCACTTTGCTGCAAAGAAAAGGACAGTCTTATGACAAAACCCATTTGGGCCAACTCAGACTGGGAGAGGTGGATGGATGTAGTTTTTTCTCTATTTTACTCTCAGGGAGAGATTGGTTGGGCAATAATAGTTGTCCTCCTAAATAAATCTGCCAGAGAACAAAACTCAAATTACCTGGCCTGCAAATTTTCTTGGTGCAGCAAAGTTCAAATAAAAATTATCTATTGCACAGACATGATTGCAGAGGCACTGTAATTGGTGCAAATACTCAGTTATTGTTAACTTGTAAATTTGAATAGTTTGCAGTCATGTTTGTTTGTTCATTTTTGGTTTTATTGAATGTGGTTATTTTATTGAAATAAGAAAATACTATGGAGAAATCCAGAAAACAACTGTGCTGACAAAGTGAAAACGTTGGTATCTTTCCGTCAAACCCAGTCTTAGATAGCCTTTAGGAAAACCCTTTTTAATCCATCCATCACTCCTGTTAGTAGCCATATTTGAGTAGGCCAATTTTAAGAGACAACTGTACATGATGAGACAATAAAACTTACCTGACTGGTTTGAAGTACTCACAGAGGTAATCAAATCGACTATCTGGGACTGGTACCCTACGTGCAGCAATCAACAAAAGATAAAATTTCAATTACGCACATGGAAAAACGTAATTGTACAGATAGGCTTAAAATTTACCTAACATGTAATACCTTATACATCTTGCACAGCCAAAAATAAATTTAAAACGAAAAATATGCTTTCTAACACATCACCATTAAATTTCAGACCTAAAACACTAGCAATACTATAAAATTCATTTCCATTGATAGCACTTAATATAATTAGATAAATTTACTGATAAAACCTAATCTAAACGGCGGAGACTATGACTATACAAGTTTGAAGTTGATATAGAAAACACACGAGGATAGACACATTCCTTAGCATTAGGGAATCAAATTAATCATTCTGATACTTATTTTCATTAGGGTCGATCGTGCAGAAGGGAAAGTTCTCTGCAGAAGCTTGGCTTTTGGTGAGAACGTTGAAAAAAGTTGACTTTCCAACATTTGGGACACCAACAATTCCTACTTTCAAGTTTGTTCCAATACGACCAATCAAGGCATGTTTTTCAGCTTCTGTCGAGTCCTTTTTGGGAGCCATATCTTTCTGGCCTGAAACAATACCGAATATGTTTTCTAACACAGGTACAGTATGAAAAAGAAATAGGAAAACTCTGGAATAGAAGAACTTTAAAATTAAATTTTATATTTAAGCAAACGGAATAAACAAATACTTTGAACTTGTAATAATGATAAACATTAAATTCTTGCGATACATCAACTTTTAATTTCCAATCGTTCTGGGGCTTTATTTATGGTACAATGTATAGAAAAATTCTAACAAAGCTGTTGGTCAAGTATAAATATTTTTGACACATAATCCGGAGTAACTTGAATGTAGTAGTAAACACCGACAGATTGCAAACATTTGGTGATTTACAATTACTATTTTTAATACTAAAATTAAAACAGAGGTGTAAGTAATGGTTTTCGTTACTAAAATTTATGGAATAATTCACTTTACCACTGTAAATACGGCACACGTGCAATTATTGTATGACCAACCTTAAGATTCGGAATAAGATCGTCAATTTTTAAGTGATCCTCTTTTATGGTGGTAGTTGGGTAGGTTAGGTAGGAGCGGTGGGAGTTTCAATAGTTTCATTATTTTCCGCCAGCAGAGCGCTTTTGTAGCATTATCGTGTCACCGCAAACTACGAACAACCCTGTTAAAATCAAGTGAAACTGTTTGGCGATGTTCATGGCACTGGAAAAAATATATCCGTTGAATTTAGCGTAACGAGTAATCGACTAGAAATTTTTTTTAAAATATCAAACATTCAACGAAATTAATTCTTGCAACTTCAAAGATGTTTACATTTCAACTTTGTTAGTTATTAATCAGTTTACTGTAGTTTTATTTTATCTTAGTTTAACATAGATTGGATAAAAGTATAACTTTTTCTTTACTTTTGCATTCACATCTAATATTTAACTATTTTTGTTAGGGTCGTCACATTTCGCAAGAATGTTTTGGGAATTGGTACTACTTTGTCTTGGACAACATAAATTATGCTTATAATGAGGGTACTTCACATATGCAGCTTACATCTCACGTAATACATTTGATTATAATTTAATTAATAGATTAATATATTTAATACCAAACAATAACATAAGTAGAAGTTCACGCAGGGAAACATTTCATCTAAAACGTTCCCATTCTTGGGTTAGATACTTGTATTCAGTTTTGTGTTTTATGGAAATCTTTATGTTATATTTAAATTATTTCCAGGATTGTGAAATGTCTCTGTCGTTTCATAAAGAGAATTATGTGATTAAATTTTGCACAAAGACTAACCGAACAGCGTGTCAAATTTCGTGTAATGTCAAAGTAGGCCTAAAAGAATATCGCGACAAAGCGTAGGCAGAAGGTAAATCAAAGGCAGCGATGACTATTATTCTCTTCCCGTACGTCTGAAGGTACGAATTGTTTCCTTGATTACTGGATAAGAAAAAGATGTTGCGAACTGCGGTGTCCTAATTGTCTGTTTTTACGCGTGAAAATTTGAGTAATTTTGATAGTCAGTGGCGTCATAAATGGTCTCGTGTAATTGTCCACCTTTACCTCGATAGTCGCCGTTTGGGATGGCAAGGTGAGTCTGTACGTAAATTACTAATCGGTGACGTATAACTGTAAGGTGGTACGTGAATATTAGAAATAAATAGTTTTCATGCAAGTATCAGTTGACATTTGAAATAATTAATGACGTTTAAAGAGACATCCAAGGAATTTTTCGTAATTCTTATTTTTTCTAGCATTACCTTCACCATATCATTTTTTAATACGTGACTTTGAAAACTTGAAAGTTTTCCTACTTTTTCTTAGATAATGATTATTTATTTAGCTTTAAAATCTTGAACGTAATTCTATTTGATGATTTGCAGTGGGACTATGAAAATCTGACATTTGGCCATGGAGAAATTTGCTGTTGATTTGGACAAAGTGCTAGATGACTTCGAACTGAATGAAGGTAAATTAAATATTACTTTCGTATAATAATCCGTAATAGTTATCAGTTTCGCTGACACGGAATTAGTATTATAAACATTCACAATCGGAATTATTTCACGAATCTTAAATTTTTAGGAAGTAAATTTATTAATTAAAATTATGAATAACTCGCCTTGGCATATTATAATCAAAGATATCCTTCAAGAGGCATGCCTGTGGTAGTTTTATAGATGATTTACTTTTCAGCAAAAAATTAGTGCGTATAATTTGGCCCAAACGTTAATTCAAAGTGTTTGCCAACTAGAAAACTAAAAGTAAATTTAAGTCGAAATCTGGCGATTTGTTTTGTGTCGTTTTTTGTCTTATGCAAATAAGATAAGAAAACTTGTGTAAAGGTTTAAATGATTATGCATGGTATATTTTAATAAAAATGTGAAAATAAAAAGTTTCACTTTAAATGCAGGAAGTCTATTTTTGATATACATATATCGAAAAGAATTTTGTTTACAAGATTTATTATGGTATGAGAATTGGAATTATAAAATTGCACCTTTAAGCAGTTTTGTGTATTAAATTTAAAAGCAAAAAGAAATTATCACACAAATGTTATTCTTTCATTGTAAAATTAATTATAAAATCTTTGGTCATATAAGAAAATTCGGCAGATTAAATTTTTTTTGGATGTGTATTAAGAGAAGGGCGCCTGTGTTTATGAAGTCATGTTGTGATGATTGATACACAAATTATTCCAAACATGATTGGTGAAAATTATTCTAAAATATAGACATTGCAACAAGAAAATGTTACATTTTCCCAAATTCTGCTGAAGTTCTGTATCATATTAAGCGATAGAAAGGGTCCCTGGTTTACTTAAAGTCATTGGGACTATGAGAATTTGAAATATTTAATTTGGATGAACTATTTGTCTTGATGTATAATGGTACTGCTCTGTTTTGCAGATAGAGCAGAGAGATTTGCAGCTAAGAACAAAACACAACCAAAGGTTCAGAAGCCATTATTAGGTGGTGTAAGTGGTCGTGTGGGCAGTAAGAGGGAATGTTATCCCCGACCAGAGTTGTCCGAGGTATCAATAATATGTTCACCATCCAAACTGTAAAAATTTTCCTCTCACTGATCTCTCCCAAGTCTTTTATTTTAGTAGATAACATGCTATTCACCATGAAATTGAGTTTTCAATGGATTTAATTTTGAAAATAATATATTAGTAAGCCTCAGTAATTTCCTTTAAAAATAAGTTATATTTTAAAATATTTATTGAGTGAATAGTTATTTTAAAACTTCTAAAAAGTGGATCTAAAAAACACCATTAATACTTTTGTATTAATAACATAGCATTTATTGTTGCAGTTTTTGCAATTTAATTGTTTATCCTTTATAATTTGTTTTAACCAGAATAATAAATTATTTGCAGTTCATCATTCATTTTATGATAATGAGAACTCAAGCATGTTTGATTCTCTGAGGCCATGGCTTTAAGTTCATACAACTCATAGGCAACCCACACCTGTTTAAGACTTGAAAAATGTCATCATTAGCAGTAATTAAACTTTGTTGTTGTTACCAATTTGTTTCTTTTGGATTTCCTATCTATATCTTAATAAAGTTATCCATGTGATTGGTTCTAATTCATATTTCGCCATTCCATGGACTGTTCTCATCTCAATAATCTCACGTAAACTTTATTAACCTTTATTGTACAAGAAAGTTATTACATTTCTTCACATTAATGAATTTTGAATGTGATATTTACCATTCTAAAGGAAATCATCTGTTTCATTGAATCTCTATTAGCAAAAAGGTTATTTCAATAAGTTATGTTTTTTGTTTTTTTAATTTTTCAATAAAACTAATATTGTTGTCTAAATAATGGATTATGTATACTGGTGTTGTTTAAATTGATAGTTCAAATCATGCTTTATGTTGCAGAGACTTAGGCGCATAAATCTTGTGGATGCTGACTTTGCACCTGATCCACACACAACCGCAGCTCCTAGGGTACCTCATTCTATTCATGATGGCTCTAGTGATCTTCAAGGAAGTAAAATTAGCAACATGTCTTTACAAGCGAGTCAACCCCAACGTTCTCCACGATACTGGCACCAGAATGAACTCCCAAAATCACTTTCAGGTCCGGTGGTACATCCAACAGATGAAATAGTGTCAGAAACCCTCTCAGAAAAGTCATCTAGTGCTACTGTCATCTTTAACTCTACATCCAGTCTCAGTGATAAGAATAAAGAAGAAAATGTTCATACTGCTGATGAAAAATTTGTGCTGAATGATGGGACTCATATAACAGGAGTTGGGAGCAGTTTCACTGCATCCAGCATACGTACAGATGAAGTTGGAGTAAATCTACAGGAAAGTGATACTGGTGAGGAAGAGATTGCTGCATCAAACTTCATCTTTCCAGCTGTAGGCAATGCTGAAGATGGAGGAAGCGAACATAAGTTCAGTTCTGTCTTGGTGGATGAGCATTCCTCTGAGTCGCATACTGTTTCAACTTATGCACCAAGTGAGGAGACCAAAGAAGTAGTTGAAGATTCATCGAGCAGTGTTAACGATCTTAACTCACTGGAGCTGAGTAAACAGAGAAGTCACGACCGTCCCTTGGATGCGAGTTTGGAGAGTGGCAATCCAAAAAGTGTGCCTTTGGATAGCTCGGAAAGAAGGAATGTGGCTCCTGCTTCTGAAGAGATTACACGAGTGGAAAATCATGATAGGTTAGATGTGCTTTCAGGAGAAACAAGTCTTTCATCAGTTGTTGACATCCCGGGAGGAGAAAAAACAAAACCTGTTAGTTTTCAATTGGAAGAAGATCTGAGTGACTCTGAAGTGAACAGATACTTAGAGGAGCTAGAGGAGGAAGAAGGTGGGAATGAGGAAGGAACAATCTCAACTGAGAAAGAAACTGTTCATTCCATTACCAATGTCCATGAAGTTGTTGGGATGATTGGGGAACTTGGTGAAGCATCTGCAGTGAGTAAAACAGAAATAGAAGAAATTGAGGCCAGAGAAATAGTAGTGTTAGAATGGAAGAATTTGGCTTTGGAGAATGATAAGGAGGAAGTTGACAAGAACAAGATTTCTATGGATACAGAGGTGACAGAAAGACAAACCATCCAAGAAGATTATATTCCAAAACAGCAGTGTATTAATTCTGAATATAAATTAGAAGAAGATGGTAAGAGTGATCCTGGATGCACACAAGATGATGTGCCTTCGTTGGAGTTTCCATGCCATACAAATTCGACGGAACGTACTTTGGGAGAAGGGGCAGTTGGGGGAAAGGAGCAACACATGGAAGGTCTTGGAATGGAGAGGGAGAATGGGGCGGAGAAGCTTTCTACTGGAGATAGTAGAAAGGGTGTGATAGATTGCAGGGTAGAATCTTGGGTCGTGGAAGGTAACGGGAAGCTTTTAGAAGGTGCATCCATTAATGAGAGAACAACCATCGCGAGTGTTGATTCTGCATCAGTGTCTTTGAAGAAACAAGAAAATAAAGGAGTGGTGCCAGTTCGTCCAGACTCTTTATCCATTGCAGGTGTGGTTGCCTCTGCTGGAATTTCATCTGTCGACGAGGAGGATCCTATTCCATTGCCATTCATTATTGGTAAGTTGATTATTTTATTTAATTTTTGATATTGTTATCGTTTTTGTTCAATTTATGCCTTGATGAAAGTTTTAAAAAGGAAATAATTTTGCATAACCAGTGCTTTTTATGTAAAATGCTTCTCCCACCTTCCTTCACCTCTTCCTGCACCTTCTCCCCCTTCTCTATTGAATTTGTGATGAATTTTTCATAACAAAGTTGATAATAAAAATCAAAATGTTTAGCATTTATAGGAGCCGTTTATTACTTTTAAGTTTTAAAGAATTAAAAAAATGAAAATGTACTGAAATTAGATGTGTCTCAACATTGCTCTGAAGAAAGGTGCCGGTACACTGTGCCGGCACGTACCGTCACAAAAAAACCACTGTGCATAACTATAACCATTTTCAATCTGATGGCATTTATTAACCTCGTAGTGTACTTGCATCTTTCCTAAGTTTTGATTTGCTGAATTATAGTTTGGTCTTCACATTTATCTCTGCTTTGCCTTCAAGCACTGTTGTTTTTTCCATTGATATTTGGCCTACCTATGTGGTCTGATCAATAAGTTATCGTACTGTATTTATTGTTAGGAATTGAAGCACGCTGTAAGGATAATTTACAAGTCACATTGTAAGCAACACTTTCTGATGCCACTCCTCTGGTGGAAAGCCGCTATTTTGTCTCAGTCATGAGTAAAACGCTCTATTCTTTAGATGTGTTTATTGAAGTGTCGCAGTGTGAAAAGGCTGACATGAAGTGGCAACATGTGTGTATCAACTTCTATGCCAAACTTGGGAAATGGGGCATAGCAGGTGCACAACCAGGGGGGGCTGATGGGCGTAGCCCCTCCATCCCAAAACACTACATTTTCTCACTTAAGAACCTTAAAATCGAAGAGTTTGTATTAACCAGATACGTAGGTACTCCTGCCTGTAGTTGAGTGGACCCCAAATTGTCCAAATCTTTGGTGGAATATTTTTTGTTAGAATTGAGCCCCCCCTTCCCCAAAGAGAAAATTCTGGTTATGCGCCTGGGGCATAGAAACATGAAATGCTAAGTAGAGCATTTTGGGATGGAACTCGATACTGTTTGATAGCTTTTGAGTGATTTTCTTGTTTTAAAAATGTGTCGAAACCTAAGCCAAAGATGGTCCACATTCTGGCCTTCAATCAACATTGCTTGATGTGGAATCATTAACTTGTGCTGACATGGTCACTCTTTCTGTGGACAATCAATATTTTTGTTTTAAGAGATATTTAGAAAATTCTTTTTGAATTAGATAGCTCAGTGAATGTATTTTCTACTGATTGGATTTACCAGAATACCAGTATATATTTTCTGTTAGGGTCAAAATTGTAAAAATTTATAATTTGATTTTAGCTAAGCTAGGAATGCTAAAGAAGTGAAGCTTCTACCTCGTCGTTTCGCAAAGGTATCTTACTTTTTCAAATCAAATTATGTATCATTAAGAAAGTAGATAAAATGTGAGGAGATTCAGTTATTTTTCCATTCACTGACTTTAACGTTTTTCTTGTCACAGATGAGCAAAGGAGTGTAGTTTTTCATTCCTGTTCATAGTTTGTGCTCATAGCACAGCTGTTTTTTTAGTGATTTATAATGTAAAGAGGTGGCATTTTTCTACTCTGTTGGGTGGTACTCTCTTTCTCCTCACCTCGTAACTCATAGTCTGCATGCTTTGATTCCAGACTAAACCCATTGATTGTTATGGAGCGTCACCTTTTGGGTATGACAAGTTTTGTTGGAATCAAGATACCACCTACAGTGGTGTTCTGAAGCCTTTTCTTTCTTTTGTGAAGCCCTTTTGGGTTCGCTTGATCCTAATCACACATCAAAATAAACTTCAGGACATTTTATTATATATTATTATTGCTTAGTGGTGAATGACAGGAAGCAAGCATCTTTTCAGAAATATGCAAAATAAATTTTAGCCTAATCAATCCACTGTCAAATAGCTTATTTATTTATTTATGGTGACTTGATAAATAATTACAATGTAAAAATTACTGATTCTCAAGTAGTAACTTATGGAATGTTGGGAAATATAATTTGTATGCATGAGTGCGTAAGACTAAACACAAATGTGAAGTTTGAGAAGGAGAAAAATTCTTAACTTGACCGTGAATTGATCGCTGTCTCCCAGTTTCTGGGTAGGTGCTTTAACCAACAAAGCTGTCAAGCCAGCATGATTCTCTTATCAAGTCCTCCTTAACTCCATCCATCTACCAATAAATATAAAATGCTATTGGAGCATTTAGAAAGAATCTGGATTTTTGTCAACATTAATGATGAAATAAAATGATGCAATTAATATTAATGATACTTGTAAAATAAAACGTTGAGACTTCTATGTATACACTGTCCCATGTTTGCAACTCTCCTTGGGGTCATGGCCCACAGTTGAGAATCGCTGCTTGAAGCTATTATTTTGTAACAATTCATACAATTTGTCATTTTATTTGATTCTTTTGTCTCTATGTGGTTTTTATGGGAGAAACCTCTAAATATGGTCACCAAAGGTTGTTTGTTTAATATGAAACTTTTTTATCATGCAGGACCCCCAGGGGCCACACCAGCTAATCCTAGACCTCCCTCTGAAATAGCATCTGAAATAACTGTAAATGAATTAGCAGATAATCAAGAGACTGGGAGGCCACTTGAGGTTGAATCAGCTGCGATACCTGCTTTGGCTGGGGTTCAAGATCAATCTTCTCTTCAAGTTGGTGCAACAGAAATCGAACCTGTTGTTTTAAGTGATAGTGTAGGTGCTATTAGTAGTGTAGCTGTGGATGAAAGACCAGGGCAGTCCCCTGCATCTCTGACTGAAGCCTCCTTGCCTTCACACCACGATGATGTTGGAGATGTCAAGCAACCTGTGGAGGATGGAGGAGGAATGCCCGAGTCTGGTGAGGATTCTAGTCCAGATTCTGGAGACAGGAGTTCTATCACTGGAGAAGTACCATCATGTGTGGGACTTGAAGCGCAGAATGTAACTGTAGAGAGTGCTGCAGATAGTGGATCGGATTTCCAGTTGCCCTCATCTGCTGGATCAGGCTCAGGTGTCCTTAGTGAGGAAACAGGATGCAGTGCTTTAGCATTAGGTGATGTTGCTCCATTTTGGGTTCCAGATGGCGATGCACCTTCATGTATGTCGTGTGCTGCTAAGTTCACGTTGATAAAAAGAAGACATCATTGTAGGGCATGTGGAAAGGTAGGTTTGTGTGCTCTTTGTTATTGGGAATATTTATCCTTTGACTAGTTATGTTTCTGCACAATTATATTTCTCTGCAGGTACTGTGCTCCAAGTGCTGTAGTTCCAGAGCTCGCCTGGCATACATGGACCATTCAGAGGCGAGAGTATGCATGCCTTGTCACACAATCCTTCAGGAGGTTGCTGCTGCATCTGGAGGTCATTCACCTACAAGTGCAGGTTAAGCTTCACCTTCTCTATCCTATTATGTGCTTACTGCAGCATGTGTGGTAATTATGAATTTTCTCTTTTTATAGCCGGAAATTTCTTGGTCCTTGGTTTGGCTTTTGGTTGTCAGAGTACGGTTTATGTTTCTCGAGGCATGTCTTCTTTGGTTTATTCAGTATGCATTTGAAATGACTTGATCAGCTTTGTTATCATACTTATTCAAGTTGAATTTTGATAATTTTTTTATTTGCTTTGCTGTTATTTCATGGCAGTTGAGAGAAAATCAGAATACCATTCAAAAATATAAGAAGAGGATGTGTCTTGGGTATGAAAGTATTAATGATAAGTTGAAGGTATTTGGAATGAAAATAAGTACCATATATGCCCGAGTATAGGCAAGGTTTTTTCCCAAAATTGTCCCTCAGAAAAGAGGGGATTGCCTTATATTCGAGTCTTTACAAAGTCTCTCATATTACGGGGAGTTCTCTCAAAAAAGTCTCTCATATTACAGGACGCTCTCTCAATCACTTTATTTTGAACAACAAAGTAGTCTAATCAAGTCCAAAGAGTAGTCTGCGTTTCCACCTACGATAAGTCCAACATCTGAAAATTTCTCTTCTTGAAATCCTTTTTGAAGGTAAGTAGGTAATATCGATGTTATACTTTTTTAAATTCTCTAGTGATTACAAAGACACAGATATCGAAGATGCATGTGAAAGGTTTGAATAAAATTGTCACTTAATGAGTTTTGGTTTTTTAAATAAAGTATGTTATTGATAAAAAATAAAAGAAACTTTTAAATATAATAAAAAGTTTATATGTTCAAACTGGCCAAAAAACGTTTTTTTGGATTTTCTCATTAGGAAAATGGGGGGGTTGCCTTATATTTGGGCATATACGGTACCTAGTAGTTAAAGGTGTTATTGAGATTTACTGTGTGTATTTGACTTTGCTGGATAAATATTTCACTAAATATTATGTATACTAATGTAATTGCCTGTCAACAATGAGATGTGTGCATGAATATAACAGTAAAATAAAATTTATATAAAATTTTTAATGAAACCACAGTTTACATGCATTAAAAAGTAGTAAAATTCATATACAGTGTTCTCTTGATTATTCGTAGGTGGATTATCTGTTTTGCGGATTATCCGTGCATGAGTTTTCCATATTTCTCACGAATTTTTATTTATGAAAATTGTACTTTGCACTATTCATGCATTAATGCATGTAGAGTTGCGTAATACTTTTTGCTCGTTTACTTATGCGAAGAAGACATGTTGCATAAAAAAGATTGTACATAAGGTCTTTTTAAGGTAAAGCGACCGTAAAATGATATCATGCTCTTTTTTACTGCCGATAATATTACATCACATCTTTTATGGAGCGTAGTGGACATGCAAATTGTTTCATTGTGATTTCATTTTCTCCATGCATACAAGAATTTCCCTTCCCCTCTGCAGTCGTTTATCAGTCCACTGATTGTAGTTCACTCAGAAAGTTGTACACTCACACTGTCGTACTCACTTGGAAGTGTACATCCCAGAAGAGACCACAGAAAAATGCAAGAAAATTGTGTTAATGATAAAGCAGAAATTAGAATTAATTGATAAACTTGAGAAGGGGGAATCAGTGATTAAACTAGCTAAAGATTATGGCATAGGAATACAAACTGTACATGACATAAAGAACAATAAAACTAAGTTACAGTGAAACCTCCCTAAGACGACCACGTACGGTACCCAGAGAATTTGGTCGCCTTAGAGAAAAATGTTATTGAAGAGCAGTCATTGGTATTTTTAAATGGAAGTACTAAAAACAACAAAATGGTTATTGTAGAAATTTTACCTGTTATTTATTTAATAGTTTACCATTAAATACCCATTATTCTACTTAAAAAAACTATGAAAAAAAGTTTTTCTTCAGATAGGCACAAAAGAATGCCAGTACACATTATGAAAATTAATATTATTATAAATTAAACAATAAATATAAAAAAAGTTAAAATTTAAAATAATCCTGCAACACAGTCTGTCTGCTCTTTTTACTTTCTCATACGAAGTATCGAGAAAGTATTGTTATTGCGAAAAAATTTGACCTTGAGATTTTTACGGAAATATACGTTGTAGGTGTCGCTGAATCCGAAAAAGTGGTTTTTGCAATGCCGTCTGTCTGTTACTGGCTCTGGAGCCTAAATGGTAGAGTGAAAATGAATGAAATCTCGTAGTTAGGCATTTCATCATACTGAGCAGAGTATAAATAGAAATGGTTGACATTGCTCAATAATTAAGAGTAGTTTATTGTAGGCAACTTTAACAATAATTCGTTTTTCTCAAAAACGGCTATAACGATGTTGATCAAATTTCGTACAGTTACTTGAGTATACATCTACAATAATACAACGTATTTCATTTTTCCCAATTCTTGAATATAAGGCTAGTTTATTCTTGGGCAACTTTAACAAAAATTGGATTTTCTAAAAACAGGCTCACACGATTTTCATTTTCTAAAGATAACTAAACGACGCATTAATATATGAGAAAGTTTGTACAATGTATGTTGTACCGATTTTTTTAATCTGCGTTTTCCCACAGTTGTATTTTTTTGCTAGTCTCCTTTGATACAAACCTTTTTCGGAATCTTCCATCACTTTGATTCGCACTGATAAATTCAAGACTCATTTTTCCCTTAACTTCTGCTATAGCCTCCATATTTTTCGAAGGGCTATTACAAACTGAAGGGAGCATGATGATTTTTGGAGAGATCTATGTTGCCAATTTATGGAATATTCGTTTCAGGGAAAATGATTTTCTGAGAAGAGATACCTTTTAGAGAGAGAAAAACATCTTTTAAAATCATTCCACGAAAATGTTGTCACCTAACAATTTGGTCAAAGAAGAAGCATAATCGGGTAGTCAGAACAGAGGATGGGAAAAAGAAGTGTCTTGAAATCCATTAAGAAGGATTACTGCTGAAGGTATAAAAAGATTAAACAGGGTCAAGAAAGACTACCAGATAAACGGGTCGTCAGGACAGAGGGTGGTAAGTATTGAGATTGATCGAGATCAGAGGATGGTTGGGTTGGATAGTGCTCGGGTGGTTGTCTGAGGGAGGAAAACTGAATATAAAGGATAGACTTTAAAACCGTTTCACTAAATAGTGGTCACCTCCAGAGGTGGTCATCTTAGAGAGGTGGTCGCCTCGGGAGGTTTTACTGTAGTTGAATATGCAAGGAATTGTGATAGTGGAGCAGGACCTTCAAAACATAGAAACATGAAGAAATCTTACTACGAGGTGTTGGATGTCACCATGCTTCATTGGTTTAACCAGAAATGAGCTGATGGTACACTTATTTCTGGCTCACTGTGTACACAGAAAGCAAAGTTTTTTCACAAATAATTGGGATTAGAAGGTGAGTTCAATGCCTCATCTGGGTGGTTGACTAGGTTCAAGCAAATTGCTATTCAGGGGGAATGCCTTAGTGCTGGTACTTTGCTGCTGACGTGTTTCGTAGGGAATTTGAGAAATTCATGCTTAAGGAAAACTTGACAGCTAACCAAATTTACAATGCTGACAAGACTGGATTATATAGGAAAGGATTACCTACAAGAACTCTTGCGTTTGTACGAGAAAATCCTGCTCCTGCCCGTAAGTCATCTAAGGAATGTCTTACGGTCATGTGTTGTGGTAATGCATCCGGAAATCACAAAATGAAACTTTTGGAGATTGGTAGAGCAAAAAGACAAAGGTTGTTCAATAGCACTGAGGCTAATAGCCTCCCTGTTCATTATTATAGTCAAAAAGGAGTATGGATGGATCGAGAGATTTTTGAAAATTGGTTCCAGAAAAAGTTTGTTCCCAAAGTTTGATCTTTTTTGAAAGAAAAGTGACTGCATCAGAATGCAGTGTTACTGATAGACAATGCCCCTTCCCACCCGAATGAGAGACCACTGACTTCGGATGATGGTCCAGTTGTTCCTAAGTTTTTGCGTCCTACTGTCACTGTCATAATACAACCGATGGATCAAGGCGTCATTGCATTTATGAAAAGACATTACCGGGCTAGCCTTCTCAGAATTCTCGCCATTGAAGATGACAATTTAAGGACATTTTAGAAAAAAATTACAATATTGGATGCTATTTAAGGTGTCTCTCAGGCATGGTCTTCCGTGAATCCTATTACACTTGTTTGGTCATGAAGGAAATTTTTTTAGAAATTAAAGAAGATTTTGAGGGTTTCTCTAATGTAGAAGTGAAGAACTGAGTTGATTGGTTTAATAAATGTTATGAATGGATTTGAAAATGTTGACAAGGAGAACCTTGATGAGTGGATTAAAAGTGATGATTGTGAATCCGACTTTCAGCACGAGTGATAGAGACATTGTGAATGCTGCTCAAGGAGGTCAGGAGGAGAGCAGGGAGAGTGAGAACAAAGAGGAAAGAAACACCGAGTGCATGAGTCACAGTCTGGCACTCCAATACGTTGACAATTTACTTGATTACATGGGGCAGTGGAATTATCAATACAGTGATATTATAGCTGCAAGGAAAATCCGAGTGATCGTGAAGAGAAACCTTAATGAGTCAACAAAACAAGCTAAGATTACGGACTATTTACTAAAGAAAAGTAAACTGTGTTAAGTTTGAAAATGGGTTGAATAGCATGTAATACGACGGAATGTGAAAAATAAAGCAAAATTTTGGATTATTCGTGTTTTCTGATTTTTCATGCTTCATTAGCCTTGATAATTGAGAGTACACTGTAATTGACTTCCAGAAAGTAAAAATAGTTTTGGGCCTATAGAAGTAGTGTGCCAAAGAAATATTAGTGATGATTCATTTGTTAAAGTTTATGCCGTTCAACTTTAATGTCCAAAATTTTTAATTTTTCAATTTTTATAAGAATTTTTTCTATTTTTATTTGAAAATTAAAATCTTACTCAGCTTTACCAGGAAATGTTCTCAAATACCTTAAAAAATTCAGCTCTGTATCTGACTTTGGAACGCTCGTTCACACAATGAATAATTGAATATTTATTTATTTTTTTTGCCATTGTATTGTTTAACACATTCTGGATGGCAGGCTGTCATAATTCTGTACTCTGGATGGAGAGCTGCCTGGCGTTAGTTTTTCATATAATAGGAGCCCGAGCCTCAAGCTTCTTCTATGGGAAAAACAAACATTCCCGGTTCCTCACTATCATGGTCCATATTATGTTTAAGGTGAATCATTCTTTTTTTTATAAAGAAGACCAACATTCTGGCTTATTTTTATTTTTTAAAGTGTTGACAACTTCATCACTTGTGTCTAAAGAATATTTTTGGTTGCTTAGAAATTTTAATCCAATATTAGGGCCCATAAGTAATTTTTGGATGGATTTCATTTGGTTTGATGAATTTATCGAAGGAGCACAATATGGTCTCTCACCCATTTTTAGACCCTTTGATAAGTTTTGGAGCCTTTAATTAGCTTTTGATGCAGTTTTTGAGCCTGCCTCGAAAAACATGTATTTCCTAAATTTAGTCAAATTACAAAAATTCCTTAATGCTGCAAAAATGTTGATCATGGGAGAAAATTGCACCTATTCGTCGCCCTGCTGAATGTGTTAAAATTAAAAATATTGAAATTTCATTATGTGGGCAGATCTGATGCAAATTTGTAATCCGACAATCATATGCAGTTACACTAAATAGGCAACAATGCAAATAACTTTGATGATGAAAGATATTAGCATAAACTACCATATTTACCTGAATATAAGACGAGGTATTTCTCCAATTTTAGTGCCTGAAAAATCTTGAGTCATCTTATATTCGTGTAGTATGGAATAACTTGGCGTAAATCGATCATATGTCATAAAAGTGGATAACATTTGTTTTGATGCCTGCGGATGTAATTCCATCCTATCACAATGGAAATCTGGGATTTAGAAACCTGATACTTCATACATTACAATGTAGCAGAGTGTATCGAGAACTAATTAAACAGTCCTTGTTGAAAGTGAATACATTTATTTCGATGCCAGCAAATGTCATTCTATCCTATAACGGTTCATTTAACAACAAATAAAAATAACAACTATAACAGAAACAGGAGAGGGAAACGCAGGGTACACTAAAAAGCTTGGTCTCGTGCATGGATGACTCAGCATCACTTGTTCCCTTCTGTGCTGCCGGGAGTCAGGTCCTGCAAAAGGAAAAACTATCTCTGTGCGCACTCACTCAGTGGCCAAGGTATGCACTGAGGAAGTCTCAACGTGCTGGCAATTTTAATAATTGTAATTACGACTTGAATGCAAAAAGTGTAATAATTGAATATAAACAGATAGTAAATTTGTCAAAGTTACTGGTTTAAATATTTTTTCTTAAATACTGAGTTTAAATAAGGGGCGTCGCCTTATATTCAGAGTCGTCTTATCTTCGGGTAAATACGGTACTTCAAATTTTCACCTTAAAAACTAATTTGTGTTCAATCAAAGGTCTTCACAGCGATGATGTTTGATGCTAGTAGTGGCTTTTGGTGTCAACTGCACCTGGAACATTATGTAACCAACATTTTGCAACTGTTGAATTTGAAATTAGATGGCAGGAAAGTAAAATTTCATTCTTTTAGGTGTTCTTTGTTTCATGTCCTGAATTCACATGATGACCCTAAGTGTTTATAATATGCTGCAAACCTTCCTCTGATACTCAAATGGTAGAAAGAAGAGTTCCAGGATTTGAACCTGGTTCACTATTATATATGTAAATCACGTCAGTTTGAAGGACAAAAATGAAATTATCATTATAGACAAATAATTACTTCGGTTTTGTTAACTCTTGTCATGCAAAATTGAAACTGTATGTAATAAATGCTGACTAATTTGACATAGATTTGGAATTCCAAAAGTTTTTCATTATAAACAATGTTGAAAATATGCGTTCAGTTAGTGACTTCACATGGGTAATTGCCATAACTGTTATCGGATTGGGTGTATTTCAATTTTATTGTTGCCATTAGAGATAATTCATGTATTTTAGATTCAAGTAAAAACTTTAAAGAATCAGTAATTGGCCAATTACCACTGATGATAACTACGTGGTTGTAAAGATTTGTATGCATGGCTTGCTGAACTGTTTTAAGGCTAACTGTATGATTTTATTAAGAAGAAAAAGCAACCCAAACTAACCAAGTGTCAAATTTTATTGTATACCATAGGGAGGTACAATCCAAACCGTGGTATGGGAGATAGTGAGGGAGCATCATCTGAGCATTCTCCCCGGCGACGCCAAGGTTTTGGTCGTCCAGATCCAAATAATCCTATGGAGTACTGCTCAACTGTACCTCCATTAGAGCAGGTAGGGGAGAGGGCCCGAGCTCCACCCCCTACTGTTATGGTTCCTGTAGGTGTCCTAAAGAGAGAAGGTAGGTTGTCATCAAGAGTGCAGGTGATGATAGATATTTATCATTTATTTTTTAAGTTTTCAAGGTACTTTTTTTTTTAAGAATATACAGTGGGTTCTGCCTATTAGAATCAGTGGTTAATTGAATCAGCTGCTTGATTGAATCAATACCGGAAAACCAAAACCATTTTGTATCTAACATTTTAAAAAACGTCCCCTTATTTGAATCACTTATTTCGGTTTATTGAATCGCATGGCAATGAATGAATGCAGGGTTGTATACCTAAAGTTGCTAAATGCTACAGAAAAGGGGATTTTCATCACGTCGAGCAGAAATGAAAACCAAAGAGGAGGAACTTGAGGAAGAGTTAAGTAGATTGAATTCGATAGATGACGACATTGTTGTAGCTCCTATTGACAGAAGATGACATTGTAGTTGACATTCGAAATTACAATTCAAGTGTTGATGAAGTGGAGGAAGATTACCATGAAGTATACTGTTTACTGCTTAAGAAGTCAGACGTGTTTTAGTTGTCCTTAGAAAAAACCTAGAATTGAGAGGAGGATGGGCGGAAAAGTTCGGCTGCTTAGTATATGTACATCGATGGATGATGACTCGATTCCTCATCTTAAGGAGGTCACGATTCAAATGGTTTTAGATAACTATTTTTAAAATAACACAAAAAGTGAATTTCATGTTTAAAATTTTATTTGTTATAAACTTTCTTATATGGTACTCTCTCTAATTTTATTTCCCTTAAATGCTTTTACATAAATATTCAGTGTTTGAGGAATAAGGGCCTTAATCTTGGACTCCTACTTCAGGAACTAAAGGCTGATGTGTTGATACTTTCAGAACATTGGCTAAGTGCAAATGAAGTATCAGTCTTCCATATTAATGGTTTCAATTTAATAACATCCTTTTGTCGCCAGCAATTTAAGTGTGGAGGTGTAGCCATCTATAGCTACCCCCTAAATAAGTATGAAGTGCCTGAATTTTAACAAGAGCATTGATAAAACTTTTGAATGTTCTATTGCATTAATCGACACTGATGCCTCTTGCTATGCTCTGTTATCTATTTATCGTTTTCCCAGCAGTAATATAAATGTTTTCTTCATGAGCCTACATGATGCCATTACATTTGCATCAATGAAAAATACCAATGGTATGATATTGATTGGTGACATAAATATTAACTTCCTGAATGAATCCCCTGAAAAGGTTGACCTCATAAATATGCTATCTACTTTTGGTTTGAAGGTAGTGATGGTGAGCCCACCCGAATATCACCGAACAGTCAATCACTTATTGACTATGTAATTTCAGATTTACCTCCTAATAACTTTACCTCTGAAACCATCTTCACAGGCCTTTCTGATCATTTAGGCCTAAAAACAACCATTAAGTTACATAGAACTATCTCTCAGCCCAACCCCATGTATATCTCTAAACACATCTTTAACGATTACTCGACTAAAATATTTCTTCACCATATTTCACAGGAATCTTGGGATGATGTTCACTATGCAAGTGATGTTGATTCTAAATGGAATTCTTTCATGAACACTTTCACCCTTTGCTTTAATGCAGCCTTTCCTGTCAGAAATATTAAACAAAATGTAAACATGCATAAAAGAAAATTATACTCTTCTCATCTTATTATCAGGTCTCAGTATGTTCGGGACTTATATTTTTGATATAAATTTGTTGACTCTAACCTTTGTGGGGCATACTTATGTGCTCTAAAGGACTTCAGAATGCACTTATCAGCTGAAAGAAAAGCTGCAAATGTAAACTATATAAATAATTCCAATAATATGATTAAAGCGTCATGGAACATTATCAAACTAAATTCCAGTGCTGCATCCAGCAACTTAAGTCCTTCTTTCATAGACTTCAATGGCATAGTAGTTTCTAATCCAGTTGATGTAGCTATGAACTTTAACAATCAATTTTGCAATAGTAATGATAAAGCAGCATCTTCCCCTGAATACCCCTCAAGGAATACCAGCTCTTTTTTCCCAAATTCTGTTTTTCTTCACTACACTGATACCTCGGAAATAATAGATATCATCAAATCTTTTGAAAGCTCCTTTTCTAGCGGTATAGATGATATTCCCATGACAGTTATTAAGACAAGCTCCCACATCATTGCACCTAATTTATCTACTATAATCAACCTATCTTTCAACACTGGACAATTCCCTACTAACCCAAAATTTTCTCGTGTATCTCCAATACCTAAAAAAGGTTCATCCTCAGAATCAGAAAACTATAGACCAATCTCTATTCTATCTGCCTTTTCTAAAATATTTGAAAGATTATAATCGCATACTGCTTTTCCTTGACTCCGTCAATTTGTTAACTCCTAATCAACATGGCTTTAGGAAAGACAAGTCAACATCTACTGCTGCTTTCAACCTCATCAACAGATTACACCAAGCTCTCAATAACAAACAACATACCTTAGGTATATTTTATGACCTCAGTAAAGCTTTTGACAGTATTGACCATAAAATACTTTCTGGGAAGCTCTGTAATTTGGGCATCAGAGGCAACTCCCTGGACTGGGTTATTTCCTTTCTAAGTAACCGCTATCAAATTGTGAGGTATTCTCAGAGAGCTAGAAATGGCTTTACCATTGCTAATTCTACACCTCTAAAAATAATACTGGTGTTCCTCAGGGATCAATTCTTGGACCACTTCTCTTCATAATTTTCATGAATGACCTTCCCAAAGAATTCTCTGATTGTTTTCCGACCCTATATGCCGATGACACATCCTGCCTGGTAACTGCTGATAGTCTCCCACTTCTGGCTGAGGTTGCTAACAGATCAGTTAATCAAATGATGGAATGGTGCAATCTAAACAATCTTGCTATAGATATCAATAAAACCTCTTACCTACTATTTCACAATAAAAAAGCTATCCCATATAGTAGCCCACTTCTTAAAATGAACAATAAAAGCATTGCTAGATCTTCATCCATCAATTTCCTTGGGCTACATATTAAAGAGAATTTGGATTGGCTAGATCACATCAATGGAGTTGCTAAAAAAGTTGTCACTGGGGTTTTTATGATAAGAAAATTGGCTCCAATACTTCCTATTGAAAGCTTATTATCTCTGTACTATGCTAAAGTGCATTCATTATTAAGCTCTGGAATATTATTTTGGGGTAATTGTCGACTGGCTAGTAAAGTCTTTTCTTTACAGAAACAAGCTGTCAAAGCTTTATGTAGAGTACCTTACCGTACACATGGCAAACCCTTGTTTTCATCTCTCCATATCTTAACCCTACCATCTCTTTTCATTTTTAGTTGTGCAACTTTTGTTAGATCAAACCATCACATTTTTCCCACAAACGCAGAATACCATAGCCATTTCACCTGCTCGCGATCTCACATTCACATCAATGACTACAACAATGCTCTTTCTCAAGAAGGTCCTTATCACTCAGCCTCTGTAATATATAATAGTCTGCCTGTGGATATTAAATCAGTTCTATCCTACAAAGTGTACAGAAGAAAAATTAAAAAGTTCCTCTTGAAGAAAACTTACTATAGTGTCTGTGAATACCTAGATGATAAAGTATGATTTTGCTTTTCTTTGTGTTATTGATCATTGTATTTTCTCTCCTCGTGTCTTGTTTTGTAAATATTTAATATTGTGATGAAACCATGCAAATGTATTTTCCAACGGTGAAATAAATTGTATTATTATTATTATTATATCTCTCAAAAATTAGCATAACCATGAAATATTTATATACAAAAGAGATATGAACTTTATTCTAACATTTTCTTATTTGCCATAACAAAAATACGCAGACTCCGGATAATTAATCAGGTGTTTAATTGAATCAAATAATGGATTCCCGACTTGATTCTAATAAGCGGAACCCACTGTACTGGGAAAAAAATATAAACTAAAGGAAAGGCTTCTATATACAGGCACTCCCCGGGTTATGTAAGTAATGCATTCCAGTACCCATTACTTAACTCAAAATTTGTTTAAGTCAAAAATTACTAAGGAAAGTATAGCAGAGGTGGGGAAACTATGGCCCGTGGACCTGATTCAGCCCCCGAAGGCATTTTATTCAGTATGCGAAGCTATTTCGAAAAAGCATTCTCTGAAAATTAAAGTACCGTATCTGTCCGAATAGAAGCCGATGTTTTTTGTCAAAATCTAGCATGAAAAAATCATCCCTCGACTTAAATGTGAGTCCGAGGAAAATTTGGGTTATGGTTAAATCTCGAAGTCTCTCATTGCCTTCGCGTTCAAATGATAGTACTATATTTTTCGTAAAGTAAATATTTGACCTACGATGAATATATATAAAAATATCTTGGCGTGATCGCTTGTGTAAATTGACGATTATGCAAAATGCGTTGAAGGCTTTGAATGCTCAACTGTTTAAATTTCGGTAAAACTTTACATGAAACGTGTATAATTATAAAATGCAATTTCTTAAGGCAATGTAAATGCTAATTTCATTGGAAATAGACTTGGATGAAAAAATATCTTGGCGGGATAGCTTGCGTGTATTGACAATTACGCAAAATGCATTGACGGCTTTGAATGCTCAACTGTTTGAATTTTGGTAAAACTTTACATGGAACGTGTATAATTATAAAAATGCAATTTCTTAAGACAATGTAAATGCTAATTTCATTGGAAATAGACTTGGATAAAAAAATAACTTGTCGAGATCGCTGTTACTATATTTGACCTTTTGTGAAAATGAAGATGAATGAAATTATTGTCACTGAATGTGGAACATTATTCAACAACGCAAAATTAATTGGAGTAATATTTCAAAATGTCAACAACTAAACCATTTCCCACACATTTCTTTGATCTGGAATAATGTATTCTAAGATGTGCATGAATGCCTGGCACACTTCAGCATAAAATCTACGAAATTTACGTTTTTGACAAAAAATTGTGGAAATTTTTGGGGGGTCGGCTTAAATCCGGGGTCGGCTTCTATTCGGGCAGATACGGTATGTATGTAAGATCAAGCACCCACATCAACGATTGGAAAAATACTGAAGGGAAACCACAGTACCACACAGACATGTAACTAGAATTAGGTAGATTGTTACATCGATTCGCTAGATTAGTAGGTAATCGCTGTGGCCATTTTTCAGGCACAATTTGAACCCAAAGTTGCTAGATATAGCTAAAAACTTGTTAGAATGGCAACATTGGCTGGGTAGCATAGCTGGGATTTCACATTATAACCCATGCCTTGAATTCTTTCTCCGCGCACATACATACAGATTTAGTTTGCACTTGCTTACAAAAACCGCTGACGTAAGCAGAACGAAATTTTTTTTGTACATAACATATTTACTCGTGTAACCCGTGCCCTCTTGTATCAGCGCACCCCTATTTTTGTGCTAATTCAAAGGGAAAAACATAATACCGTGCCGGATTTAAAAAAAGTCGACCTCTTCACCGATTCCTTTTCCCTGAACAAGGTCCACCCAAGTTAAGCGTATAGGTACGCATATGCAGGGACAAATTCATTAGGCAGCACCGGCCTCTCAGGACTTAGCCCAGTTTCCCGGTGGCCAAATCAGCTCCTGCGCCTGTACTTCGTAGAATTTGGCAAACGCCAGTTAATAAACTTCAAACTCATTTAAAAGGTACAATGTTAATTATATAAAAACATATCTTTCTCCAGTCCCGGATGCACTATTCTGATACATCGTATTTTCACCCTGCTGCACGTTTTCTTATTACCTCTTCCTCCCTTATAATTTGCAATTTTACACTAACGGTAAATGATCGCAATCTCTTCCCAAGTTTCATTGTAAGGGTAATGATTAATTCACTTAAAAAGGCAGACTTTAAATCTGTCTGACATGAGATTTATCCCCAAGGATACGACACTTGCCACTGCGGAAAAATCCCATGCATTTCCATTGTAATTTAATGTGTGTGTTTAAAAGTAACTAGTATTAACAATGTTGCAGCAGAATGTGACATTGTAACCGGTGTTCCCACTATGTAAAAAGACATTGTGTTTCATTTATATCACCTCTACAATATTGTGACTGTTACGTTCTTGCGACGCTTTCAATCTGTGATGGTGGCGCTGACCCAATCTTTGTGCCTATTGTTATAGACTTAAAATTTATATACAAAGAACAACAATGTCTCAATATGAAGAAATTTAGAAATAGAATAATAAATGCAGCATGGGTGCTGGCTTAAGATATATTTGTTTACCGACATGACATTTTGAGAAAATGGTGTGCAAAGTATACATATAAATGAATCCTCATGTTAGGCGCGATCCGTCTGTCCGTCCGCATGTTCGTTCTCGGCTTCTACCAAACGGATTTTCATGAAATTTGATATTGATGACTTTCAGTCAAATATAATAAGAAAATCGCAAAAATGAATCATGTATGCCAATCAGGGGTACCACTTTACTGGGGACAAAAAATTAAATATTCGTCATATCTCGTAAAGTATTGATCATATCAAAATATTTTTCAAATAAAAGTTGTAGATCTGGTAGAGTATTTTCTTTCCTATACATTTTTATCATGGGAGTAGCCGTTATCGAGAAAATCATACAAGAAAGTCTTATATCGAGTTGAACTTAGAAAATTTCTTGCATGGTTACTTCATTGTTGCTAACATAAACTATCTCCCAAACAAACGTTTTATTTCCTTACGTGTGCATGTAATATTATTAAATAGGAAGAAAATGGATTATTTATGATGAAGAAAAGAACTTTAAAACGCTATTTCTCTTACGTACAGGTATATAATTTCTTTCTAATACTCCATTGCATGAAACGCGCCCATTTGTGATACGTTGTACACTTTTCTAACTTGTTTCACCAGTGTTTTGGGGAAAAAGGTGTGTGGGTTACACGAGTAAATACAGTAATTTTTTAAAACAAAAATGAAATTACATAGGTCTGAAAATGTATTTACGTAATTAATGTATTGAATATTATTAAAGATGCAAAATTTTCCAGATAGGTTGGTCTGCAGGGGAATGTTTTTTTAATTTTAGTATTCTTAAAAAAAGCGCCTTATGTAATTTGCTCTGCAATTCTTTCCTCACTTGTTTATTTATTTATTTCAAAACTTGAATGGTATATGACCATGATTTTGCCTGAAGAAAGATTTCATGAAAACTGTTTTTTGAGTGATTGAGGTGTATTGACTTCTACATTGAGTATATCAGGGCTCTTTAGCCATTTCTTGCTAACTCATATATTATGAAGTGAGAAAAATTATAATCTGTAATACTTTTACATACTCCTGTTTGAAATTGTGCCTAAAAATACATTTTTTTGCGGAAAAATCAAATTAACTTATATGCCGCAATATCTGGAAAGTTTATTATAAATATATTTAGACTGCTAGAAATTCATGGAAAGAATCAGTTATCAAAATTCTGTAATAAGAATTACAATCTACATTCTTTTCTCCTTAGAACAGTTGAAACCCTGCTCTGATATCACAACTGTGAGATATTTAATGTCCTGAAGAAAAGTCTCTGCACAGTGGATTTTAGAATTCCTATATAAATCAAACGGAAGGAATCAAACTTTAGACTTTAATCTTTGCCAAAAAATGTGGCTCTGAGATGGGTCTTGGTAACATGAGCCTTATACTGAGTTGCATGAAAATCAGTCCATTGATGCAAAAGTTGTTAGTGTGGGATGGACATACACACAGACACAACCATTTCATAATGCTGTTTCCTTTGGGAATCAACCTAAGAAAAACAAAATTACCTAACTCATTTCTCCACCTATTAACATTTGCAATGCATCATACTATCTCATTTCTCCAAAGAGCTCTCATATTTTTGAACTCTCAGATGTCAGTTTTGAAACTTATGGGATTAGCAGTAAATGTTTGCAAATAATGTACTTGGAACAATAACTATTGAATTCTTCATCTCCATCCTCATACAATTTCCATATTAAATTACCTATATTAAATTACCCATATTAAATTACCTACATCTAGACGTCTGATCTTAAAACGTGTTAGCCATCCATCTGAAAATGTTTATGGTTCACTGATCTCCATTTGTTCATAAATATTGGTCCAGAAATAGGGGCTCCTCAGAACGCTTTATAGAAAACCATTCATAAATACCAATATCCAGTTACTCAAGCATGGGCAGATTCAAGGGAGGGGTAAAGGGGGTAATTACCCTCCTCCCCCCTAGAATTTCTGAACACTTGAAAAATTATCCTTTACATCTCATCTTTCGTGCTGAACTTTTCATAATTTAAGTTCTTTCACTTGCTTCACTATAATAGTCTGTACCGTTTCACTGTACAACCCCCTACTTTCGTAAATTCAACTTTCGTACAACTCGCTCTTTCGTACATTATACATTCCCACGTCTAAACCGCCTTTCGTATGCCGAATTCGGACTTTTGTACGTCAGTTGACGATCAAACATTTCGAGCTATCTCATAGTGGCGCTGTCTGTCACCCAAGCTAACACTTCTAATAAATTAACAAATGAAGCAAAATGCATAAATATAATAGAATTCAAAAGAGTAATGGCTTCATGGCTGAAATCTAAATCATTCTACTCAATTGATATGTAATGTAAGATTTGTGTGTAATGTTTTTTAATATTGTACTGAAATTTGACAAGATTAATACCACTGTAAAGTCGGTTAATAATCAATAAATTATTATTATTCAGTCTTGGCAACGTTACCATCTTTGTTTGTACATACAGTGTTTCTTTGTGCATTTTACAGGTATTATTTTATAAACATGAGTGAGAAACGGAAAACTGAAAGTGCTAATACAAGTGGAAAGAAACGTAGGGCTCATAAAGTGAACATGATTGGGACAAAGATGGAAATAATTAGGTATGCCGAAATCGGTGAAACTTGAGCTTCAATCAGACGCTCATTGGACTTAAGCCGGTCGAGTGTGTGTTCAGTTGTGAAGGAGAAGAACAAATATAACAATACAATACATACTGTGGCATTCTGAATAAACACCATATTTTTTTAAAGAGCAAGGAACTGATCTACTCACGCTTTGATAACGTTGGTGATATCCCGTTAGCAGACTGCGAAACAATTTGAGACATAATGATTGTGCAGTTGCTTGGCTTTCTCACGAATGACAAGTGAACTCAGCGAGATTTTCTTGTGAGTTTGGGTCTCAATTCACAGGTTTAAAGCCTTCTCTCTCTTCTCTACATATGGATTCTTAGGTACAAAAGACTCTTTTGTACTTGAAGTACCACTTGCAACACTAGCTCTAATCGCTTCTTCACTTTCCTTATTGATTTTATTATAGACTCGGTCTCACCAAGTAATTTACCAACTGATGAAGCAGTTCATTATGTGCAAGCCTATCTAAAACTTCAATTTTCTTCTCCAAACTCATCACTTTTTTTGCCCTTTTTAAAGACTTTTCCTTCATTTCAATCATCACTCTCTTTGGGGCCATGATTAGGTAATATTACAAAGAAAACTATGAAAATAGCAAAATGCTTTAATGAAAAAAACTTGTACTTTTGTTCATTATACATTGACACCCCTAAACCGCCTTCCGTATGCTGAATTCGGAATTTCGTGCGTCAGCAAAATGACGAACGAATATTTCGAGTTCTGCTGGTTGGCAGCCACCAGGCCACCAGTTTTTGCTGCGTCGGCATCTTTGACTGTACAGCAGTGTTTATTTGTGCAATTATTTAAATATTTTATTGCATTTTGCCCTATCTCTCTGTATTATAAAATCGACGATTGTGTCTAAAAGGCCCCTGTTCAAAAAAATAAACATTTATACCATAATTAGAGATTTTATAATATTTTTTGGCTCTCTGGGAACGGAACCACCCTATAACATGTAAATCTATTTTTGACTTTCGTACATTCGACTTTCGTACACTTTTTCAGGAATGTATGTGTACGAAATAGGGGGTTGCCTGTATGTATTCGCTTTTTGCTATTAAGTTCTACATTTCCTTTTTCTGATTAAAATATGTATTAAATAAGATAGTTTCAAATACTTTATTAAATAACTTTTATATTAACCACACTCATTATCTTTTATCTATAATATATAGCTGAAAGTTATTTTTATTTCACTTTGAGTTTATACCTGCAAAGGGGTACTTAAAATTCAGTGGAAAGTCAAACTTACTATACGTACGCTTATGTATAATTAAGCAAGATAATTGAAAGTGTAATGTGAAGTGCCATGCAACTTTTACAAATGTTTTTAATAAACTTTAGTAAATCAGCATTGTTGTATAAGAAGAAACTTATTCTACTGAAACTGTCGTGAATTTTGGTCTTCCTTACCAACACAACTCACAATTATAAATCAAAATTTATTTACTCCCCTGCCCCCCCTCTCCCCCCTTCTTTGGATGAAGCCTGGGTCTGCCCATGTGCTCAAGTTTTGGCTTATGAAGATTGCCGATATTCAACTCTTCTAGTTGTCTCAGAAGACAACATAATGAATTTCATTAACTGTGATTTCTGTGCCTTAATGTCATAAATAGCGGAAAAACCGACATTGAACTCTTTCATTAAAACATTGCGGTTCTCACTTTTCTCTAAACGTTTTATTATATCAAGTTTCTGTGTTAAGGTTAGCACAACCCGTTTCCTTTTATTACCTTTAGCGCATATTGGAGTTTTAGGAGGCATTTAAAATGGGTGTGCAAAATATTTGATTTAACAGAAACACTGAGCTCAAGAATCAACTACAATTGTGTATTGTGACTGCTGAAAATGCAAAATTTAGCGGTAACATTCCGAATTAGATATACACAAAAAATTGCCGAAAACGCCAGTTTTATCGGTAACATTCCAAACTAGATGTATGTAATAACAAACAAGAGGCAGAAGATGCCAGTTGCTTGAGAATTCTGGTTGCATGAGTGCTGGATAACTGGGAGTTTACTGTAATTTCAAATAAAATCTCAGCTTCGTTTTAACATATTACTAAAAATCTTCTATCCTATAAGTTGCTAAATAAGTTTGTATAATTTTTGGCTGAAATCAAACTTTTTAGATGTTTTTTTAGGTTTAGTCATATATTTTATTTTCCAGGAAGCTCTCGTTCCAAGGGAGAGGCCAAGCAGGTAATGTTCAGTGATGGGATACGGCCAGGAGGAGAACTGTCTGACCTAGATCAATCACCAAATGGTAAGATCTCTATCCCTCTCTATAAACATTTAAAAAAAATTCTTTGACTACTTTAGGCAAACATGTTTATGGCTATGTATCAATTACTTTTTAAGCAGCTTAGAAAGATTGTTTGGAAATAATCCCTTGGAATTTAACATAGCTTTAAATAGTTTTTACTTCTTGGGAATGTAATTAAGAGTGTTGAAATGGGATATTCTTATGACTGAAAACATTTGTTTTCCAAGTATGCTAATGTTTTGCAGAAATGATCTAGTCTGTAATTTTTTATACTTGAACAAATCTCAGTTTTGTGTGGCATCATTTTTGTTGCAATGGATTTCAGATGGTATGAACTAATATGATTATGCCTTTTCAATGCAAAGACTTAAATCCCTTTTGCATGATGGTGAATGGTAATGGTGTGCATCCTCAATTGCTGTCTTCAAACTTTATTTCTCGTTCATGCTATGTTGTATGTTCAGTCTTCCAGTTTAAGATTTTTTTGGCTTGCATTATACAGCCTTCTGTTGCTTCTTTGCAAATATTTCTAAAATGATTACTGGGAGGGTTGCTGCCCTGGAGAAGCATATCAATCACATATTAACTTGAATTAAGTTTACCCTTAGTTGCATGTGTGGTAAAAAGTGAGGTTATTAGTCACATGAATCAATATGACTTCGCTATGATTTTTTAAATTTACAAAGAAATAATTTATTAATCTCATAATGAAAATAACATTCATATGTCAGTATATCATTGGTTTGATAAAAGATGTACCTACATGAAATATTTCATAAAATTAGGTATCCTTAATCCAGTTCCCTCTTTGGACCATATAAAGATGAAGCATAGGTTAAGCCATCTTCCTCCATTACAGCAATTCTATATAAATAATTTTAATTGTCAAGGTTGACACAGCAAATGGATGCATCACACATTTTTATACAGGTCCTGGGAATCATGAGCATGGTAACAGATAAAAAGGGTCATTAGCATATAGGGTGATTAGTTAGACTTGGAAAATGTTATTTTTCCCCACCAGTTTTCATAGATAGATGCTATTGGATGAGGGTCAGCATGATCTACTATAAGTCAATCATTGCATGCTTCATTGCTAGGTATATTTTAAGAACAAACAAAAAGTACAGTACAAAACCTTTTATCTGTAATTTCAGATGGTTTTTTTATCTGACTCATAATTAATTCTCATTCTCACTGCTTCGGGCATTCTATCTGGTTGGCACGTTCATTCAATTCTGTCCATTGTTTATGCATACATCTCTCTGTGCTGAACTTTAATTTTTTTCTGTACCCATTTTATCACGAATGCCAATAGGAAGCTCATTATAGCAAATAAAGTGGAAGCTTTAAGAAACTGGAGAAAAGTCCATCACTGGGAGCATTATGTGAGTGGTATGAGGTTTTTGTTGTTATGATCTCAAAAATAAAAGCACCAAATGTTGAAATTATGCAGACCATGATAATACAAACTAAATGGAGTACTGTAAGGGAGGTTTTCTACCAAGGTGATTGGTGACTCTGTTGTGATTGTGATATGACAGCAACTTCATGTGCTCTTGGACAACACATTCATTTTATTGGAACCATTTATACCAAGTTGACGGAAATGAGTCGGTGATGCAACAGTGACGCAACTTGGAAGCGACTCAGTAACTCTAATCACCTGTGATTCTAGTAACCTGCCAGTCACTTATTATCGCCGTCAAAAATATAGTCATCTGTACTTCCAGCATCTATAATTTCACTACTGCTTATGCTATAAGGAAAGCAAAGACATTTTTAAAGCCTGAACTTTTGCCTAACAATCTATGCTTGACAAATTTGGCCTACTGAAAACTTTCTTTCCCGAAAACCACTCAGAATGAGACAGCATAGACGTGATATTCCCGAAGTGAAAAAATTGTAAAATTTAATTCTTATATCTGAAAGCTGAAACTTTCTACACCGTAATTTAACAAAATACTTATTACTATTATGAATATACTAGCAGAAATACCCAGCATTGCTCGGATTTCTTATTTATTATTAAAAACACGAATGTTTTTTTAACATTTTCCTTTTTATCATTAAAAACTCAAAATGTTATGGAAATTTTAATAATAATTTTATTAAAAAAATTTCAAAATGTAACAATGTTATTACAGGCCGAGTACCCTTTATCTGTAAATCCGAAAACCGAATCTATATAAATAAAATTGTAATCTCTGTCTGTACATTTGTTTTTTTGTCGGGGTTTTACTTTTTTGTGTGTTTTGCATCACAGGAAGATGTTTGAACCGGTTTGCACAATTGTTGTCTGTCTGTCTGTTTGTTTGTTACCGCATCATGCAGAAACGGCTGGTCGACTTTTTATGAAACTTACAGCGTATCTTTAGACTGGTCCAGCTTAAAATATAGGCTATATAGTGTATCTCATATAAATTTTAAGTGGGGGTTTGGGGGTGGCACCAATTTGGTTTTTCAATGATAACTCTCCAGTGAATTAACTTAGGAAGTTCAAATTTGATATTTGTCACTTTCAATACAAGTATAAGATCAAGTTTGTAGATGAGCAAAATCAGACCAAGGAGAGGGGGTTGTGGGGGGGGGGGGGGGGGGGGCACCCGCAAGAGAAATCACTGATTTCAAGCTAGCGGTTGATTAATTTCCTGTTTTTCCTGATTTACCTGATTTTGCTGAATTTCCTGAATTCCCTGGATTTCCTGATTTTCCTGAATTTTCTGAATTTCCTGATTTTCTTGAATTTCCTGATTTTCCTGAATTTCATGATTTTCCTGCATTTCCTGAATTTCCTGAGTTTCCTTCTATTCCTGAATTTTCTGATTTTCCTGAATTTCCTGGTTTTCCGGATTTTCCTGAATTTCCTCTTTTTCCTGAATTCCCTGATTTTACTGAATTCCCTGATTTTCCTGAATTTCCTGATTTTCCTTAATTTCCTGAATTTTCTGATTTTCCTGATTTTCACGATTTTCCTGAATGTCCTGAATTTCCTGATTTTTCTGAATTTCCCGATTTTCCTGAATTTCCCAATTTTCCTGAATTTCCCAATTTTCCTGAATTTCCTGATTTTCCTGATTTTCCTGTATTTGCTGATTTTCCTGAATTTCCTGATTTTTCTGATTTTCCTGTATTTGCTGGTTTTCCTGAATTTCCTGATTTTTCTGATTTTCCTGATTTTTCTGATTTTCCTGATTTTTCTGATTTTCCTGATTTTTCTGATTTTCCTGAATTTCCTGATTTTACTGATTTTCCTAATTTTACTGAATTTTCTGATTTTCCTGATTTTTCCTGAATTTTGTGATTTTCCTGAATTTTCTGATTTTCCTGATTTACCTGATTTTCCTGAATTTCCTGATTTACCTTATCTTCCTTATTTTCCTTATTAAATTGTTTGATAAAAAGATGTAGGAAATTATCAGGAACATCAGGAAAATTGGGAAAATCAGGAAAATCGGGAAATTCAGGTAAATCAGAAAATTCAGGTATATAAAGAAATTCAGGAAAATCGGGAAATTCAGGAAAATCGGGAAATTCAGGATATTCAGGAAAATCCTGAAAATGAGGAAATTCAGGAATCCTGATTTTCCTTAATAATAATAATAATTACAACTTATTTTTCTGCCTAAATTAAACTTTCCATTTAAATAAGAAAGCTCTGACACAAAATTGATAGAAAATAGGATCAATCAACCTTCTCTCTTTTAAGTTGAATTTAATTTGCCTCAATGCGATCGTTGAGCCTGTATTTCCGTTGTTAAATGCTTAATATCTTGTGTAATGTTTGTTGTGTTCAGACAAGATTGAACACAGATTTTCATCCGTCAACTGGTTCCGATATTTCGAGTTGATTAATTTCATCAATGAAAAAGCGTGGTCGCATTTGTAAAAGTGCTTCCAAACAGACTTGTGCTAATAGCTGTCATCTGTCGTAGATTTCAATAGGATTCTTTAGGAAGGCAGTATTCCCTCCTTAAATTTTGACCTCAGTTCATCATTACTCTGTAGATTGATGAGTTTGAGCTGTAAACTGGAGTTAGCATTTTTATATGAGGCTTCAAAAGGGTTCGCACATATTTTTAACAACATTTTGTCCCTCTCAAAGTCTGTAAATATCTCACTGAAGGACTGCTGGATATGTTCTATATGAGTGGCATATTTGAAATTATTCACATTATATTTTTTAAATATTTGTTGGCAGTTAGGAAAGTGACAGGTATTGTTCTTCAGCAGTTGCTCCCGAAATAATGATAATTTAATTTGAAACGCTGATACATTGTTAGCAGGCTCAAATATCAGGTGGTTATTACCTTTCAATCTCAATTTCAATTCGTTTAAGTGTGCAGTAATATCAGTCAAAAATACCAAGTCACATATCCATGTTGAATATTCGAGATGATTTACTGCTTGTCCTTTTTCTATCAGAAACATTTTTATCTCCTTGAAGAGTGATATAAAATGTTGCAAAACCATGCCTCTGCTAAGCCAAAGGGACTTCAGAATAGTACAGAATATCGCAATATTCAGCATCAATTTTCTCGAGAAAAGCTTTGAAATGTCTGTGGTTTAGCGCACGTGATCTGATGAAGTTGACTGTATTTAAAACATCACTAATAACTTTACTAAATCTGAGATCCTTCCCAATTAGTTTTTTCACATGAATTATGCAGTGATATTTTATCAACTCATTTTTGAGCCCCAACTTTTGGACATGTTTGGACAGAAGAGATACCATCCTGTTTTGAGCACCTGTCATAGAAGGCGCACCATCAGTAACTATCTCCACAAGTTTATTTAAGTTCATATTATGCTTGTGAATACTTTTAAGCAATCCCTCAAGCAAATCAGATCCTTTGGCCAGATCTTTCAACGGATAGAGCTCTACGAGTTCTTCATACACTTCAAAATCTGGTGTTACACCACGTGCGAATATACACATTTGAGAGGTTGATGTGACATCTGTTGATTCATCTACTGCCATTGAAAAGTAAATGCACTTATTGAATAGTACCGAAAATTTGGTTTCAACATCACAGGAAATATCTAATTTTAATAAAGTCTCGAATGAAAATTTCCCGAGACTTGAGACAAGAAATCCCCCGCCCTCTTCCCTAGACCGTAACGTAATTTATGGACGATCCCATACAAATTGGGTTAGTTCCCCCAAACTATTAAAAAAACCTGTAAATTTTTTTAAATTTTAGAAGCTTACGTAAGCGGGCCGCACAAAACGCTGTGGAGGGCCGCAGGTTGTGCACCACTGGTTTAACACATGACTTACTATAAAAGAGCTACGGGACAAATTAAAAATATTAAATGGGTGAATCTTCTATCTTTCCGCTTACCACGGTGATACTGATCGTAATACACAGTGAAGGAATATATCCTCTTTGCTTGAAAACGTTTGGCACTAGGGAAAAATAAATATCATATCACTGTCAAAAATGAGTTGCTTTGGTATTAATACATTGGTGATTGTGATTTGACAGCAACTTCAGTTGCTCTCAAAGCACAATCACATCACCGTCAACAATCACCTTCATATAAAACATCCCTAAGGCATTGCACCAATCAGAGAATGCTGCTTTTGGCATGGTGAAATTATTGTGGACTAGCTGACCTGATCTACATGCCATGTCTAAAGAGGTTGCTGTCTGGAATACTGCCAAGGCTTGAAACAAAGTACTGCAAGACCTTTTTACTAATGGTTGGCAATAACCATTGGCCTTCTACAATGGTTCTTCGTGGTGAAGATGATGCTGAATCTGTATTCCATGGGTTTAGTATCTCATAAAAAGGAAATTGTGCAGGATTTATGGAGATATGTGAAAAGATTGGCATGTTAAGAGGGTTAAGATGTTGGATGAAGAGGATCTAGAAGAATGTATGAATGTAGAAAATTTCAAGTGTTCCTAAATGTGGGAACCATCTTGTATTTTTCTGGTCATGGAAGAAGGGTTAATGTGTTTTTCACATGAAACATATTCTCTTGCAGCTTGTCTCATGGCAGCAGTGCTACTAGCCTTTCACTCAATGAGTCAATGACAGATAGGAGTGGCTATAGGGGAAAGGGAGAAAGAGACGGCTTCTGATCACTAGGCTCATCAAATTAGTCAAAAAACTTGGTGGTTGCTTGGTTTTAAATCTTATTGTCACTGTGTGCTATGTGATTAGGGACATTTGGCATATCTAGTATTGTTTATTATGTCAAGATTTATAACTACAGATTACTTTTACAATAAAAATTTTTAGAACTGTTTTTGAGTAGGTCGACATTTTTTGTAAAATCGTTAAGAAACTAGATTCCATTATTGCATGATTTGTTTCATCTCAATAAGATTTCTATTCTGAGATACATTATTAAATATGTATAAGATTTCTTCAGATTTTTAAAAACTATTTAGTATGTAGAACCAGCTTGGAAACGTGATAGACTAAAGACAGCAGACTGCAGAGAAATGTCTTTTGCAAAACAAGTTTTTAAGGCATAGAGGAAACTAAAATATATGTATACGTCAAAATTACATTTTTTCATTATCTTAATACTTTCTCTTTATGCATCATACATGAGAAAGTAAAATGTATTATTACCCAACTCATAAAACTCTGACAGAAGTAGACACATAGGGTCAGCATAAGTCCAAAATGAGCTGAATATACCTGCTATGTGCCAGTGTAAAACAGTGGGATATAATCAGAAAGGTGGGTGATGAAAGTACTGTAGTAGTGATCAAGGTCAGCATGCCTGGTCATCTGTTATTGCTTACAAAAATTTCATGGGATTCTGTTAATACCACTCAAGTAATTAAGGGTTAACCTCAGATTTTTATCTATTTCATTAAATTCATTGTTTGTATCCATTACTGGCATTCAGAAGAGTACATTTGTTTCAAAACAAGTTTTTGTTTAGCCAAGTATTTTATTGTATTATGTAGGATCAAGTGAAAATTAGATAATTTTATCAAATGAGTCTTTACTAGTGACATTTTTATTATAAAATGGCACTTTACAAAAAAAGCAGTGATCTGTTTGTACTTAAATAGTGTGGAAAATCAAATGACTGAATTTTCACTGTTCTGGGATATTTTCTTATATTGGATTTAATAAAATATAAAGAGTAGGCACTATCACCTTTTGAAGCCTATAAAAATGTGTTTTATATAATTCCTTGGAGAAGGAAATAGAAATTTTTGTGAAAGAAATTCACCTGTAACTGAAATAAACAGGAATTGATAGTCAAAATTAATTTACTCTTACATAATTGAGTTTGATAATAAAAATCAATAAATATTGTATAATATGCAGATATTCTAGTGCATTCACATCCTTAGTTGCATCTAAAGTAATTGATTAAAAAAACTCTTGGAGCCTTTCTTTACCAAGGCCATAAACTTCCTTCAATATTACATCGGCATTTTGTATAAGGTGTGCAGTTGTAATAGGCTCATAATCAAGGTTAATCCTTGATAGTGATGATAATGGTATTGACAGGGCCCAACCACAGGAGGGAAAAAAGGGACCATTTTCTAGTGCTCTGGTATTCAGGGAAACCAAGCCTGGCAGGAAAAAGGTCTTGGAAGCAAAACGCACATCCCCGTATGTGGGTTTGTACCAGGGCCATGAATTCATAGTTGGGCCTTGGGTACAGAGCTGGGACTAGGTATTTTAGCACCCGGGGCAAAGAACATGAATGGTGTCCCTAGCCCAAAGCCTTTGTTTTATGAGGTAAAAAATAATAATTACCGTATATACCTGAATATAAGATGACTCTGATTATAAGATGACCCCCCATTTTGAACTCCTAATAAAAGGAAAAAATTTATTATGCGCACAATGACAGAGGTTTATTATACCATAGAGTAATGAACATTGAACCAATTGAAATAAGCAACTTTGATTGGAATTTTCAATTGAATATTTTGGAACATTAGAATCTCTCATGCAAATTATTTCTCATTAGCACATTTTAATTGTTATTTTCACTTTCACTACTGGAGGAATCTCCAATATCTGTATCATCTTCCTTCTCCCACAGAATGTCATCTTCTGATCCATCCAAACTGTTAGAAACAACACTTCTTAAATCCATGGACTATTGATTCTGGTGAGATACTGTCCCATGCAGTCAATGAAGAGAAGATAACAGTAACACTTTTCTTTCGTCTATTTGAAGGTTTAATTGGCCTTAAATGAATCGGAGGCAACAATGAGAGTCTCCTTGGCAACGCCTGGAATGAGTATGAAAAATCTGCAAAATTTCGAAAAAGAATGCGTATTTCTGAAAACTTCGACCGTTTACCATGTAAACATCACAAGAATAAGATAGTATAAAGCTTTAGCCGTCGAATAAAGCAAAAAAGAAGAAAATTGGTCCATATTTACTTATTTTAATGAACGAAGGAAAAAAACCTTGCACTCTGAAAAATCAAAAATCCCGTGTAAACTTATGGGAAATATAACGGTCTCCTGGATTCGAACCTGGAACACTTCAGCAAACAAAAATATTTTTCCAGGGACCTCATAGCCAGTAGAAACAAAACGCCATTTACCGCATACCTTTACGACGAACGGTTCTCGAGAAATACGCCGATATAATTACGCGAAGCTTCATACGCACGAACGCATGCAGCTTCACTACGTGCATAATATGTAGGATAAAACTCAAAAGAGTATTTGTATTCGAATACATTTAAATCGAATATTTCGATTATAGCTATTCGATTCTTCCCATCTCCAGCTATCTCTGGCTTCGGTTCCTCTTTCAGTCAAACTATTAAGCACCGCGCGATTATAAGACGACTAGCGATTTTTCGGTCATAAAAATTGGAACAAAACCTCGTCTTATATTCAGGTTTATACGGTATAATTACTGTCGGCCCGTTGCTGCCAATCTCACTTTATCCCATCATTTCAATAAATTTTATGGTTGTAAATATATGTTTATGTAAAATACATAAAAATATAATCATAATTTTGGCACTCCCTAGAATGATGCAATTGAGGCAAGAGCCCTGCTCGCCCCACCCTCATCCCGGCCCTGCCTGGATATTTAGTCTTCGTTTTGTACACCTGCAAAGCTTCCTGGATCACTAAATTTTGTAAACATGTTATTTTATAATTTTTATTTTTTTATTTATGTGGTCAACTTAAAGTTATTTGTTACTACTTTACAGATTATTATATCATTTATTACATTTATTTTTATTTGTTGCCTTTATTTTGTTTCTGGAAGCCGAGTTTATCTTGCATTATGGTAAGGTGAAATTTCTAGTTTGCTATGCAGATGTAAAATGGGCAGTGGTATTGTTTAAGTGGCTCTATATAATTAATGAACTGTATTTATTCAGACTTGTAAATATTATCATTTATTGGTTGCAATTTTGTCTGAATTATATTGTGAAGTATTTGGTGCATGTTATACACAAAATTCAGGCAGTTATAAATATCTTTTTATATGAAAAACTAGTATTTGATTGAGTGGTTGATATTCATGTTTTTGTTGATAATTTTTGGTAAATATTGCAGTAATAAGGAGGCCAAATGGCCCAACTCCTCTCTGCTACCAGACCTATCCCCTCCCCTTTCCCCCTCTCTCCCCCTTCTCTTACTTATCCCCATTTACACTTAAATGTATTACAGTGACACATACCAGTGGGTAAATGGCTGTATTTTTCCCAAAATCAGGCTATCATTAAACGTGCATTTTAACAATGCTATTTTATTGAAGACAGTTTCACATCTTATTCATCCTGACCTACAAAGATTACATGATGAGTGTACACATTTAAAAAAATTGCATGATATAAAATATGTATCAAAATATTGATGTATTAAGTTCAAAAGTTGCAAAATTCCACTTTCATTTTCATGATGAGGTAAGTGAGATCATTGATTTTTGTTGCTGTCCTGTAGCCCATAATTTCCTTCTTGAGAAGTAAAATTTCACTGGATCTAGATTAAAAAAGAAATGTTCTCCTTGATCAGTTATTAAGTGCTTTTGTTGATTATTTTTTTCCTGAAAACTAAATATCTTTATATTGTACCATTGACAGCATTGAGTGGTTCAGCCAAATGTCAGGGCCTTTCAACTGTGCAAAGGAAGATAGCTAGCAGATTAGGAAAGAGATTGCCTGGAGTGGTTCCGCCTGGTAAGAAATGTTTCAGTTAAAAAATACAGAAAAATATTAATTGATGCTATTAGTGATGAATTAGGGCAATATTTGTTAATTATTTATTTTCTCTATTATAGAGAATGCAGTGGGTTCATAGCTATTTTTTAATGAATGAATCGATATAAATGCATATTTATACTATATTCAGTCATGTTTGCACATACATGGAGTTGACACATTTGGGAAATGTTCAAACAAAAGTGGTATTATTATATTCAGACATATTAAAATTATTGAGATCACGTAGTTTCAAAAATGTCTTTAACAGATAAAAACTATTAATTAAAAATTATGCATCATTATTTTCTAAAATATTTTAGATTAATCAGTGTTTCTCAGTTGTTCATTTTTAATAATACTATCTTGTTTTTGTTGTACTTACATTCGGGCATATATATTTTAAAGCTATTTGCATGTTCATTGAAATGCTCTTTTAAATAAAGTCTGAGTAAATTTAAATGAAAAATCAGTTCAAAATTACAAAATTTGAATGTTTTTTAAAGACTTTAGGTCAAGTACATTTTTGTTTGATATCTTTCACTGCATCAATGTTGAGTATCATGTATCTCCTCTCTACAGATATAAAAAATAGTTGTGTACAATTTATGAATTCTAGTGGAAATACTTGATAGATGTCGTTAACATGCTAGTTAACTGCAGAAAAATATATTTTAAAAATTTTGATTTAGAGAAAATTGTAATCCAGTAATTTTAGATTATAAAAATTAATACATATTACTAAATAAATCTGATTATCTTCTGATAAAAATTCCCACATTAAGTATCGACTTGAATTTAATTTTTTTCTTTTTTATAATTTCCTTTAATATTTTGGTGATGAGGAAAAAGTAATAGAAACTTGGAGAGAAATATTCTTTCAACAAATTTGTCAAAAATACATCCAAAATATTTTAGCTCTCTCAATGCAAAAAATCTTGGAATAGAATATAATTTTATTTCAATAACTTCAGATTTTTGATATTTTGCTTACTTATTTAATATTTGAAATGTCCTAAACATAAAAAAATTTTAATCCACTAATAAAACCGTTATTTTGTGGAATTCCAGTGAAGTAACAAGGAAAAATAACAAAGTTATTTTTCCTTATTATGTCATAAAAAAATAATGTTCACTGTGGTCAAATACCTAACTTAATACACAATTATTTTTATTTCTTATTTCTTTGTAAAATTTAACTATCTTTTATGTCATTTTCAATTTTGGTGCTGAAAAAATGACTACCGAGTGTTAAGCAAAAACTACCAGTTTTTTATTACCATTTGGTCACAGTTTTGAAATTCATATTGAATAAATGTTCAGGGAAACTTAATTTTTGATTGAAAAATGATTTATCATAGATGGTCAGATTCAAAGAGACATACTTATTCTACATTATGTTGGGGTTGAAATTCAAGACAGAAAATAATTTTTTAGTGCATCTTTAAAGCATTAAAGACTGTATTGTTGCATCTGTTGATATAAGAAGTAATTTCCTCACCTAGTATCAGAAAGAGGTATGCGATAGATTATTAGAATAAGGGTTGCATTTAGATTTAACATGAAATCTTATCAGTTAATTACAAGTTACTCTAGTAACTGTAACAAACTGCTTTTAAAGTTGTATCTTCATTTTTGCACTTTCTTTTGCTAATAAGTCTTCAAGATCTATTCATAAATATCCTCATTTCACTTTTCTCCTATTATAACCATCTATAAATTAATTTAAAACTTGATGTTTCTGTTTTCTTTCATGCCTTTACTTCCATAATGAATTGTTGAGTTCATTTTGAAGGGATATATTCCCATTAATGCATCAATAATCTTTCACTTGAAAAACTATATTAATTGAAACTCGGTTATAGTTTTAGAATGATTTCTCTTTTATGTCGTCAGAAGTACAGGGCTCTTCTGTCCTTTTGTTGGATTGCATCCCTAAAAATGCTGAACTGTGAAAGGCAATTTCAGAAGGTCATTCCTACATTTCCTAGCATTAATTTTTCTTTCTATGTTGGCATCTAGCTGTTGAGTCACTTGTATTTACCTGCTTAAAAGCCTAAACAATTTCAAATGATAGGCTAATCATGGATAAATGTTTTTAGAAGCTCAAGACAAAATGAAGATTAATGGTGTCGTGCCACTTAGCATAAATGTCATGTTGATGGAGAATGAAAATCACAATTCCACCTATAAAGGCAAAGGCAAACTAGGCTGTTACATTGTAGGAAAAAGAACACCAGCGAAGGAGAAAATTTCATTTATGCATCATGTGAAATGTCATGCAAATGTTGACATTCCATAAGATCACTTGGGCTAACTGAAACATGGCCAAAATCCTTCAGACCACCACTTTGAAGCAATATTACAATCCCTGAATATTTTCTGAAACATAAATTAATCAAAGATCATAAAATTTGATTAATGATTTGGGCTGCACGAATGGTAGAAGGCAAGAAACTAAAGGCTGATGTCTGGTGGAATGCAAACTGATGCACATGCAACACATCTCATTTCATTTTTTATGGCCCATTGCAAGGTGCAAAGTGTCTTCAAGCTGAGTGCTGTGACTAAGAGGTGTAAAGACTGGCATGCCTCATTATCAGTGCTATAATTGGAAAGAGGGATCATAATGCTGGAATGTTGTGGCAGCAAAAATGGCTCTGCAAATCATCACTTTGTGAAGGTTTATTTTATTTTGCATTGAGTTCCTTGACACAACATTAATACAAGCTGGAGTTTGTATGCAAAATCCCTATTTGACCTTCACAAATATGTTTTTTTAGCATGAATAAAAACTCTTGAACTAAGTGAATATAACCAGTTGAAAGCACAATAGTCATAGTTTTCAATAATGCTGCACAGCCAATAAAAATTATAAAATTAATGCGAGGCACATTAATAAATAATAATTATCATCTGTTCTAAGTTCTTTTGATTGATTTCATTAAAAATAATTTAATTTACACAGTTGAGGAAATGGTTATTCCTAGCTGCCTAGTAGGATGTAGCTTCACCCTGCCTTCTATACAATTTTCAACTGCAGAAGAGTGAAAATCAATGCCACAAAAGACAAAACTGATCAAAGCTAAAGACACAATGAGAAAAATGCAGAATGGGAAAGATTAGGGTTACCTACTTTAGAGTTTATTATGTAGGTTGTAGTGACTAATTAAAATTCTTGAGTCTTCCCTATAATTTCTATTGCAGTCAGTATTTGATATGAGAGAAAATGTCTGACTTTGGCTGTAATCGTGTTCTGTAATTAAGATCTCTTTTTTGGTAAATTGTGAATACTAAAGAAGTTTACTTCTGCAAGATTTATGGATGAGTATTGTATGTAAAAATTGAGTGAGAAGTGTGAGGGACTTAACATTATTTAGCATATGCATAAAATCATTCTATTTTTGCGATTGTTTTTCTCTTTAAATTTACTCTAAGCATAGTAGTAATATTATTTCTCTTCTAAGGTCATAGTTTCAAATACAAACTGAGGTATATACAAATAATCACATTTTTGAAATGGCTTTTCGTCATCTTACAAGGGGAGTGTCAGGTTAAGGGGAAAGGGATTTGTCTGAAAATTTGCGAGCTGGTAGAGCTAGACTTGGGAATCATGATTTACCCCCCCCCTTTTGGGCATAGATGGTCAATAGTTTAAACAATAAATGGATTTGTTTATTTAGACACCGTTTAAGTACCTTGTTAGTTTCGCTTATTCGCTAAGCACGTTTAGCCGTGAGGTTATAATTGGCACTACGAAGTCAGAGATCCCTGGTTCGAATCCTGGTGACTTCTTTTTTTTGCGTTTATGTTATATTTATTTTTAAATATTGTTTTCAACTTGTATTTTTTCATATATTCTTTATTTTTTTACTTTTAACGTTTGTGTTATTTGTTTCAATTTTTTTCGTATATTCTTTATTAGAGTTACTATAATGTTTTAAAAGTTTTTCTCATTTTTTAAAATGCCTTTCTCGTCTTCTATTACTTTTTTAAAAGGGATTTCACAATGAACCCTCACAGTTTCCTGGATGATACATATTGTAGAAGCAGCGGAAGGAATAATATTTTCGACACCGCGCACATTTGAAGAAACATTGTTCGCCACAGTGACATTTATTCGTTTTGACTTTATTAGGAAACACTATCTGATTGACAATGAGGAAGAAGCTAAACGTGCTTAGCGAATAAGCGAAACTAACAAGGTACTTAAACGGTGTCTAAATAAACAAATCCATTTATTGTTTAAACTATTGACCGTCTACGCCCAAAGGGGGGGTAAATCATGATTCCCAAGTCTAGCTCTACCAGCTCGCAAATTTTCAGACAAATCCCTTTCCCCTTAACCTGACACTCCCCTTGTTAGTCTCTCAGATACTTCAATCGGATAAAAAATTGGAAGCATTTAGATAATTTAGTTAGAATGAACTTCAGAACAAAATGTTATGTTTATAGTCAAAGAATAAATATAAGGAATATTAATAGGTTTATTTTTAACTTAAAAATATGACTACCGTATATTCCGGCGTATAAGTCGACCCGTGCTTTTTTGATTGAAAATACATGATTAGGCATATGTTCGCCGTATAAGTCGACCTCCACTTTTTACTTTAAAACACTTCTCATGAAACCGTTTTCAGACAAAATCAAAGTCATGTACAGTGCTGGACAAAAAAACTGCATCACCTTACTACTGCTCTACAGGAATTTTAGTGAACTATAAGCTCGGATCGGCCAATCACTCGAATTGACAACATTGCTGCTTCTGGAAGGGGGAAAGGGTTCTTTCTTTCTCCCTCCCTCCCTCCCCTCCTCTCTCTCTCGCTCTCTCCCACTCTTGTTACCACTGTCACACGAAACATTTTCCTCCACGGATTTCATGTTCGGGCATTTTGAGTGGACGAAAATATACATTTTTAAATTAATTAAAATGGATACATGAACTCGGGCATTACCCATACGGACGTCAAAAAGAACAGTTTATTTTTCCACTCAAAATTGTATTGAATAAATTCCGTTTTAGAATAAAAATCTATTAAGCTGCGTTTACATGCGTCAAGAAAGTGGTTGTGATTTCACGCATATTATCGGTTTATAAACTGGTCGTGAAATCTCGAACGCAATGACGTTCGAAGAAAGTGCTGCATGGGTTTATAAAATAACCATTCAGTCGTGCTGAAGACATTGAATAAGATGGACTGTTTAAAAGATGGTGTTATATCCGTTTTCTACTCTTATGAAGCTTGATCTTGAAAATCCTAGTTGTACGCTTACTGCTGCAGCCAATGAAAGCTCGAGAGACTGTCGATGGAGAGGGGAGAAAGTCAGTCTGTCTCTCGTCATCGTGCTGTTCGCATCGCTTCGAGCTCGACTGTGTTGCCAGATCTACCGCGTTTATGCCTTAGCGTTCGCATGCAACTTTCTTCAAGGGTGGATATTGGGCAAGAGCGTACTACTTTCACGCGCCTCTCAAAAACTTCAAATGGTGGTGGAAGGGGAAAACGCTCTGATTGGCTATTCGTTGTGCCAAGGTCAAGCTTCATAAGACTAGAAAACGGGTATAATATTGTCGTTGCATTTGTTTTGTTAACCCCTTAACTGTTTTTGTTGTAATATTATGCAACTTCATTCCCACTTCACTTTTAGACATAATATTACGCACCGATGCGGAGCTTCACGAACTATTTGTTCATCTATGAACGGAAACTTTCCTACGCAGATGGGGAGTTTTTTGCACATTGTCTCGTGAGTAAATATTGGAAGGTTAGGATCAAATGAGTCGAAACACTTGGGATGTGGATTTCTGTCTTCCTTTTGAACGATGAAATCTTTCATTTGCAACAAAATTTCACCATTCCGAATTCCTTGAAGTGGATGAGGGAAAAGGACCAAACTTGAACCTAAATGGCAAACACTCATTAGTCATTGAACTATAGTTATCAGTTAGTCGGCATATTCTTTCTGCCTACTTCTGCGAGTTTCTGCCTGCAGTGCAGGCGTAACTTACACGTTTGATTGGTCGCATAAATATGCGTATACTTCGTAGAATTCGATGTCTTTTATGAATATAAATGTAGACACAAGCATATTACAGAGAATTTACTATCGATACTCACAATTTATATAACTTGTTCAGAAATCCTTGTTTAAGACCTCTTTTTCCCCTGGCGTTTTGGGAAAAATGTGCGCGGGGTACACGAGTAAATACGGTAATTCCTATTTAAGAACGCTAGTAATTTTATCATTTAAAAAATAGTCACGTTTATTAAAGTTATTTACTTAACTTTTAGTTCATAAACTTAAATTTAATAGTTTCTCACTTACTTCCTGAAATGTAACATTTTCCGTAGTTTTCTATACTTTGTTATTTTTTAAAATTGCTTATCTAAGTGCTTGGCATCCCGTCATATAACTGTCCAAAATCCTCCTCCTCCTATGTAAAAATGAATAAAGATATTGTTCAAATTCAACTTATAGCATTCATAAACAGATATTTGGTGTCGAAGCAAGGAAATAATACGTGAAGTAGTCGTTGCAACTAAACATTTTTCATTGTTAAGGCGTTGAAATGTGTATTCCTTTCAATTCCTAATAAATATTTATGCTAACTCGGAATTTAATTAATTTAATCTTGACTGGAAAAATAAACGTCGTTCTTTTTGACGTTCGTATGTTAAACTCCGGAGTTTGTGTCTCAATTCTAACTAATTTTGAAATGTAAAGAATTCTATCTGACACTCATTCACGTGTTACCACAATGGGGAAAATATTCGATCCCTAAGAGCTGGGAGAGACCCGTAAACCCTTCTCTAAGAGGAGGGAGGGAGAGGAAAAAGAGCCTTCACCCCCTCCTCTACTATCACAGTTGCCATATCGCTTGACAGCTCATTCGAGATTAGTAGTTCACTGAAATTCCAGCAGAGTGGTCGTAAGGTGGTGCAGTTTTTTTGTCCAGCACTGTACAATCTTAAGTTTTAACAAAACAGAATTAAACAATAATAAAAATATATATAAATATTGTTTAGAGTCTGTACTATTCTTCTTGAGCATTCCATGTGACAGATGTTTTAATTTCAACCAATAAAAAACTGTTATTCTTGGAGAGCTTGGACCACTAGATAAAGTTTTCTATAATTCGATTGATGTCAGCTGCTAATGATACTATCAAAATGAACTATACCTAGTGATCGCGATCGATCTCTACAGTGATGAAATTCAATAAAATATTGCAAATGTGTACCCCACGTGCCTTTTTTCCCAAAATGCCTGTAAAAAAAAAGATTTCTGACCAAGATTTAAAAATTTTGAGTTTCGATATTAAATTTACTGCAACACGCGTTTACAATTATACTCGCAAAAGACAAAGAATTCTGCAAAGTTTACGCATATCTACACGACCAAGAAACGTTTAGGTTTTAAATGCACGGTTTATACTGCCCGTTGGTGCATCTTCAACATTGAGATGACGTGAAATTTTTATAATATTAAAGCTGTATCTTTTTATTGAATTTTAAGTTTATTATTGTTACTCAAAAAAGCAGTTCTCTCATTAAAAATTTACTACGTACACTTTTTGCTGGAATAAGTTGGCATCTGGTATCTGTATTCGCAGAATTCGTCACGAGCCACTGACACTCCTTTAACCCGGGAGAGAACCATAGTTCCCTCTAATTTTTTTCATCCATGGGCGGAATGAATATCGCTATGTGCACCTACATGACGTTAGTGCACGGATGTACACTGGGGTTCATGCGGCCATTCCAATATATTCTAATTGTAAGATATACACATTCGTGCGCGCTTGAAAAATTTAGTGCGCGGCACTTCAAAAACTGCTGCATGGCCGTGCAGTTGCACAGCTTACAGGAAACCACGGAGAGAACACACCTATGGGGAATCCCCACACTTTTTTGATTGTTTTTATAATTTTCCACCGCCATAGGCATCAACTTATTAAAGCACGAATTTATTTTTTTCTCCTCGAACTGGTCCAAAAATAGGGATGCATGAGGTACACAAGGATGCGGATTACGTGAGTAAATAAAGTATTAAAATTAATTATTATAAATATTCTAAAATAAATGTCATAAAATGTAAACACTGGAACAGCTGATTCAAAATAGCGATCACCTCCACCGAAAGATCAACGGTCTTCGTAAATATCAATGTTATTCATTTGTAATTTAAGGTTCACATTTTATGTTCGGTGTATAAGTCGACTCTAAGTTTAGGAAAAATTTTTTAGGCTTCAACGGTCGACTTATACGCCGGTATATACGGTAATTAAAAAAATATTGATCTCAAAAATATTATATCAATAATGATATAGTGACACTAGTAGAAGTATAAGACTTTTTTTAAGAAGTAACTATATTATTATTTTTATTTGAAGGACAATATATAATTAATTCAATAAGAATATGTTGAAGAAAATTTCCACATTGGGATATGAGGTAAATTCTTCTAAAATTTTAAATAGTTTTTATATTTTGAAGCTGGAAAAGAAAGCCATAGTATATTTGGAAACTTTATAAGTAAAATTTTGTTAATTGCATGGTGATAAATGATAAAAATTTATCTAGGGTTACTGTGATTTAACGAAGAAATTTTTGAAGGTCACATCCTAGTCGTTTTGTTATTTCTTTTGGGAGGTTAAATGGTTTAATTTAGGTATTTAGAATTGAATAGGTTTATTAGTGTTATACGACAGTATGCCTGTTTGAAATGACTTATAAAGGGTTGGGGAATTTGAGAAAAGTTTTACTTGTATTGACTTTGCTATACCTCCTATTTGGGCCTCAGGACAACATTTTCTTTACAAATATCTGATCATTTGCATGCCTTCATTCATTCCTAAGATTGAATTTTTGTGTTATTGAATGTATTGGCATGAAAATTGAAATCCAAAATATAGGGAATTGGATTTTGTTACACTTGAGGTCGGGCAACCTAAGAAGTCCCTTTCTCCCCTTCCTTTCCTGACCATTTCCTCCTCCCACTTGCCCATATCTTGCCTTGAAACCTTCTCCCAATCAGTGAATTCAGTTATTGCATGCAGCGTGGCCAGAGGCTCCCCCCACATTGCAGCCCTTCCCTCCGTGCCATTATTTTCAGGGCCTGGCATCTGTGGCCCCATCTCTCAATTGCCCACTGTTGCTTCGCGTATCCCTGACGACGCCTTGCCACCGATGGTTGACAAGTCGACTGGCAGCTGTGTGGGGGGAGGAGGTTGGTCTCTGGTGTTGCTCACCCCTCGTCTCCAAATCCTTCCCAAATGGCTCTCCCCTCTCTCCTTCTCCTCTTCTCTAACTGGTATTCTTAGTTCATATTGCAGCCTCTGATGTCAACTCAATCTGAGCTGAAATTTTATGATGTGTGAAAATGAAGCATGTCAGTAAAGTTCATTTATTTTTATTCTGTCTCTTTATAAAACTTGCTTGTGTTTTTATATTGATGTTTTTATTTTTAGATGTTAAAAATATACATGCTTCTTTTGGAGATTTTTTTGTAATTTATTATTTTTTTGTATTGTAATGTGCTTGTAAACAATTAATTTTTGAAAGGAAGAAGCAATCATAAGCAAATTTTAAAATGGATTTTATCAATATGTTTGAAAAGATTCAAATTTTCTCATAATTTAGTTAAAACTTGATTTGAAAAGTTGAGATTGATGGTAACTTGATCACCTAATGAATGACTGCAGCATTGTCACTACCATATGGTACTATTCTTCCTTTGTTGTTGGCTTGTGTAACATAAATGGGTTCCATAATCTCTTGCTCAAGTTGTCTCAGCTCTTCTAAATCAAAGAATAATCTTTGGCAGGAAATAATTTTCTGTATAGATTTCATTATAATTCTCTCTATGATTCTTAATTAGTGTTACTTTTGAAATGGCAATTAACACATTCACTCCAGAGCAATTCACCATAGGGTCACCATAATATGGTAACTTATTTCATTGAGTTTCGGTGCAGGTAGTTGAATATCTAAACTTGGCTTCTAAACATTCAAAACATCATCTGCAATTAAGTCTTAAAACGTATCATTTTCATTATTATCATATGATAGAGAAAAATTTTCTTATAGAGGTATAAAATTATTGGCTGTCCTGCCCCAATCTATCTGTTGCCATCATCTAAAATACTGCCCCAGTTCACGTTGTTATGCCCAACTATTTTTCTTTCCCTTCTCCAAGTGCAGGATGTTGCTTTTTGCTCTTCTCTTTCTGGTCAATATTCTCTATCCCTTTTCCAGCTGCTGCTCTGTCCTCCTTCCGTATAACCTCAACCACTTTCCAACCCATAACCCATGTATAGGTTTTTAAAGCAAACTTTTTGCATCAAAGCTCACTTTTTAAAATTTAACAAATTATATAGGAGTTACCAAATAATGGTGGAAGACCCACAAAAATTAACTTCCTTTGGTGGCTTTCACCACATGGGACAGAGTGATCCCCTGGTAGGTTGCCATCTTTTGTTATATATATCATATATGCATGTGAACTAAGAAATGATGTCACCTTGTTGAAAACAGCAAGATTTTTTGCAGCTAATGAAAAACACCTGTCCCCCAATTAGGACAAACATAATAACAACATGCCAAATGATACCTTGTGAAAATGTTTCTGGTGTGGATGTGTTATAAATCCTATAAATCTAATTGTCAGATTGTTTCTCATATACAAAAGGAATCACTTATGATTTGATTGGGCATGTAGCACAGTACTTGCCATTTTTTATTTTTGATTGAAAATATTTATCATTAATGAGTAGTAATTCTTGCTGCCATATAATTTTTATTAGCAATGATCAGAATAAGAAGCTTCAAAAGTCAATCATTGTTATGTTTTGATCGAATTTAGTTTTGCATTTGTAAGAATTGGTCATATTTAGATTGTGTTGCATTCTTACTTTATATCAACAAAAATGTTACATTTTAATAGCCTCACTGCATTCAGATTTTGCATATAATTTTTAAAATAATTTCTGTGCCTGATATTTTATACCATTTTTAGGAAAAGCATTGATTCCTAACTTGAACAAATTTCACCATGACAGGGGACTTATAAACTACATTTGATAGCATTATGAACAACCTATAAATTTCTGGCTGTATAACTTAACATATTTTTCGAGCTAGAAGGTGCCCTTTTTATTTTATAAAGAATAATGGCTCCCAAAATCAGCCTGTGTCTTATAGAGGTAAGATTATTACTGTATTCAGTACTGAAACTCACAAACCCAATGGGCCTAAAATGGAATAATTGGTAGTCATTGTCATGAAAACATTACACTGTACGTTATTAATAGAGACTAAATTGTTAACATATTCAGTAATACCTTATGCAATGATGTATTTCTATTATTTTGCTTTATTTCAAGTTCGCTCACAGTGATTACAATTTTGGTATGTTTGCGATATTAGTCAGATGTTTTAGTTCTGAATGAGCCCATTGAATTGCATGATTGATGCCATGGAACATTATCATTCTGGTAGATGTTATGAAAATTTTATTATTACCGCTATGTGTATTGAGCTCGCAATGGCTAAAAGAGTGAAAAAAAATAAACCTGCGCTATTAGCTATACTCCTAAGGAGATTCAATATAAAAAATGCACATGCAACACGTGCAGCACACTCTTAGCCTAATTAAAAGGACTGCCGAGTGCACGCAGGGCACATTTATCTATACAAGTTTCAAAGCTATCATCAGGATGGAAAGGTAACTTTTATGTGTGGGTGCATAAGACTAGACAGAAATATGAAGTTAGAGAAGGAGAAAAATTCTGAACTTAACCGGGAATGGAATCCTGGTCTCCTCTTTGCTTTAACCAACTAAGCTATTAAGCCAGTCTAATTCTCCATTCTCAAATTGGGGTGTTTACATTGAAGGTAAGAGCAATAGTAGTAGCATACCTTATGGGTAGTCTCGCCTGTACATCCGTCTGTCTGTCGCGACTTTCATCTCCTGAGCTGCTGGACAGGTTTTGATTAAATTAAGTATGAGTGATACTTATTAAAATTTATTGCTGAATTATTATTTTGAACATTACCCCTCAATTAGAACTTCCACTTTACCACATAATTACAACTTCAAGATTTGGAGATAAAAATTCGTGAACTGCCCATCATTTTGTAAATTCCACAAAGAACACTGAAATCTCTGTATATTCCATTTATAGAGCATAATTTTCCCTCTTGTTTATGTTTTAAATCATCCTTATTTACTTTCACAGATAAAGTTTACCTAAAACATTATAGTTATTTAAATGTTATTACTCCATAATATCTTCTTTAAATGTTGCCAGTCACAGACTTAATCGCTGCTAGAAATGATACATATGGTCTTTCATAAATGCTTTGGTGAACCAAAATACTTTTTTTCTGAAAAATCTTAAAAATCGGGGTGCATATTATAGCCCAAAAAATACAGTATATGAATAAGACAAAAAGTTCTTGGCCAAAGTAGGAAGGGAATAGGTTAAGGAAATGTTATCTAGGCCATAAAACCTTATTAGATTCCCTTCCAAATTCTATAAAGCACATGAGTACATCATGTTTTCCTTCTACCAAAGTTCTAATCACCAATATTGTATCTCTGGTGCCACTTCGTTTCTGAAACCTGAAACATCCTGCAGCTCAATAGTTTTCCATTTTTGCATTTAATTGTGGCCAGCATTTCGTTTCCCATTAACTCCTTCACCTTTTCATGCAGTAAGCCTGTTCTTTTTTAATAACTTTTATATTAACCTCACTCGAGATATATATATATATATATATATATATATATATATATTTTGTATCTTGCCAAAGTGGTTACAAACCGCTATATATACCTCTGTATACCTCTCTCTCTCTCTCTCTCTCTCTCTATATATATATATATATATAGAGGTGTGTGTATATATATATATATAGAGATATATATATAGAGGTTTATATATAGAGGTGTATATATATATATATATATAGAGGTATATATAGCAGTTTGTAATCACTTTGGCAAGATACAAAATTGAGGCACTTCCAGATCTGTTAGAAACTTGGAATTTGGTAGGATTATAGGTTTTTAGTCACAACCGAAGGAAAAAATCCGAAACTTCGAAATTCCCACTTTGAGGGACTATTTTGGCCCCTTTTTTCCCCATTTTTGGCCCATTAGAAAACATGTAAATTGATGTAGAGGTTTTTATATTTGCACGTTAAAATTATTTTCCGTCAAGATACGAACTCGAGACTTAAATTATCGGATAGGATATAAATTGTAGTTTCTTATTTTTGAAGACAGAATTTCAATCCGCGTAGAATTAGTGTAAATTTATAGTTTTTATCGGAAAAAAGTGGTAATTTTTCTGGGTCCAACAATCAGCTACCTAGGCAGCAAGCTTAATGCTTTCATATGGATAAGCTTTTAATGGGAATCAGAGTCTTATATTTCTCCTTTAAAACCTTACTAGCGTAATGCCTATTGAAATATCAACGGGAGTAAAGATTCGATCATATAATAAATGTTAAAATATAAAAGTTATTTATAAAAATTTATTTTTATACCCATTACTTGTGTGTCTCTGCAGTTCCTTCATGTCTTCACATAGTCGTTTCCATAGCTGTCTCATTCTTTTGGTTTTCCTCCTTCCATATTCTGTATTAACCTGCTTCCATCTTCTCTCTTTTATCTTTGTAATCATCTTATCTGTAATCTAATCTATATTTTCTTCAAGGTTTCCTTTCATATTTTTCCCCCATGCTTTTCATTACAAATACAGGTGACTCCCAAGATTCGACAGGGATGCGTTCCTGAAAACGTGGTCGAATCTCGAATTGTCAAATGTCGAACGCCATTTTGTTCATAGACTTGCATGTTATAATCGGGTGATACGTTCCCGCATCTTGGCTCGCTCGTCGGACTGGGCCGTCTGCAGCACATCCCTGCATACATCTATCTATAAATACAACTATATATCGCAGCAAAATTAATATAAAAGTTATTAAAATGCACAAAACAACTTGCAGCCTTGCCAGTTAATTTAAGGTTATGCAAACCTGCCCTTCTCTTAAATCTGTCAAACCAGCCATCAAATTACGTGAATTTATCACGTTCTAGAATTTTCTCCTTCTGTTTCACAGAAGTGCTAATAGTTGAACGACACTCTTTTATTTGATTCACTTGCATTATCACTATTACATTTCCTTTTAGATATCATGTCAAGTGATAAATTTATAAATAAATCAATAAAATAAATAAATTTAAATAAAAGATTAACAGAAAAAAAAGTGAAATCAGCACAAATTCAAACAATTAGAGCAGAAATAACTATGTCTACACTGAAACTAAACCTCGCGTGGTTGGTTGGGATGAAAATTACTTCGCATAAACTAGTTCCCAATTCGATCGGCTGCATCGAAATCTCAAATTTGTTGAATCTCGAACTGTCGAATCTTGGGAGTCACCTGTACTTTCATAAACTCCCACTTGGTCTCATCAGTCATTTGCCTACTGGCATTTTCTAAGGCTTGTCTTACAGTCTCTTGATAATCTTTTCTCTTTCTTCCTTGGGACACTCCTAAATCTAATTTCAGTACTCTGTTACTTTTTATGAGTTTTTTTTTTACATTTCAGGCAAGACCTCATAACAACCAAATTATAGTCAGAGTATGCATCTTCCTCAAAAAACTATGTGAATTCAAAACACTCTTCCTTAATATTAGCCTGGGATTAGTATCAATAATCTGAAACCTTTGTGTTTCTCCAGTATATCTTCACCTGTTGTGATGGTTAAACTATGTATTTATTATCATCAGCTTATTTCTTTTGCAAAAATCTATCATTTTCTGTCATCTTTCATATCTCCTTCCTAGGTCAAATTCTCATACCTTGCTGTCATTTCCTAGCCCTGCTGCATTATTTGAACCTCCTTAGACTACCAAGTTCTTTTTGGCTTCTACTTTTCTACCTCTAGTTGGTTCTGCCATGACTGGGAATCAATAGTTCACCAGTAGAATATCTGTGCTCAGCAAGTGGAAGACCTGGGTTTGATTCCTAGTCTTGGCAGAATTGTTCTCCTGATTTTGAATTATTCCTAACGTTCCAGCTTATACCTGTTGCTTAGGGTTCCTATGCTCCTCTCATTTGTCATTTTACAAAGTTTACTGGTTTTGCTTCAACCTCCACTTACATGGTAATAAATTCTTTCCCTGCTTCTTAATCTAAAACTAACTCTATTCCCATTTGACTCTCATTTTCTGCTCTATATGTTACTCTGAAATCATCACTCCAAAAATCTCCTTCTCTCTCCACTTCACACAGGATATTTATCTCTTCATTTCTAACTTTATATTTCCTAATTTTCCACATTTCTATTCTGAGTTACAGTCTTCTTATTTTTCTTTATTGTTCTGTTGTCGTAAGCAATATAAGGATTTCATGGGATAATGACTGAGATGGCCTTCCTTCCATCATTGCCCTAATGGGCATGGTCCTTTACATATTGTGTCTCTTTATGGCCTGAGGATTGAAGCTTGAGATAGTTATTGAGGCAGTTTCAGTTCCCTTCTTCAACTGTTTTCAATGCCATACTATCACATAATTAGGCCGATCCACTGGATACAGATGCCCTTAGTAGCCACCTCTCTGTGGTACAGATCCTGTGTGGGTTACTATTAGTCTAGTCTTTACCTATTGACCTTACTGGCATGGGTGACCCTACCAGGAGCAGATGTTCAAGCCAAAGTTGCTCTATGGAATATACAAAAACACACACAAGATTGTATTCCAAAGAAGAGATTGAAATGTAGGTGACTTTAAATTATTTTAATTTATTAATACGTTTTGTAGGAGCTGTCACAAAAATAGGCAATTTCAGAAAAGTATGTAGTGCTGAGTCAATATTTGGATAACAAAAAGTTAGTAGACCCATTTTGTGTGGAAAGATGAAGAGAGGTTGCTGGTTTCAAATCTGGCAGCAGTTTGTGCTTAATGCTTCATTCAGTTTCTGACTATATCTTTTCATTCTTAAATGGTATTTTTAATTTAATAATGTAATCAACATTTCTATTATTTTTTAAAGAAGTTAAAAATCAAAGTGACATTCCGATATGTAGCACCCAAGTGTGACTCTTTGTCTTTGTTATGGAAATACTTCTGACATTTTTATACTTTAAAAGTGTATTTTCTTTCTTCTACATTTGAACAATTCCATTGTTTAATTTAATAATATAGATTTGTTTTACAAAAGAATTTTTTGTTTCTAAATTCTAAAATTATTTTCATTTTAACATCACATTTGCCTTGTTTTATATAACTAGATTGCTTGCATGTAACTATCTTAACTTTTTTATTTATTTGTTATTTTAACTCATTGATAAGTTTATTGAATTTGGAAGATTGTCTTCATTTAATTGTTAAATTCCTACATCCTCAATATACAATCTAGTGGAGATGGAAATAGACAACAATTTACAATTTTATTTTTATCTGTTTAGTTACAAGAGTTGTAATTGTATTATTTTCTTAGAATATGAGATTCATCTATATTATGGTGATAGCTTCATGGGTACATATTTTGACGCACTATCCTTACAGTAAGGAAATTCCAGCCTGATAAATATGACTATGGCTTACCTAAAAGTTAAAGATAAATATAATTTGTGTAGTCATTAATAACATGAGTAAATCATATATACATGCTTTGCCCTATTAGCTTTTCAATGGAATTTCACTGGTTGCAGATTCTAATGAGACTGTCAACAGCAGTCACTAATAGTTGAAATAGAAAAATGACTTCCTCGACTGCTTTATGGCCTTAAAAATCCTGTTTCGTTTATTTGATGCAAGCCAATCACGAAGCACATCAGTTATTATGTAAATTGTTCCATTCCACTTTATAATCCAGAGGAGCAAGAGAGAAATATTCATGCCTTAATTGAAAATTGAGCCCGTCTTCCAATTTCTGAGTGGATGCTCTGACCCATTTTGCATATGACGGGCTGCAGTTGTAATAGGGAGCGCTTTGATGGGCTCCATAAGACTGTACATAATAGGAAATTCTGTAACATTATATTAGTGGAAATCAAGTATGTGCAGCTTTTTGCATCAATAATTCACAAGACCATAATTTTAATACATTGATCATATTTCCTCCCTCATACTCAAGTAAAAAAAATAGGTCTAAATCATCCCTGGTCTGATGATGCCTAAAAGGACTTCAGTGTTTTTCAAAACAAGTTATGGACAATAAATTTGGATTTTGAAAGTGCATAGCATAATTTATAATCAGTGTTGCCATGCCATAGTTTTGTTTAAAATTAATAATCTCATATTGAGGTCTTAATGCAGAGAAAGAACATCTATCTCATTTACAGGATGTTTACGAGATATGAAATTTAGATAAAAAATAATACATTTTGTTGATTATAAGGTTTTAGGATCCTAATTTAGAATTACATTTAACTTTTTATCAATTTTGTTGAAATGAACTGTAGCTTTTGGCATGAATTTACTTGTAACCTGTTCCTTTAATCAGAATGATAGTTGGACTTATAGTAGTCCCCCACCAATTGTGGGGATTACATTCTTGATTTAACCCATGGATGACAAAAACGCTGTTGGCAAGGGGCAGTATTTATGTGAAATTTTAGGTTAGAGGGAGTTATCCTTGAGAGACATACCTAGAGTCCTATACTGTATTCTTCAAGGTTAAAATAAAGTATGCTATTCTTAAAAAGAAACTTGTTTATTATATGAAAATAACAAAGAAAATGCATGTAAAGTGCAAAGAAATACTGTACATTAATAATATAATGGCAGAGCAGCCCTTGTTGATGCGATCCTCCTAGCCTTATGCTTCAAAGAACACTAGCAAAACCAGCACTTCCATAAAATTCCTTAAACCACAACCTCTGAATTAATTCATGGTCTTATCAGGACTTTAAAAAATCCTCTTTCATGTCTCTCATTCTGTTCAAGACTAGATAGTACATGGTTTCTTCAACAACGAAAATTTTAATATTAGTAAAATTAGCCATACAGAGAACCATGGTTAGTCAAGGTGGTTAGCAAAACCAGGTACAATTTTACAACTGCCCATACTCAAAACAGTGGTTGTTGATGGACTACTGTATATAGAAAAGCCTTGGGCAGTTGTGTGAACATTTTCAAATACAGGCGACTCCCGAGATTCGACAGTTCGAGATTCAACAAATTTGAGATTTCGATGCAGCCGATCGAATTGGGAACTAGTTTATGCGAAGTAATTTTCATCCCAACCAACCACGCGAGGTTTAGTTTCAGTGTAGACATAGTTATTTCTGCTCTAATTGTTTGAATTTGTGCTGATTTCACTTTTTTTTCTGTTAATCTTTTATTTAAATTTATTTATTTTATTGATTTATTTATAAATTTATCACTTGACATGATATCTAAAAGGAAATGTAATAGTGATAATGCAAGTGAATCAAATAAAAGAGTGTCGTTCAACTATTAGCACTTCTGTGAAACAGAAGGAGAAAATTCTAGAACGTGATAAATTCACGTAATTTGATGGCTGGTTTGACAGATTTAAGAGAAGGGCAGGTTTGCATAACCTTAAATTAACTGGCAAGGCTGCAAGTTGTTTTGTGCATTTTAATAACTTTTATATTAATTTTGCTGCGATATATAGTTGTATTTATAGATAGATGTATGCAGGGATGTGCTGCAGACGGCCCAGTCCGACGAGCGAGCCAAGATGCGGGAACGTATCCCCCGATTATAACATGCAAGTCTATGAACAAAATGGCGTTCGACATTTGACAATTCGAGATTCGACCACGTTTTCAGGAATGTATCCCTGTCGAATCTCGGGAGTCGCCTGTACTGTGATTGTGGTGATCACATGAGTAATTAATGATCTACAAATGCATATGTAATTCTAGTTTAAAGATTGCCACTAAATAAACAATACTTTCCTGAACATGCATGATGCTTGTCCACATGCATTCAAAATTCTGCTAAATCACATTTTTAATTCCAGCTACAGTTTTAGTTTGATCTTGAAGTGATGATCGGTTTCAAACAACTAAATTTCATATACTGCAGTGTCTAATTTGACCTCAATTTTTCAGCATGTTAATGTGTTTCTAGGGATATACTCACCATATGAGTTGAATCACCTCTCACTTTTCATGAAGTCTTTCTTTCAATAAAATGAAGGTCAAGTATGATTAAAGTTTTGAATAAAACTTGCAAATATGCATCTCAGTGATTAATGCAAATAATCCACTTCTAATTTTGTGCTTTGGAATGCTTAATTATTTTAATTCTAATTCTGATAGTTACATTTGAGGCCAAATTAAGTTTTGATAATCAAATAATTTAAAGAAGATATATAGTACAATTTTTCGAAGGTAGTTCTTCAAACTTGGAATCCCTTTCGCTTTAAAATTGAAGACTTAAAGCTGAATAGATTTTCTGAAGATATTGCAGCTTTAGAAAAAATAATATAATATTTCAGAAGCATTAAGATAAGTTAATGTTATTTTCAAGTAATGAAAGTAGTAGATTAAAATGAAAAAATGCTGCCATGACATTGAATGGTGCATCCTTTCAGAAATTTTCACTACAAAATATAATGAATTATAAGTGGCATTATCACAAAGATGATGGACTAACTTGGATTATCTGTATCTATAAAAGATTAAGAAAACCTCCATAAAAGTAATCCAAGTATGAAAATATTTTGGAATTCGATTTTTTATTAAAGTGATTGTGATTGAAAAATCATTTGCATCAAAATAAGATGTAAAGGCAGCTAATATTAATGTGTCATGAATTATGTTACCGTACAGATGCACAAAAATAGAAAAACTTAGGAATTGCAATTAAAAGACTAAACTTAGTCATTCTGTAGAAGGCGTAGTAAAAGTGAAAATTTCTAAGATGTGAAGATGTAATATGTGAGCAGGCTTTGGATGGCAAAATAAATAGTGAAGAAGTGGTGTGTCATGAATTATGTTACTGTACAGATGCACAAAAATAGAAAAACTTAGGAATTGCAATTAAAAGACTAAACTTAGTCATTCTGTAGAAGGCATAGTAAAAGTGAAAATGTTCTAAGGTGTGAAGATGTAATATGTGAGCAGACTTTGGATGGCAAAATAAATAGTGAAGAAGTGATTGCTTACTTTGAAAATACATATGTTTATTGAGCGAATACACTAAATAGTTGAATAAAATGCTTAGTCATATTTCTGAAGGAAACTTCAAATCTAACTTATTTTGGTTTAGATTTAGCAAGTTTATCCAAGTGATGTTTTTGATAAAGCTTTTGTTGTACCCATTGATGCCCATTGTCTCGTTTAGTACACAATTGAATCTCATTCAACAGAATACAACTTTGAAGAAGGGCCAGACCTTGATCGCCTGATGGAAACTCTCAGAGATGAGTCCGAACCTCCTGTTGCTTTTGCTCTATCTAAGAACTTCTTTGTGCTTGTAAAGATCATCACCTGTAAGTAACTAGAAATTTTTTGTCTTTAAATTGCTTTTCTGACTTAAATTCTTCTTGTGCAACACCTCTTCAGCATATTAAAATGTTTTTAATCAAACCTTTAGTGGATTGCTGTGTTAATCGTGTTGTGTGGAGTTTCACAACAAGAGGTATGAGGTGTGTTGGCCAGGATGAAGTAATTGTGCTTCTTGAGTGGCTTCCTTCTGATAAAGGACCTCCACGAGACATATTCTGCCACCTAGGTGCACTGTATGAACAAGCAGCAAAAGGTATTTTTTCCTTTGTAATATTCTCTTTGGCTTCTCTCACCTTCAATAGAAATCAAATAGAAACCATTTCCACTTAAGAACTTTCAGTTAGAATGAGTCAACACAAAAAGTGGTGCTGCACTCTCACATTCCTTTTCTTGTTAGCATTTCTTTGGGAGTTATAAACCTTTATTCATTGTCATCTAGTTTTTATGATATGGTGATATCATATGGTTTAGGATTATGCTGAATGAGATCTTTTTATGGAAATTCACGTAATTGTTCCTGAATCTATGAGATAAAGTGATGTCACATCATTATTCTGGATAGTGTTAACTCTGTCATATCTGCCCTGACTGCTTATCTTTCCGTCTCATAAAAATATACTATACAAAATACTTGTTAATTTATTGTTGGCTTTTCCATTCTTAGTACAGTATCATGTGCTTCTGGATCAATTATTACATTCTATCCATTCCTTGTCAATACTTATCATGATTTTTGAAATTTTCATTTCTTAATATATCTGTTTATTATTCACTTGTTGGACTACATCCATCTTCTTCGTACTTCATCTTGTTATTGCACTTATGTGACAAGTCATATCTAACTATCTTACAAATTCCCATTATTTGTCATTATTACTCATCCCCGATCCACTCCTTATTAACCGCATAGTTTTTAATGCCAAGTCCAACCTTTCTGTATTCCGTTTTCAATAATTTTATGACAAGAAGAACTTTTGGTATTGATTTAACCCTTAAAAGGTCGCGCACAGTCTTTTAGACTGCACTTTTTTCTTTTCTTAATTTTATAACCTCTTATTTAATTCTCATCCCAGACCTTCTCAATATCATTCCTCAAGTTCATTATCTAATGACTTAAATGTCTGTGGATCTCTTTGAGTGGGCATTTATTGGTTTTATAGGGGTTTTCCATACTCTGCATTGCTTTCTGTCTCCCAGTCCTGCACAATATAAAAGACCGAATGCCCTTGTTTACCCCTCATTATGACATCAGTTGTCATTTCCGTAGCAAAATTCATGGATAAGTGTTTGCTTACCACACCCTTACTAAAAGCGTCCCTCAAAAAAGCATTGACTGTGTTTTTTGTCTAAGTGACTGTCGGCATATGAACCTGGTTGAGAAATGATCTTTGTTACAATGCTGTTGGCTGTTCCGAAATTCAAGTTGAGAAAGCAGATGATGATGAAGACTAAGGCGTTCAAAAATTAAAGAATTAATTAAATAATAATTGGTAACTTTGATATTTTGCCTGATTTTCCAACGTGATCAGAATGACTGCATGCAGCCTCTTACATTATCTTAAGGGTTAAATTGCCTTATTGTTTTTAAAAGTTCATATTTAGCATGTTTTGTTAAACAACATGCAGTTATTATCATTTATATGTAGGTCAAACATTCTCTTTCTGTGCATGTTCATTCAACGTTTTCATTTCTAGACATTTTCTGAAAGTAACTTATGTAATGGATAGTATTTGTGAAATTATCAATTTTCTTGAAAAATTAATTGCTGAAAATTCAAAACTGTGAAGTGATATTTTGATGGTTTCATTCATACTTTCATTGCTAGAGGACAAACTTTCTGGGGCAATGAAGCCTTAGCTATGTGATTTGAAGTTTGATCATCCTCGAAGGAGGTGGAATAAAAAACTTTTTGGTTTTAGACATTTCTTAAGCATTCTCTTTTAAATGCACATTTCAGGAATTTATAATTGCATACATGCTGTTGGATGATTCATGAATTTGTGGAGGCACTTCTGCCAAGCATGATGGTAATGCTAATTCTCAATTTAAGGTTTGGTCAATCCAAAATATGAGGAATTGCACATTGAAATTTCGCTTTCTATAACTGATACACCATCCTGTATGCATTAGATATTCCTTATATTAATGCTTGTGTTACTTTCTGTCAGGTAACACTGTCACAGAACTGGGTCACAGCACCGTTCAGGGTATGTTTCTCGGTTCTCATAACCATGGAGGCTTTCTGTACATCAGGGCAACATTCCAGTGCCTGCGTCGTCTACCCCTTCCTCCACCCCCCTTCTTGTTTGGCCTCTTGCTTCACAGAATGGAAACCCCATGGGCCAAGGTAACATCTCTTTCTATTGGTTTGTGATCTAATCAACTGCATTGTTAGCATTTCGAACTATTGCAGAAGAGCTATGGCAGAGGACTGCTTTGCTAATCCTGGATTGATTTGTTTTTTATGCTAAGGTGTTGAAACAATTAATTCAGTTGTATTTTCTCCTTTATTGTTGGTTAAAGAGAATCTTTTGAATTTTAATCCAAATAGGTCTTCCCAATACGGGTGATGCTTAGGCTAGGGGCTGAGTTCCGCTACTATCCATGTCCCTTGGTAGGCATCCGTGGGAGAGAACCAGTCTACCAACAAATAGGACATACCATCATGAACCTGCTGTCTGTGAGTACAATTTCTTTAAAATATTACATATTACATCAAATGACTTGTATAATAGTAGTGAAAAGGGAGTGCATAGTGTTTGTTTGTCAAGACACAAATGTTGTGTACTTTTTTAGAAGTTATTTGTTACTAACTAACGTATGCAGACGTTCACTGAAATAATTCTATAGTATTTTTTTCTATTCCTTGCTGATTTTTCCTAATTATATTCTTTAGTTTTTATGTTGTATAATGAAATTCAAATGTAAATTTTTTGTGATATTTTTGTTGCAACGTGATGTGCAATAACTTTTGTTTTTAATTAATAATTTCATGTTCGATTGATTGAAAAATTATGTAGTTTTGAATAATCTATCATTATTTAATAATCATGCAGAAATTAACTTATTACATTAAGTATAATTTTATTAACACAAATTTTAAGTCCAGTCGGTTATTTGCTCCAGATGCGAACGTCCAGGAAAATATCTGTATTTAATATAATTTTTTGTATTCATTGCTGATTTTTGCTAATTATATTCTTTACTAATGTAGGTTTCATAATTTATAAGTTTTAATGCTGTATAATAAAATTCAAATATAAATTTTTGGTGATAAACTTTTTTTCTTTTTTTGTTGCAATATGATATGCAATAACATTAGTTTTTATTTGATAAATTTATCATTAAAAGAAATAAAAGTTATATTTTTTTACAGTTACTGAAAATATTAATAATTTATCCTAAGAAATAATTTTACAATGATGATTTTCCTAAGGTGCTACAAACTTCAGAAATTGCCCTTGGCACTTCTGGCTCTACCCCCCAAAATTTGCGTGGCACTAAGAGGGTTAAGCTACTATTCTCTCATTATCTAAAACAATGTTTTCAAGGTAAAACTAATCCAATATTTATGAAGGCTAGTAGGATGGTAAATCCTTCACCATATATATCAACATAATTGATACATTAAGGCAGGGCTGCCGTTTTCATGGATTTTATATATTTTTACGGATTTTTATATCGAAAAACTAAGACATTTCCGTGAGTTATGGATATTTAGAAGGCAAAATTTTGTTATCTGAGCTGTTTTCTTAAAAAAATGCACATAAACTCAATGAAATTCAAAGATTATTGATGTATATATTGATATATTGAAAAATTGAAAATTACGTGTAAACTTATGGAAAAATATAATCGTCTTCTGGAGTCGAACCCAGGACTTTTTCAGGGGTGTTTGATTTTTATAGGCACCACCTCATGGGGTTTTAACGGTTTTGAAAGTGTCAGCACTTAATTCCATCATGAAATGTCCAAAAGTACTGTGACAGACAGACGGACACTTGGGAATTTGTATATACAGATTTATTGCAGAAATTGAGTGTGATTCTGTTATTAGATAAATAGAGATTATAAGAAAATGTCAATTTTTATGATAATATACCTAATCAGTAATGTGGATTTGTGTGAACTACGTATAACCTAATTGCTGTGTTAAAAGTTGAAAATAAAATTATGGAATATTTTTAGTAATGTTGAAAAAATGTAGAAGTTTTAAAAATTTTGTTGTATTTAATTAAAATGCTGGCTAATTAAAATTGTCTTTCCAATGTTTCTTAAGGACTTCCGAAATTTTGCTTATGTCCTCCCGAGTGTTAGAGGAATGGTGATCCATATGGAGGAAAGGCAAACATCCATATTATTACCCAAGAATAGACTTTCTCAGGTTTGGTGATTTTGGAATTACTTCATTTTTTTATATTGTCACACACTGAAAGAATTTTTATGCAAGATAAACTTATCAGAATATAATAGTTTTTGCCACTTGAGAAATTTGAAGCACATACTTTCATATTTATATATGAATAAAAACAAAAAATTTAACACTGAAAATTAATGGTCCATTTTGCATGGTTACTTGAACAATGCATATCCCTTAAAAGATTTTTTAATACAATTTTAAGTTAGATATAGTTTTCAAGGTGGTTTTTTGAAACCATGCTTTGGTACTGAGCTAAAATCCTAATGCCAGCAGCTTATCTGCAATCACTATTTTTAGAGACCTGCAAATATCTAATTTATATTCATTAAACTGGATTTTACTTTTTGATAACTGGATTTTACTTTATGATTTTCCTTGAATAAATGTCCTGCATACAGTAAATTTCATAATGCGTGTTGGTGTGGCAAGCTAAGGCCCAAATCATCTTTGGTGCTTCTGTTTCAGGTGGAGAGGGCATTGGATGACAGCGATGATCATGTGCTGGCACTGGCAGCATCATTCTCATCTACTGCAGATTCCCACTTGGTTTGTGTTCAAGGAGAATCGGGAGATGCATCAACAGGAAGCAATCATTATCACACGCAGGCCATCAACATACAGAATAAACCACGAAAAGGTAAGTGAATTGTGCTGTTTCAGTCCTCTTTGTATTATTTTTTCAGGTGGGCAATAATTTAAAATAAATTTAAATATTCATACAATTTTTCAAGCTTTAATTTCTCTGTCTCTAAAATTCATGTACAGTTCAAAAAGTGATTGCCAAGCACACTCTGTAGCTGAAATTGCAATGCCCATAGGAAAGCCATATGTCCACTTTAACTTCAGAGCAGCTCTCATTAGTGGGGTTTCCTCCAAGCTTCTTTTGACTGTGGAAAACAGAGAAAAAGCTCCTGAGCCAGTGTTCTTTTTACTGTTGTAGGTGACAGAGGATAAAATATAGCATTCAGAATCTGGCTTTGTAATTTTCTGACTTGAACCATGTCTTCACTTTTTTACTTGGAATAAACAGGTCCTCTTTATAATTTGGTATTGCACAAAAGTTGGATGTTGTTAAAGGTTTATAAAAAATCAAATAGAAAATATTTTGCAAAAACAAATCTTTGTTTTAAGAGATCAGCCATCTAAAAAGGGGTCAATAAAAGTGGTCAGATGGGCTGAGCTGCAATTTATTTAGAGCTTAGTAAATAAAAATGGTTAAATTTTTTTGCAAAAAGTTCTTGATGCCAGTTCAATTTGATTGCAAGAAAACATAATTAAAACTCACACCAAAATCTTTTTAATTGTTATTTTTCATAGAAAAATTTGACTGTACTCTAAATAAATTATTACACAGTTAATTTGATCATTTTTATTTACTCTTGTTAAATCAAAGATTTGGTTTTGCTAAATATTTTTTGGATCTTTTCTGTTATGGCCCCACCACTATCTTGAAACCTATTAACCCAACAATAACAATGAAAGCAAAGCAAGTCGATGCGTATGGGGGTTTGCAAGCTTTCATTTTGCATGAAAGGGTTATCTCAAAAAATTATCTGATCTGCCTGTGGCGACATTTACCCACCAGATCACCAGCCAATGGGGAGGGATAGTTTCGTTCCAGAGAGGTGAAGGGTGCGATAGCACCCGGAGACGGCTAGACCCGATATAAAAGGCATTATGATCTAAAAATAAGGGAACCGAAGGCTCGCCGATATCCTCAGTTACTTGTAATTAAAAATTCCAACTATACATAATCTCGCAAAATAAATATTTACATAGCAATCCCATGAGCGCCTCAACAATAAATATTGCATGAGTTGTGGTGCTATAACTGTAGATTTCTGAGTGGTGGTGCTATAACAGAATAGATCCTAGTTTTTATTTTATTTTCCATCTCTTTGTGTTGATGTAATCTGTACTTTATCTTGACATTAGTTAATAATTTTAAATATTTATGAAAACAAATTTTTTTATACAAAATTAGTTTTCTCTTTGTAATACTTTAGTTAAAACAATAAAATGGCATTAAAAAAAGAATGAAATTTTTTTCTCAAACAGCCAACTTTATATGAGATTTTACTATCTTTCCATTTCTGCTAATACTTGATTAGTTTACTTGGGTCTAAATCATGAAACAGAAGCATGTCCATTGTTTTACATCAGCTCAACATTGTACTATTGCAATTCCACAACTGTCCTATTTACAGTACTTCCTTGAAGCTTATATATTATAGCCAAGGTCAAAGGAATTTCTATAGGTTCAAGTTTTGTGTATGGACGATTGGCATTGAAAGCGAGAGTAATGGGAATGCATGTCCTATCGTTGTACGAATGCAGCTCAGAAAGGACCTTCTTACTCTCCTTTGCTCAAGGGTCCTGTGGTATAACCATCTTCAAGCCCCTGGACCCTCAACTTTCTTGGACTTTCATCACAAACCCATGCAATCACACCTCTAATCCCTGAATACTTCAGAAGGTTCACTTGTTCATAAATGAAAAAAATTGAATGAAGTTGAAACTGATAAAAAGAAATAATCTTGGGGATTTTTACAGCATACATTTCGGAGAAGAAATATGAGTCATAAATTACCTTCTATGCATCTTAGTCCTTTTCTTTTCCTCCATTTTAGTTAAATGGACAATTTACTAAGTTTAGTTAAATGATTCCCACCATTTCCCCCTCTATTACCTGTACCATTCGTGTCCTTTGTTTTTCAAATCTGTTCATCCTGCATAAAATTAAGTTTTGATATCATAGATATCAGTACATATTTATATTCATGAATGTTACAATCATGAAAAATATTTTGAACTTTCTATTTTATTTGAATATCATATGCCAGTATAATTTTTATATCTGATCAGGAAATATTTTTTCTGCAGTGACTGGGGCCAGCTTTGTTGTTTTCAATGGTGCATTGAAAGCATCTGCAAAACTTACAGCCAAGTCCTCTATCGTTGAGGATGGATTGATGGTACAGGTGGGTGCAATTAATCTTTTATATATCATTGTTTTCTATACTCCTCGTGCCTTTTAACTGCTTATCTTTTCTTTGTTCAAGAAACTTTGGTCACCATCCAAAAAATGTGTTTGAGAAGGCCTGTCACTTGTGTATTTTGATTACAGTCCTCAAATGGTGTTTATATTGTGTGAACAAACTCATGGTCTTTAATCTCTCTTAAGTACAGTTACTCTCATCTGCTATGATCCCTATTTCAGTGATAAAGAAATTAATGCTGCAGACATTTCTTGCATGTGTGGAAACTACCTTTTTACCATATTTAATCGATTCTAAGCTGGCACCGATCGTAAGCCGACCCCCACTTTTCACAAGGCCACGCAAAGAAAAATTTAGATTTTAAAGTGCTTAGACAGCTGGGGACATTTATTTCAAAATACCAACAAGTATGAATGCCTCAGATTTTCAGTTCGTAATTAAATAAAGAGTATCAATTAAAATTACGGCGACATAAAATACATTTTATTCACTTATTCATAACAACTTCTACTAAAAGAGTAATTTGACCTTATTGTCCCCCGGGATCTTATTCTCATAAAAAAATAGCCGTTTCTCGTCAATCAAATACGGACACCGTATTACGTAACATACATTAGTACTACACGAGTATCACCTGGGCACTCCGTTTCACTTTTATTCTTAAATTATTCTCCCAAGTTGGCTGCTATGGTGCCTAAGGCACGAGGAAGTAACGGTACGCTCGGGAAATCCCAGTATGCACATGCTAAACACAATAAATCAAAATAGGTAGAGGAGGGAGGGGAGGGGGGTAGGAAAGGCAAATGTTTCGATTCACAAGTAAAGCAAAACATTGTATACATATGTAGCTTCTTACGCATACAAGCGCTATCGCTGTTTTTTACGACTTTGATGCGCCACGTATTATTTACATAATTTATTTCTTCGTAGGTGTTCAGTCATTTTGATTCTTTTTGCATACATTTAAAGTAGATGGTTTACTTCCACTTTAATACACTTATATCTCACGTTATAATGTAACTACGGACATAAATTCATTGACTACTTTTTTACACCGATTCTAAGCCGAGTGGCGATTTCTGAGATGGTAAAAAGGTAAAAAAAAAGTCGGCTTACAATCGATTAAATACGGTACTTGTCTTTCACCAATTAAGTGACTATTTTTTAAAAATGAACTTACATATGATCTAATGGTACAGATACATCTGGCTTTATTTTGTCTAGTCATATTTGATCTTTGAGACTCCCTGAACCAAACTTTCCAAAGCATGGTTTAAGACAGTCATGTTCAAATTTTTTGATGTTTCAGATAATCATCGCTCCAATGATTATCTATTTTAAAAATTTATAACCCCCTTTCTAATGTGTTAAATTCAAATTTACATTGCGATTAATTGTTGACTGTTTTGGACTTAGGTTTTGCCAGATACACTGACTACCCTCCGCAATGCACTACGAAATGCAGAAGACTTTGTTATTCCTTGCGGACCTGTTTCTCCAGCCACTCCATCTGTTCAACAATCTAAAGATGATGATAATGAGAACTCATCTACAGCACACAGTCAGCCTATTCCTGATGAGGTGGTGATCATCCGATGGGTGGAAGATGACAAAAATTTCAATATAGGGTGAGTTGGAATTACTCGTCTTGAAAGGGTTTCTATCTCTATATCAAGAAATTAGAGGTAATTTTTATATTCAATTAGGGTCAAGAGTCCTATCGATGGCATGGCTTTGGATGGAGTTCCTTCAATTCGTGTTCACAATGGCACTAACTATGTCAGTGACACCAAATTCATAAGGTGGACAGAGGTGTTTCTCATTCAGGTAAAGTAATTCTTCAATAATTTTATAACACATTGCTAATAACTTACTTCTGCCATCATGCATGCTTGAAATTTTTTCTCTCTCTTTAACGAATTGGTGCAATCTATTGATGCAGTGTAATGAAGCTCCAGGAGGTAGGGGTGATACTATGGACATCAGCCGAATATCAGAGTCTATAGCTCATGCTGCTTGCCTTGCTCTGCACCCTTACCTTGACCTCTTGTGGTCCCATGCGCTCACTCTGATTGCTGTTAGAGCAACTCTTGGACCAGACAGTGTAAGTCAACTACCCTTGTTTTTTTCAATATTATTACCTTTTACAGGTGTTAAATTTTTGTATTTATCAGATACTATGTTATTAAACTGCAAAATTGAATCATAATTACATAATTTGTTATAATATTTTATAGTTTCCTATGGCCTAAATCTATATTATAAAAGGCATAGGATTCTTGTTTTCTTGTCTATACACTTTTGAATCCACTCTTTAGATGTGATTTAAGATAATTTCTGAGAAGGTACGAGTTTGAAATTTGGCAGGAATGCATGAATCTCGCATAAAAAGTCAATGATGAAAGAATAATCTTGAAAAAAGACTGGTTTGACTCCAAGAGAACATTTCTGTTTCCCGTATGAAAACACGTGAAATACGACATTTCAACGTGCAGGCTTTCACTCTTTTACAAATTAAAATTAGAAAAAACTGACCTACAATCACTGTACATAGACTGTTTTAAAGAAGAATGTACAGGTTTTCTTATTCTTATCATCGATTTACACCTTCCATTCGAAATTACCCACATTTAATGAATACACATATGTGACAGATTTTGACCAAATATCGTTCTTTTATCGATAAGTTTCCTGGACAACAAATGTCATTGTTGAGACTCGAGATTCCTATTGTTGCCACAATATTCATATGTAATATGATAGAAATATGAAGCATTCACATAGATGGAGTGAGAGGGAGGCAAGGTAATGAGAGGGAGCGAGAGGAGCAAGAGGGAGCGAGAGGGAGGGAAAGGGAGCCAGAGGGAGCAAGAGGGAGGGAAAGGGAGGGGAGGGGGATGGGGGAGTTAAAGAGGAGGGAGGGGAGGGTGGAAACACACACGCACGCACGCATGCACACACATGCGCACACACGCGTGCACAAAGCTGAAGTGCCCATTGAATTTCAACGTATTTAGTGAATCTAAAACTTCGACCGTGTAACATGTAAGAAAGAAAATCTTGCAAAAATAACGTATAAACTCACTCCCCCTCCCTTCCACCCTCTCCTTCCCTTCTCCCCCTCCTTCCACTCTCTATCCCGCTCCTTCCCTCCCTCCCCCTCGCTCATGCTCCTTCCCTCCCTCCCCCTCACTCCCTCTCCGTCTCTCTCCCTCTCTTGATATCTTCAAAGGTTTGAACATCACAATTTGTGGAAAATCTACGTCTAACTATTTAAGTTGCTTACGTAGTTTTAAAAACAGTTTGCTTTGGAGAACTCTATGTCACACTTTGTGTTTCTTTCTTCACAATTTTTATGTTACCTGCAGGGTAAAATTATATACCTATGTGAAGTTTCGTGACGATTTCTTCAAAACATAAACTGTAAGTAAATCCAGCAAGACAACAATAATCAACAATAAATAAATGAACAAAGGAACACGAAATGATTTAATTTAATGAAAGACAAAAAAGTAAATAGAGAACATTTAAGAATATTACAGTGAATATTACCCTCAGACCATTAGCTCGATTCTCTCATCCACGAGTTCTGTTACAAGAAAATTGTTTACATCATCAATACTTTGGAAACAATGAAACGATTTATCCAATCACAATTTGTGGAAAATCTACGTCTAATTATTTAAGTTACGTAATTTTACAAATATCTTCCTTTGGAGAACTCTACGCTACACATAAACATCATTAAAAACTGTTTATTAGTAATATTTCAATTATAATCAACAAATATTAGTATTTCAAAATTAGAATTATTATTCATGTTTTACTAACCTGCTGTACATAATGAACAGTTTATTATGATGCAATTATGAGACTCTTAAATCGTTATCCTCATCAAATAATTCCTTACCATGAGTTATGCTAAGCTATCCCAATACAAAAAACATTCAGTTGTCAAAATAAACAAAATTTGTTCAGTTAAAAAGGAAAGAGACAACAATACCGGTGGCAATGGTAGTCATAATAAAAATGGCAATATTTAACAAAAATTTGCATTTTTAGTGATTAATATGAGATATTTCAAATTTCTAGCGGAAAAAGACAGAGTAAGAAACCTTATAGATTTTTCTTTACTATAGTACAAATACGAAGTTCACAGATCAATTATTTCTGATTTAATTTGGCAAAAAAATAAAACCCTGCACGTCAAATTTTTTATTTTTACGTGTTATCTTGTGGGAAATACAAAATTATCCTTTGTCTTTTTGCAAGATTTTTTTGCCTGAAACCTTCCCAGGGATGACATAAAAGCATGTGCTATGTTTGAAAGTTTTTTGGACTTTGTATTCTTGAGTTATTAAGTTACAAACATATAAACATACAAACATTCTCCTTTATATATATATATATATATATATATATATATATATATATATATATATATATATATAAAATCACCCCTCGGCTTAAATGCGAGTCCGAGGAAAATTTGGGTTATGGTTAAATCTTGAAGTCTCTCATTGAATTCGCATTCAAATGATAGTATTATATTTTTCGTACAGTAAATATTTGACCTACGATGAATATATATAAAAATACCGTATTCACCTGAATCTAAGACGACCTTTTTTTCCAAATTTTCAGCTGTAAATATCAAGAGTCGTCTTACATTCGAATACGAAGTATATTTAAGCATTTAATCAATGGTTTTTACAACAAATGGTATATTAGAGTAAACAATTCACAACAGCAAATTCAAGTACGTACATAAAGAAGTGAAATAAACAAATAGTAATAACAATAAGAAAAACATGACGGGAATAATAATTATTTAGACTAATAATCATCGTCGACGATCATAACACAGACAACGTTCTTTCATCTTGCACGTAATGGCAACCCAATGTCAAAACAAATGAGAGCGGAAATCATTGGGATTCCCCTTTCAAACGACGCACCGCGTTTCACTAAGTGTGACAGTAATTTTGAGTTGTGCATTCTTGATTTAAATGCACAACCCTTAAGTTAAAATGACAGATCATGTTGAAGTACGTGGCACGAGTGCAAAGGGAAAGTTAACAAAGGAATTAGACGGAGCTAAGATACAAATTTTAAGCTGATCGTGATAAATTACGCCGAAAAAACTAATAACTGTGATGCGAGTAGAAAGTTCGGTGTATCTGAGGCAAATGTGCGTCGATGGAAACTCTCAAAACAGGAACTAGAAAAAGCCAAAGCCACAAGGAAGTCGCTCAGTGGTCCAAAATTAGGCCGATTTCATGGCATTGAAGAAGAAGTAGTCAAGTTTGTGCGCACCGTGAGGAAGAACGGTATGCCTGTTTCGACTGAAAGTATTATACTTAAAGCTAATGAAATTACTAGAGGACTTAATATATCATTGTAAGAATTCAAGGCCAGCAGAAGTTGGTGCGTGAGAATGATGCGGCGAAATAATTTTTCTTTACGGCGACGAACTTCGTCAGAAATTGTCAGAAGACTATGTTGAAAAACTTCTCGCGTACCAGAAATACGTAATTGGACTTAGAAAAACCAATAATTACCTTTTGAGCCAAATAGGAAATGCCGATGAAACTCCGGTTTTCTTCTACATGCCATCTAATTATACTGTGAATGAAAAAGGTGCGAAATCCGACCTAATTAAAACTACAGGCAACGAAAAAATGCCGGTAATGTTGGCGGTTTTAGCAGATGGGACTAAATTACCACCATATGTGATTCTGAAGCGGAAAACAATGCCTAAGAAACATTTGCCAAGTGGAATAATAGGTGTCAAGAAAAGGGGTGGATGACTAAAGAACTAATCAGAGATTGGTTACATGTGGTGTGGAATAGACGGCCAGGAGCTTTACTGAAACAAAGAGCAATGCTTTCACTGGATGCATTCAAGGACACTTATCTCCTGAAATTAAAAACATAATGAGTGCGATGAATATTGATCTTATTGTAATACCTGGAGGAATGACATCGCAATTTCAAGTTTTAGATGTTGCTGTCAATAAGTGTTTTAAAAATAATTTAAAGGTTTTGTATTCTGAGTGGTTACAGAGTGGAACTCACACTTTAACACCAAAAGGAAATCTTAAGAAACCTGAAGTTGCAATGCTCTGCCAATGGATCAAGGCATCGTGGCAAGAAATAAATGCAAAAGTAATAGTGAAAGGATTTAAGAAATGCTGCTTATCTAATGCCATGGATGGGAGTGAGGATGATGTTTTGTGGGAGACTGATGATGAAGTTGAGAGTGATAAAGATAGTGAGCATGAGGAAAATAGTGAAGGTTGCATAGACAGTGATGATGACTAATTTACTTTATTTTTAATGTTATCTTAAAATGAATGCTACCATTTAATTTGTTTGAAAACCTGAATGGTTCTATTTTTGATGTGATCTTATGATTTTAAAATGTTAAAAGACAATGACATTCAAGAAAAGTATAAGAGAAAATAAATATTTCACAAGATTTATAATTTTTGTAGTAATGAAGGTCAATTTGAGCTTTTTTCTCTTTTGGAATCATAAAAATGGGGGGTCGTCTTAGATTCAGGGTCGTCTTGGATTCGGGTGAATACGGTATCTTGGCGAGATCGCTTGCTTAAATTGACGGTTACGCAAAATGCGTTGACGGCTTTGAATGCTTTTGAATTTCGGTAAAACTTTACATGGAACGTGCATAATTATAACAATGCAATTTTTTAAGGCAATGTAAATGCTAATTTCATTGGAAATAGACTTGAATGAAAAAATTTCTTGGCAAGATCGCTTTTACTATATTTGACCTTTTGTGAAAATGAAAATGAATGAAATTATTGTCACTGAATGTGGAACATTATTCAGCAACGCAAAATTATTAATTGGAGTAATATTTCAAAATGTCAACAATTAAACCATTTCCCACACATTTCTTTGATCTTGAATAATGTATTCTAAGACGTGCATGAATCCCCGGCACACTTTAGCATAAAATCTACGAAATTTACGTTTTTGCCAAAAAATTGTGGAAATATTTGGGGGGTCGGCTTAAATCCGAGGTCGGCTTCTATTCGGGCAGATACGGTGTGTGTGTGTGTGCCTGTGTACACACATACAGTAGAACCTCATAAATCCGGCACCCTCAGGACCTAGCACGAGCCGGATTTTAGAAAATTCCGGTTTTTTGAAAATGTTGCACATTGCCTAAGTATCCAGGGGCAAATCGGCCTATTGCGGGATAAAACAAAAGAAAGCTTTTTGTAATTTATATAATGTATTTCAAAATTTAATCAGAAATCACGCCAGAATATTTTAAAATATGAAATACATACACAAAATGTATGTAAATAAACATGCAAAATATTAAATAAATCATAATAGACGCCTTGCCCTCTTGCCACCCTTGGCTGCGCCACTGCACCTTCATACCATATCACGGCCTATACGTAAAAAAAATAAAATACACAACATTAAAATACAAAATTTACACCAAAACTTATAAAAGAAAGAATCATTAACAAGTGGACGAATTTGGAATAAGGTCATAGCAAATTTAACGCACACTTACCAATTTACACGTCTCGTTTCTACTCTCGATGGCTAGACGATAAGGTCGAGACAGCGTCTTTAGCTGCGGGAATGCAAGGCTCATAAATTTCAGTGTTGGAAGCTTTTTGCAGGTTTTTCTGCGAAATTGTCTTGAACATATCACACAGATTGCTTCATACATTGTGGTCTTTCCTTAATAATTTTATCTTTAATTAGGTACAAATTCATCATATTCTGATTCGATGCATCACCGCTGCTCTAAAGCCGATATTGTATCAGTGACTAATTCTATGCAACGGTCAATTGAAGGCTTGTTTGCAGCTGCATTGTCATCATCGTCACTTTCACTTTTTCGTAATTCTCATGTTCGGGTTCCAAAACCATTTTAACTATTTCTACGTCAGTTAGCTGATTCACTACAGGCACTTAATTGTCGTTTTCCATCCAGTTTTCAACGTCTTCTTCTTCCAGACCCTTCATGAAAGCGTAATTCGTCGATCCCTTAGCAAATTCCATAATTTCAGACACCAGTCTCTTTTTGTCACTCACATTGAAACCTAGAAAATCTGGTGGTGATTCATCACATCCTTCAAACATGCTTGCAGGCCACAAATTATGCCAGGCATTTTTCAGTGTTTCGGCCATTACATCAGTCCACACTTTAGCTAGAGTCCAAATCGCGTCCTTAATGCTAAATTCCTTTTTAAATCCGTCAACACCTTGGCCTCTATTGCAAGCAACAAGCAATTTCTGCATAAATTGCTGTCTGTAATAGCACTTTAGTGAGCGTAATATTCCCTGATCCATAGGTTGAATAATAGATGTACAATTTGGAGATAAATAAACCACACGCACGTTACCCAATACCAAAAGTGTTGCATCAGGATGGGCAGGACACTTATCTAATGTCAGAATTATTTTACAATCATCACCTAGTCCCTTAGATTTACAATGAGCACGTGCCTCCGGTGCAAAATAATTCAAAACCCAATCCAACAATAATTGAGAAGTTATCCATGCACGTTTATTAGCACGGTAGTTGACAGGAAAATTCTTTACACCCTTTAAAGCACAAGGGTGTGCACTTTTACCAATTACAGTTAGCGTTAGTTTGTGCGTACCTGCTGCATTTGCGCACGCAAGAACCGCCAGCCTCTCCTTTGACTCCTGCACTCCAAATGCCACATCCTCATCGGCAGCTGCAAGTGTGCTCCGAGGAAGACATCGCCAAAATAATCCTGTCTCGTCCGCATTATATATTTGCTCTACAGTAAGATTTTCATCCAAAATTAACTTCGTAAACTCCTCTACAAATGTTTTGGCACCATCCGAATCGGCTCTAAGTTTTTCGCCAGACACTACTAATTTTCGTATTCCATGGCGAAACTTGAAGCGATGAAGCCAACCTTGCGAATAATCACAAGCTTTATTGATTTTCTAATCGTCGTGGAATTTCTTTGCTTGCTGTATTAGCAATAGGCCTGATACCGGTACACCTTCACTTTTTCTTTGTCGAAACCATTCAAACAATACTCTATTGATATCGTTGACCCTGGAAGTGTGTAATGTTTTTCGGCCTTAGGAGTGTCGCTGTCTGCATAAAATGTCAGCAACTCATTGTTTTGTTTCTTCAAGTCATACACAGTAGAACTGCCTACGCTATATTTTTCAATAGAAAGAGATTTATGTTTACGCTTCATAATAATACTGGAGGGGTTTTCAGCTTTTTTTTGAAGACATTCCCATATGAACTTGAGCAATATCACACTAATGAAAAACACATGCGATCGCTACGAATATGAATACGCGACTGTATACAAGTTATACAGTGTGACTGTGAAAACTATTCCCTAACATGTACCAACATGTATTGGTCAGCTGACAATTAGACTCACTCACACATACAGTGTAACTGCTGCCGTCAAATTGGTTCTAGAATTCGCGAATTTTGATGCAAAGCGGTGCGTTTATCGTTCCATAGCGGATTAGGCCACCTGCGGCAAAAATTTTAAAAAGTGCCGGATTTTTGATAATTCCGGATTTTCAAGTGCCGGATTTATGAGGTTCTACTGTGTGTGTGTGTGTGTATATATATATTAGTGATGCACCAAAGCTCGGCTTCGGCCTCTGTATTCGGCCAAAATCTGCTATTTGGCTTTGGCCTTGGCCTCAGCCTTTGGATGGCCGAATAGCCGAATACTACATATTTTTTTTTGATAAAATGAAAAATGATAATGACATAATAGAAGAAAGCTGAAAACACTAAGTAAAAGCATAATACATTGAGTTTTTGCCAATACAATTCACATATCTTGGATTCAGCCTGACAATTATGTGCTACCCGTTTTTATGGCCTACGACGTATCATATATTAGTGTATTCCAATATGTGGACAGTTCGTTTATTTAGAATACTCCTCATTATTTTTGATGATATGAAGTTTGGTAATGATATGGCACGTACTTTTTGAGTTAGAGTGCCCACAATAACATACACGCACACACAGACATCATTCCGAAAATAGTCTAAACGTGTACTAGGGACCTCAAAACGTGTATTTCCGTTGAAATCTTGAAGTCGATTTTTTTCGTGAATACAATACTTTCCCATTACTACGTATGGAGAAAGTAAAAATGACCTCTTCTCACACTTCCATGGTCAGGCAGCAAAATTGGAAAAAATAAAATAATTCATTACGACATTTCCTAACAAAGAATTGTCTCACTTAGGTTGTTCTGTCCTTGAAAGTATAAAAATTAGTGATGCACCGAAGTTTGGCTTCAGCCTCAGTATTCGGCCTCGGCTTCGGATGGCCGAATAGCCGAATACTACATTTTTTTTTTGATAAAATGAAAAATGATAATGACATAATAGAAGAAAGCTGAAAACACTAAATAAAAGCATAATACATTGAGTTGTTGCCAATACAATTCACATATCTCGGATTCAGCCTGACAATTATGTGCTACTCGTTTTTATGGCCTACGACGTATAATATATTAGTGTGTTCCAATATGTGGACAATTCGTTTATTTAGAATACTCCTCATTATTTTTGATGTTTTACTGTACTGTGTAAGTAGCAGACAACCTCTGACATTTGGTTCACGTTTTTGCATGACGTAATATGACGTATAAACAGCGCCATCGTGCCAAAACCAAAATGACACAATTTCGACTGAGTTTTTGTTTCATTTTTGAATTTCATAAGTACAGACATTTTTATATAACAGAATATATAATAAACTTAACAAGGCTGGGATTCTTTGTATATATCTCCATATTAACAAAAAAATTAAGTAGATTTCTATAGAACACATTAGTGTTCATTAGTTGGTGTTTCAGGTTGGTAGTGTTTTAAAAACGATTTTGGAAATTCCCCGGGAGAAATATTCTTGTGATTGTAACCATCTTTCACAGTCAACATTGGAGATGTATGCAGATTTTTCATAAACCCAGAACTTATTAGTAGTATCATTTTAAAATTTAATAGGTGAGGCTAAGGCTCCGTCCCATGTACAAGCAACGCGGGCGGTACGAGCGACTAAGTGGAAAAACAATACAATGTAATGTAATGGCGGTGTCCCAAGTTCTGGCGTCAACGCGTGTACTTGTGCGAGTGGTGAGCAAGCATCTTCGAAGCGATCAACACACTTTGTTTTCAAAGCGAGCGACCAGAACCAACGTTGTGGCAAATACTTTGTATTTCAGCATTTTCTTTGTAGTTTTATCGCCGTTTTAAGTTGTGTTCTTCCACTGCTATGGAAATGAACAAAAATTTAATTTCCGAGATCCAAAAGAGTTCCATCTCATAGAATTTAAAAGATAAAAATTATTTTAATCATTTTTAGCCAATTACCAAGGCCGAAGCCGATATTCAGTGCATCACTAATTTATGCTAATGGAGATATTCGGCCTTGGCCGAATACTGATTTTAATATTCGGCCATTCGGCATACGGCCAAAATGAGTATTTGTTGCATCTCTAATATATATATATATATATATATATATATATATATATATATATATATATATATATATATATATATATATATATATATATATATATATATATATATATATATATATATATATATATATATATATATATATATATATATATATATATATATATATATATATATATATATATATATATATATATATATATATATATATATATATATATATATATATATATATATATATATATATATATATATATATATATATATATATATATATATATATATATATATATATATATATATATATATATATATATATATATATATATATATATATATATATATATATATATATATATATATATATATATATATATATATATATATATATATATATATATATATATATATATATATATATATATATATATATATATATATATATATATATATATATATATATATATATATATATATATTCGAGGGGCCAAAAAATTATATATATATATATATATATACTTCACTTCAGCTCTGTTTGAATTCGTCGTGCATTTGTAGAATGGATAGATAAGATTCTGTATTGTGGTTTGGCTGTCCAAGTAGTTGATCATAAGAGAGTTTGATTTTTATGAAAGTTCATGTATTTTGAACCCGGATACTTCGAAGTTGTAATTTTTTGGCCCCTCGAACTTCGAAATAATGAAGGTTTACTGTACTGTTATTGAAATTTATTCTGTGAAGCTTCGAGGGGATAGTACAATAGCTGAATATCACCAATGTGGAAACAGTTCATTGGTTGACGATCTAGTTTGTTGATATTTTTTAATCTGACAATGAGCCATGAAAAATCACCAGCTTGGCCATTTGAGCTTTATCCTTCACCTTGAGCATTATGAATGGAAAAACAATCATATTTTGTTGAGTGACTATGGCTTGTAAAATTGCTTCCTAGGAATGTAAGTTTGAAAAGTTTGCATACTTTTTACTTTACTGAGAAAGTATAGTAATCTTGAAAAAATTTGACCTCAAGATTTTTATACTCATGGTATGAGTTAAAAATTTACTAAACTTTAGTGTTAATCATTTACCTTCTCATAACTGATTATTTGAATGATCACCAATCTGGACTTGGATATAATATCCTGGACGTTTTCTTAAAGCTATCTATTATAGGCTTTCAAGTTAAGTAATTTCAGCATTGTGCAGTTTCTGAATCAATCTATGCATGGCTGATTTTTGGTGTTTGTGATTGTCTTAAGGTATTGTGAATGATGATTTTGTGTAATATTAATCTTTGAATAAGACATTTTATATGCATCAGATCAAATTAATCTCAAAATGGGTTATGAATAAGCAAAAAATTTAGCATTTTCACCCAACTATTCCAAGAGAGACAATGTGTCTGCTGGGCGAGACAGGTAATGTATGGCACATTCAGATCTGGCGTGACCAAAAGAGGGATAGTAACTTTTTCTGAGCAGACATTTATGTAATTAGAGGGGAAGGGGGTCATGTTCCTTTCAGGTAAATTTTATTTTGTGTATTCATCCTAATACAGTAAACTCCCAGTTATCCGGAATGCCAGGAGAATTGGGTTTTCCTGTTAAGTGAATATTCCGGTTGCTTGAGAGTTTTATTGGATAGGCCTTAATAAAGCATTTTGATACCAAAATAAGAAACAGATGCACACCTTGGAATTGCTAACCTATAGACAAGGTAATCTACTCACAGTAATTCTTAAATAATTCCTTGATATTCAAGGAAGTAATGAAATTCAAATATACAAGCATTCAACATGTTTAACCGCATTGTTTTAATATTACATCCTACAGATTTTCTCATATACCTATCGCTATAAGCTTCTCTTTTGTTCTAATAATAACTGGAGGTAAGAGTTAACATAGTCCAACCCTTAGGATTTTCTGACCAAAAATATGGTTTCCTTGTCTGTGAAAAGGAGAAAAATTCTTGAGGCAAATTGATATTGAACAAAAGAGAAGTGAATAGTGACATGCAATCATGGCACCATTACATACAGTGCAATTAGTAAAGTCACAACATTATCGGCAGCTTCTTGGTCAGCTGATTTATTATTACCCGAAACATCTAGACGTCTGATCCTATGTTAATCTTAAAACACGTGATAGCCATCCATATGAAAATGCGCACGGTTCGCTAATCTCCATTTGTTTATAAAATCTTGAGCCTTTTCAATCAACATTAGTCCAGAAATAGGGACTCCCTTTATAGAAAACCATTCATAAATAGCAACATCCAATTGTGCAAGTTTTGGGTTACGAAGAGTGCACCAATATTCAATTCCTCTAGCTGCCTCAGAAGATGTAACGAATTTCATTAACTGTGATTTCTGTGCCTTAATGTCATAAATAGTGAAAGAACGTACATTGAACTCTTTCATTGCAGTTTTCTAAATGTTTTATTATATCAAGTTGTGTTGGGTTAATGTTAGCACAACCCATTTCCTTTTGTCACCTTTAGTGCATATTGGAGTTTTAGGATGCATTTAAAAAGGTCGTGCAAAATATTTTATTATTAACACAGAGTCCAAGAAACATCCACAATTACGCATCGTGACTGCTAAAATCGTCAATTTTAGTGGTAACGTTCGAAATTAGATGTATACAAAAAATTGCTGAAAGCAGCAATTTTAGCGGTAAAATTCCAAACAAGATGTAAAAAAATTGAGTGGCAGGAGATGCCGGTTGCTTGAGAATTCAGGTTGCATGAGTGCCAGATAACGGAGTTTACTGTGCATAGGAATTTGTTGAACCCATCTCTCTCTTTTTGTTCTTAACTGTCTCAGGAGGGCTATGAGGCTGGTTGTGGAGGTTCAAAACTTCCTCCTATCTACATGAATGGCCTTGACAATGAGCTGGTGGGAGTACTGCACAGAATTGAGGCCCGTCCAAGAGATGGTAACCTGGTGTTGGAGCTTCTCTTCCACCTGATGGAACTGTGATATTGAACTTTTATCCCCCTCATACTCTCCTCCCTTCTTGACTGGCTCTATAAATAGCAGACAACATTTCTGGATGGCAGCATGGAGCTTTATTGGTTACTCTCATGTAAGACTGATAATTCCATTGGTGAGTGATATGTGTTTTGCCAAATTATGTTCTGAACCAGTGTTCTCCTGTAAGCAACCGAACAGCTGATTTATAATACTAAATTAGCTAGATGTTAACTGCATTTTATGAACCAAAATAGTATGTTTATAATTTCATGCACTGAGAAAACATTTATGAATCTCCTATATTATTTATGCAGTCATTCTATAATTATTAATTTTGTGTATGCTTGTGTAGAAATGATATTTTGTAAAAAGTAACTTTTAAGTTTACTAATGACTTTTGGGAGAATTTTTGAGCAAAGAGTATTTACTTGGAGGAAGGAAAGCAATGTAAAGGCCATGTGTCTGAATTCATTGTTGAATTAAAATTTTTTAGCAGTTATTAAAGCTTTGATCACATTTTTATATAACTTACACATGAGTACTGGAAAATATTGATTGCAATAAGTGTAATTATTAAGTAGTTATGTGATTTGTTTAGGTTACAACAGTTCCCTTGGCTAGTTGATGCTTGCAACAATCAGGTGCCTTAAGTGTACTCATTTGCTCAATACATAAGATTTATTTGTATTTAATCGACATTTTACAAGTTCATTTCTGTAAATTGTGTGGCTGATTATCTTGGATGGAGTGAGAAACTAGAAATCTGTTCAAATTGATTTACTATACATTTTATAAAGGAATTGTTTTTAAAACACCATGTTCAATTATACCTGCAGAATATTAAGGCAGTTGGAGTTTGAAAAATATCATTTGGTAGTTTATAAATTACTGCTTTGTCCTTGTACAATCCAAGAAATTCATACAAATTTTGTTGGAAGTATTCTACTCTAAATATTTTGTTATCCTACATTTGAACCATTTTAATTTTTGATTATTCTGAGTGTTAATGTGTTTTTAAAAATTGTAAAGAAATTGATCATGTAAATATAAATTTTATTATATGATCTTTATGGTTATACTAAAAATGGAAAATATTTCAATATAAAGAAAAGGTAGTTACATAAATATTTTTCTTCCTAGTTAGGGAATTTTTCAAACATTGGAGAGCTGGTAAAATGTGAGATTTACTTTCCTATGTAAATAGTATTAACTGCTGTAGTTATTTGCTGGCTTTTAAAAGAAATTTATGAGAAACAAAACCTGAAGTAAGTTCTTTGGTGAGATAAGCATTTCTAGTCTTGTAAAACTGTTTGGCAGTGAATTTAATTTGCATAAAAATAAGCCAAATTATGCAGTTTCTTTTTAAGCCAAAAATGTGATTTATTTAAAAGCCCATAATTCCTTCAAATAGATAATGGTTAAAAATGATTGTATGTGAAGTTGACCCTGACTTAATGAAATTATTTTGGAAATAACATTCAAAAACAATATTTTTAATCCAAATATTCCCATATTACAGATAAATGTACTTTTAAAATACATAATAATTGTTGGAAATAAACAATTTTAGTGAAAGAATAAAATGCTGTCATAATTTTATTCCATTAAAATGTGTCTGCAGATATAAATATTTTAATGCCCTCATGAATTGAGTGCTGTGATCAGTGCCTGATTACCCAATAGGCATATGCCTAGTGGCCCAAAGCTTAGGTTGACTCTAGGTACCACTTTCTTATTCTTCTTCTCTGTGCCATGTCTGGTCCTCCTGACGTTGGCGATCACTGCAGCGAGTGCATTACGGTCTTCTGCTAGTCGAAACAGCTGTGCGGCATCTTGAATGCCCGTCCAATCACGAATATTCCTCAGCCACGAAGCCTGCCTCCTTCCAACACCTCTTCTACCCTCTATCTTGCCTTTCATAATGAGTACGAGGATTCTGTATCGATCACCTCTCAGAACATGCCCAAGATAGGAAATTTTTCTACATTTTATTGTTGAGAGAAGCTCACGGTCTACATTTGCTCTTCTCAACACCTCCGTATTAGTTTGATGGGCAACCCAAGGTATCCCGAGCATTCTCCGATGGATCCGCATTTCAAATGCTTCCAAGCGGTTCATTGTGTTTACTTTGAGAGTCCATGTCTCCGCCCCGAACATCAGCACTGACCAAATATAGCATTTGACCATTCTCTGTCGCAGCTTTAGGTTTAAGTTATCGTTACAGAAGAGGGTCCTCATTTTAATGAAAGTTGTTCTGGCTGTAGCTATCTGTGTTTTTATTTCCTTGTCGGGGTCGAGTTGGTCAGTGATCACGCTTCCTAGGTATTTAAAGCTCGTTACTCTCTCAATCTCTTCATCTTTTGGTTCTAGTGTGGCATTAGGATATGGTTGGTGGCTAAATATCATAAATTTAGTTTTACTAGTATTTATGGTCATACCCATTTCTTTACCTGTTTCACTGATACTGTTTAGTAGGGTTTGGAGACCTTGAGGGCTTTCAGATAGGATAACAGTGTCGTCCGCGTATCTAATCGCGTTGATCAACTCGCCGTTTACTTTAATCCCACGTTGTTGTTCTTATTCTAAAGGTAGTAAAGAATTGAAATACAGCAATTAAGACAATAATTTATGCAAGTAATTTCGACATCTGATTTAGCTGGTGCAGTTCATTTGGCCTGTACACAGTGGTGGGATTAAAAAATTTTAACAACCGGTTCTCTCTCGTCTTACCCTTCCCCTTCCTAATGAAAAATAAAAACTAAAAAAATATTTTATTGAAATTATTTATTTAACTTCCTTTAAATATTTCCAAGTCGCCACTTGATTATCATCATAATCTTTATTTCTTCCATGTTTGACCCTGTTGTCATCGGCTGTGTGGTTATTTCTCAGCCACGTTTGAACTGAAGGAGTGGGATCCCAGGAATCTAATGGAAGGTCAATCAAATTAATTGTCATCAAATTTGCCACATTTTGAACTGTAAGGCGGCTTCTTTTATCTGAATATATAATATTCATTCTTGAAAACCCTCTTTCTGCCTCCGCAGAACTAACAGCAACGGTATTGATGATATTTTTAGCCTTTTGTACAGTTCTTGGAATCTCATGATTGTGGCGATTTCTTAGAACATTTTCCAGATAGTCGCAGAAATCATTAATGTTGATTTCATAATGAAAGAGTTTATTGAATTCACACAATTTTTCTTTGGTGGCTTTCCAATGGACAACAACTTCATCAATATTCCAAGAATCTGGCTAAAGTATGTTTACTAGTTCATGAATTTTATTATCACTATTTTGTGCATTATTTTTTAATTTTAAGTGATCACAATCCATCAACCTGGCTTTCATATTTTTGATGACTGCTTCCAGTAGTTTTTGATGAGGAAGGCCTACATATGTCTAGACCGTCTAGACCAGGGTTGGCGAACCTATGACACGCATGCCCAAAGTGGCATGCCACTCGCATCTGAAATTTTTTAATTCAAATAATTTGTCACTAAGAACTGCTGTATGTTAGAATAAAACAGAAGTATGTCCATAGTGAATGCCATGAAAGTCAACGTAGAAGTAATCTTAAACAAAATCGAAATTTAAACGTTGTTCTGGCAATCTCTCTGGCATGTGAACATATTTTGCCAGTTTCTATAGATTCGACCGTGGCACGCATGTTGGAAAAGGTTCGCCACCCCTGGTCTAGACACTGAAAAGACGTATGCGATGGCACATTTTTAGTTCTTTAGGATTCCTCAGTGCAGCACTGCCGACTGCCGACTGCCTTCGAACTTGGGCCGAAAAAGAGGTTTGGCAGATGATGCAATGTAATACATTTGGCTTCTTTGTAGGTCTTACACTAGCTGTTCGTGAAAGTTGCTGTTGGATTAACTGTATTACTGTTGTTAAAAGGTCTCCCGTCGATTTAAAGCCACAGTGTGATGTGTTTATCAGTGTACTTGATATCGAAGGAATATCGACGTCGGTCTAGTACGTCTGGTATCTGAAAGAATTAAGGACCGGTTCGGCGAACTCGGGAAATTCTAAGAACAGGTTCGTATGAACCGGTGTGAACCGGCTGAATCCCACCACTGCCTGTACACTACTTGTCTGTTACGCCTATGTGTACGTTGTTACGTGGCAACACCGCCAGGGAATATGGTTCAATGTTCAACCAGGCACGATCATGTTCATACATTTTAACGAATTCCGGCAATATTCTACTATCTATTTTCCTTGAAAACTTTCAGAACCTGACTACAAAGGAATATTTTTTTGTAAAGCTTTTTAGGACAAATTTTTTCGTTAATTTCTTGAAACATCAAAAAAAATTTACAAAAATTTTTTGGAAAATTTTTAAAATTTCTTTCAAAGTATTTTTGGACAATTTATTTTCGAAAAATATTTATATACAAATTTTTTCAAAAATTATTTTCAAAAATTTTTATCGAAAATTTTTTCGAAGTATTTTTTCCGAAATTTTTTTCGAGAACTTTATTCCCGAGAAATTAACAAAAATTTTTTTTTGAGAAATTAAGAAAATATTGTTTACGTAAAATTATTTTGAATTTTTTTCCAAAAATTATATTCAAAAGATTTTTTTTGAAAAATATTTTTGGAAATTTGTTTTTATAAATTTTTTAAAAATTTTTTAGAAAAATTGTTTCGAAAATTATTTTTGGAAGTCTTTAGGAAAAAAATTGCTATAAATTTGTTGAGAAATAAAAAAAAAATTTCATAAAAATAATTTTTAGAAATTTTTTGGAAACATTTTTTCCGAAAGCTTTTTTGGAAAAATTTTATTGTTTATTCAGTATTTTTGTGGATTCAAATTTTTTTTCGGATTCTAAATTTGGTTGTGGGTTCAAATATTTTTACGAATTAACATTGTCTATTGAAATTTTTTGAGGATTCAAATGTATACGGATTAAAATTTGTTGTGAATTCAAATGTTTTATTCAATTTTTTACGGATTCAAATTTTTTGCGGATCCAAATTTTTTGCACTCAAATTATTTTTCGAAATCAAAATATTTTGTGGATTAAATTTTTTTGAGGATTCAAATATCTTTTGTGGTTTCTATATTTTCTGCCGCTTCAGTTTTTATATTTTGAGGATTCAAATTGTTTTGGTGGAATAAATTTTTTTGTGGATTCAATAATTTTACAGATTCAATTTTTGTTAGATTTAAATTTTTTGCGGATTAAAAATTTTTTGGTTTTTTTTTGGAGAATCAAAATATTTTTTGGGATTCAATTATTTTGCGGATTAAAATATTTTTTTCGGATTCAAATTTTTTTTTGCGAATTCAATTTTTTTTATGATTGAAACTTTTGAGGATTCAGTTATTCTGCAGATCCAAATTATTTTGCTGATTCAAATTTTTTTGTGGATTCTATTTTTTTTCCTGATTCTAACTTTTTGTGGATTCAAATTACTTAGGGGATTGAAATTTTTTACTTATTAAATTTTATTTTGTAGAATCAAATTTTTATGGGAATTGAAATTTTTTTGTGTATTAAAATTTTTCGAGGATTCAAATTATTTTGCGGATTCAAAAGTGTTTACGAATAAATTTTTTTATTCAAATTTTTTGATGATTCAAATGGTTTGCGGAATCAAATTTTCTGACCATTCAATTATTTTAGCTAATTCAATTTTTATTGCGGGTTCAATTATTCTGCGGATTCAATTTTTTTTTGCGGATTCAAATTTTTCAGGAAAATCAGGTAAATTAGGAAAATCATGAATTTCAGGAAATTCAGGAAAATTCAGGAAAATCAGGAATATCAGGAAAATCGGGAAATTCAGAAAAATCAGGATTTCCACGAATTTCCTGATTGTCCTAAATTTACTGATTTTTCTGAATTTCCTGATTTTCCTGGTTTTCCTGAATTTCCTGATTTTCCTAAATTTTCTGATTTTCCTGAATACTGATTTTCCTGAATTTCCTGAATTTCCAGAATTTCCTGATTTCCCTAATTTTCCTGAATTTCCTGATTTTGCTGAATTTCCTGTATTTTCTGATTTTCCTGAATTTCCTGATTTTTCTGATTTTCCTGAATTTCCTGATTTTGCTGAATTTCCTGATTTCCCTGAATTTTCTGATTTTCCTGAGTCCTGAATTTCCTGATAGCAATGGCAAGTAAAGTAAGCAGAGAGTTTGATTTTTTAATTTGTTTTTGTGTTTGTAAGTACGTACACGCATGAGCGTGTCTTTGTGTGTGCATCTGTGTGCGACATGCATTCGATAACACCGCGACCCGTCTCATTATTTTGCATTTATATCGAGCGATAGTTACCTTTAATTAATCCCAATAGGTTTAGTTTTTATCGTTCCGCAAGTTGAAATTTTATTTTAGAATAAACGGTGATAACACTCAAGAATATCGCTTTGGGTGAAGGCGTATCGTTCTGTTATTTTGTCGATGCGTATTTTCATGCGCTCATCCAGTTCATACTGGACGATTCTTTTCAGCCTCGTCCGATTCCATGGAAACATGTATATATTCCGAAAATTGGAATGCGGAAGCGAACGCGCATATACATAAACATTACATATATACACACACACACACACACACACACACACACACACACACACACACACACACACACACACAGGGTGTTTCAAAATTATTGCGACAAAATAATAGCGCAATTGCAGATAGTAACTAGATCGAAGATGCGCGTATCTGTTTCACGCTAAGCCCATCCGTTTACGAGAAAATTAGGTGTCTGTATTTTGACGTAACGACCTGGCGCGTACTTTGAATTGAGAACGCGATCACGGTAAAAGCAGAGGGATGGGTGGGCCGTGGGACTTGAGAAAGTAACGGCGGAGGTGAACCGCCTTTAGCAGGAGACATTTGGTAGGATGAGAGACAAGTAAATGAAACATTAACGCGGGTTATTTTAAATGTTTATTGCTAAATTTATTTAGCAATTGCGGTCGACTTATAGCAAGTGTTCAAAATGGCGACCGCTAACTTCAACACTAAGTTCGCAACGGTGCTGTAGAGAACGGCAGACACGCTGGAAGATTTTGGCGGAGTTGCCGACATGCATCCATGATCCTCGGGAAGAGATCTTCCTCCCTCTAGACTGGCGTACTGTAGACAGTTGTTTTTAGATAGCCCCATAAAAAGAAGTCCATGGGCGTGAGATCTGGCGAGCGCTGTGGACAGGAAACTGGCCCACCGCGTCCTATCCACCACCCAGGAAGTACTGCGTGGTTGTTCGGTTGGAGTGTGGTGGCGCTCTGTCATGACAGAACCACATAAATTGGCGTACATGAAGGGGAATATCTTCCAACAGCTCTGGTAGTGCTTTCTCCAATAATTGCCGGTATGTCTGCCCATCCAGTCGACGAGGGAGAACATAGGGCCCGATCAAATAATTGCTGACAATTCCAGCCCAAACATTAATGAAAAATCTTTCCTAATATCCGCGTATTGCCACGCCATTTGGGTTCTCATCGGCCCAGATATGATTGTTCCCCGATAAACCCTCCTTAGTAAACGAAGGTTAATCGGTACACAAAATCTGAGATGGAAACTGCGGATCGTCTACGCACCTGTGCAGAAACCACCGAGAAAATTGTAATCTTCAAGGGTAATGCAGTGGAGTGATGTCTTGCACTTTCTGCTTGAGGAACGGATACAGTTGCCGCTCATGTAGTATCCGTCAGACAGTGCTATGGGGAACACCAACGTCGCGACTAATGGTGCGCGTGCTTGTAGACGGCTGCTCGTCTATGGCCTCTAACATCTCCTCCTCCAAACGTTGTGTGCGGGCCATTCGGTCGTCCGGCATCAGAAGAACGAGGTAACAGCATGCCGGTTTCCCTTAATCTTCTGTCGATGCGTGCAAACAGTGCATGATTGGGATGCCGACGATTCGGAAAGCGATCTGCATAAAGGCGTGCTGCTTCCATTGCATTCCCTATTGCTGTACCATATGCCAGATGCATGTCCAATAGTTCTGTATACGAATACTGCACAGGCGCCATTGCCATGTACCAAACAAATCAAACAATCGTTTCTAGAAGGGGGTGTGGGTGAATGTTAGCATTCTCTTTCAAGACCTCACTTCTGCTAAGCCGCTGCCCGAGGCATTTCGCCTCCCCTCCCAGTTTCCTCCCCTCCGTCGGTTGACGCTCTGCCGCTCAACCGAGTGCCCCCATGATATAGCAGGAGTGGGGCGCTATGCCCCGAAGTAGTTGCTCAGTAGAATTGGGCGCGCAGCTGACTTGTAAAGAGGCAGGAAACTCAAACGGTCGGTAGCGGCACACGTCGCCCGCGTTCTCAATTCAAAATACGCGCCAGGACCTGACGTCAAAATACAGACACCTACATTTCTCGTAAATAGATGGGCTTAGCGCAAAACAGATACGAGCATCTTCGATCTAGTTACTCTCTGCTTTTGCACCATTATTTTGTCGCAATAATTTAGAAACACCCTGTGTGTGCGTGCGTGCGTGCGTGCGTGCGTGCGTGTGTGTGTGTGTGTGTGTGTATATATATATATATATATATTGTAATGGTACGGATTTCCTATTCCCTCCCGCTAGCGAGACAGCGAAAACGCACAACAGACAGGAACCGAGCGCAAAAAGGTACTCCCCCTGAAACCCTGATCTCTCCTGTTACCGAGCGGAATTGCCGCTCAGTACAATAAGTGTCGTTCCGGGCGAGATTCCTCTGCCCTTGCCGACAATAATGACTTTGCAAACTTTATGTCTGGGTGTAAATTATTTGGTGTCGATACTGTATATCCTAGGTGTAACTAGCGAAACAAGTTTGAAGAAAGAACTCGCGAGCAAGTTATTGTAATGAGGACGAACGACACAAACCAAGGAAAACGTAAACAAAAACAAAAAAGGAAAGGAAGGGGAAGCAGGCGACTCGCCAAGCGTATCCCTCCGCTCAACGGTATTGCGCTCGAGCAGGAGGAGGGGGGAAGTAACGGGGCTTTACAGCCGCGGCGTCAGAAGGGGAGGGGATGATCGGGCACCTTTGCCCGGAGAATCCGTTACTCCGAGAACGATCGTAAACGGCAGCCTGGCGGGTAGTGTTATTGCCAGGGGCGGAAAAACATCGCAACTTTTCTTTCTGCGGATGAAGGATCGGCTCCAGGGTGAGTTTCCCTGGGCCGCCGGAACTCTTTTGAGATTTTTGTTCTTAAAAACTCCACAGTGACTTTCTGTGGGGAGGGGAAGAATTATTCCCATGACATCTTTTCACACAGTTGATGGAGATGATAGAGTTAATATTAATGACAGGACAGGAAACAGATTTAAGCCTCATTACTCAAATGAGGGATATTTACTTTGGGCGTTTAAACTTGCATTTCTTTGTCGCGTCATATTGCCAAATATTTAACGTGAGCGGACTGTGTATCAGGGACTTCTCGAAACCGGCGACTCGCATTCGGATGAAGTCGTGAATGGCTGGGATACGGTGTGCTTTTCTAATTTCGTAAGCCGGAACGAGTCGGGAGGTGTTCGTGAGGTAGCGCAGAGTATTATTCTGGAATGTCTCTAACTTGGATAGATGTGCCTTTGCTATGTTGCAGAACAGCTCGCAGCCGTACAGCAGGGTTGGCCCAATAATAGAGGTATATAGCCGAATTTTCTCACCCAGTTTTAATTTGGAATTTTTGCATATTAGGGGAGTGAGAAATTTCCTCACTACGTATGCTTTATGGAGCGCTCCCACTGAAACCCCCGAGACGTCCTATTTAAAGGGTTTCCCCTCTCGCCCCGCCATTACTCAACCGACCGACCTGGAGGGATAGATACCAAGGCTGTCAAAACCCACGAGGAGGGAATGCTGTGCCCGTTTTTTTCCCACTAGAAAACATCTATATCCGTACGTAATATGTGGGTTCTGAGTTACCGAACTCGGATCGTTACATAGCCCTCCTTAAATATTTAGCATAAGTTGGGAAACACTGAAAACAACTTTGATAACATTTTACCTTAAAAAAACATAACCTCCTCTATAAGAACATAACAATTTATGGAATTGTCTTTTTCACTATGATTGAGTTCATAAATTGTTTGTAATTATCTTCAACAAAAAAATACCATTTTATCTTCTCACAGCTCATTTCAAAAACTAGGATGCACGTAATTTTTACAAAACACCACAGTTCTTCTTGATTGTTCTCCTTTTTACACACTTCACCGTCTCTTGCCCGTCTTCTCGCCTTGAAGCGTTTATCTTTCTTTTCCACACTTTCACTTTTGTTATAGGAAATTAACTCATACCTCTGTGATTACTAATACTTTCAAAAGATTAAATTCAGGTAATAATACAACATAATCATATTTACAATCACAGTTGACATCATTGGTTCAATTAAATAATAGGGTTATAAATAACTAGTAGTTTACAAAACATTTAAAGCAAAAATTTCTTTCTTTTCATGGTTTCTATTGAAAGACCTTAAATTATCGCGGATAAAATTAATTAATTTTTATTTCCAAGAGTGGATGGTACGGTTTTAGGCTAGCGAAATTAAAATTTCCAATCTCCGTGCCCTCCTTGCTGAAATAAAAAGCGTTTGGTCCCCCCATTCTCTTAATTTGAAATGGACCAGTATACAAATGATAAAACTTGTGAAACAATTTTGATTCTGGGTGAGACACCTTTGGTGTCCGTAATAAGACTAAATCTCCCACCTTGAATTCATGCGTGCGACTTTTTTGTCTACTTCTTCTGCGATCTCCCGCCTTTCTTAAATTTCTAAGGGCCAATTCCAATTGCACTTCCCTAGGAGTAACTGTATCTGAAGGATTATCTAACAACTTGTCAATCTCTCTTGCCGGTTTTTTTCCGTAATGTAATTCTAAAGGTGTAAAACCTGTGCTTTCATGTTGCACTTCGTTTATACCTTTGTTGATATGAGGGATTAAGAGCGGCCATTCCTGGTGTTCGGTGGAACAATAAACTCTAAACATCCGCGCTAACTCTCTCATCACTCGTTCACTCGGATTCGATTGAGGATGTCTTATGGACGAAAAAATGGGCTTAATTTCTAAAGCTTTCAGCTCGTCTTGCCACCGAGAGCTGGTAAATTGAGTCCTGTGGTCACTCAATACGTACTTCGGTTTTCCGCATTGGTTAAAGAACTTCTCTTTTAAATATTTGAGACAGTTGGCGGCATTTGGCTTATTAATAGGGTAGACTTCGGTAAATTTTGTAAATACATCTATTACGACAAACACAAACTTATTGCCATGATTCAAAAAGATCGACGGCATATAATTCCCGGGGTTTGGATGGAAAAATGGGACGCATTTCCCCTTCGAAACTCCGATTAGGCTGCTTGTGCGTCGGCACACGTCGCACTGTGAAAGTATTTGGCGTTCGTTTTCGCATCCCCTTCCAGTAGAAACTTTCCTGAATCAAGGGTAAGATTTTATTTACGCCGTAATGCCCGTACGTCGTATGAATGAATAAGACGATTTTAATTTCTAAACAAGAAGGTAACCAAATTCTCCACTTCTGTCCCATCCGACCTACTCTCCGAATTATTATCCCCTTATGTAGTCGGCATTGATTTACATTGATTTTCGCCGTATTCTTGGAAACAGCTGAAGGCCGTTCATCCTGCTCGAGTGCTTGGTAAATTTCTTTTAGTACAGGGTTTTCTCTTTGTAACCGAATAATATTCTTTAATTCTTCTTCAGGTGACTCACTAAATTTTAACTCCAAAATTGCGATAAAAAGCTCGTCTGGGTCAATTTCCACACGCGACTTTTCTTCCAACGGATGCTGACTCAACCAGTCGGCAACACTATTTGATTTCCCGGGGCAATATCTAATTTCTAAATCATATTCTTGTAATGCCAGGGCCCATCTCGTCAACCTATTACTGTTTAAGTGACATTGGTTTAGGAATGTTAATGCATGGTGATCGGTAATAACTACATTTTATACCTTTTATTACGTTGTGAAATTTTTTTTACCGACCATACGATTGCAAGTGCTTCCTTTTCCGTTGTAGTATAGGCAATTTCGGCCCCTTTTAATGTTCTACTAACGAACGAAATAACCCGTGGGCCCCCATTTTCGTCTTTTTGAAACAACATTGCGCCCAGTCCGTAATGACTACTGTCAGTCTGTAGGAAAAACTGATCATTAAAATTAGGAAAACTTAAAATTACAGTTTGTAGAAAAGCTTCCTTAACACGTTCGGATTGTTTTCGTTTTTCATTGTCCCAATTCCATCTTACTCCTTTCTTTAATAATATCAAAAACGGTTGTATTAAAACTGCGTAATTGTCACAGAATTTTGAATAGTAATTGCACACTTCGAGAAACCCTCTTAATTGTTTTGGATTCTAAGGTGCCGGGAATGCACTTATGTCTTCGAGCTTATCGGTATCTGGACAAATACCTTCAGGCGTTAAAATCATCCCCAAAAATGGGACTCGCTCCGTAGAGAATTTGGATTTCTTAAAATTCAAACTCATCTTAACTTCTCTTATTCTGTGAAAAAACGAATGCACATGTTGCAAATGGGATTTGAAATCTTTAGAGGAAATTAAAATGTCGTCGACATAAACGGAAAGGAAATCATCGAAGCTATTTTTAAACAACCATCGTATTAACGCTGCCCCACTATTTTTTAGTCCGAATGGGACACGACGGAATACGAACGTGCATGATTTATACAAAAATGCTGTGTATTTTCGGTCTGCCGGATGAAGCGGAATTTGCCAGTACGACGAGGAAAAATCCGTGCACGTGAAAAATTTTGTTCCTTCAAACTTTAAGATTATATCTTAATATGGGGCGGCTCATCGTGGTCAGGTATAGTTTTACTGTTAAGTTTTCGAGCGTTCAGACAAAGTCTGACTCCTCCGTCCTTCTTTGTCACCACAATTAATAGATTTAGATAGGGACTAGCTGCTTTTTCTATTATCCCCAATCTAACATACCGTTAATTTGCTCGTCTACTGCGTCTCGATACGCAATTGGTATAGGGTAAATTTTCTGTTCAAATGGCTCACTTCGCTTCGATGGGCATATTGTGAAACCGCGCCTGGTAACGGCGAAAATACATCCCGAAATTTCCACACGAGTTCAATCAGCGATTCTCGTTCAATATTATTCAACTGTTTTATTTCATTAATACATTCCCGTACTTAGTTTAGTTTTAGACTTTGATTTTCTATTACATTAATTATAGGTTGGTTAAAATTGTTACTCTTTAATTTTTCTTCTGTTACTTTTCCCATCGGCAATTTTAAACTAACGTTACGTCTTTCAAAATCAATTGCGACATTGTACGACTGGAGAAAATCAATTCCCAAAATGTATTGAGGCAATCTGAATATTGTTGTAAAAATGATAAATAAATTCCTAAAGCAACAATAACTTGGACAATTCAATTCATTCATGACACTATGTAATAAATGTCATTCTTGATGAGCCTATTGCTTCTTATGTCGATCCATTGATGCACGGGTGAAATTAGAAACTAATTTTGAGAGTGATACAAATTTTTATGACTTCTATTAATTGTGTTATATGCAGGAGTATGCCACAGCCGGCTCCCTCTGGCTCACGCGAGCCGTTTGTTAAAATTTTTTGACACTCTGCGATCCGGTTGTCGAGCTAAGCATTCCATATTATCCGGAGGTTAGTGACGCATAAAGGTCTGATTAATGGGTTGCCAAAACTGAAAGACGCCAAACAACTGTACATGGAATGCGCTTATTCGAAGTTACCACCCATGATATATTAGTCAGTAATAATATTTCAACATTTAAAATAACAATTAAATTGTTTTTACTATATTACCTTGTTTTTTATCGAAATCCCTTCTCATTCCCGCAAAGATCAGGTAACGCGATCTCAAAGCAACAAAAAAAGCCCGCTGCTGGATGGTATGCTTGGCGATAATAGCGACCCGGTTGTTATATATTTGGCAGCACACCCCTGGTCAGGGCCGGTTTCAGTTAAAAAATATGTGTAAGCGAGGTAAAATTATGCCGCCCCTCTGGATATCAAAGGCATGAAATAATATTAATCATATAATAATAAAAAAAAGAAAATAAACTTATTTAATCGGCCTTTATTTAAAAAAGAATATTCAGCTAAATACTTTCGGAAAATAGGAAGAAAACATTCACTGACCTTATAAGAAAACTATTATGTAATGATTACATTACCGAATATTTTTATATTGCAACTTTACGAACCCACCTAAAAGGCCCCTGTGTAGTCATTGAACACGAGAGCGGGAAAAAACTTCGCGTCTCATCCTCCATATTTTGTGATTCCTTCCGCCTTCCTCCTTTCTTCTCAACCTTTTTCGCACCACCCCTCATACCTTCCGACCTCCTCTTCCCAGAAGGCATAGCATTGAAAGTGAGTGAATTCGTCGGTTGAACACATTAGTTCTACTACTACAAGCAAAGAAAACGGTTGACTTCCTATAGGAAGGATTGAGCGTTACGGATAAGAAACGAAGAGGATCGTGTCACGTCATGTCCTATTGGATTCAATGCTAATCGCACGAGATTGTAAGTTAATTGCAGTGATTATTTGATCCCTTCATATTGCTCTCCATATCGACCCAAGATAATTAAGCCGTTGACGAACGAACCGAGAGTGACTAGTTTATCCATAGTCGTTTTACGAGGAATAATATTCTTACGAAGAGATGATGGAAAAGCGAGCGTTTTCTAAAGAAGTGATTTCTGGTGCGTGATTAACAGATAGTCGGCCCTACACAAAGGCAAATTATCGCATTTATTTGTCAGCGTGTGTTTTGTCCGGGTGTGCATCGACCTAAGGGGTGTACAGCGGTCATGGGCGCAGGACACCCACTGCCTTGTGAATCCATGTCTGTCGGACACCCCTGTGAATACGATACGTGAGGGTGTTTTCGCAAACTGTACACCAAACGGTGAGTTTGTAGCTTTCTCAATTCTGTATTCTATCCTATCGCCAGCACCTACCAAGCAGACGCAACAACATCCACTCGACTGCATACCGCGTTGAATGAAAATCTTCCATTGTTACCCGCGCTCTTTATTTCTCGGACCTCCTTAAAGCGAATGGTAACTGCTATCCAATATCTCGGGTAAATGCCAAGGCGCAATAGACAGCCATTTACTCCGGATTTTGACGACTCGGATAATTCATTCAGATAAGCGTAATTCATTTCTCTCGATTAAAATAATGCTGGCGGAATGCGATATTTAATAGATGGAGGCAGAAATGATTGGGGAGTGAAAGGGAGGAGTTGGAGAAGTAGAGGAGGTGAGTAGTATGAGGAGGAGGGTGGATAGTCTTTATAAGGGTGAGAATGGTACTAATAACACGCTTCTTCCATCAACTTATATAAAAATCCTTTTGCTAGGAGGACTTGGAAGGGGTTGAAAGTAAATTATCCACCTTGACTTTCACACCGTTGACACTCCCATTAAGCAGACTCTGATTTGAAGTTTTCAAACACATTCAAAGCTTGGTACGAGTAAGCATGCCTTGTCGATGCCAAGGATTGGGTTAGATGATTCTGTGTTTATATGAACACCGACAATATTAACGTAACTTCTACTTCGAGATTAATCGTATGCTGGCCCAGGGATCCCCAAACTTTTTATTGAAAGGGCCACATTAGGCTTTATGTACGACAGCGCGGGTCACTTGAGATTTTCAAATGACTGATCGGGCCCTGTGAAAACTTCAAAGAGCAAATTTCGTGGAGGGGAGGTAGGATATCGAGGAACTTCACCGTTAAAAAATTATTTCGAGGGGGGGGGGGGGGGGGGGGGGGGGTTGGTTTGGTTAAGGCAGGCGGGACAGATTCCAATCACTGCGCGGGCCGGGCGTGGCCCGCGGAGCGTAGTTCTAGCCCATTGGCGTCGGCTGGAGGGGAAAGGGGGGTGGCAGTTATTTAAAATACATTCATGGAAATCAAGAAATTGCATTAATACTTCTCACGTTAATAAAAAATAATTGTCATGTCTTCCACCGAGATGCAGTGTTGATGGATGAAATTTGCATTAGATGCACTTTCGTGGTGGTTGTTGACTTACTCAGCATAAGTGGCCTTTGTTAATAGCATAGCTGCTGTCAGTCGTATTAATTGTGATGAATTAATCCTTACGCTTTGACATATAATCGAATTAGCCTATGCTCCTAGGCTGCGACATTCCAGTTTAAGCCACGGCCCTGAAAAAACTTTCTCCTATTACTGCTGCTCAACAACACACACGAACCCCTGAATGCTCTTCAGTTAGTAAACATAGACACCATTTGTCCCATGTAAATATTTCGTTGAAAAGTTTCGTATTTTTGTAATTATATTAGCATTAATTTTAGAAGATTTGAAGTCAGTTATTTAATTTAACTCGAATTGATCTAACTTTTATTATATTTAATATGTCTAATAGATGCTTAAACACTTTTACTGCTATAAAAGAGTTGTAAAAGTATAAACATTATTATGATTTTGCAATATAATCCTGACTTTATTATGAATTATTCTAAATGTGGATATTGAACATTTTTTGGATGTATCTCCACTATATAAAGATAAAATTACCTACCAGACGAAGTTGAATATTACCTGGATGGCTGTCACGGTTCGGATATTAATTCCGTAACGAAATGGGTTAAATGAAATGGTGTGTAACTATATTAAAATCGTCTGATTGTTTTACAATATGTTTCATACATAAATAAATAGAACGCTGGAAATGAATCGCAGATATCAATTCGCGAGAAAGTGGTAATGTTAAGGAATTTTGAGAATTACCTTTCTCCGTATTTATAGTTTCGGTGGGGTTAGTTTGGCGTTTTTCATTGATACGGTGGGTTTTATGCAGGTTGTAATTAATGCTGGTATTATATTTATAATTTAACCAGAAAAATAATGTCATATGTAAGAATTCTCAGGGATAACGTTTACATTAGATCTCACTATTCCCTATGTCATATCGCACTTCAATTTCGACAATTTCTTTCACGTAAAAATAGATGTCACTTTGTCGTTTTAAGAAATTATTGTTTATTTAAAGAAAATTATTATTGTTATTATAAAATATTATTTTTAAATAAAGAAAACAAGCATATCATTACAATTTTATATTAAAAACCATTTTGTATAATAACTTTACTGTATTTAATGTCATTGAAAATGAATTTCAACTTTCTACTATTAGACAAATGACTATCGCGCTGAGCTGCGATTCCTAGGCCGGAACTAAGGATTTTCATTCAAAGCCAGATGTTCGACGAGCCCACTTCGCAGTGTCAAAGTCAACACTTCGAAGGTCAGTAAGTTTCTCGTAATATTCACTGCATTTCTTTAAATGTTTCGCTTATCAAGTCTAGGTAGGCGTACGTGAAACCACGGCCGTATATTCTCGATTTTTGTAACTTTTCATATATTTCCGTGAGTGAATTTTTCGTGACTTACGCCGACCAAAATCCTGTCTTTCCTTTCGGTTTTGAAGCTTCACATCTTAGTCTCCGCGATTTCTAGCCGACATTAAGAATAAATATGGAAGTTATTTAAATTCCAGTAATATATAGAAATGTTGCCTTCTGAATTTAGGCCTTTCTACGTATCATCTCCGACGCGATGTTAATAGGCATAGTTTATGGTAGTGTCGTTATATTGTCACCCCTCTTCCAAAAAGCGATTATTCACTCTTGTACGTTTAATGCCTTCAAAGGAAATGTGTGCGAATATGGTGGCATGCTTCCCAATTTCGAAATTAACCTAAGGCTAAGTAATTTCTCCGAAAATTTTCGGGGATTATATTAGAGGAGGCTGAGAGTTGCTACAATGAATGCAAACGGGATGACTTTAAAGAACCTATTTGATATTTGATTGAAAGCGTTGTAACATTCCAAACAAGTTTTTAATAGTGTAAGTTGGTGGGATAAGTGAATATTCCAGCACGTGCGAGGTACTTTATTGTAATAAGGGGAACGAGGTGGTGATGTCTTTTTTCTTTGGTCGAACGGCTGGACATGAGAACAGTCGTCCGCAATCGCTATTTAGATTGGCCATCACTTATTAGAGTACACATTCCTTTCCGACCGCGAATCTTTCAGGCTTTAAATTGAAAAAGTGATTTTCAGGTATTCTCTACGTGAGTGGCACTTGAGGACCTTTTAATATGAATACCATTTGCACAAGAATACTAACAAGTTCTCATCCATCATATATTAATATATATGTGGATTAGTTTAAGGTTTTGTGTGTTTACTTTTTTATACGATTTCCGTTCCTTATTTGAAATTTTAAGTACGTAACTACCGTTGATGAAAGTTTCTTACATCACATATGTATCAATGTGTATTTTACGTGTTTATTTACTGTTCGTCGTTTTCCTTTTTTACCGCCATTCTATATGTAAGATTGTGCTTATTATACGCTGAGATAGCGATGGGGATTGAGAGAGGGAATAGGAAACCGTCTTAAATTTAATTTTTTCATGTATACCCGTCATTTTAGACGGGCAAATTACACTAGCCTTCTTATATCGTTGTATTTCTATTAATTTCAGGGGCTCGTACGCACTGGTCAAGAAGAGGATTCTCCAATACAAGGCAATACTTCCCCAACTGCACCCTACCTATATTTTACCCATTCCCGATTTCCTTTTCCTCCTTATTATTTTTAGTCCTATGGTATTACACTTGTGCACTTGTCGATATTTGTATTTACTTTATTTGCTTATGTATACACTGACATTCCATTTTTTACAACCATCGCATTACATATGTGCATTTGTCGATATTTATTAATTCGTATGCGTACGTATACAATTCGATCTATATTTGTATGGCATGCCGCGTACCCATTAGAATAGTATTTTAAGGTGTTTACACAACACAAATGCCCGGCCGTGGCACAGAGAGAGCTCTCTCTAAACCGTCCCTTTCCCCCAGAGGTCGACCTCACTGGCCAGTCACACAAAATCCCTAACGACACTTTTATGCGAATATACACGTACATGATCGATGTTGTATGCGACTGATACAGTTGCGAATATACTCTATTGAATTTTTTTGCCTTTATGTATGTACCATTAACCTCTTTCCTCCTCAAATGCGTTGACAGGTGCTGCAAATTTCTTTTATAGGCAAAGAAGACGAAGACTCCCAGACAACTACACTGATAAGTAAGTCTGTATGATGTTATTTGATTCGCATTGGGTTATTTTCTCTGTTTAATTGGTATTTTTGTTTTGCAGAGCCATTTTCCATGACAGGGTGCCGCGTCCCTACATGTGTGCAGTGGGCCGTGGGACCGGAGTGCCGATCATCGTGGGACAAAAGGGCAACGCGGCAAAGGTCACACTGCTGAGGAACGTGACAACGAGGATGCTGGAATGGGTAACAGGTTGAGGTATACGATGTACGGTGTTAAATTCTAGGTGATATTTTACGATTTTTATTATTTATGCTTAATTTACTCGCATTTCTATCTGAAATGGTATTGTCGTTTTGATGCTACTGACTGACACCCATAGCGCTATGTGGTTTGACAGCACAGGCCTGTGCAGACGTGACAATTCCATTGACGACCTTTGATGGTATTGCGTGACGAGACGTTTGTTGCTCAGGACTGATTGTATTGTTTGATCGATTTCGAGTGTCTTAGTGCTGTTTGTCTAATGTGTTGCTATGACATTGTTGACTGAATTGGTGTTTTTTGTATTTTATGCGTTTGCGTTGACAAATTGTATTTCTCACGAATTTTTATATGCAGAAATTTATTTGTCTATGTCCTGTATCCGTATGCCATGTTTTATGCCTATGCTGACAGTTTTAGTTGGTGTGTTATGTGTTATTACTGACGGTTCTATTGTATTTTATTTTAGGGCGTAATTATTTCCGATTTATATGCATTTTGTGAATGTACCTAATGAATAATTCATTCTTTTCTTTGTCCATTGATTTTACTGTTATGGCTATTTTTCACAGAGATGTAGGAGGAAAATGTTTCATTTCTTTTCCATATATGCTATTCTAAATTTTTACATTCGCATACGAAGTTTGGTTTATAAATGGTTTATACGACTGTGACAAGGGTAAATGTTCTTTTTATGCGTATATGTTTTTATTGACTGAATTGGTTCACTGTGCCCGGGAAGCTTTTTTCATCCTTTAGCAGCATCATGTATTCAGTTTGATGGAATTTTAACATAGCTCTAGCAATATAGATGTGTAATTTCAATGACTTATGTAAAAAGAATTTTTTTGCCATATTCATAAAACAATGAATTGAAGATGTCTAATCAATTTGAGGGTGCCAATTATTGGGAAAGTAGCAATTTAATTTTAAGTGGTGCTGCCAACTTGAGAACGCAATAACGATGGATTCGGTCCTCCTTAGACATCGGTTAACTTATAATTTTTTAGATTTTTCCACGGCGTTGTCTATGAAACGCAAACGCATATTTCTAACGACCCGAAATCTCTCTGTATATTTAAAAAATTTTGCACGACGATTTTATTGGGGATTCATAACACCGTGAGTTTTGCTCTTTCGTTTATTAGATTAGAGGAAAATAAAATGCTAAGCAATAATTTATAAATGCTGAGAAAGATATGCTCCTGTTTTGTTTCTGCCAGAATACTACCATTTAGTTTCTTGCTGGGACATTTTTTGAAAGCAATTTCGAGTGATGTTCTTAGTCTTTCAGGAATAGAAGGCTGTGCATATTTTTATTTATCTGACGTCGATGTTTCGGATGGATACCTTCTCAGATGTATATGTAATAACGTTTCGCTTTTTTCGCAACGATTTCCCGAATTTTCCTGCGATGGGTGAAAGTGGCTTGGACGAAACGGGTCTACCGTCCCCTTTCAAAATCACTGCAGTTGATATTAATGATAAAGCGGTATCACACCGACCCCTTTTCACTCGATCCTTAAAATCGTCTAGTGGCTGCGGTGCTTCGTGTGTTCCTACCTTATCCGTTCACATTTTCAGGACATGGGAGGGATACGACCCATTCTGGATGGCACCATCACCACCATCGAATACCGAAGTAGCTTTCACTATTCAGATTCATAATGGTTGCTCTGGCTTCATATCTATTTTCATTTATAGTTAACCTTAGCTTTGATTTTTTTATAACAAGCAATACATACATAGAAAGGACGCGTTCTGCAATCTTCTTATAGCATGGCATCTTTCTCTTTAATTATTACTAAAATCGCAGATCGCGTCCGTTTCTATGTATTACAATCAGGGAGTGGTAGGCGAAGAGTTAATAAATTACCTTTAGAATCAGGCGCATTCTGGTTAGCAGTAGATTACCTTTACCAACACTAAAACACCAGCTTGTGCCTGTTTCTAAATTTGTCTCGTTAAGAGGTTTCAGTAGTCGCGAATTTTCTTGTTCTATTCTCTAAATTCAGCAGGAGGGGTCATCACCGTTCACTGGAGTCCGCGTTCCAAGTGTATCGTACTAAAAGCGAACGAGACAACGATCTAGACTTCTTCCTAGGGGAAGTCTAAACAAGCTATCCGTAGGCACATACGCCTGCGGATAGAGTAGTGCGTTTCACTTGGAATAGAATTCCGTGTTCGGCAGATGATTCTATCGGTATTCAAGTAAAAATCCTTTGTTTTTCAATTTTTCATCTACTTCCATCGATGCAAATTGCCTTAGTAGTGTACTATAGACTAACTGACTAACACTAGGCACTTTGCATAGATGTTCATTTTAAATTTCTTGAGTTTGCTAAAATCCGTAAATTTCACGTTAAAGCTTTTCGGTTAGATACGGTAGTTTTTCAAAGATATGAGGCTGGAACAATTTGTTCTCAGATAGGGAATCGGTTTGCTAGCAGCGACAGTTCACGATGGTGTGCCGGCAGATCCTTTGTGCCTACCGGAAAACAGCATCGGTAAGTCAGCTGGATTTCCCATCACGATGTATTCCCATGCAACTTACCCCCAATGTGACTTGGTATATTCGCGTTGCCACAGAGCAATAATTCAAGCTGTCCTACTTCTGGGTATCCGTGTTGAAGTTGTGAGAAAAATTTGCAGGATGTATTTTAACTTTACATACATCTGAATATTTACTCAATTTCACTTAAATCAGGAATCTTCTCCGGTTTGCTATAGCGAAAATTGCAAATAATGGAAAGTTGTTCGGGCTTATAAAAGTACAGACAAATTTCATTTATACATCTGACATATTTGCCCTGCACGGACAGGTAGCGTTCGAGGGCGTTTCATGAACTGAGTTTCACATATAAAAAGCTAAACTACGTCGAAGCGGAAGAAATTGGTTTACAGGCGCCACTGTACCTCTGTGCAGTGGACAGAGGACCGTGGGACCGGTGGACAAATCATCGTGAGACCAAACTGCAATGCGGAACGGCACAGGTTGCTGAGGAACAGGACGACGGGGAAGCATTCGCCCGCGAGTTACTGCTTGGTGCTGGAATGGAGGAGTGATGCAGGCAAGAGGTGGACCGGAGGTTGAGGTATACGATGTACCTACGGTGTCAAATTCTATGTGATATTTGGTGAGTCGTTTTACGATTGTTATTAGCGAAGTATTTATGCCAAATTTACTCGCATTTGTTTCAGAAATGGTAATGTCCTTTTGATGCTACTGACTGGCAACCCATAGCGCTATGTGGTTTGACCGCACAGGCCTGTGCAGACATGACATATTTTTGACGACCTTTGAAGGTATTGCGTGACGAGACATTTGTTGCTGAGGACTGATTGTATTGGATGTGTTCGCATGTCTCTGTTTGTGTTGACAAATTGCATTTCTGATGAATTTTTACATATAGAAATTTACTCATCTATGTCCTGTATCGGTATGCCATGTTTTATGCCTATGGTGACAGTTTTATTTGGTGTGTTATGTGTTATTACTGACGTTTCTATTGTATTTTGTTTTAGGGCGTAATTATTTCCGATTTATATGCATTTTGTGAATGTGCCTAATGAATAATTCATTCTTTTCTTTGTCCACTGATTTTACTGTTATGGCTATTTTTCTCAGAGATGTAGGAGGAAAATGTTTCATTTCTTTTCCATATATGCTATTCTAAATTTTTTATCGTCGATTTGCAGGGTTCTGTTGAATGGAATAGGCCTCGATTATATCGGGGGAAACGCCATTTCAAAAAAAGGTTAACGAATGGAGTGCACTACCCCATTCGGGTCATTTGGAAACGTGCACAAACTTGAAGTCATTTGGCAGATTTCATTTTCAACAGAGAGTGTTTGTTGGAAGGTATATTATGTGAAGAATTGGAAGCAGCAGCTCTGTCTGGCAAGCAAATTTTCTCCCTTATGGATGTCATGTTTCTTATGTATTTCTTGGAAATCACCTTTACACACCATTACAACTTCTTGCAATCATTCATGGAAAATTTGTAAGACTAAATTGAATTTCTCATCTTATACTTATCCTTATGGTTTATGTGATTCTGACAAGGATAATTTTGGTTTTAAGAATATATTTTTGGAATGAATTCATTCACTGTGCCCCAGGAAGCTTGTCTCATCCTTTAGCAGCATCATGTATTAAATTTGATGGAATGTTAACTTAGATTTAGGAATACAGATTTGTAATTTCGATGACTTGTGTAAAAAGTATTTAATTGCCATATTTACAAATTCCATTTCCTTATCATATTTTCTAGTCAGTTTCATGGCACACTTACTTTACTTGCAAATGTAAATCAAAATGTGGTAGTGAGTAATAAGAGTGGGTTCTGTCGTGGTTTCATATTTATTTTCATTTAGATGATATTTAGCCTTGAATTTTTTTATTCCAAGTGATACATGGAAACCGATGTATTCTTCTTAGAGCCTGGCATATTTCTCTTTTAGTGACACTATTGCCGTTTACATCTGTTTCTATGTTTATCATTAAGTAAGTGTCAGGCGAATCAGGGGGATTCTGGCTAGTAGAATGATTATAATAAGACTAACACACCAGTATGTATGTACCTGATTCAAATTATGCCTTATTATGTAATTAGCTTTGGCAATCGTACATTATATGAAACCATGGCTTTCTGTTCACAACATTCGTTAATTATTTGAATTTATCTATCTTCGCGTGTGTTATCATTCGCGTACCCAATGCGACACATTTAATTCCTGGAATACAGCATAAACATTAAGTCAATCTTATGTACGATTTCAAATTAGATACATTAATGCTGCTCTAAGTAAATGTTGCAGTTAAACCTCTATGAAATACCAAACTTCATATAGAGTTGCATATAGTTGTTTTAGAAATATGTTTACTAAAGACTGGTCCAGTATAGTTTTTCATTTAAATGTCATGTTGAATAAGTGTAGCTATCACTACCAGTATGTTGGAGAATGTTTTCCATGTTAACTTGTACACATAACCCTACAATATTGCATGTCGTGCATGTATGTAATAATAATAATTCAAGTGTATACTTTATCAGTTAACACTACATACTTCAAAGGCAATAATAATAAAAATGTCTCAATTTTTTACTATTTAAATTTACTGAATAATATAGTATTAATGCTGTTATAATGATTTTTATAATAAAACTTTTTAAAAATTATTATATTATAGGTGCAAAATATTATTTCCAATCCATAAAAATTCCATATTATCCTGAGGTTAGTGACGCATGACGGTCTGAGAATAATGGGATGCAAAAGATTAAGGGTGCTTTCTATATCGTGTTACGCAGCAATTTATTATCTGAAAGACGCCAAGCAATTGAACATGGATTCAGTGGTCATTAATTATATTTAAACATTTAAAATAAGAATTTAATTTTTTTTACAATATCATCTTCCTTTTTACTGAAATCTCCTCTAATTCCTGCAAAGATCAGTTAACGTGACCTTTAACTGGCACATAATTTTATATTGAAATTGATGGAGAATATGTATTAAAGAGACACTTTAATACTTTTAATTAAATGTAATATTCATAAACATTGTATGGAGAAATTTTAATATGGGAATATATTAAATTTATTATGGAATGCTTGGCGATAATAGCGACCCGTTTGTTGTATATTTGGCAGCACACCCCTGGTCAGGGCCGGTTTCAGTTAAAAAATATGCGTAAGCGAGGTAAAAATATGCTGCCCTTCTGGATATCAAAGGCATGAAATAATATTAATATAATATAAAAAAAATAAACTTATTTGATCGGTCTTTATTTAAAAAAGAATATTCAGCTAAATACTTTCAGCAAATAGAAATAAAACATTCACTGACCTTATAAGAAAACATGGAGAGTAATTTCTATCCAATATCTCGGGTAAATGCCAAGGTGCAATAGAGAGGCATTTACTCAGGATTTTGACTACACGGATAATTCATTCATTCGCACCTAATGCAGCCTAGTATTCAGGGGCGGATCCAGAAACATCTCAAATGGACGGGGGTGATAGCCCCTCCAGCTATCAAATCCGCCCCTGCCACCGGCCCTATATTTTGAAAATACCTACCCCCCTCAGAATATTTCTTTCCCTTGCAATAAAGACCTGATCTGCGGCGTATAATTGAGGAATACAGCGCGGAATGAATTTAAGAAATTGGATTATCCAAGGAGGGCCGGTCGCCTCCTCTCTCTCCCCCCCCCTCCCTCCCGTTGATCCGCCACTGCTTCTATTACACATAAGTTGGCAATCCATCCTATAAAATGTACACTTCATTGCAAACAGCAGTTTTTGCAGTTGTGCAAATTCGTGGAACTGTTATATATGATGACAGCACGGTATCACAAGCAACATCTCCACAAATTCCGTTAAATTATATTTAAAATACATTCATGGAAATCAAGAAATTGCATTCACACTTCTCACGTAAATAAAAAATAATTGTCATGTCTTCCACCGAGATGCAGGGTTGATGGATGAAATTTGCATTAGATGCACTTTCGTGTTCGTTGTTGACTTACTCAGCGTAAGTGGCCTTTGTTAATAGCGTAGCTGCTGTCAATCTTAATAATTGTGATGAATTAATCCTTACGCTTTGACATATAATCGAATTAGCCTATGCTCCTAGGCTGCGACATTCCAGTTTAAGCCACGGCCCTGAAAAACCTTTCTCCTATTACTGCTGCTCAACAACACACACGAACCCCTGAATGCTCTTCAGTTAGTAAACATAGACACCATTTGTCCCATGTAAATATTTCGTTGAAAAGTTTCGTATTTTTGTAATTATATTAGCATTAATTTTAGAAGATTTGAAGTCAGTTATTTAATTTAACTCGAATTGATCTAACTTTTATTATATTTAATATGTCTAATAGATGCTTAAACACTTTTACTGCTATAAAAGAGTTGTAAAAGTATAAACATTATTATGATTTTGCAATATAATCCTGACTTTATTATGAATTATTCTAAATGTGGATATTGAACATTTTTTGGATGTATCTCCACTATATAAAGATAAAATTACCTACCAGACGAAGTTGAATATTACCTGGATGGCTGTCACGGTTCGGATATTAATTCCGTAACGAAATGGGTTAAATGAAATGGTGTGTAACTATATTAAAATCGTCTGATTGTTTTACAATATGTTTCATACATAAATAAATAGAACGCTGGAAATGAATCGCAGATATCAATTCGCGAGAAAGTGGTAATGTTAAGGAATTTTGAGAATTACCTTTCTCCGTATTTATAGTTTCGGTGGGGTTAGTTTGGCGTTTTTCATTGATACGGTGGGTTTTATGCAGGTTGTAATTAATGCTGGTATTATATTTATAATTTAACCAGAAAAATAATGTCATATGTAAGAATTCTCAGGGATAACGTTTACATTAGATCTCACTATTCCCTATGTCATATCGCACTTCAATTTCGACAATTTCTTTCACGTAAAAATAGATGTCACTTTGTCGTTTTAAGAAATTATTGTTTATTTAAAGAAAATTATTATTGTTATTATAAAATATTATTTTTAAATAAAGAAAACAAGCATATCATTACAATTTTATATTAAAAACCATTTTGTATAATAACTTTACTGTATTTAATGTCATTGAAAATGAATTTCAACTTTCTACTATTAGACAAATGACTATCGCGCTGAGCTGCGATTCCTAGACCGGAACTAAGGATTTTCATTCAAAGCCAGATGTTCGACGAGCCCACTTCGCAGTGTCAAAGTCAACACTTCGAAGGTCAGTAAGTTTCTTGTAATATTCACTGCATTTCTTTAAATGTTTCGCTTATCAAGTCTAGGTAGGCGTACGTGAAACCACGGCCGTATATTCTCGATTTTTGTAACTTTTCATATATTTCCGTGAGTGAATTTTTCGTGACTTACGCCGACCAAAATCCTGTCTTTCCTTTCGGTTTTGAAGCTTCACATCTTAGTCTCCGCGATTTCTAGCCGACATTAAGAATAAATATGGAAGTTATTTAAATTCCAGTAATATATAGAAATGTTGCCTTCTGAATTTAGGCCTTTCTACGTATCATCTCCGACGCGATGTTAATAGGCATAGTTTATGGTAGTGTCGTTATATTGTCACCCCTCTTCCAAAAAGCGATTATTCACTCTTGTACGTTTAATGCCTTCAAAGGAAATGTGTGCGAATATGGTGGCATGCTTCCCAATTTCGAAATTAACCTAAGGCTAAGTAATTTCTCCGAAAATTTTCGGGGATTATATTAGAGGAGGCTGAGAGTTGCTACAATGAATGCAAACGGGATGACTTTAAAGAACCTATTTGATATTTGATTGAAAGCGTTGTAACATTCCAAACAAGTTTTTAATAGTGTAAGTTGGTGGGTTAAGTGAATATTCCAGCACGTGCGAGGTACTTTCTCTATTGTAATAAGGGGAACGAGGTGGTAATGTCTTTTTTCTTTGGTCGAATGGCTGGACATGAGAACAGTCGTCCGCAATCGCTATTTAGATTGGCCATCACTTATTAGAGTACACATTCCTTTCCGACCGCGAATCTTTCAGGCTTTAAATTGAAAAAGTGATTTTCAGGTATTCTCTACGTGAGTGGCACTTGAGGACCTTTTAATATGAATACCATTTGCACAAGAATACTAACAAGTTCTCATCCATCATATATTAATATATATGTGGATTAGTTTAAGGTTTTGTGTGTTTACTTTTTTATACGATTTCCGTTCCTTATTTGAAATTTTAAGTACGTAACTACCGTTGATGAAAGTTTCTTACATCACATATGTATCAATGTGTATTTTACGTGTTTATTTACTGTTCGTCGTTTTCCTTTTTTACCGCCATTCTATATGTAAGATTGTGCTTATTATACGCTGAGATAGCGATGGGGATTGAGAGAGGGAATAGGAAACCGTCTTAAATTTAATTTTTTCATGTATACCCGTCATTTTAGACGGGCAAATTACACTAGCCTTCTTATATCGTTGTATTTCTATTAATTTCAGGGGCTCGTACGCACTGGTCAAGAAGAGGATTCTCCAATACAAGGCAATACTTCCCCAACTGCACCCTACCTATATTTTACCCATTCCCGATTTCCTTTTCCTCCTTATTATTTTTAGTCCTATGGTATTACACTTGTGCACTTGTCGATATTTGTATTTACTTTATTTGCTTATGTATACACTGACATTCCATTTTTTACAACCATCGCATTACATATGTGCATTTGTCGATATTTATTAATTCGTATGCGTACGTATACAATTCGATCTATATTTCTATGGCATGCCACGTACCCATTAGAATAGTATTTTAAGGTGTTTACACAACACAAATGCCCTGCCGTGGCACAGAGAGAGCTCTCTCTAAACCGTCCCTTTCCCCCAGAGGTCGACCTCACTGGCCAGTCACACAAAATCCCTAACGACACTTTTATGCGAATATACACGTACATGATCGATGTTGTATGCGACTGATACAGTTGCGAATATACTCTATTGAATTTTTTTGCCTTTATGTATGTACAGTGGGATTCAAAAGTCTTCGGAAAGATTGAGCGGCGCCACTTTCGCGAAGAGTGGTAGTCTTCATTCCTATCTGACGTCTGGGCATTTCCTTGAACAGCGGCTATTTTAAAATCGCGATATTATGGACACGAGTCATACGACGAAGCTTTGGTTCGACAAATGAAATAATTACACTATTTTTTCGTGAAATTCGCTTGGAATAAATTTCTTGTATTGTGATTGCTATTGTATCTGTTTCTTGGAACGTAAATAATATCGATAGCACAATTTTGACCTTAAAGTTAACTAATACACATCAGTGAACGAGAATATTAGGGGGAATTACAAGATTTTATCTCGACATTGGTAGCAAAGTTTTTCATGAGAGAGTATGTAGCAAATTGTGCTTCGATTCCCCCGTGTTTGTTGAAAAATAGATCGGCAACTAGAGTAGTTCCCCGGTTTGCAGGAAATTGCGCCGTGATCGTATATCGAAACCATATAAATAGAACATAGATTTTCGTGACTAAATTAGTTCAAGTATAACAATAAGGCGGTGAGTTCTAAGTAAGTATTTTTCGACATTATCCGATATAAATATGAAGCCTTTCTTTGAATGAGCTAATAGGACGTGATGAAGATAACAGTTATTTGGCTTGAATTCGCTAATATATTTCGTTATTTTCCGCATTACATATTTTTATTTCAGTCACACACACACGTATTCCTCGTCTCCTTTCACTTTTTTCGTAGTTCTTCTCCTTCGCCTCTCGCCTTTCTCAGTCTCAGGCCTTCTTCCTTCCCAAACGCTGGGGAGGAGTCTGCCGAGGGAGAAGGTCTAATGCCCCACGACTAAGTGCGGATACCTCCTTTCAGCAAGCGTTTCGTGGTCATTTTCAGTAAGGAATTTCTCAATACTCACCCGAACTTTCATCGTTCCATCGTTAACAGAGGAAGGAAGTAAAAAAGGAAAACCGAACTCTTAAAACTGGAATTTATACCGCAAATATGCTTTCTGGAAATGTTAGTCGCGGACGTTATTTTGTAGACAAAACAGCATGAGTTGTCCTTTTCCTCGTTCAACAGAGCGCACGGGTGCGTAGAAGAAAGTCTTGGGAAATGCTATGCAAAAAATTTTTAAGTGTCCGAAATTCACGACTGTGTTGTATGGTGCCCCATTGAGATCCTACTCTATGTAAAACAGTAGGTAGCGGCAGCAACACGCTATCGAATCTTCGCTTCGTGTCGTTGACTAACCTGTCGCGGGACGCGTGCTGAGATCGCTCTCGCTCTTAAGCCATAAAAGGTTAATTAACCTTTTATGGCTTTTGGAGATACCAAAATCAAATTAATTTCAATCTTTAATTGTTTTTCGTTTTAGGTCCTCGTAGGAATACTTTTTGCATATATCGAATAATTTAAGTGATATCAACATTTATTGCAATTTAAGTAAGAAGAGAATGGCACACAGCAACTATCCTTGTCCCCCCTTTTTAGAAAGTAGACCCTTCCCTTCCGAAAAATGACCAATGTTAACGATGGAACGATGAAAGTTCGGGTGAGTATTGAGAAATTCCTTACTGAAAATGACCACGAAACGCTTGCTGAAAGGAGGTATCCGCACTTAGTCGTGGGGCATTAGACCTTCTCCCTCGGCAGACTCCTCCCCAGCGTTTGGGAAGGAAGAAGGCCTGAGACTGAGAAAGGCGAGAGGCGAAGGAGAAGAACTACGAAAAAAGTGAAAGGAGACGAGGAATACGTGTGTGTGTGACTGAAATAAAAATATGTAATGCGGAAAATAACGAAATATATTAGCGAATTCAAGCCAAATAACTGTTATCTTCATCACGTCCTATTAGCTCATTCAAAGAAAGGCTTCATATTTATATCGGATAATGTCGAAAAATACTTACTTAGAACTCACCGCCTTATTGTTATACTTGAACTAATTTAGTCACGAAAATCTATGTTCTATTTATATGGTTTCGATATACGATCACGGCGCAATTTCCTGCAAACCGGGGAACTACTCTAGTTGCCGATCTATTTTTCAACAAACACGGGGGAATCGAAGCACAATTTGCTACATACTCTCTCATGAAAAACTTTGCTACCAATGTCGAGATAAAATCTTGTAATTCCCCCTAATATTCTCGTTCACTGATGTGTATTAGTTAACTTTAAGGTCAAAATTGTGCTATCGATATTATTTACGTTCCAAGAAACAGATACAATAGCAATCACAATACAAGAAATTTATTCCAAGCGAATTTCACGAAAAAATAGTGTAATTATTTCATTTGTCGAACCAAAGCTTCGTCGTATGACTCGTGTCCATAATATCGCGATTTTAAAATAGCCGCTGTTCAAGGAAATGCCCAGACGTCAGATAGGAATGAAGACTACCACTCTTCGCGAAAGTGGCGCCGCTCAATCTTTCCGAAGACTTTTGAATCCCACTGTACCATTAACCTCTTTCCTCCTCAAATGCGTTGACAGGTGCTGCAAATTTCTTTTATAGGCAAAGAAGACGAAGACTCCCAGACAACTACACTGATAAGTAAGTCTGTATGATGTTATTTGATTCGCATTGGGTTATTTTCTCTGTTTAATTGGTATTTTTGTTTTGCAGAGCCATTTTCCATGACAGGGTGCCGCGTCCCTACATGTGTGCAGTGGGCCGTGGGACCGGAGTGCCGATCATCGTGGGACAAAAGGGCAACGCGGCAAAGGTCACACTGCTGAGGAACGTGACAACGAGGATGCTGGAATGGGTAACAGGTTGAGGTATACGATGTACGGTGTTAAATTCTAGGTGATATTTTACGATTTTTATTATTTATGCTTAATTTACTCGCATTTCTATCTGAAATGGTATTGTCGTTTTGATGCTACTGACTGACACCCATAGCGCTATGTGGTTTGACAGCACAGGCCTGTGCAGACGTGACAATTCCATTGACGACCTTTGATGGTATTGCGTGACGAGACGTTTGTTGCTCAGGACTGATTGTATTGTTTGATCGATTTCGAGTGTCTTAGTGCTGTTTGTCTAATGTGTTGCTATGACATTGTTGACTGAATTGGTGTTTTTTGTATTTTATGCGTTTGCGTTGACAAATTGTATTTCTCACGAATTTTTATATGCAGAAATTTATTTGTCTATGTCCTGTATCCGTATGCCATGTTTTATGCCTATGCTGACAGTTTTATTTGGTGTGTTATGTGTTATTACTGACGTTTCTATTGTATTTTATTTTAGGGCGTAATTATTTCCGATTTATATGCATTTTGTGAATGTGCCTAATGAATAATTCAATTCTTTGTCCACTGATTTTACTGTTATGGCTATTTTTCTCAGAGATGTAGGAGGAAAATGTTTCATTTCTTTTCCATATATGCTATTCTAAATTTTTACATTCGCATACGAAGTATCGAGAAAGTATTGTTTTCGCGAAAACATTCCACCGCGAGATTTTGACGGAAATATACGTTTTAGGTGTAGCTGAGTCCGAAAAAGTGGTTTTCGCAACGCCGTCTGTCTGTCTGTTACTGGCTCTGGAGCTTAAACGGTAGATCGAGAACGAACGAATTCTCGTACTTAGGCATTTTATCATACTGAGCAGAGTATACCTAGAAATGGTTGACATTGATCAATAATTAAGTGTAGTTTATTCTACGCATTTTAACAATAATTCGATTCCCTCAGAAACGGCTTTAACGATTTTCATCAAATTTCGTACAGTTACTTGAGTTTACGTCTTTAATAATACTGCCTAGTTCATATTTCTCAAAAAATGAATATAAGGCTAGTTTATTCTAGGCAACTTTAACAGTAATTCCATTTTCTCAGAAACGGCTCCGATGATTTTGAACATATTTTCTACAGTTACTTGAGTATACGTCTTAAATAATACTACGTATTTCATTTTTCCCAACGAATGAATATACGGCTCGTTTATTCTTGGGCAACTTTAACAAAAATTGTATTTTCTAAGAACAGGCTCATACGATTTTCATTTTCTAAAGATAACTAAATGACGCATTAGTACCTATATGAGAAAGTTTGTACAATGTATGTTTTACCGATTTTTTATTAACGTTTAGCAGGGGTCTCGTGAATGGAATAGGCCTCGATCATATCGGGGGAAACGCCATTTCAAAGAAAGGTTAACGAATGGAGTGCACTACCCCCTCAGGTCATTTGGAAACGTGCACAAACCAAAGTCATTCGGCAGCTTTCATTTTCAACAGAGAGTGTGTGGTGGAAGGCATATTATGTGAAGACTTGGAAGCAGCTCCTCTGTCTGGCAAGTGAATTTTTTCTCTGATGGATGTCAAGTTTCCTATGTATTTCTTGGAAATCGCCTTTACGATTTCTTGCAATCATTCATGGAACATTTGTAGGACTTAATTTCATTTCTCATATTATATGTATCTTTATGTTTTATAAATGGTTTATGCGACTGTGAGAAGGGTAAATGTTCTTTTTATGCGTGTATGTTTTTATTGAATGAATTGGTTCACTGTGCCCAGGAAGCTTTTTTCATCCTTTAGCAGCATCATGTATTCAGTTTGATGGAATTTTAACATAGCTCTAGCAATATAGATGTGTAATTTCAATGACTTATGTAAAAAGAATTTTTTTGCCATATTCATAAAACAGAATGAATTGAAGATGTCTAATCAATTTGAGGGTGCCAATTATTGGGAAAGTAGCAATTTAATTTTAAGTGGTGCCGCCAACTTGAGAACGCAATAACGATGGATTCGGTCCTCCTTAGACATCGGTTATCTTACAATTTTTTAGATTTTTCCAGGGCGTTGGCTATGAAACGCAAACGCATATTTCTAACGACCCGAAATCTCTCTGTATATTTAAAAAATTTTGCCCGACGATTTTACTCGGGATTCATAACACCGTGAGTTTTGCTCTTTCGTTTATTAGATTAGTGGAAAATAAAATCCTAAGCAATAATTTATAAATGCTGAGAAAGATATGCTCCTGTTTTGTTTCTGCCAGAATACTACCATTTAGTTTCTTGCTGGGACATTTTTTGAAAGCAATTTCGAGTGATGTTCTTAGTCTTTCAGGAATAGAAGGCTGTGCAGATTTTTATTTATCTGACGTCGATGTTTCGGATGGATACCTTCTCAGATGTATATGTAATAACGTTTCGCTTTTTTCGCAACGATTTCCCGAATTTTCCTGCGATGGGTGAAAGTGGCTTGGACGAAACGGGTCTACCGTACCCTTTCGAAATCACTGCAGTTGATATTAATGATAAAGCGGTATCACACCGACCCCTTTTCACTCGATCCTTAAAATCGTCTAGTGGCTGCGGTGCTTCGTGTGTTCCTACCTTATCCGTTCACATTTTCAGGACATGGGAGGGATACGACCCATTCTGGATGGCACCATCACCACCATCGAATACCGAAGTAGCTTTCACTATTCAGATTCATAATGGTTGCTCTGGCTTCATATCTATTTTCATTTATAGTTAACCTTAGCTTTGATTTTTTTATAACAAGCAATACATACATAGAAAGGACGCGTTCTGCAATCTTCTTATAGCATGGCATCTTTCTCTTTAATTATTACTAAAATCGCAGATCGCGTCCGTTTCTATGTATTACAATCAGGGAGTGGTAGGCGAAGAGTTAATAAATTACCTTTAGAATCAGGCGCATTCTGGTTAGCAGTAGATTACCTTTACCAACACTAAAACACCAGCTTGTGCCTGTTTCTAAATTTGTCTCGTTAAGAGGTTTCAGTAGTCGCGAATTTTCTTGTTCTATTCTCTAAATTCAGCAGGAGGGGTCATCACCGTTCACTGGAGTCCGCGTTCCAAGTGTATCGTACTAAAAGCGAACGAGACAACGATCTAGACTTCTTCCTAGGGGAAGTCTAAACAAGCTATCCGTAGGCACATACGCCTGCGGATAGAGTAGTGCGTTTCACTTGGAATAGAATTCCGTGTTCGGCAGATGATTCTATCGGTATTCAAGTAAAAATCCTTTGTTTTTCAATTTTTCATCTACTTCCATCGATGCAAATTGCCTTAGTAGTGTACTATAGACTAACTGACTAACACTAGGCACTTTGCATAGATGTTCATTTTAAATTTCTTGAGTTTGCTAAAATCCGTAAATTTCACGTTAAAGCTTTTCGGTTAGATACGGTAGTTTTTCAAAGATATGAGGCTGGAACAATTTGTTCTCAGATAGGGAATCGGTTTGCTAGCAGCGACAGTTCACGATGGTGTGCCGGCAGATCCTTTGTGCCTACCGGAAAACAGCATCGGTAAGTCAGCTGGATTTCCCATCACGATGTATTCCCATGCAACTTACCCCCAATGTGACTTGGTATATTCGCGTTGCCACAGAGCAATAATTCAAGCTGTCCTACTTCTGGGTATCCGTGTTGAAGTTGTGAGAAAAATTTGCAGGATGTATTTTAACTTTACATACATCTGAATATTTACTCAATTTCACTTAAATCAGGAATCTTCTCCGGTTTGCTATAGCGAAAATTGCAAATAATGGAAAGTTGTTCGGGCTTATAAAAGTACAGACAAATTTCATTTATACATCTGACATATTTGCCCTGCACGGACAGGTAGCGTTCGAGGGCGTTTCATGAACTGAGTTTCACATATAAAAAGCTAAACTACGTCGAAGCGGAAGAAATTGGTTTACAGGCGCCACTGTACCTCTGTGCAGTGGACAGAGGACCGTGGGACCGGTGGACAAATCATCGTGAGACCAAACTGCAATGCGGAACGGCACAGGTTGCTGAGGAACAGGACGACGGGGAAGCATTCGCCCGCGAGTTACTGCTTGGTGCTGGAATGGAGGAGTGATGCAGGCAAGAGGTGGACCGGAGGTTGAGGTATACGATGTACCTACGGTGTCAAATTCTATGTGATATTTGGTGAGTCGTTTTACGATTGTTATTAGCGAAGTATTTATGCCAAATTTACTCGCATTTGTTTCAGAAATGGTAATGTCCTTTTGATGCTACTGACTGGCAACCCATAGCGCTATGTGGTTTGACCGCACAGGCCTGTGCAGACATGACATATTTTTGACGACCTTTGAAGGTATTGCGTGACGAGACATTTGTTGCTGAGGACTGATTGTATTGGATGTGTTCGCATGTCTCTGTTTGTGTTGACAAATTGCATTTCTGATGAATTTTTACATATAGAAATTTACTCATCTATGTCCTGTATCGGTATGCCATGTTTTATGCCTATGGTGACAGTTTTATTTGGTGTGTTATGTGTTATTACTGACGTTTCTATTGTATTTTGTTTTAGGGCGTAATTATTTCCGATTTATATGCATTTTGTGAATGTGCCTAATGAATAATTCATTCTTTTCTTTGTCCACTGATTTTACTGTTATGGCTATTTTTCTCAGAGATGTAGGAGGAAAATGTTTCATTTCTTTTCCATATATGCTATTCTAAATTTTTTATCGTCGATTTGCAGGGTTCTGTTGAATGGAATAGGCCTCGATTATATCGGGGGAAACGCCATTTCAAAAAAAGGTTAACGAATGGAGTGCACTACCCCATTCGGGTCATTTGGAAACGTGCACAAACTTGAAGTCATTTGGCAGATTTCATTTTCAACAGAGAGTGTTTGTTGGAAGGTATATTATGTGAAGAATTGGAAGCAGCAGCTCTGTCTGGCAAGCAAATTTTCTCCCTTATGGATGTCATGTTTCTTATGTATTTCTTGGAAATCACCTTTACACACCATTACAACTTCTTGCAATCATTCATGGAAAATTTGTAAGACTAAATTGAATTTCTCATCTTATACTTATCCTTATGGTTTATGTGATTCTGACAAGGATAATTTTGGTTTTAAGAATATATTTTTGGAATGAATTCATTCACTGTGCCCCAGGAAGCTTGTCTCATCCTTTAGCAGCATCATGTATTAAATTTGATGGAATGTTAACTTAGATTTAGGAATACAGATTTGTAATTTCGATGACTTGTGTAAAAAGTATTTAATTGCCATATTTACAAATTCCATTTCCTTATCATATTTTCTAGTCAGTTTCATGGCACACTTACTTTACTTGCAAATGTAAATCAAAATGTGGTAGTGAGTAATAAGAGTGGGTTCTGTCGTGGTTTCATATTTATTTTCATTTAGATGATATTTAGCCTTGAATTTTTTTATTCCAAGTGATACATGGAAACCGATGTATTCTTCTTAGAGCCTGGCATATTTCTCTTTTAGTGACACTATTGCCGTTTACATCTGTTTCTATGTTTATCATTAAGTAAGTGTCAGGCGAATCAGGGGGATTCTGGCTAGTAGAATGATTATAATAAGACTAACACACCAGTATGTATGTACCTGATTCAAATTATGCCTTATTATGTAATTAGCTTTGGCAATCGTACATTATATGAAACCATGGCTTTCTGTTCACAACATTCGTTAATTATTTGAATTTATCTATCTTCGCGTGTGTTATCATTCGCGTACCCAATGCGACACATTTAATTCCTGGAATACAGCATAAACATTAAGTCAATCTTATGTACGATTTCAAATTAGATACATTAATGCTGCTCTAAGTAAATGTTGCAGTTAAACCTCTATGAAATACCAAACTTCATATAGAGTTGCATATAGTTGTTTTAGAAATATGTTTACTAAAGACTGGTCCAGTATAGTTTTTCATTTAAATGTCATGTTGAATAAGTGTAGCTATCACTACCAGTATGTTGGAGAATGTTTTCCATGTTAACTTGTACACATAACCCTACAATATTGCATGTCGTGCATGTATGTAATAATAATAATTCAAGTGTATACTTTATCAGTTAACACTACATACTTCAAAGGCAATAATAATAAAAATGTCTCAATTTTTTACTATTTAAATTTACTGAATAATATAGTATTAATGCTGTTATAATGATTTTTATAATAAAACTTTTTAAAAATTATTATATTATAGGTGCAAAATATTATTTCCAATCCATAAAAATTCCATATTATCCTGAGGTTAGTGACGCATGACGGTCTGAGAATAATGGGATGCAAAAGATTAAGGGTGCTTTCTATATCGTGTTACGCAGCAATTTATTATCTGAAAGACGCCAAGCAATTGAACATGGATTCAGTGGTCATTAATTATATTTAAACATTTAAAATAAGAATTTAATTTTTTTTACAATATCATCTTCCTTTTTACTGAAATCTCCTCTAATTCCTGCAAAGATCAGTTAACGTGACCTTTAACTGGCACATAATTTTATATTGAAATTGATGGAGAATATGTATTAAAGAGACACTTTAATACTTTTAATTAAATGTAATATTCATAAACATTGTATGGAGAAATTTTAATATGGGAATATATTAAATTTATTATGGAATGCTTGGCGATAATAGCGACCCGTTTGTTGTATATTTGGCAGCACACCCCTGGTCAGGGCCGGTTTCAGTTAAAAAATATGCGTAAGCGAGGTAAAAATATGCTGCCCTTCTGGATATCAAAGGCATGAAATAATATTAATATAATATAAAAAAAATAAACTTATTTGATCGGTCTTTATTTAAAAAAGAATATTCAGCTAAATACTTTCAGCAAATAGAAATAAAACATTCACTGACCTTATAAGAAAACATGGAGAGTAATTTCTATCCAATATCTCGGGTAAATGCCAAGGTGCAATAGAGAGGCATTTACTCAGGATTTTGACTACACGGATAATTCATTCATTCGCACCTAATGCAGCCTAGTATTCAGGGGCGGATCCAGAAACATCTCAAATGGACGGGGGTGATAGCCCCTCCAGCTATCAAATCCGCCCCTGCCACCGGCCCTATATTTTGAAAATACCTACCCCCCTCAGAATATTTCTTTCCCTTGCTATAAAGACCTGATCTGCGGCGTATAATTGAGGAATACAGCGCGGAATGAATTTAAGAAATTGGATTATCCAAGGAGGGCCGGTCGCCTCCTCTCTCTCCCCCCCCCTCCCTCCCGTTGATCCGCCACTGCTTCTATTACACATAAGTTGGCAATCCATCCTATAAAATGTACACTTCATTGCAAACAGCAGTTTTTGCAGTTGTGCAAATTCGTGGAACTGTTATATATGATGACAGCACGGTATCACAAGCAACATCTCCACAAATTCCGTTAAATTATATTTAAAATACATTCATGGAAATCAAGAAATTGCATTCACACTTCTCACGTAAATAAAAAATAATTGTCATGTCTTCCACCGAGATGCAGGGTTGATGGATGAAATTTGCATTAGATGCACTTTCGTGTTCGTTGTTGACTTACTCAGCGTAAGTGGCCTTTGTTAATAGCGTAGCTGCTGTCAATCTTAATAATTGTGATGAATTAATCCTTACGCTTTGACATATAATCGAATTAGCCTATGCTCCTAGGCTGCGACATTCCAGTTTAAGCCACGGCCCTGAAAAACCTTTCTCCTATTACTGCTGCTCAACAACACACACGAACCCCTGAATGCTCTTCAGTTAGTAAACATAGACACCATTTGTCCCATGTAAATATTTCGTTGAAAAGTTTCGTATTTTTGTAATTATATTAGCATTAATTTTAGAAGATTTGAAGTCAGTTATTTAATTTAACTCGAATTGATCTAACTTTTATTATATTTAATATGTCTAATAGATGCTTAAACACTTTTACTGCTATAAAAGAGTTGTAAAAGTATAAATATTATTATGATTTTGCAATATAATCCTGACTTTATTATGAATTATTCTAAATGTGGATATTGAACATTTTTTGGATGTATCTCCACTATATAAAGATAAAATTACCTACCAGACGAAGTTGAATATTACCTGGATGGCTGTCACGGTTCGGATATTAATTCCGTAACGAAATGGGTTAAATGAAATGGTGTGTAACTATATTAAAATCGTCTGATTGTTTTACAATATGTTTCATACATAAATAAATAGAACGCTGGAAATGAATCGCAGATATCAATTCGCGAGAAAGTGGTAATGTTAAGGAATTTTGAGAATTACCTTTCTCCGTATTTATAGTTTCGGTGGGGTTAGTTTGGCGTTTTTCAATGATACGGTGGGTTTTATGCAGGTTGTAATTAATGCTGGTATTATATTTATAATTTAACCAGAAAAATAATGTCATATGTAAGAATTCTCAGGGATAACGTTTACATTAGATCTCACTATTCCCTATGTCATATCGCACTTCAATTTCGACAATTTCTTTCACGTAAAAATAGATGTCACTTTGTCGTTTTAAGAAATTATTGTTTATTTAAAGAAAATTATTATTGTTATTATAAAATATTATTTTTAAATAAAGAAAACAAGCATATCATTACAATTTTATATTAAAAACCATTTTGTATAATAACTTTACTGTATTTAATGTCATTGAAAATGAATTTCAACTTTCTACTATTAGACAAATGACTATCGCGCTGAGCTGCGATTCCTAGACCGGAACTAAGGATTTTCATTCAAAGCCAGATGTTCGACGAGCCCACTTCGCAGTGTCAAAGTCAACACTTCGAAGGTCAGTAAGTTTCTTGTAATATTCACTGCATTTCTTTAAATGTTTCGCTTATCAAGTCTAGGTAGGCGTACGTGAAACCACGGCCGTTTATTCTCGATTTTTGTAACTTTTCATATATTTCCGTGAGTGAATTTTTCGTGACTTACGCCGACCAAAATCCTGTCTTTCCTTTCGGTTTTGAAGCTTCACATCTTAGTCTCCGCGATTTCTAGCCGACATTAAGAATAAATATGGAAGTTATTTAAATTCCAGTAATATATAGAAATGTTGCCTTCTGAATTTAGGCCTTTCTACGTATCATCTCCGACGCGATGTTAATAGGCATAGTTTATGGTAGTGTCGTTATATTGTCACTCCTCTTCCAGAAAGTGATTATTCACTCTTGTACGTTTAATGCCTTCAAAGGAAATGTGTGCGAATATAATGGCATGCTTCCCAATTTCAAAATTAACCTAAGGCTGAGTAATTTCTCCGAAAATTTTCGGGGATTATATTAGAGGAGGCTGAGAGTTGCTACATTGAATGCAAACGGGATGACTTTAAAGAACCTATTTGATATTTGATTGAAAGCGTTGTAACATTCCAAACAAGTTTTTAATAGTGTAAGTTGGTGGGATAAGTGAATATTCCAGCACGTGCGAGGTACTTTCTCTATTGTAATAAGGGGAAGGAGGTGGTGAAGTCTTTTTTCTTTGGTCGAACGGCTGGACATGAGAACAGTCGTCCGCAATCGCTATTTAGAAGGAAGGGGAGTCTTCGTCTTCTTTGCCTATAAAAGAAATTTGCAGCACCTGTCAACGCATTTGAGGAGGAAAGAGGTTAATGGTACATACATAAAGGCAAAAAAATTCAATAGAGTATATTCGCAACTGTATCAGTCGCATACAACATCGATCATGTACGTGTATATTCGCATAAAAGTGTCGTTAGGGATTTTGTGTGACTGGCCAGTGAGGTCGACCTCTGGGGGAAAGGGACGGTTTAGAGAGAGCTCTCTCTGTGCCACGGCCGGGCATTTGTGTTGTGTAAACACCTTAAAATACTATTCTAATGGGTACGCGGCATGCCATACAAATATAGATCGAATTGTATACGTACGCATACGAATTAATAAATATCGACAAATGCACATATGTAATGCGATGGTTGTAAAAAATGGAATGTCAGTGTATACATAAGCAAATAAAGTAAATACAAATATCGACAAGTGCACAAGTGTAATACCATAGGACTAAAAATAATAAGGAGGAAAAGGAAATCGGGAATGGGTAAAATATAGGTAGGGTGCAGTTGGGGAAGTATTGCCTTGTATTGGAGAATCCTCTTCTTGACCAGTGCGTACGAGCCCCTGAAATTAATAGAAATACAACGATATAAGAAGGCTAGTGTAATTTGCCCGTCTAAAATGACGGGTATACATGAAAAAATTAAATTTAAGACGGTTTCCTATTCCCTCTCTCAATCCCCATCGCTATCTCAGCGTATAATAAGCACAATCTTACATATAGAATGGCGGTAAAAAAGGAAAACGACGAACAGTAAATAAACACGTAAAATACACATTGATACATATGTGATGTAAGAAACTTTCATCAACGGTAGTTACGTACTTAAAATTTCAAATAAGGAAGGAATTTTTACATATAGAAATTTACTCATCTATGTCCTGTATCGGTATGCCATGTTTTATGCCTATGGTGACAGTTTTATTTGGTGTGTTATGTGTTATTACTGACGTTTCTATTGTATTTTGTTTTAGGGCGTAATTATTTCCGATTTATATGCATTTTGTGAATGTGCCTAATGAATAATTCATTCTTTTCTTTGTCCACTGATTTTACTGTTATGGCTATTTTTCTCAGAGATGTAGGAGGAAAATGTTTCATTTCTTTTCCATATATGCTATTCTAAATTTTTTATCGTCGATTTGCAGGGTTCTGTTGAATGGAATAGGCCTCGATTATATCGGGGGAAACGCCATTTCAAAAAAAGGTTAACGAATGGAGTGCACTACCCCATTCGGGTCATTTGGAAACGTGCACAAACTTGAAGTCATTTGGCAGATTTCATTTTCAACAGAGAGTGTTTGTTGGAAGGTATATTATGTGAAGAATTGGAAGCAGCTCCTCTGTCTGGCAAGCGAATTTTCTCCCTTATGGATGTCATGTTTCTTATGTATTTCTTGGAAATCACCTTTACACACCATTACAACTTCTTGCAATCATTCATGGAAAATTTGTAGGACTAAATTGCATTTCTCATCTTATACATATCCTTATGGTTTATGTGACTCTGACAAGGATAATTTTGGTTTTAAGAATATATTTTTGGAATGAATTCATTCACTGTGCCCCAGGAAGCTTGTCTCATCCTTTAGCAGCATCATGTATTAAATTTGATGGAATGTTAACTTAGATTTAGGAATAGAGATTTGTAATTTCGATGACTTGTGTAAAAAGTATTTAATTGCCATATTTACAAATTCCATTTCCTTATCATATTTTCTAGTCAGTCTCATGGCAAATGTAAGTCAAAATGTGGTAGTGAGTAATAAGAGTGGTTTCTGTCGTGGTTTCATATTTATTTTCATTTAGATGATATTTAGCCTTGAATTTTTTTATTCCAAGTGATACATGGAAACCGATGTATTCTTCTTAGAGCATGGCATATTTCTCTTTTAGTGACACTATTGCAGTTTACATCTGTTTCTATGTTTATCATTAAGTAAGTGTCAGGCGAATCAGGGGGATTCTGGCTAGTAGAATGATTATAATAAGACTAACACACCAGTATGTATGTACCTGATTCAAATTATGCCTTATTATGTAATTAGCTTTGGCAATCGTACATTATATGAAACCATGGGTTTCTGTTCACAACATTCGTTAATTATTTGAATTTATCTATCTTCGCGTGTGTTATCATTCCCGTACCCAATGCGACACATTTAATTCCTGGATTACAGCATAAACATTAAGTCAATCTTATGTACGATTTCAAATTAGATACATTAATGCTGCTCTAAGTAAATGTTGCAGTTAAACCTCTATGAAATACCAAACTCCATATAGAGTTGCATATAGTTGTTTTAGAAATATATTTACTGAAGACTGGTCCTGTATAGTTTTTCATTTAAATGTCATGTTGTATAAGTGTAGCTATCACTACCAGTATGTTGGAGAATGTTTTCCATGTTAACTTGTACACATAACCCTACAATATTGCATGTCTTGCATGTATGTAATGATAATAATTCAAGTGTATACTTTATCAGTTAACACTACATACTTCAAAGGCAATAATAATAAAAATGTCTCAATTTTTTCTATTTAAATTTACTGAATGATATAGTATTAATGCTGTTATAATGATTTTTATAATAAAACTTTTTTAAAATTATTATATTATAGGTGCAAAATATTATTTCCAATCCATAAAAATTCCATATTATCCTGAGGTTAGTGACGCATGACGGTCTGAGAATAATGGGATGCAAAAGATTAAGGGTGCTTTCTATATCGTGTTACGCAGCAATTTATTATCTGAAAGACGCCAAGCAATTGAACATGGATTCAGTGGTCATTAATTATATTTAAACATTTAAAATAAGAATTTAATTTTTTTTACAATATCATCTTCCTTTTTACTGAAATCTCCTCTAATTCCTGCAAAGATCAGTTAACGTGACCTTTAACTGGCACATAATTTTATATTGAAACTGATGGAGAATATGTATTAATGAGACACTTTAATACTTTTAATTAAATGTAATATTCATAAACATTGTATGGAGAAATTTTAATATGGGAATATATTAAATTTATTATGGAATGCTTGGCGATAATAGCGACCCGTTTGTTGTATATTTGGCAGCACACCCCTGGTCAGGGCCGGTTTCAGTTAAAAAATATGCGTAAGCGAGGTAAAAATATACCGCCCTTCTGGATATCAAAGGCATGAAATAATATTAATATAATATAAAAAAATAAACTTATTTGATCGGTCTTTATTTAAAAAAAGAATATTCAGCTAAATACTTTCAGCAAGTAGAAATAAAACATTCACTGACCTTATAAGAAAACATGGAGATTAATTTCTATCCAATATCTCGGGTAAATGCCAAGGTGCAATAGAGAGGCATTTACTCAGGATTTTGACTACACGGATAATTCATTCATTCGCACCTAATGCAGCCTAGTATTCAGGGGCGGATCCAGAAACATCTCAAATGGACGGGGGTGATAGCCCCTCCAGCTATCAAATCCGCCCCTGCCACCGGCCCTATATTTTGAAAATACCTACCCCCCTCAGAATATTTCTTTCCCTTGCTATAAAGACCTGATCTGCGGCGTATAATTGAGGAATACAGCGCGGAATGAATTTAAGAAATTGGATTATCCAAGGAGGGCCGGTCGCCTCCTCTCTCTCCCCCCCCCCCCTCCCTCCCGTTGATCCGCCACTGCTTCTATTACACATAAGTTGGCAATCCATCCTATAAAATGTACACTTCATTGCAAACAGCAGTTTTTGCAGATGTGCAAATTCGTGGAACTGTTATATATAGGATGACAGCACGGTATCACAAGCAACATCTCCACAAATTCCGTTTAATTATTTTTAAAATACATTCATGGAAATCAAGAAATTGCATTCACACTTCTCACGTTAATAAAAAATAATTGTCATGTCTTCCACCGAGATGCAGAGTTGATGGATGAAATTTGCATTAGATGCACTTTCGTGTTCGTTGTTGACTTACTCAGCGTAAGTGGCCTTTGTTAATAGCGTAGCTGCTGTCAATCTTAATAATTGTGATGAATTAATCCTTACGCTTTGACATATAATCGAATTAGCCTATGCTCCTAGGCTGCGACATTCCAGTTTAAGCCACGGCCCTGAAAAACCTTTCTCCTATTACTGCTGCTCAACAACACACACGAACCCCTGAATGCTCTTCAGTTAGTAAACATAGACACCATTTGTCCCATGTAAATATTTCGTTGAAAAGTTTCGTATTTTTGTAATTATATTAGCATTAATTTTAGAAGATTTGAAGTCAGTTATTTAATTTAACTCGAATTGATCTAACTTTTATTATATTTAATATGTCTAATAGATGCTTAAACACTTTTACTGCAATAAAAGAGTTGTAAATGTATTAACATTATTATGGTTTTGCAATATAATCCTGACTTTATTATGAATTATTCTAAATGTTGATATTGAATATTTTTTGGATGTATCTCCACTATATAAAGATAAAATTACCTACCAGACGAAGATGAATATTACCTGGATGGCTGTCACGGTACGGCTATTAATTCCGTAACGAAATGGGTTAAATGAAATGGTGTGTAACAATATTAAAATCGTCTGATTGTTTTACAATATGTTTCATACATAAATAAATATAACGCTGGAAATGAATCGCAGATATCAATTCGCGAGAAAGTGGTAATGTTAAGGAATTTTGAGAAATACCTTTCTCCGTATTTATAGTTTCGGTGGGGTTAGTTTGGCGTTTTTCATTGATACGGTGGGTTTTATGCAGGTTGTAATTTATGCTGGTATTATATTTATAATTTAACCTCAAAAATAATATCATATGTAAGAATTCTCAGGGATAACGTTTACATTAGAGCTCACTATTCCCTATGTCATATCGCACTTCAATTTCGACATTTTCTCTCACGTAAAAATAGATGTCACTTTGTCGTTTTAAGAAATTATTGTTTATTTAAAGAAAATTATTATTGTTATTATAAAATATTATTTTTAAATAAAGAAAACAAGCATATCATTACAATTTTTTATTAAAAACCATTTTGTATAATAACTTTACTGTATTTAATGTCATTGAAAATGAATTTCAACTTTCTACTATTAGACAAATGACTATCGCGCTGAGCTGCGATTCCTAGACCGGAACTAAGGATTTTCATTCCAAGCCAGTTGTTCGACGAGCCCACTTCGCAGTGTCAATGTCAACACTTCGAAGGTCAGTAAGTTTCTTGTAATATTCACTGCATTTCTTTAAATGTTTCGCTTATCAAGTCTAGGTAGGCGTACGTGAAACCACGGCCGTTTATTCTCGATTTTTGTAACTTTTCATATATTTCCGTGAGTGAATTTTTCGTGACTTACGCCGACCAAAATCCTGTCTTTCCTTTCGGTTTTGAAGCTTCACATCTTAGTCTCCGCGATTTCTAGCCGACATTAAGAATAAATATGGAAGTTATTTAAATTCCAGTAATATATAGAAATGTTGCCTTCTGAATTTAGGCCTTTCTACGTATCATCTCCGACGCGATGTTAATAGGCATAGTTTATGGTAGTGTCGTTATATTGTCACTCCTCTTCCAGAAAGTGATTATTCACTCTTGTACGTTTAATGCCTTCAAAGGAAATGTGTGCGAATATAATGGCATGCTTCCCAATTTCAAAATTAACCTAAGGCTGAGTAATTTCTCCGAAAATTTTCGGGGATTATATTAGAGGAGGCTGAGAGTTGCTACATTGAATGCAAACGGGATGACTTTAAAGAACCTATTTGATATTTGATTGAAAGCGTTGTAACATTCCAAACAAGTTTTTAATAGTGTAAGTTGGTGGGATAAGTGAATATTCCAGCACGTGCGAGGTACTTTCTCTATTGTAATAAGGGGAAGGAGGTGGTGAAGTCTTTTTTCTTTGGTCGAACGGCTGGACATGAGAACAGTCGTCCGCAATCGCTATTTAGATTGGCCATCACTTATTAGATTACACATTCCTTTCCGACCGCGAATCTTTCAGGCTTTAAATTGAAAAAGTGATTTTCAGGTATTCTCTACGTGAGTGGCACTTGAGGACCTTTTAATATGAATACCATTTGCACAAGAATACTAACAAGTTCTCATCCATCATATATTAATATATATGTGGATTAGTTTAAGGTTTTGTGTGTTTACTTTTTTAAACGATTTCCGTTCCTTATTTGAAATTTTAAGTACGTCACTACCGTTGATGAAAATTTCTTACATCACATATGTATCAATGTGTATTTTACGTGTTTATTTACTGTTCGTCGTTTTCCTTTTTTACCGCCATTCTATATGTAAGATTGTGCTTATTATACGCTGAGATAGCGATGGGGATTGAGAGAGGGAATAGTAAACCGTCTTAAATTTAATTTTTTCATGTATACCCGTCATTTTAGACGGGCAAATTACACTAGCCTTTCTTATATCGTTGTATTTCTATTAATTTCAGGGGCTCGTACGCACTGGGCAAGAAGAGGATTCTCCAAAACAAGGCAATACTACCCCAACTCCACCCTACCTATATTTTACCCATTCCCGATTTCCTTTTCCTCCTTATTATTTTTAGTCCTATGGTATTACACTTGTGCACTTGTCGATATTTGTATTTACTTTATTTGCTTATGTATACATTGACATTCCATTTTTTACAACCATCGCATTACATAAGTGCATTTGTCGATATTTATTAATTCGTATGCGTACGTATACAATTCGATCTATATTTCTATGGCATGCCACGTACCCATTAGAATAGTATTTTAAGGTGTTTACACAACACAAATGCCCTGCCGTGGCACAGAGAGAGCTCTCTCTAAACCGTCCCTTTCCCCCAGAGGTCGACCTCACTGGCCAGTCACACAAAATCCCTAACGACACTTTTATGCGAATATACACGTACATGATCGATGTTGTATGCGACTGATACAGTTGCGAATATACTCTATTGAATTTTTTTGCCTTTATGTATGTACCATTATCCTCTTTCCTCCTCAAATGCGTTGACAGGTGCTGCAAATTTCTTTTATAGGCAAAGAAGACGAAGACTCCCAGACAACTACACTGATAAGTAAGTCTGTATGATGTTATTTGATTCGCATTGGGTTATTTTCTCTGTTTAATTGGTATTTTTGTTTTGCAGAGCCATTTTCCGTGACAGGGTGCCGCGTCCCTACATGTGTGCAGTGGACAGAGAGCCGTGGGACCGGAGTGCCGATCATCGTGGGACTAAAGGGCAACGCGGCAAAGGTCACACTGCTGAGGAACGGGACAACGAAGATGCTGGAATGGGTAACAGGTTGAGGTATACGATGTACGGTGTTAAATTCTAGGTGATATTTTACGATTTTTATTATTTATGCTTAATTTACTCGCATTTCTATCTGAAATGGTATTGTCCTTTTGATGCTACTGACTGACACCCATAGCGCTATGTGGTTTGACAGCACAGGCCTGTGCAGACGTGACAATTCCATTGACGACCTTTGATGGTTTTGCGTGACGAGACGTTTGTTGCTCAGGACTGATTGTATTGTTTGATCGATTTCGAGTGTCTTAGTGCTGTTTGTCTAATGTGTTTCTATGACATTGTTGACTGAATTGGTGTTTTTTGTATTTTATGCGTTTGCGTTGACAAATTGTATTTCTCACGAATTTTTATATGCAGAAATTTATTTGCCTATGTCCTGTAACCGTATGCCATGTTTTATGCCTATGCTGACAGTTTTATTTGGTGTGTTATGTGTTATTACTGACGTTTCTATTGTATTTTGTTTTAGGGCGTAATTATTTCCGATTTATATGCATTTTGTGAATGTGCCTAATGAATAATTCATTCTTTTCTTTGTCCACTGATTTTACTGTTATGGCTATTTTTCTCAGAGATGTAGGAGGAAAATGTTTCATTTCTTTTCCATATATGCTATTCTAAATTTTTTATCATCGTTTTGCAGGGTTCTGTTGAATGGAATAGGCCTCGATTATATCGGGGGAAACGCCATTTCAAAAAAAGGTTAACGAATGGAGTGCACTACCCCATTCGGGTCATTTGGAAACGTGCACAAACTTGAAGTCATTTGGCAGATTTCATTTTCAACAGAGAGTGTGTGTTGGAAGGTATATTATGTGAAGAATTGGAAGCAGCTCCTCTGTCTGGCAAGCGAATTTTCTCCCTTATGGATGTCATGTTTCTTATGTATTTCTTGGAAATCACCTTTACACACCATTACAACTTCTTGCAATCATTCATGGAAAATTTGTAGGACTAAATTGCATTTCTCATCTTATACATATCCATATGGTTTATGTGACTCTGACAAGGATAATTTTGGTTTTAAGAATAAATTTTTGGAATGAATTCATTCACTGTGCCCCAGGAAGCTTGTCTCATCCTTTAGCAGCATCATGTATTAAATTCGTTAATTATTTGAATTTATCTATCTTCGCGTGTGTTATCATTCCCGTACCCAATGCGACACATTTAATTCCTGGATTACAGCATAAACATTAAGTCAATCTTATGTACGATTTCAAATTAGATACATTAATGCTGCTGTAAGTAAATGTTGCAGTTAAACCTCTATGAAATACCAAACTCCATATAGAGTTGCATATAGTTGTTTTAGAAATATATTTACTGAAGACTGGTCCTGTATAGTTTTTCATTTAAATGTCATGTTGAATAAGTGTAGCTATCACTACCAGTATGTTGGAGAATGTTTTCCATGTTAACTTGTACACATAACCCTACAATATTGCATGTCGTGCATGTATGTAATAATAATAATTCAAGTGTATACTTTATCAGTTAACACTACATACTTCAAAGGCAATAATAATAAAAATGTCTCAATTTTTTCTATTTAAATTTACTGAATAATATAGTATTAATGCTGTTATAATGATTTTTATAATAAAACTTTTTTAAAATTAATATATTATAGGTGCAAGATATTATTTCCAATCCATAAAAATTCCATATTATCCTGAGGTTAGTGACGCATGACGGTCTGAGAATAATAGGATGCAAAAGATTAAGGGTGCTTTCTATATCGTGTTACGCAGCAATTTATTATCTGAAAGACGCCAAGCAATTGAACATGGATTCAGTGGTCATTAATTATATTTAAACATTTAAAATAAGAATTTAATTTTTTTTACAATATCATCTTCCTTTTTACTGGAATCTCCTCTAATTCCTGCAAAGATCAGTTAACGTGACCTTTAACTGGCACATAATTTTCTATTGAAACTGATGGAGAATATGTATTAAAGAGACATTTTAATACTTTTAATTAAATGTAATATTCATAAACATTGTATGGAGAAATTTTAATATGGGAATATATTAAATTTATTATGGAATGCTTGGCGATAATAGCGACCCGTTTGTTGTATATTTGGCAGCACACCCCTGGTCAGGGCCGGTTTCAGTTAAAAAATATGCGTAAGCGAGGTAAAAATATGCCGACCTTCTGGATATCAAAGGCATGAAATAATATTAATATAATATAAAAAATTAACTTATTTGATCGGTCTTTAATTAAAAAAAGAATATTCAGCAAAATACTTTCAGGAAATTTTTTTCAAATTTTTTTCGAAAAATTTTTCAAAATTTTTTTGAAAATTTTTTTCCAAAATTTTATTTTCAAAATTTTTTCGAAAATGTTTTTGAAAATTTTTTTCGAAAATATTTTTTCGAGATTCTTTCGAAAATTTTTTTCAAAATTTATTTCGAATATTTTTTTTCCAAAATTTTTTCGAAAATTTTTTTGGAAATTTTTTTCGAAAATTTTTTTCAGAATTTTTTTTGAAAATATTTTTTCCAAAAACTTTTTTTCAAATTTTCTTCGAAAATTTTTTTCAAAATTTTTTTCCCAAATTTTATTTTTAAAATTTTTTCGAAAATTTTTTTCGTAAATATTTTTTGAAATATTTTAGAAAATTTTTTCAAATTTTGTTTCTAATATTTTTTTTTCAAAATTTTTTCAAAAATTTTTTTGGAAATATTTATTCAAAATTTGTTTGAAATATTTTTTCAAAATTTTTTTCGAAAATTTTTTTTTGAAATTTATTTCAAAAATTTTTTTCGAAAATTTTTTTTTCCAAATTTTTTCAAAATTTTTTTCAAAATTTTTTTCGAAAATTTTTTTTGTAACCTTTTTTTCGAGAATTTTTTTCGAAATTTTTTTTCGAAAATTTTTTTCGAAAATTTTTTTCGAAAATTTTTTTAAAAATTTTTTTTCGAAATTTTTTTTTAAAATTTTTTTTCAAAATTTTTTTCGAAAATTTTTTTCGAAATTTTTTTTTTTAAATTTTTTTCGAAAATTTTTTTTCGAAATTTTTTTCGAAAATTTTTTTTTCAAAATTTTTTTCGAAAATTTTATTCGAAAATTTTTTTTAAAAATTTTTTTCGAAAATTTTTTTCAAAATTTTTTTAAAAACATTTTGGTCGAAAATTTTTTTTCAAAATTTTTTTCAAAATTTTTTTTGAAATTTTTTTTCGAAAATTTTTTTTAAAACTTTTTTTCGAAAATTTTTTTTGGAAATTTTTTCGAAAATTTTTTTCGAAAATCTTTTTCGAAAATTTTTTTTCAAAATTTTTTTCGAAAATTTTTTCAAAATTTTTTTCGAAATTTTTTTTCGGAAATTTTTTAAAAAATTATTTCGAAAATTTTTTCGAAAATTTTTTTTAAAAATTTTTTTCGAAAATTTTTTTTCGAATTTTTTTTCGAAATTTTTTTTTTCAAAATTTTTTTCGAAAATTTTTTTAAAAAATTTTTTTCGAAAATTTTTTTCGAAATTTTTTAAAAAACATTTTGGTCGAAAATTTTTTTTCAAAATTTTTTTCAAAATTTTTTTTGAAATTTTTTTTCGAAAATTTTTTTTAAAACATTTTTTCGAAAATTTTTTTCGAAAATTTTTTTTGGAAATTTTTTCGAAAATTTATTTCGAAAATCTTTTTCGAAAATTTTTTTCAAATTTTTTTTCGAACATTTTTTCAAAATTTTTTTCGAAATTTTTTTTCGGAAATTTTTAAAAAAATTATTTCGAAAATTTTTTTAATAAATTTTTTCGAAAATTTTTTTCGAAAATTTTTTTCAAAATTTTTTTTGAAAATTTTTTTCAAAATTTTTTTCGAAAATTTTTTTCAAAATTTTTTTCCAAATAATATTTTCAAAATTTTTTTCGAAAATTGTTTTTCAAAATTTTTTTCAAAATTTTTTTCGAAAATTTTTTTTCAAAATTTTTTTTCGAAAATTTTTTTCATATTTTTTTCGAAATTTTTGTACAAATTTTTTTCGAAAATTTTTTTTCAAACTTTTTTTCGAAAATTTTTTTCGAAAATTTTTAAAAAAATGTTTTTTCGAAATGTTTTTTCGAAATTTTTTTTCAAAATTTTTTTCGAATATTTTTTTCAAAATTTTTTTCCAAAATTTTATTTTCAAAATTTTTTTCGAAAATTTTTTTCAAAAGTTTTTTCGAAAATTTTTTCGATAATTTTTTTTGAAAATTTTTTTTCAAAATTTTTTTCGAAAATTTTTTTAAAAAATTTTTTCAAAATTTTTTTGTAAATTTTTTTCGAAAATTTTTTTTCGAAAATTTTTTTAAAAATTTTTTTTGAAAATTTTTTTCAAAATTTTTTCGAAAATTTTTTTCAAATTTTTTTAAAAATTTTTTTTTCAAATTTTTATTCAAAATTTTTTTTCAAATTTTTTTTCAAATTTTTTTTCGAGAATTTTTTCGAAAATTTTTTTTCAAAATTTTTTTCGAAAATTTTTTTCGATGATTTTTTTAAAAATGTTTTTTCGAAATTTTTTTTAAAAATTTTTTTTAAATTTTTTTTTTTAAATTTTTTTCGAAAATTTTTTTCAAAATTTTTTTCAATAATTTTTACAAAATTTTTTTCGAAAATTTTTTTTCAAAATTTTTTTCGAAATTTTTTTTTCAAATTTTTTTAAAAATTTTTTTTTCAAATTTTTTTTCTAAATTTTTTTCAAAATTTTTTTTCAAAATTTTTTTCCAGAATTTTTTCGAAAATTTTTTTTCAAAATTTTTTTCGAAAATTTTTTTCGAAAATTTTTTAAAAAATGTTTTTTCGAAATTTTTTTTCAAAATTTTTTTCGAATATTTTTTTAGAAAATTTTTTTCAAAATTTTTTTCCAAAATTTTATTTTCAAAATTTTTTTCAAAATTTTTTTTCGAAAATTTTTTTCCAAATTTTTTTCGAAATTTTTTTCGAAAATTTTAAAAAAAAATTTTTTTTCAAATTTTTTTTCAAAATTTTTTTCGAAAATTTTTTTTCGAAAATTTTTTTCAAAATTTTTTTCGAAAATTTTTTTCGAAAATTTTTTTTCAAAATTTTTTTCGAAAATTTTTTTTCAAAATTTTTTTCGAAATTTTTTTTTCAAATTTTTTTAAAAATTTTTTTTTCAAATTTTTTTTCTAAATTTTTTTCAAAATTTTTTTTCAAAATTTTTTTCCAGAATTTTTTCGAAAATTTTTTTTCAAAATTTTTTTCGAAAATTTTTTTCGAAAATTTTTTTAAAAATGTTTTTTCGAAATTTTTTTTCAAAATTTTTTTCGAATATTTTTTTCGAAAATTTTTTTCAAAATTTTTTTCCAAAATTTTATTTTCAAAATTTTTTTCAAAATTTTTTTTCGAAAATTTTTTTCCAAATTTTTTTCGAAATTTTTTTCGAAAATTTTTAAAAAAAATTTTTTTTCAAATTTTTTTTCAAAATTTTTTTCAAAATTTTTTTCGAAAATTTTTTTTCGAAAATTTTTTTCAAAATTTTTTTCGAAAATTTTTTTCGAAAATTTTTTTTCAAAATTTTTTTCGAAAATTTTTTTCGAAAATTTTTTTAAAAAATTTTTTTAAAAAATTTTTTTCGAAAATTTTTTTTCAAAACTTTTTTCAAAATTTTTTTCAAAATTTTTTTCGAAAATTTGTTTCGAAATTTTTTTTTCAAAATTTTTTTCGAAAATTTTTTTTCAAAATTTTTTTCAAATTTTTTTTCGAAAATTTTTTTCGAAAATTTTTTTTAAATTTTTTTCTTCGAAAATATTTTTCAAAATTTTTTCGAAAATTTTTTCGAAAATTTTTATCGAAAATTTTTTTCGAAAATTTTTTTTCAAAATTTTTTTCGAAAATTTTTTTTCAAAATTTTTTTCAAAAATTATTTTCGAAAATTTTTTTTTTAAATTTTTTTAAAAATTTTTTTGGAAATTTTTTTCAAAAATTTTTTTTCGAAAATTTTTTTTAAAAATTTTTTTCGAAAATTTTTTTCAGAATTTTTTTCGAAAATTTTTTTCAAATTTTTTTCGAAAATTTTTTTTCAAATTTTTTTTCAAAATTTTTTTCAAAATTATTTTCGAAAATTTTTTTAAAAAATTTTTTTAAAAAATTTTTTTCGAAAATTTTTTTTCAAAATTTTTTTTCGAAAATTTTTTTCATATTTTTTTCGAAATTTTTTTATTGAAATTTTTTTCAAAATTTTTTTCAAAATTTTTTTTCAAAATTTTTTTCGAAAATTTTTTTTTAAAATTTTTACAAAATTTTTTTGGAAATTTTTTTCGAAAATCTTTTTTCGAAAATTTTTTTAAAAATTTTTTTTGAAAATTTTTTTCAAAATTTTTTTCGAAAACTTTTTTCAAATTTTTTTAAAAAATTTTTTGTCAAATTTTTTTTCAAAATTTTTTTCAAAATTTTTTTGGAAATTTTTTTTCAAAATTTTTTTCGAGAATTTTTTCGAAAATTTTTTTTCAAAATTTTTTTCGAAAATTTTTTTAAAAATGTTTTTTCGTAATTTTTTAAAACATTTTTTTTTTAATTTTTTTTTCAAAATTTTTTTCGAAAATTTTTTTCAAAATTTTTTTCAAAAATTTTTTTTCAAATTTTTTTTCAAAATTTTTTTCAAAATTTTTTTTCAAAATTTTTTTCGAGAATTTTTTCGAAATTTTTTTTTCAAAATTTTTTGCGAAAATTTTTTTAAAAAATTTTTTCAAAATTTTTTTGGAAATTTTTTTCGAAAATTTTTTTTCGAAAATTTTTTTAAAAATTTTTTTTGAAATTTTTTTTCAAAATTTTTTCGAAAATTTTTTTCAAATTTTTTTAAAAATTTTTTTTTCAAATTTTTATTCAAAATTTTTTTCAAAATTTTTTTTCAAATTTTTTTTCAAATTTTTTTTCGAGAATTTTTTCGAAAATTTTTTTTCAAAATTTTTTTCGAAAATTTTTTTCGATGATTTTTTTAAAAATGTTTTTTCGAAATTTTTTTTAAAAATTTTTTTTAAATTTTTTTTTTTAAATTTTTTTCGAAAATTTTTTTCAAAATTTTTTTCAATAATTTTTACAAAATTTTTTTCGAAAATTTTTTTTCAAAATTTTTTTCGAAATTTTTTTTTCAAATTTTTTTAAAAATTTTTTTTTCAAATTTTTTTTCTAAATTTTTTTCAAACTTTTTTTTCAAAATTTTTTTCCAGAATTTTTTCGAAAATTTTTTTTCAAAATTTTTTTCGAAAATTTTTTTCGAAAATTTTTTTAAAAATGTTTTTTCGAAATTTTTTTTCAAAATTTTTTTCGAATATTTTTTTCGAAAATTTTTTTCAAAATTTTTTTCCAAAATTTTATTTTCAAAATTTTTTTCAAAATTTTTTTTCGAAAATTTTTTTCCAAATTTTTTTCGAAATTTTTTTCGAAAATTTTTAAAAAAAATTTTTTTTCAAATTTTTTTTCAAAATTTTTTTCAAAATTTTTTTCGAAAATTTTTTTTCGAAATTTTTTTTCAAAATTTTTTTCGAAAATTTTTTTTCAAAATTTTTTTCGAAAATTTTTTTAAAAAATTTTTTTCGAAAATTTTTTTTCAAAACTTTTTTCAAAATTTTTTTCAAAATTTTTTTCGAAAATTTGTTTCGAAATTTTTTTTTCAAAATTTTTTTCGAAAATTTTTTTTCAAAATTTTTTTCAAATTTTTTTTCGAAAATTTTTTTCGAAAATTTTTTTTAAATTTTTTTCTTCGAAAATATTTTTCAAAATTTTTTCGAAAATTTTTTCGAAAATTTTTATCGAAAATTTTTTTCGAAATTTTTTTTTCAAAATTTTTTTCGAAAATTTTTTTTCAAAATTTTTTTCAAAAATTATTTTCGAAAATTTTTTTTTTAAATTTTTTTAAAAATTTTTTTGGAAATTTTTTTCAAAAATTTTTTTTCGAAAATTTTTTTTAAAAATTTTTTTCGAAAATTTTTTTCAGAATTTTTTTCGAAAATTTTTTTCAAATTTTTTTCGAAAATTTTTTTTCAAATTTTTTTTCAAAATTTTTTTCAAAATTTTTTTCGAAAATTTTTTTTCGAAAATTTTTTTCGAAAATTTTTTTAAAAAATTATTTTCGAAAATTTTTTTAAAAAATTTTTTTAAGAAATTTTTTTCGAAAATTCTTTTTCAAAATTTTTTTTCGAAAATTTTTTTCATATTTTTTTCGAAATTTTTTTATTGAAATTTTTTTCAAAATTTTTTTCAAAATTTTTTTTCAAAATTTTTTTCGAAAATTTTTTTCGAAAATTTTTTTCGAAAATTTTTTTTTAAAATTTTTACAAAATTTTTTTGGAAATTTTTTTCGAAAATCTTTTTTCGAAAATTTTTTTAAAAATTTTTTTTGAAAATTTTTTTCAAAATTTTTTTCGAAAACTTTTTTCAAATTTTTTTAAAAAATTTTTTGTCAAATTTTTTTTCAAAATTTTTTTCAAAATTTTTTTGGAAATTTTTTTTCAAAATTTTTTTCGAGAATTTTTTCGAAAATTTTTTTTCAAAATTTTTTTCGAAAATTTTTTTCGATGATTTTTTTAAAAATGTTTTTTCGAAATTTTTTTTAAAAATTTTTTTTAAATTTTTTTTTTTAATTTTTTTCGAAAATTTTTTTCAAAATTTTTTTCAATAATTTTTACAAAATTTTTTTCGAAAATTTTTTTTCAAAATTTTTTTCGAAATTTTTTTTTCAAATTTTTTTAAAAATTTTTTTTTCAAATTTTTTTTCAAAATTTTTTTCAAAATTTTTTTTCAAAATTTTTTTCCAGAATTTTTTCGAAATTTTTTTTTCAAAATTTTTTTCGAAAATTTTTTTCGAAAATTTTTTTCGAAAATTTTTTTAAAAATGTTTTTTCGAAATTTTTTTTCAAAATTTTTTTCGAATATTTTTTTCGAAAAGTTTTTTCAAAATTTTTTTCCAAAATTTTATTTTCAAAATTTTTTTCAAAATTTTTTTTCGAAAATTTTTTTCCAAATTTTTTTCGAAATTTTTTTCGAAAATTTTTTAAAAAAATTTTTTTTCAAATTTTTTTTCAAAATTTTTTTCAAACTTTTTTTCGAAAATTTTTTTTCGAAAATTTTTTTCAAATTTTTTTTCGAAAATTTTTTTCGAAAATTTTTTTTCAAAATTTTTTTCGAAAATTTTTTTCGAAAATTTTTTTAAAAAATTTTTTTCGAAAATTTTTTTTCAAAACTTTTTTCAAAATTTTTTTCAAAATTTTTTCGAAAATTTGTTTCGAAATTTTTTTTTCAAAATTTTTTTCGAAAATTTTTTTTCAAAATTTTTTTCAAATTTTTTTTTGAAAATTTTTTTCGAAAATTTTTTTTAAATTTTTTTCTTCGAAAATTTTTTTCAAAATTTTTTCGAAACTTTTTTCGAAGATTTTTATCGAAAATTTTTTTCGAAAATTTTTTTTTAAAATTTTTTTCGAAAATTTTTTTTCAAAATTTTTTTCGAAAATTTTTTTTAAAAATTTTTTTCGAAAATTTTTTTCAGAATTTTTTTCGAAAATTTTTTTCAAATTTTTTTCGAAAATTTTTTTTCAAATTCTTTTTCAAAATTTTTTTCAAAATTTTTTTCGAAAATTTTTTTTCGAAAATTTTTTTCGAAAATTTTTTAAAAAAATTATTTTTGAAAATTTTTTTCGAAAATTTTTTTAAAAAATTTTTTTAAAAAATTTTTTTAAAAAATTTTTTTCGAAAATTTTTTTAAAAATGTTTTTTCGAAATTTTTTTTCAAAATTTTTTCGAATATTTTTTTCGAAAATTTTTTTCAAAATTTTTTTCCAAAATTTTATTTTCAAAATTTTTTTCAAAATTTTTTTTCGAAAATTTTTTTCCAAATTTTTTTCGAAATTTTTTTCGAAAATTTTTAAAAAAATTTTTTTTTCAAATTTTTTTTCAAAATTTTTTTCAAAATTTTTTTCGAAAATTTTTTTTCGAAAATTTTTTTCAAAATTTTTTTCGAAAATTTTTTTCGAAAATTTTTTTTCAAAATTTTTTTCGAAAATTTTTTTCGAAAATTTTTTTAAAAAATTTTTTTCGAAAATTTTTTTTCAAAACTTTTTTCAAAATTTTTTTCAAAATTTTTTTCGAAAATTTGTTTCGAAATTTTTTTTTCAAAATTTTTTTCGAAAATTTTTTTTCAAAATCTTTTTCAAATTTTTTTTCGAAAATTTTTTTCGAAAATTTTTTTTAAATTTTTTTCTTCGAAAATATTTTTCAAAATTTTTTCGAAAATTTTTTCGAAAATTTTTTCGAAAATTTTTATCGAAAATTTTTTTCGAAAATTTTTTTTCAAAATTTTTTTCGAAAATTTTTTTTCAAAAATTATTTTCGAAAATTTTTTTTTAAATTTTTTTAAAAATTTTTTTGGAAATTTTTTTCAAAAATTTTTTTTCGAAAATTTTTTTTAAAAATTTTTTTCGAAAATTTTTTTCAGAATTTTTTTCGAAAATTTTTTTCAAATTTTTTTCGAAAATTTTTTTTCAAATTTTTTTTCAAAATTTTTTTCAAAATTTTTTTCGAAAATTTTTTTTCGAAAATTTTTTTCGAAAATTTTTTTAAAAAATTATTTTCGAAAATTTTTTTCGAAAATTTTTTAAAAAAATTTTTTTCGAAAATTTTTTTAAAAAATTTTTTTAAAAAATTTTTTTAAAAAATTTTTTTCGAAAATTTTTTTTCAAAATTTTTTTTCGAAAATTTTTTTCATATTTTTTTCGAAATTTTTTTATTGAAATTTTTTTCAAAATTTTTTTCAAAATTTTTTTTCAAAATTTTTTTCGAAAATTTTTTTCGAAAATTTTTTTCGAAAATTTTTTTTTAAAATTTTTACAAAATTTTTTTGGAAATTTTTTTCGAAAATCTTTTTTCGAAAATTTTTTTAAAAATTTTTTTTGAAAATTTTTTTCAAAATTTTTTTCGAAAACTTTTTTCAAATTTTTTTAAAAAATTTTTTGTCAAATTTTTTTTCAAAATTTTTTTCAAAATTTTTTTGGAAATTTTTTTTCAAAATTTTTTTCGAGAATTTTTTCGAAAATTTTTTTTCAAAATTTTTTTCGAAAATTTTTTTCGAAAATTTTTTTAAAAATGTTTTTTCGAAATTTTTTAAAACATTTTTTTTTTAATTTTTTTTTCAAAATTTTTTTCGAAAATTTTTTTCAAAATTTTTTTCAAAAATTTTTTTTCAAATTTTTTTTCAAAATTTTTTTCAAAATTTTTTTTCAAAATTTTTTTAGAGAATTTTTTCGAAAATTTTTTTTCAAAATTTTTTTCGAAAATTTTTTTCCAAATTTTTTTCGAAAATTTTTTTCGAAATATTTTTCGAAATTTTTTTTTCAAAATTTTTTGCGAAAATTTTTTTAAAAAATTTTTTCAAAATTTTTTTGGAAATTTTTTTCGAAAATTTTTTTTCGAAAATTTTTTTAAAAATTTTTTTTGAAAATTTTTTTCAAAATTTTTTCGAAAATTTTTTTCAAATTTTTTTAAAAATTTTTTTTTCAAATTTTTATTCAAAATTTTTTTCAAAATTTTTTTTCAAATTTTTTTTCAAATTTTTTTTCGAGAATTTTTTCGAAATTTTTTTTCAAAATTTTTTTCGAAAATTTTTTTCGATGATTTTTTTAAAAATGTTTTTTCGAAATTTTTTTTAAAAATTTTTTTTAAATTTTTTTTTTTAAATTTTTTTCTAAAATTTTTTTCAAAATTTTTTTCAATAATTTTTACAAAATTTTTTTCGAAAATTTTTTTTCAAAAGTTTTTTCGAAATTTTTTTTTCAAATTTTTTTAAAAATTTTTTTTTCAAATTTTTTTTCAAAATTTTTTTCAAAATTTTTTTTCAAAATTTTTTTCCAGAATTTTTTCGAAATTTTTTTTTCAAAATTTTTTTCGAAAATTTTTTTCGAAAATTTTTTTCGAAAATTTTTTTAAAAATGTTTTTTCGAAATTTTTTTTCAAAATTTTTTTCGAATATTTTTTTCGAAAATTTTTTTCAAAATTTTTTTCCAAAATTTTATTTTCAAAATTTTTTTCAAAATTTTTTTTCGAAAATTTTTTTCCAAATTTTTTTCGAAATTTTTTTCGAAAATTTTTTAAAAAAATTTTTTTTCAAATTTTTTTTCAAAATTTTTTTCAAACTTTTTTTCGAAAATTTTTTTTCGAAAATTTTTTTCAAATTTTTTTTCGAAAATTTTTTTCGAAAATTTTTTTTCAAAATTTTTTTCGAAAATTTTTTTCGAAAATTTTTTTAAAAAATTTTTTTCGAAAATTTTTTTTCAAAACTTTTTTCAAAATTTTTTTCAAAATTTTTTTCGAAAATTTGTTTCGAAATTTTTTTTTCAAAATTTTTTTCGAAAATTTTTTTTCAAAATTTTTTTCAAATTTTTTTTCGAAAATTTTTTTCGAAAATTTTTTTTAAATTTTTTTCTTCGAAAATTTTTTTCAAAATTTTTTCGAAACTTTTTTCGAAGATTTTTATCGAAAATTTTTTTCGAAAATTTTTTTTCAAAATTTTTTTCGAAAATTTTTTTTCAAAATTTTTTTCAAAATTTTTTTCAAAAATTTTTTTCGAAAATTTTTTTTTTAAATTTTTTTAAAAATTTTTTTCAAAAATTTTTTTTCGAAAATTTTTTTTAAAAATTTTTTTCGAAAATTTTTTTCAGAATTTTTTTCGAAAATTTTTTTCAAATTTTTTTCGAAAATTTTTTTTCAAATTTTTTTTCAAAATTTTTTTCAAAATTTTTTTCGAAAATTTTTTTTCGAAAATTTTTTTCGAAAATTTTTTAAAAAAATTATTTTCGAAAATTTTTTTCGAAAATTTTTTTAAAAAATTTTTTTAAAAAATTTTTTTCGAAAATTTTTTTTCAAAATTTTTTTTCGAAAATTTTTTTCATATTTTTTTCGAAATTTTTTTATTGAAATTTTTTTCAAAATTTTTTTCAAAATTTTTTTTCAAAATTTTTTTCGAAAATTTTTTTCGAAAATTTTTTTTTAAAATTTTTACAAAATTTTTTTGGAAATTTTTTTCGAAAATCTTTTTTCGAAAATTTTTTTAAAAATTTTTTTTGAAAATTTTTTTCATAATTTTTTTCGAAAATTTTTTTCAAATTTTTTTAAAAAATTTTTTTTCAAATTTTTTTTCAAAATTTTTATCAAAATTTTTTTGGAAATCTTTTTTCAAAAAAAATTTCGAAAAAAATTTTCGAAAAAAATTTTGAAAAAAATTTTGAAAAAAAAGTTTCGAAAAAAATTTTGAAAAAAAAATTTTCGAAAAAAATTTTCGAAAAAAATTATCGAAAAAAAATTTTCGAAAAAAATATGAAAAAAATTTTTGAAAAAAAATTTTGAAAAAAAATTTTCGAAAAAAATTTTTTAAAAACATTTTCGAAAAATATTTTTTAAAAAATTTTCGAAAAAAATTTTTTAAAAAAATTTTCGAAAAAAATTTTTTTAAAAATTTTCGAAAAAAATTTTCGAAAAAAATTTTCGAAAAAAATTTTGAAAAAAAATTTTCGAAAAAAATTTTGAAAAAAAATTTTCGAAAAAAATTTCGAAGAAAATTTTCGAAAAAAATTTGGAGAAAAATTTTCGAAAAAAAATTTTGAAAAAAATTTTGAAAATAAAATTTTGGAAAAAAATTTTGAAAAAAATTTTCGAAAAAAATTTTCGAAAAAAATTTTGAAAAAAAATTTCGAAAAAACATTTTTAAAAAAATTTTCGAAAAAAATTTTCGAAAAAAATTTTGAAAAAAAATTTTCGAAAAAAATCTCGAAAAAAATTTTGAAAAAAAATTTTGAAAAAAAATTTGAAAAAAAATTTTTAAAAAAATTTAAAAAAAAAATTTCGAAAAAAATTTTGAAAAAAAATTTTTTAAAAAAATTTTGAAAAAAATTTTTGAAAAAAATTTTGAAAAAAATTTTCGAAAAAATTTTGGAAAAAAATTTCCAAAAAAAATTTTCGAACAAATTTTGGAAAAAAAATTTTCGAAAAAAATTTCGAAAAAAAAATTTCGAAAAAAAATTTGAAAAAAAATTTCCAAAAAAAATTTACAAAAAAATTGTCAAAAAAAATTATCGAAAAAAATTTTGAAAAAAATTTTCGAAAAAAATTTCGAAAAAAAATTTTCGAAAAAAATTTTGAAAAAAATTTTCAAAAAAAAATTTTCAAAAAAAATTTCGAAAAAAAATTTTCGAAAAAAATTTTGAAAAAAATTTTCGAAAAAAATTTTGAAAAAAAATTTTTCGAAAACATTTTTGAAAAAATTTTCGAAAAAAATTTCGAAAAAAATTTTTAAAAAAATTTTCGAAAAACAATTGTCGAAAATAATTTTGAAAAAATTTTTCGAAAAACATTTTCAAAAAAATTATCGAAAACATTTTGGAAAAAAAATTTTCGAAAAAAATTTTCAAAAATATTCGAAAAAAATTTAAAAAAAAAAGTTTCGAAAAAAATTTTGAAAAAAATTTTCGAAAAAAAATTTTCGAAAAAAATTTTCAAAAAAAATTTTCGTAAGAAATTTCGAAAAAAAAATTTCGAAAAAAATTTTGAAAAACATTTTCGAAAAAAAATTTTCAAAAAAAATTTTCGAAAAAGATTTTTTTAAAAATTTTCCAAAAAAATCTCGAAAAATTATTTTGAAAAAAAATTTCGAAAAAAATTTTCAAAAAAATTTTCGAAAAAATTTTGGAAAAAAATTTTTAAAAAAAATTTTGAAAAAAATTTTCATAAAAATTTTGAAAAAAATTTTCGAAAAAATTTTCAAAAAAAAATTTTGGAAAAAAATTTCCAAAAAAAATTTTCAAAAAAATTTGAAAAAAAATTTTGAAAAAAATTTTGAAAAAAATTTCCAAAAAAAATTTCGAAAAAAAATTTTCAAAAAAAATTTTGAAAAAAAATTTCAAAAAAAATTTTCGAAAAAAATTTTGGAAAAAAATTTTTCGAAAAAAGTTTTGAAAAAATTTTCGAAAAAAATTTCGAAAAAAATTTTTAAAAAAATTTTCGAAAAACAATTGTCGAAAAAAATTTTAAAAAAATTTTTCGAAAAACATTTTCAAAAAAATTATCGAAAACATTTTGGAAAAAAAATTTTCGAAAAACATTTTCAAAAAATTTTCCAAAAAAATTTAAAAAAAAAAGTTTCGAAAAAAATTTTGAAAAAAATTTCCGAAAAAAAATTTTCGAAAAAAATTTTCAAAAAAAATTTTCGAAAGAAATTTCGAAAAAAATATTTCGAAAAAAATTTTGAAAAACATTTTCGAAAAAAAATTTTCGAAAAAGATTTTTTTAAAAATTTTCCAAAAAAATTTCGAAAAATAATTTTGAAAAAAAATTTCGAAAAAAATTTTCAAAAAATTTTCGAAAAAATTTTGGAAAAAAATTTCAAAAAAAATTTCCAAAAAAAATTTTTGAAAAAAATTCGAAAAAAAATTTTGAAAAAATTTTCAAAAAAAATTTCGAAAAAATTTCGAAAAAAAATTTCCAAAAAAAATTTCGAAAAAAAATTTTCGAAAAAAATTTTGAAAAAAAATTTCAAAAAAAATTTTCGAAAAAAATTTTGGAAAAAAATTTTTCGAAAAAAGTTTTGAAAAAATTTTCGAAAAAAATTTCGAAAAAAATTTTTAAAAAAATTTTCGAAAAACAATTGTCGAAAAAAATTTTAAAAAAATTTTTCGAAAAACATTTTCAAAAAAATTATCGAAAACATTTTGGAAAAAAAATTTTCGAAAAACATTTTCAAAAAATTTTCCAAAAAAATTTAAAAAAAAAAGTTTCGAAAAAAATTTTGAAAAAAATTTCCGAAAAAAAATTTTCGAAAAAAATTTTCAAAAAAAATTTTCGAAAGAAATTTCGAAAAAAAAATTTCGAAAAAAATTTTGAAAAACATTTTCGAAAAAAAATTTTCGAAAAAGATTTTTTTAAAAATTTTCCAAAAAAATTTCGAAAAATAATTTTGAAAAAAAATTTCGAAAAAAATTTTCAAAAAATTTTCGAAAAAATTTTGGAAAAAAATTTCAAAAAAAATTTCCAAAAAAAATTTTTGAAAAAAATTCGAAAAAAAATTTTGAAAAAATTTTCAAAAAAAATTTCGAAAAAATTTGGAAATTTCTATGGCATGCCACGTACCCATTAGAATAGTATTTTAAGGTGTTTACACAACACAAATGCCCTGCCGTGGCACAGAGAGAGCTCTCTCTAAACCGTCCCTTTCCCCCAGAGGTCGACCTCACTGGCCAGTCACACAAAATCCCTAACGACACTTTTATGCGAATATACACGTACATGATCGATGTTGTATGCGACTGATACAGTTGCGAATATACTCTATTGAATTTTTTTGCCTTTATGTATGTACCATTATCCTCTTTCCTCCTCAAATGCGTTGACAGGTGCTGCAAATTTCTTTTATAGGCAAAGAAGACGAAGACTCCCAGACAACTACACTGATAAGTAAGTCTGTATGATGTTATTTGATTCGCATTGGGTTATTTTCTCTGTTTAATTGGTATTTTTGTTTTGCAGAGCCATTTTCCGTGACAGGGTGCCGCGTCCCTACATGTGTGCAGTGGACAGAGAGCCGTGGGACCGGAGTGCCGATCATCGTGGGACTAAAGGGCAACGCGGCAAAGGTCACACTGCTGAGGAACGGGACAACGAAGATGCTGGAATGGGTAACAGGTTGAGGTATACGATGTACGGTGTTAAATTCTAGGTGATATTTTACGATTTTTATTATTTATGCTTAATTTACTCGCATTTCTATCTGAAATGGTATTGTCGTTTTGATGCTACTGACTGACACCCATAGCGCTATGTGGTTTGACAGCACAGGCCTGTGCAGACGTGACAATTCCATTGACGACCTTTGATGGTATTGCGTGACGAGACGTTTGTTGCTCAGGACTGATTGTATTGTTTGATCGATTTCGAGTGTCTTAGTGCTGTTTGTCTAATGTGTTGCTATGACATTGTTGACTGAATTGGTGTTTTTTGTATTTTATGCGTTTGCGTTGACAAATTGTATTTCTCACGAATTTTTATATGCAGAAATTTATTTGTCTATGTCCTGTATCCGTATGCCATGTTTTATGCCTATGCTGACAGTTTTATTTGGTGTGTTATGTGTTATTACTGACGTTTCTATTGTATTTTATTTTAGGGCGTAATTATTTCCGATTTATATGCATTTTGTGAATGTGCCTAATGAATAATTCAATTCTTTGTCCACTGATTTTACTGTTATGGCTATTTTTCTCAGAGATGTAGGAGGAAAATGTTTCATTTCTTTTCCATATATGCTATTCTAAATTTTTACATTCGCATACGAAGTATCGAGAAAGTATTGTTTTCGCGAAAACATTCCACCGCGAGATTTTGACGGAAATATACGTTTTAGGTGTAGCTGAGTCCGAAAAAGTGGTTTTCGCAACGCCGTCTGTCTGTCTGTTACTGGCTCTGGAGCTTAAACGGTAGATCGAGAACGAACGAATTCTCGTACTTAGGCATTTTATCATACTGAGCAGAGTATACCTAGAAATGGTTGACATTGATCAATAATTAAGTGTAGTTTATTCTACGCATTTTAACAATAATTCGATTCCCTCAGAAACGGCTTTAACGATTTTCATCAAATTTCGTACAGTTACTTGAGTTTACGTCTTTAATAATACTGCCTAGTTCATATTTCTCAAAAAATGAATATAAGGCTAGTTTATTCTAGGCAACTTTAACAGTAATTCCATTTTCTCAGAAACGGCTCCGATGATTTTGAACATATTTTCTACAGTTACTTGAGTATACGTCTTAAATAATACTACGTATTTCATTTTTCCCAACGAATGAATATACGGCTCGTTTATTCTTGGGCAACTTTAACAAAAATTGTATTTTCTAAGAACAGGCTCATACGATTTTCATTTTCTAAAGATAACTAAATGACGCATTAGTACCTATATGAGAAAGTTTGTACAATGTATGTTTTACCGATTTTTTATTAACGTTTAGCAGGGGTCTCGTGAATGGAATAGGCCTCGATCATATCGGGGGAAACGCCATTTCAAAGAAAGGTTAACGAATGGAGTGCACTACCCCCTCAGGTCATTTGGAAACGTGCACAAACCAAAGTCATTCGGCAGCTTTCATTTTCAACAGAGAGTGTGTGGTGGAAGGCATATTATGTGAAGACTTGGAAGCAGCTCCTCTGTCTGGCAAGTGAATTTTTTCTCTGATGGATGTCAAGTTTCCTATGTATTTCTTGGAAATCGCCTTTACGATTTCTTGCAATCATTCATGGAACATTTGTAGGACTTAATTTCATTTCTCATATTATATGTATCTTTATGTTTTATAAATGGTTTATGCGACTGTGAGAAGGGTAAATGTTCTTTTTATGCGTGTATGTTTTTATTGAATGAATTGGTTCACTGTGCCCAGGAAGCTTTTTTCATCCTTTAGCAGCATCATGTATTCAGTTTGATGGAATTTTAACATAGCTCTAGCAATATAGATGTGTAATTTCAATGACTTATGTAAAAAGAATTTTTTTGCCATATTCATAAAACAGAATGAATTGAAGATGTCTAATCAATTTGAGGGTGCCAATTATTGGGAAAGTAGCAATTTAATTTTAAGTGGTGCCGCCAACTTGAGAACGCAATAACGATGGATTCGGTCCTCCTTAGACATCGGTTATCTTACAATTTTTTAGATTTTTCCAGGGCGTTGGCTATGAAACGCAAACGCATATTTCTAACGACCCGAAATCTCTCTGTATATTTAAAAAATTTTGCCCGACGATTTTACTCGGGATTCATAACACCGTGAGTTTTGCTCTTTCGTTTATTAGATTAGTGGAAAATAAAATCCTAAGCAATAATTTATAAATGCTGAGAAAGATATGCTCCTGTTTTGTTTCTGCCAGAATACTACCATTTAGTTTCTTGCTGGGACATTTTTTGAAAGCAATTTCGAGTGATGTTCTTAGTCTTTCAGGAATAGAAGGCTGTGCAGATTTTTATTTATCTGACGTCGATGTTTCGGATGGATACCTTCTCAGATGTATATGTAATAACGTTTCGCTTTTTTCGCAACGATTTCCCGAATTTTCCTGCGATGGGTGAAAGTGGCTTGGACGAAACGGGTCTACCGTACCCTTTCGAAATCACTGCAGTTGATATTAATGATAAAGCGGTATCACACCGACCCCTTTTCACTCGATCCTTAAAATCGTCTAGTGGCTGCGGTGCTTCGTGTGTTCCTACCTTATCCGTTCACATTTTCAGGACATGGGAGGGATACGACCCATTCTGGATGGCACCATCACCACCATCGAATACCGAAGTAGCTTTCACTATTCAGATTCATAATGGTTGCTCTGGCTTCATATCTATTTTCATTTATAGTTAACCTTAGCTTTGATTTTTTTATAACAAGCAATACATACATAGAAAGGACGCGTTCTGCAATCTTCTTATAGCATGGCATCTTTCTCTTTAATTATTACTAAAATCGCAGATCGCGTCCGTTTCTATGTATTACAATCAGGGAGTGGTAGGCGAAGAGTTAATAAATTACCTTTAGAATCAGGCGCATTCTGGTTAGCAGTAGATTACCTTTACCAACACTAAAACACCAGCTTGTGCCTGTTTCTAAATTTGTCTCGTTAAGAGGTTTCAGTAGTCGCGAATTTTCTTGTTCTATTCTCTAAATTCAGCAGGAGGGGTCATCACCGTTCACTGGAGTCCGCGTTCCAAGTGTATCGTACTAAAAGCGAACGAGACAACGATCTAGACTTCTTCCTAGGGGAAGTCTAAACAAGCTATCCGTAGGCACATACGCCTGCGGATAGAGTAGTGCGTTTCACTTGGAATAGAATTCCGTGTTCGGCAGATGATTCTATCGGTATTCAAGTAAAAATCCTTTGTTTTTCAATTTTTCATCTACTTCCATCGATGCAAATTGCCTTAGTAGTGTACTATAGACTAACTGACTAACACTAGGCACTTTGCATAGATGTTCATTTTAAATTTCTTGAGTTTGCTAAAATCCGTAAATTTCACGTTAAAGCTTTTCGGTTAGATACGGTAGTTTTTCAAAGATATGAGGCTGGAACAATTTGTTCTCAGATAGGGAATCGGTTTGCTAGCAGCGACAGTTCACGATGGTGTGCCGGCAGATCCTTTGTGCCTACCGGAAAACAGCATCGGTAAGTCAGCTGGATTTCCCATCACGATGTATTCCCATGCAACTTACCCCCAATGTGACTTGGTATATTCGCGTTGCCACAGAGCAATAATTCAAGCTGTCCTACTTCTGGGTATCCGTGTTGAAGTTGTGAGAAAAATTTGCAGGATGTATTTTAACTTTACATACATCTGAATATTTACTCAATTTCACTTAAATCAGGAATCTTCTCCGGTTTGCTATAGCGAAAATTGCAAATAATGGAAAGTTGTTCGGGCTTATAAAAGTACAGACAAATTTCATTTATACATCTGACATATTTGCCCTGCACGGACAGGTAGCGTTCGAGGGCGTTTCATGAACTGAGTTTCACATATAAAAAGCTAAACTACGTCGAAGCGGAAGAAATTGGTTTACAGGCGCCACTGTACCTCTGTGCAGTGGACAGAGGACCGTGGGACCGGTGGACAAATCATCGTGAGACCAAACTGCAATGCGGAACGGCACAGGTTGCTGAGGAACAGGACGACGGGGAAGCATTCGCCCGCGAGTTACTGCTTGGTGCTGGAATGGAGGAGTGATGCAGGCAAGAGGTGGACCGGAGGTTGAGGTATACGATGTACCTACGGTGTCAAATTCTATGTGATATTTGGTGAGTCGTTTTACGATTGTTATTAGCGAAGTATTTATGCCAAATTTACTCGCATTTGTTTCAGAAATGGTAATGTCCTTTTGATGCTACTGACTGGCAACCCATAGCGCTATGTGGTTTGACCGCACAGGCCTGTGCAGACATGACATATTTTTGACGACCTTTGAAGGTATTGCGTGACGAGACATTTGTTGCTGAGGACTGATTGTATTGGATGTGTTCGCATGTCTCTGTTTGTGTTGACAAATTGCATTTCTGATGAATTTTTACATATAGAAATTTACTCATCTATGTCCTGTATCGGTATGCCATGTTTTATGCCTATGGTGACAGTTTTATTTGGTGTGTTATGTGTTATTACTGACGTTTCTATTGTATTTTGTTTTAGGGCGTAATTATTTCCGATTTATATGCATTTTGTGAATGTGCCTAATGAATAATTCATTCTTTTCTTTGTCCACTGATTTTACTGTTATGGCTATTTTTCTCAGAGATGTAGGAGGAAAATGTTTCATTTCTTTTCCATATATGCTATTCTAAATTTTTTATCGTCGATTTGCAGGGTTCTGTTGAATGGAATAGGCCTCGATTATATCGGGGGAAACGCCATTTCAAAAAAAGGTTAACGAATGGAGTGCACTACCCCATTCGGGTCATTTGGAAACGTGCACAAACTTGAAGTCATTTGGCAGATTTCATTTTCAACAGAGAGTGTTTGTTGGAAGGTATATTATGTGAAGAATTGGAAGCAGCAGCTCTGTCTGGCAAGCAAATTTTCTCCCTTATGGATGTCATGTTTCTTATGTATTTCTTGGAAATCACCTTTACACACCATTACAACTTCTTGCAATCATTCATGGAAAATTTGTAAGACTAAATTGAATTTCTCATCTTATACTTATCCTTATGGTTTATGTGATTCTGACAAGGATAATTTTGGTTTTAAGAATATATTTTTGGAATGAATTCATTCACTGTGCCCCAGGAAGCTTGTCTCATCCTTTAGCAGCATCATGTATTAAATTTGATGGAATGTTAACTTAGATTTAGGAATACAGATTTGTAATTTCGATGACTTGTGTAAAAAGTATTTAATTGCCATATTTACAAATTCCATTTCCTTATCATATTTTCTAGTCAGTTTCATGGCACACTTACTTTACTTGCAAATGTAAATCAAAATGTGGTAGTGAGTAATAAGAGTGGGTTCTGTCGTGGTTTCATATTTATTTTCATTTAGATGATATTTAGCCTTGAATTTTTTTATTCCAAGTGATACATGGAAACCGATGTATTCTTCTTAGAGCCTGGCATATTTCTCTTTTAGTGACACTATTGCCGTTTACATCTGTTTCTATGTTTATCATTAAGTAAGTGTCAGGCGAATCAGGGGGATTCTGGCTAGTAGAATGATTATAATAAGACTAACACACCAGTATGTATGTACCTGATTCAAATTATGCCTTATTATGTAATTAGCTTTGGCAATCGTACATTATATGAAACCATGGCTTTCTGTTCACAACATTCGTTAATTATTTGAATTTATCTATCTTCGCGTGTGTTATCATTCGCGTACCCAATGCGACACATTTAATTCCTGGAATACAGCATAAACATTAAGTCAATCTTATGTACGATTTCAAATTAGATACATTAATGCTGCTCTAAGTAAATGTTGCAGTTAAACCTCTATGAAATACCAAACTTCATATAGAGTTGCATATAGTTGTTTTAGAAATATGTTTACTAAAGACTGGTCCAGTATAGTTTTTCATTTAAATGTCATGTTGAATAAGTGTAGCTATCACTACCAGTATGTTGGAGAATGTTTTCCATGTTAACTTGTACACATAACCCTACAATATTGCATGTCGTGCATGTATGTAATAATAATAATTCAAGTGTATACTTTATCAGTTAACACTACATACTTCAAAGGCAATAATAATAAAAATGTCTCAATTTTTTACTATTTAAATTTACTGAATAATATAGTATTAATGCTGTTATAATGATTTTTATAATAAAACTTTTTAAAAATTATTATATTATAGGTGCAAAATATTATTTCCAATCCATAAAAATTCCATATTATCCTGAGGTTAGTGACGCATGACGGTCTGAGAATAATGGGATGCAAAAGATTAAGGGTGCTTTCTATATCGTGTTACGCAGCAATTTATTATCTGAAAGACGCCAAGCAATTGAACATGGATTCAGTGGTCATTAATTATATTTAAACATTTAAAATAAGAATTTAATTTTTTTTACAATATCATCTTCCTTTTTACTGAAATCTCCTCTAATTCCTGCAAAGATCAGTTAACGTGACCTTTAACTGGCACATAATTTTATATTGAAATTGATGGAGAATATGTATTAAAGAGACACTTTAATACTTTTAATTAAATGTAATATTCATAAACATTGTATGGAGAAATTTTAATATGGGAATATATTAAATTTATTATGGAATGCTTGGCGATAATAGCGACCCGTTTGTTGTATATTTGGCAGCACACCCCTGGTCAGGGCCGGTTTCAGTTAAAAAATATGCGTAAGCGAGGTAAAAATATGCTGCCCTTCTGGATATCAAAGGCATGAAATAATATTAATATAATATAAAAAAAATAAACTTATTTGATCGGTCTTTATTTAAAAAAGAATATTCAGCTAAATACTTTCAGCAAATAGAAATAAAACATTCACTGACCTTATAAGAAAACATGGAGAGTAATTTCTATCCAATATCTCGGGTAAATGCCAAGGTGCAATAGAGAGGCATTTACTCAGGATTTTGACTACACGGATAATTCATTCATTCGCACCTAATGCAGCCTAGTATTCAGGGGCGGATCCAGAAACATCTCAAATGGACGGGGGTGATAGCCCCTCCAGCTATCAAATCCGCCCCTGCCACCGGCCCTATATTTTGAAAATACCTACCCCCTCAGAATATTTCTTTCCCTTGCTATAAAGACCTGATCTGCGGCGTATAATTGAGGAATACAGCGCGGAATGAATTTAAGAAATTGGATTATCCAAGGAGGGCCGGTCGCCTCCTCTCTCTCCCCCCCCCTCCCTCCCGTTGATCCGCCACTGCTTCTATTACACATAAGTTGGCAATCCATCCTATAAAATGTACACTTCATTGCAAACAGCAGTTTTTGCAGTTGTGCAAATTCGTGGAACTGTTATATATGATGACAGCACGGTATCACAAGCAACATCTCCACAAATTCCGTTAAATTATATTTAAAATACATTCATGGAAATCAAGAAATTGCATTCACACTTCTCACGTAAATAAAAAATAATTGTCATGTCTTCCACCGAGATGCAGGGTTGATGGATGAAATTTGCATTAGATGCACTTTCGTGTTCGTTGTTGACTTACTCAGCGTAAGTGGCCTTTGTTAATAGCGTAGCTGCTGTCAATCTTAATAATTGTGATGAATTAATCCTTACGCTTTGACATATAATCGAATTAGCCTATGCTCCTAGGCTGCGACATTCCAGTTTAAGCCACGGCCCTGAAAAACCTTTCTCCTATTACTGCTGCTCAACAACACACACGAACCCCTGAATGCTCTTCAGTTAGTAAACATAGACACCATTTGTCCCATGTAAATATTTCGTTGAAAAGTTTCGTATTTTTGTAATTATATTAGCATTAATTTTAGAAGATTTGAAGTCAGTTATTTAATTTAACTCGAATTGATCTAACTTTTATTATATTTAATATGTCTAATAGATGCTTAAACACTTTTACTGCTATAAAAGAGTTGTAAAAGTATAAATATTATTATGATTTTGCAATATAATCCTGACTTTATTATGAATTATTCTAAATGTGGATATTGAACATTTTTTGGATGTATCTCCACTATATAAAGATAAAATTACCTACCAGACGAAGTTGAATATTACCTGGATGGCTGTCACGGTTCGGATATTAATTCCGTAACGAAATGGGTTAAATGAAATGGTGTGTAACTATATTAAAATCGTCTGATTGTTTTACAATATGTTTCATACATAAATAAATAGAACGCTGGAAATGAATCGCAGATATCAATTCGCGAGAAAGTGGTAATGTTAAGGAATTTTGAGAATTACCTTTCTCCGTATTTATAGTTTCGGTGGGGTTAGTTTGGCGTTTTTCAATGATACGGTGGGTTTTATGCAGGTTGTAATTAATGCTGGTATTATATTTATAATTTAACCAGAAAAATAATGTCATATGTAAGAATTCTCAGGGATAACGTTTACATTAGATCTCACTATTCCCTATGTCATATCGCACTTCAATTTCGACAATTTCTTTCACGTAAAAATAGATGTCACTTTGTCGTTTTAAGAAATTATTGTTTATTTAAAGAAAATTATTATTGTTATTATAAAATATTATTTTTAAATAAAGAAAACAAGCATATCATTACAATTTTATATTAAAAACCATTTTGTATAATAACTTTACTGTATTTAATGTCATTGAAAATGAATTTCAACTTTCTACTATTAGACAAATGACTATCGCGCTGAGCTGCGATTCCTAGACCGGAACTAAGGATTTTCATTCAAAGCCAGATGTTCGACGAGCCCACTTCGCAGTGTCAAAGTCAACACTTCGAAGGTCAGTAAGTTTCTTGTAATATTCACTGCATTTCTTTAAATGTTTCGCTTATCAAGTCTAGGTAGGCGTACGTGAAACCACGGCCGTTTATTCTCGATTTTTGTAACTTTTCATATATTTCCGTGAGTGAATTTTTCGTGACTTACGCCGACCAAAATCCTGTCTTTCCTTTCGGTTTTGAAGCTTCACATCTTAGTCTCCGCGATTTCTAGCCGACATTAAGAATAAATATGGAAGTTATTTAAATTCCAGTAATATATAGAAATGTTGCCTTCTGAATTTAGGCCTTTCTACGTATCATCTCCGACGCGATGTTAATAGGCATAGTTTATGGTAGTGTCGTTATATTGTCACTCCTCTTCCAGAAAGTGATTATTCACTCTTGTACGTTTAATGCCTTCAAAGGAAATGTGTGCGAATATAATGGCATGCTTCCCAATTTCAAAATTAACCTAAGGCTGAGTAATTTCTCCGAAAATTTTCGGGGATTATATTAGAGGAGGCTGAGAGTTGCTACATTGAATGCAAACGGGATGACTTTAAAGAACCTATTTGATATTTGATTGAAAGCGTTGTAACATTCCAAACAAGTTTTTAATAGTGTAAGTTGGTGGGATAAGTGAATATTCCAGCACGTGCGAGGTACTTTCTCTATTGTAATAAGGGGAAGGAGGTGGTGAAGTCTTTTTTCTTTGGTCGAACGGCTGGACATGAGAACAGTCGTCCGCAATCGCTATTTAGAAGGAAGGGGAGTCTTCGTCTTCTTTGCCTATAAAAGAAATTTGCAGCACCTGTCAACGCATTTGAGGAGGAAAGAGGTTAATGGTACATACATAAAGGCAAAAAAATTCAATAGAGTATATTCGCAACTGTATCAGTCGCATACAACATCGATCATGTACGTGTATATTCGCATAAAAGTGTCGTTAGGGATTTTGTGTGACTGGCCAGTGAGGTCGACCTCTGGGGGAAAGGGACGGTTTAGAGAGAGCTCTCTCTGTGCCACGGCCGGGCATTTGTGTTGTGTAAACACCTTAAAATACTATTCTAATGGGTACGCGGCATGCCATACAAATATAGATCGAATTGTATACGTACGCATACGAATTAATAAATATCGACAAATGCACATATGTAATGCGATGGTTGTAAAAAATGGAATGTCAGTGTATACATAAGCAAATAAAGTAAATACAAATATCGACAAGTGCACAAGTGTAATACCATAGGACTAAAAATAATAAGGAGGAAAAGGAAATCGGGAATGGGTAAAATATAGGTAGGGTGCAGTTGGGGAAGTATTGCCTTGTATTGGAGAATCCTCTTCTTGACCAGTGCGTACGAGCCCCTGAAATTAATAGAAATACAACGATATAAGAAGGCTAGTGTAATTTGCCCGTCTAAAATGACGGGTATACATGAAAAAATTAAATTTAAGACGGTTTCCTATTCCCTCTCTCAATCCCCATCGCTATCTCAGCGTATAATAAGCACAATCTTACATATAGAATGGCGGTAAAAAAGGAAAACGACGAACAGTAAATAAACACGTAAAATACACATTGATACATATGTGATGTAAGAAACTTTCATCAACGGTAGTTACGTACTTAAAATTTCAAATAAGGAAGGAATTTTTACATATAGAAATTTACTCATCTATGTCCTGTATCGGTATGCCATGTTTTATGCCTATGGTGACAGTTTTATTTGGTGTGTTATGTGTTATTACTGACGTTTCTATTGTATTTTGTTTTAGGGCGTAATTATTTCCGATTTATATGCATTTTGTGAATGTGCCTAATGAATAATTCATTCTTTTCTTTGTCCACTGATTTTACTGTTATGGCTATTTTTCTCAGAGATGTAGGAGGAAAATGTTTCATTTCTTTTCCATATATGCTATTCTAAATTTTTTATCGTCGATTTGCAGGGTTCTGTTGAATGGAATAGGCCTCGATTATATCGGGGGAAACGCCATTTCAAAAAAAGGTTAACGAATGGAGTGCACTACCCCATTCGGGTCATTTGGAAACGTGCACAAACTTGAAGTCATTTGGCAGATTTCATTTTCAACAGAGAGTGTTTGTTGGAAGGTATATTATGTGAAGAATTGGAAGCAGCTCCTCTGTCTGGCAAGCGAATTTTCTCCCTTATGGATGTCATGTTTCTTATGTATTTCTTGGAAATCACCTTTACACACCATTACAACTTCTTGCAATCATTCATGGAAAATTTGTAGGACTAAATTGCATTTCTCATCTTATACATATCCTTATGGTTTATGTGACTCTGACAAGGATAATTTTGGTTTTAAGAATATATTTTTGGAATGAATTCATTCACTGTGCCCCAGATAGCTTGTCTCATCCTTTAGCAGCATCATGTATTAAATTTGATGGAATGTTAACTTAGATTTAGGAATAGAGATTTGTAATTTCGATGACTTGTGTAAAAAGTATTTAATTGCCATATTTACAAATTCCATTTCCTTATCATATTTTCTAGTCAGTCTCATGGCAAATGTAAGTCAAAATGTGGTAGTGAGTAATAAGAGTGGTTTCTGTCGTGGTTTCATATTTATTTTCATTTAGATGATATTTAGCCTTGAATTTTTTTATTCCAAGTGATACATGGAAACCGATGTATTCTTCTTAGAGCATGGCATATTTCTCTTTTAGTGACACTATTGCAGTTTACATCTGTTTCTATGTTTATCATTAAGTAAGTGTCAGGCGAATCAGGGGGATTCTGGCTAGTAGAATGATTATAATAAGACTAACACACCAGTATGTATGTACCTGATTCAAATTATGCCTTATTATGTAATTAGCTTTGGCAATCGTACATTATATGAAACCATGGGTTTCTGTTCACAACATTCGTTAATTATTTGAATTTATCTATCTTCGCGTGTGTTATCATTCCCGTACCCAATGCGACACATTTAATTCCTGGATTACAGCATAAACATTAAGTCAATCTTATGTACGATTTCAAATTAGATACATTAATGCTGCTCTAAGTAAATGTTGCAGTTAAACCTCTATGAAATACCAAACTCCATATAGAGTTGCATATAGTTGTTTTAGAAATATATTTACTGAAGACTGGTCCTGTATAGTTTTTCATTTAAATGTCATGTTGTATAAGTGTAGCTATCACTACCAGTATGTTGGAGAATGTTTTCCATGTTAACTTGTACACATAACCCTACAATATTGCATGTCTTGCATGTATGTAATGATAATAATTCAAGTGTATACTTTATCAGTTAACACTACATACTTCAAAGGCAATAATAATAAAAATGTCTCAATTTTTTCTATTTAAATTTACTGAATGATATAGTATTAATGCTGTTATAATGATTTTTATAATAAAACTTTTTTAAAATTATTATATTATAGGTGCAAAATATTATTTCCAATCCATAAAAATTCCATATTATCCTGAGGTTAGTGACGCATGACGGTCTGAGAATAATGGGATGCAAAAGATTAAGGGTGCTTTCTATATCGTGTTACGCAGCAATTTATTATCTGAAAGACGCCAAGCAATTGAACATGGATTCAGTGGTCATTAATTATATTTAAACATTTAAAATAAGAATTTAATTTTTTTTACAATATCATCTTCCTTTTTACTGAAATCTCCTCTAATTCCTGCAAAGATCAGTTAACGTGACCTTTAACTGGCACATAATTTTATATTGAAACTGATGGAGAATATGTATTAATGAGACACTTTAATACTTTTAATTAAATGTAATATTCATAAACATTGTATGGAGAAATTTTAATATGGGAATATATTAAATTTATTATGGAATGCTTGGCGATAATAGCGACCCGTTTGTTGTATATTTGGCAGCACACCCCTGGTCAGGGCCGGTTTCAGTTAAAAAATATGCGTAAGCGAGGTAAAAATATACCGCCCTTCTGGATATCAAAGGCATGAAATAATATTAATATAATATAAAAAAATAAACTTATTTGATCGGTCTTTATTTAAAAAAAGAATATTCAGCTAAATACTTTCAGCAAGTAGAAATAAAACATTCACTGACCTTATAAGAAAACATGGAGATTAATTTCTATCCAATATCTCGGGTAAATGCCAAGGTGCAATAGAGAGGCATTTACTCAGGATTTTGACTACACGGATAATTCATTCATTCGCACCTAATGCAGCCTAGTATTCAGGGGCGGATCCAGAAACATCTCAAATGGACGGGGGTGATAGCCCCTCCAGCTATCAAATCCGCCCCTGCCACCGGCCCTATATTTTGAAAATACCTACCCCCCTCAGAATATTTCTTTCCCTTGCTATAAAGACCTGATCTGCGGCGTATAATTGAGGAATACAGCGCGGAATGAATTTAAGAAATTGGATTATCCAAGGAGGGCCGGTCGCCTCCTCTCTCTCCCCCCCCCCCCTCCCTCCCGTTGATCCGCCACTGCTTCTATTACACATAAGTTGGCAATCCATCCTATAAAATGTACACTTCATTGCAAACAGCAGTTTTTGCAGATGTGCAAATTCGTGGAACTGTTATATATAGGATGACAGCACGGTATCACAAGCAACATCTCCACAAATTCCGTTTAATTATTTTTAAAATACATTCATGGAAATCAAGAAATTGCATTCACACTTCTCACGTTAATAAAAAATAATTGTCATGTCTTCCACCGAGATGCAGAGTTGATGGATGAAATTTGCATTAGATGCACTTTCGTGTTCGTTGTTGACTTACTCAGCGTAAGTGGCCTTTGTTAATAGCGTAGCTGCTGTCAATCTTAATAATTGTGATGAATTAATCCTTACGCTTTGACATATAATCGAATTAGCCTATGCTCCTAGGCTGCGACATTCCAGTTTAAGCCACGGCCCTGAAAAACCTTTCTCCTATTACTGCTGCTCAACAACACACACGAACCCCTGAATGCTCTTCAGTTAGTAAACATAGACACCATTTGTCCCATGTAAATGTTTCGTTGAAAAGTTTCGTATTTTTGTAATTATATTAGCATTAATTTTAGAAGATTTGAAGTCAGTTATTTAATTTAACTCGAATTGATCTAACTTTTATTATATTTAATATGTCTAATAGATGCTTAAACACTTTTACTGCAATAAAAGAGTTGTAAATGTATTAACATTATTATGGTTTTGCAATATAATCCTGACTTTATTATGAATTATTCTAAATGTTGATATTGAATATTTTTTGGATGTATCTCCACTATATAAAGATAAAATTACCTACCAGACGAAGATGAATATTACCTGGATGGCTGTCACGGTACGGCTATTAATTCCGTAACGAAATGGGTTAAATGAAATGGTGTGTAACAATATTAAAATCGTCTGATTGTTTTACAATATGTTTCATACATAAATAAATATAACGCTGGAAATGAATCGCAGATATCAATTCGCGAGAAAGTGGTAATGTTAAGGAATTTTGAGAAATACCTTTCTCCGTATTTATAGTTTCGGTGGGGTTAGTTTGGCGTTTTTCATTGATACGGTGGGTTTTATGCAGGTTGTAATTTATGCTGGTATTATATTTATAATTTAACCTCAAAAATAATATCATATGTAAGAATTCTCAGGGATAACGTTTACATTAGAGCTCACTATTCCCTATGTCATATCGCACTTCAATTTCGACATTTTCTCTCACGTAAAAATAGATGTCACTTTGTCGTTTTAAGAAATTATTGTTTATTTAAAGAAAATTATTATTGTTATTATAAAATATTATTTTTAAATAAAGAAAACAAGCATATCATTACAATTTTTTATTAAAAACCATTTTGTATAATAACTTTACTGTATTTAATGTCATTGAAAATGAATTTCAACTTTCTACTATTAGACAAATGACTATCGCGCTGAGCTGCGATTCCTAGACCGGAACTAAGGATTTTCATTCCAAGCCAGTTGTTCGACGAGCCCACTTCGCAGTGTCAATGTCAACACTTCGAAGGTCAGTAAGTTTCTTGTAATATTCACTGCATTTCTTTAAATGTTTCGCTTATCAAGTCTAGGTAGGCGTACGTGAAACCACGGCCGTTTATTCTCGATTTTTGTAACTTTTCATATATTTCCGTGAGTGAATTTTTCGTGACTTACGCCGACCAAAATCCTGTCTTTCCTTTCGGTTTTGAAGCTTCACATCTTAGTCTCCGCGATTTCTAGCCGACATTAAGAATAAATATGGAAGTTATTTAAATTCCAGTAATATATAGAAATGTTGCCTTCTGAATTTAGGCCTTTCTACGTATCATCTCCGACGCGATGTTAATAGGCATAGTTTATGGTAGTGTCGTTATATTGTCACTCCTCTTCCAGAAAGTGATTATTCACTCTTGTACGTTTAATGCCTTCAAAGGAAATGTGTGCGAATATAATGGCATGCTTCCCAATTTCAAAATTAACCTAAGGCTGAGTAATTTCTCCGAAAATTTTCGGGGATTATATTAGAGGAGGCTGAGAGTTGCTACATTGAATGCAAACGGGATGACTTTAAAGAACCTATTTGATATTTGATTGAAAGCGTTGTAACATTCCAAACAAGTTTTTAATAGTGTAAGTTGGTGGGATAAGTGAATATTCCAGCACGTGCGAGGTACTTTCTCTATTGTAATAAGGGGAAGGAGGTGGTGAAGTCTTTTTTCTTTGGTCGAACGGCTGGACATGAGAACAGTCGTCCGCAATCGCTATTTAGATTGGCCATCACTTATTAGATTACACATTCCTTTCCGACCGCGAATCTTTCAGGCTTTAAATTGAAAAAGTGATTTTCAGGTATTCTCTACGTGAGTGGCACTTGAGGACCTTTTAATATGAATACCATTTGCACAAGAATACTAACAAGTTCTCATCCATCATATATTAATATATATGTGGATTAGTTTAAGGTTTTGTGTGTTTACTTTTTTAAACGATTTCCGTTCCTTATTTGAAATTTTAAGTACGTCACTACCGTTGATGAAAATTTCTTACATCACATATGTATCAATGTGTATTTTACGTGTTTATTTACTGTTCGTCGTTTTCCTTTTTTACCGCCATTCTATATGTAAGATTGTGCTTATTATACGCTGAGATAGCGATGGGGATTGAGAGAGGGAATAGTAAACCGTCTTAAATTTAATTTTTTCATGTATACCCGTCATTTTAGACGGGCAAATTACACTAGCCTTTCTTATATCGTTGTATTTCTATTAATTTCAGGGGCTCGTACGCACTGGGCAAGAAGAGGATTCTCCAAAACAAGGCAATACTACCCCAACTCCACCCTACCTATATTTTACCCATTCCCGATTTCCTTTTCCTCCTTATTATTTTTAGTCCTATGGTATTACACTTGTGCACTTGTCGATATTTGTATTTACTTTATTTGCTTATGTATACATTGACATTCCATTTTTTACAACCATCGCATTACATAAGTGCATTTGTCGATATTTATTAATTCGTATGCGTACGTATACAATTCGATCTATATTTCTATGGCATGCCACGTACCCATTAGAATAGTATTTTAAGGTGTTTACACAACACAAATGCCCTGCCGTGGCACAGAGAGAGCTCTCTCTAAACCGTCCCTTTCCCCCAGAGGTCGACCTCACTGGCCAGTCACACAAAATCCCTAACGACACTTTTATGCGAATATACACGTACATGATCGATGTTGTATGCGACTGATACAGTTGCGAATATACTCTATTGAATTTTTTTGCCTTTATGTATGTACCATTATCCTCTTTCCTCCTCAAATGCGTTGACAGGTGCTGCAAATTTCTTTTATAGGCAAAGAAGACGAAGACTCCCAGACAACTACACTGATAAGTAAGTCTGTATGATGTTATTTGATTCGCATTGGGTTATTTTCTCTGTTTAATTGGTATTTTTGTTTTGCAGAGCCATTTTCCGTGACAGGGTGCCGCGTCCCTACATGTGTGCAGTGGACAGAGAGCCGTGGGACCGGAGTGCCGATCATCGTGGGACTAAAGGGCAACGCGGCAAAGGTCACACTGCTGAGGAACGGGACAACGAAGATGCTGGAATGGGTAACAGGTTGAGGTATACGATGTACGGTGTTAAATTCTAGGTGATATTTTACGATTTTTATTATTTATGCTTAATTTACTCGCATTTCTATCTGAAATGGTATTGTCCTTTTGATGCTACTGACTGACACCCATAGCGCTATGTGGTTTGACAGCACAGGCCTGTGCAGACGTGACAATTCCATTGACGACCTTTGATGGTTTTGCGTGACGAGACGTTTGTTGCTCAGGACTGATTGTATTGTTTGATCGATTTCGAGTGTCTTAGTGCTGTTTGTCTAATGTGTTTCTATGACATTGTTGACTGAATTGGTGTTTTTTGTATTTTATGCGTTTGCGTTGACAAATTGTATTTCTCACGAATTTTTATATGCAGAAATTTATTTGCCTATGTCCTGTAACCGTATGCCATGTTTTATGCCTATGCTGACAGTTTTATTTGGTGTGTTATGTGTTATTACTGACGTTTCTATTGTATTTTGTTTTAGGGCGTAATTATTTCCGATTTATATGCATTTTGTGAATGTGCCTAATGAATAATTCATTCTTTTCTTTGTCCACTGATTTTACTGTTATGGCTATTTTTCTCAGAGATGTAGGAGGAAAATGTTTCATTTCTTTTCCATATATGCTATTCTAAATTTTTTATCATCGTTTTGCAGGGTTCTGTTGAATGGAATAGGCCTCGATTATATCGGGGGAAACGCCATTTCAAAAAAAGGTTAACGAATGGAGTGCACTACCCCATTCGGGTCATTTGGAAACGTGCACAAACTTGAAGTCATTTGGCAGATTTCATTTTCAACAGAGAGTGTGTGTTGGAAGGTATATTATGTGAAGAATTGGAAGCAGCTCCTCTGTCTGGCAAGCGAATTTTCTCCCTTATGGATGTCATGTTTCTTATGTATTTCTTGGAAATCACCTTTACACACCATTACAACTTCTTGCAATCATTCATGGAAAATTTGTAGGACTAAATTGCATTTCTCATCTTATACATATCCATATGGTTTATGTGACTCTGACAAGGATAATTTTGGTTTTAAGAATAAATTTTTGGAATGAATTCATTCACTGTGCCCCAGGAAGCTTGTCTCATCCTTTAGCAGCATCATGTATTAAATTCGTTAATTATTTGAATTTATCTATCTTCGCGTGTGTTATCATTCCCGTACCCAATGCGACACATTTAATTCCTGGATTACAGCATAAACATTAAGTCAATCTTATGTACGATTTCAAATTAGATACATTAATGCTGCTGTAAGTAAATGTTGCAGTTAAACCTCTATGAAATACCAAACTCCATATAGAGTTGCATATAGTTGTTTTAGAAATATATTTACTGAAGACTGGTCCTGTATAGTTTTTCATTTAAATGTCATGTTGAATAAGTGTAGCTATCACTACCAGTATGTTGGAGAATGTTTTCCATGTTAACTTGTACACATAACCCTACAATATTGCATGTCGTGCATGTATGTAATAATAATAATTCAAGTGTATACTTTATCAGTTAACACTACATACTTCAAAGGCAATAATAATAAAAATGTCTCAATTTTTTCTATTTAAATTTACTGAATAATATAGTATTAATGCTGTTATAATGATTTTTATAATAAAACTTTTTTAAAATTAATATATTATAGGTGCAAGATATTATTTCCAATCCATAAAAATTCCATATTATCCTGAGGTTAGTGACGCATGACGGTCTGAGAATAATAGGATGCAAAAGATTAAGGGTGCTTTCTATATCGTGTTACGCAGCAATTTATTATCTGAAAGACGCCAAGCAATTGAACATGGATTCAGTGGTCATTAATTATATTTAAACATTTAAAATAAGAATTTAATTTTTTTTTTTAAATTTTTTTCGAAAATTTTTTTTCGAAATTTTTTTCGAAAATTTTTTTTTCAAAATTTTTTTCGAAAATTTTATTCGAAAATTTTTTTTAAAAATTTTTTTCGAAAATTTTTTTCAAAATTTTTTTAAAAACATTTTGGTCGAAAATTTTTTTTCAAAATTTTTTTCAAAATTTTTTTTGAAATTTTTTTTCGAAAATTTTTTTTAAAACTTTTTTTCGAAAATTTTTTTTGGAAATTTTTTCGAAAATTTTTTTCGAAAATCTTTTTCGAAAATTTTTTTTCAAAATTTTTTTCGAAAATTTTTTCAAAATTTTTTTCGAAATTTTTTTTCGGAAATTTTTTAAAAAATTATTTCGAAAATTTTTTCGAAAATTTTTTTTAAAAATTTTTTTCGAAAATTTTTTTTCGAATTTTTTTTCGAAATTTTTTTTTTCAAAATTTTTTTCGAAAATTTTTTTAAAAAATTTTTTTCGAAAATTTTTTTCGAAATTTTTTAAAAAACATTTTGGTCGAAAATTTTTTTTCAAAATTTTTTTCAAAATTTTTTTTGAAATTTTTTTTCGAAAATTTTTTTTAAAACATTTTTTCGAAAATTTTTTTCGAAAATTTTTTTTGGAAATTTTTTCGAAAATTTATTTCGAAAATCTTTTTCGAAAATTTTTTTCAAATTTTTTTTCGAACATTTTTTCAAAATTTTTTTCGAAATTTTTTTTCGGAAATTTTTAAAAAAATTATTTCGAAAATTTTTTTAATAAATTTTTTCGAAAATTTTTTTCGAAAATTTTTTTCAAAATTTTTTTTGAAAATTTTTTTCAAAATTTTTTTCGAAAATTTTTTTCAAAATTTTTTTCCAAATAATATTTTCAAAATTTTTTTCGAAAATTGTTTTTCAAAATTTTTTTCAAAATTTTTTTCGAAAATTTTTTTTCAAAATTTTTTTTCGAAAATTTTTTTCATATTTTTTTCGAAATTTTTTTCAAAGTTTTTTTCAAAATTTTTGTACAAATTTTTTTCGAAAATTTTTTTTCAAACTTTTTTTCGAAAATTTTTTTCGAAAATTTTTAAAAAAATGTTTTTTCGAAATGTTTTTTCGAAATTTTTTTTCAAAATTTTTTTCGAATATTTTTTTCAAAATTTTTTTCCAAAATTTTATTTTCAAAATTTTTTTCGAAAATTTTTTTCAAAAGTTTTTTCGAAAATTTTTTCGATAATTTTTTTTGAAAATTTTTTTTCAAAATTTTTTTCGAAAATTTTTTTAAAAAATTTTTTCAAAATTTTTTTGTAAATTTTTTTCGAAAATTTTTTTTCGAAAATTTTTTTAAAAATTTTTTTTGAAAATTTTTTTCAAAATTTTTTCGAAAATTTTTTTCAAATTTTTTTAAAAATTTTTTTTTCAAATTTTTATTCAAAATTTTTTTTCAAATTTTTTTTCAAATTTTTTTTCGAGAATTTTTTCGAAAATTTTTTTTCAAAATTTTTTTCGAAAATTTTTTTCGATGATTTTTTTAAAAATGTTTTTTCGAAATTTTTTTTAAAAATTTTTTTTAAATTTTTTTTTTTAAATTTTTTTCGAAAATTTTTTTCAAAATTTTTTTCAATAATTTTTACAAAATTTTTTTCGAAAATTTTTTTTCAAAATTTTTTTCGAAATTTTTTTTTCAAATTTTTTTAAAAATTTTTTTTTCAAATTTTTTTTCTAAATTTTTTTCAAAATTTTTTTTCAAAATTTTTTTCCAGAATTTTTTCGAAAATTTTTTTTCAAAATTTTTTTCGAAAATTTTTTTCGAAAATTTTTTAAAAAATGTTTTTTCGAAATTTTTTTTCAAAATTTTTTTCGAATATTTTTTTAGAAAATTTTTTTCAAAATTTTTTTCCAAAATTTTATTTTCAAAATTTTTTTCAAAATTTTTTTTCGAAAATTTTTTTCCAAATTTTTTTCGAAATTTTTTTCGAAAATTTTTAAAAAAAATTTTTTTTCAAATTTTTTTTCAAAATTTTTTTCGAAAATTTTTTTTCGAAAATTTTTTTCAAAATTTTTTTCGAAAATTTTTTTCGAAAATTTTTTTTCAAAATTTTTTTCGAAAATTTTTTTTCAAAATTTTTTTCGAAATTTTTTTTTCAAATTTTTTTAAAAATTTTTTTTTCAAATTTTTTTTCTAAATTTTTTTCAAAATTTTTTTTCAAAATTTTTTTCCAGAATTTTTTCGAAAATTTTTTTTCAAAATTTTTTTCGAAAATTTTTTTCGAAAATTTTTTTAAAAATGTTTTTTCGAAATTTTTTTTCAAAATTTTTTTCGAATATTTTTTTCGAAAATTTTTTTCAAAATTTTTTTCCAAAATTTTATTTTCAAAATTTTTTTCAAAATTTTTTTTCGAAAATTTTTTTCCAAATTTTTTTCGAAATTTTTTTCGAAAATTTTTAAAAAAAATTTTTTTTCAAATTTTTTTTCAAAATTTTTTTCAAAATTTTTTTCGAAAATTTTTTTTCGAAAATTTTTTTCAAAATTTTTTTCGAAAATTTTTTTCGAAAATTTTTTTTCAAAATTTTTTTCGAAAATTTTTTTCGAAAATTTTTTTAAAAAATTTTTTTAAAAAATTTTTTTCGAAAATTTTTTTTCAAAACTTTTTTCAAAATTTTTTTCAAAATTTTTTTCGAAAATTTGTTTCGAAATTTTTTTTTCAAAATTTTTTTCGAAAATTTTTTTTCAAAATTTTTTTCAAATTTTTTTTCGAAAATTTTTTTCGAAAATTTTTTTTAAATTTTTTTCTTCGAAAATATTTTTCAAAATTTTTTCGAAAATTTTTTCGAAAATTTTTATCGAAAATTTTTTTCGAAAATTTTTTTTCAAAATTTTTTTCGAAAATTTTTTTTCAAAATTTTTTTCAAAAATTATTTTCGAAAATTTTTTTTTTAAATTTTTTTAAAAATTTTTTTGGAAATTTTTTTCAAAAATTTTTTTTCGAAAATTTTTTTTAAAAATTTTTTTCGAAAATTTTTTTCAGAATTTTTTTCGAAAATTTTTTTCAAATTTTTTTCGAAAATTTTTTTTCAAATTTTTTTTCAAAATTTTTTTCAAAATTATTTTCGAAAATTTTTTTAAAAAATTTTTTTAAAAAATTTTTTTCGAAAATTTTTTTTCAAAATTTTTTTTCGAAAATTTTTTTCATATTTTTTTCGAAATTTTTTTATTGAAATTTTTTTCAAAATTTTTTTCAAAATTTTTTTTCAAAATTTTTTTCGAAAATTTTTTTCGAAAATTTTTTTTTAAAATTTTTACAAAATTTTTTTGGAAATTTTTTTCGAAAATCTTTTTTCGAAAATTTTTTTAAAAATTTTTTTTGAAAATTTTTTTCAAAATTTTTTTCGAAAACTTTTTTCAAATTTTTTTAAAAAATTTTTTGTCAAATTTTTTTTCAAAATTTTTTTCAAAATTTTTTTGGAAATTTTTTTTCAAAATTTTTTTCGAGAATTTTTTCGAAAATTTTTTTTCAAAATTTTTTTCGAAAATTTTTTTAAAAATGTTTTTTCGTAATTTTTTAAAACATTTTTTTTTTAATTTTTTTTTCAAAATTTTTTTCGAAAATTTTTTTCAAAATTTTTTTCAAAAATTTTTTTTCAAATTTTTTTTCAAAATTTTTTTCAAAATTTTTTTTCAAAATTTTTTTCGAGAATTTTTTCGAAATTTTTTTTTCAAAATTTTTTGCGAAAATTTTTTTAAAAAATTTTTTCAAAATTTTTTTGGAAATTTTTTTCGAAAATTTTTTTTCGAAAATTTTTTTAAAAATTTTTTTTGAAAATTTTTTTCAAAATTTTTTCGAAAATTTTTTTCAAATTTTTTTAAAAATTTTTTTTTCAAATTTTTATTCAAAATTTTTTTCAAAATTTTTTTTCAAATTTTTTTTCAAATTTTTTTTCGAGAATTTTTTCGAAAATTTTTTTTCAAAATTTTTTTCGAAAATTTTTTTCGATGATTTTTTTAAAAATGTTTTTTCGAAATTTTTTTTAAAAATTTTTTTTAAATTTTTTTTTTTAAATTTTTTTCGAAAATTTTTTTCAAAATTTTTTTCAATAATTTTTACAAAATTTTTTTCGAAAATTTTTTTTCAAAATTTTTTTCGAAATTTTTTTTTCAAATTTTTTTAAAAATTTTTTTTTCAAATTTTTTTTCTAAATTTTTTTCAAACTTTTTTTTCAAAATTTTTTTCCAGAATTTTTTCGAAAATTTTTTTTCAAAATTTTTTTCGAAAATTTTTTTCGAAAATTTTTTTAAAAATGTTTTTTCGAAATTTTTTTTCAAAATTTTTTTCGAATATTTTTTTCGAAAATTTTTTTCAAAATTTTTTTCCAAAATTTTATTTTCAAAATTTTTTTCAAAATTTTTTTTCGAAAATTTTTTTCCAAATTTTTTTCGAAATTTTTTTCGAAAATTTTTAAAAAAAATTTTTTTTCAAATTTTTTTTCAAAATTTTTTTCAAAATTTTTTTCGAAAATTTTTTTTCGAAATTTTTTTTCAAAATTTTTTTCGAAAATTTTTTTTCAAAATTTTTTTCGAAAATTTTTTTAAAAAATTTTTTTCGAAAATTTTTTTTCAAAACTTTTTTCAAAATTTTTTTCAAAATTTTTTTCGAAAATTTGTTTCGAAATTTTTTTTTCAAAATTTTTTTCGAAAATTTTTTTTCAAAATTTTTTTCAAATTTTTTTTCGAAAATTTTTTTCGAAAATTTTTTTTAAATTTTTTTCTTCGAAAATATTTTTCAAAATTTTTTCGAAAATTTTTTCGAAAATTTTTATCGAAAATTTTTTTCGAAATTTTTTTTTCAAAATTTTTTTCGAAAATTTTTTTTCAAAATTTTTTTCAAAAATTATTTTCGAAAATTTTTTTTTTTAATTTTTTTAAAAATTTTTTTGGAAATTTTTTTCAAAAATTTTTTTTCGAAAATTTTTTTTAAAAATTTTTTTCGAAAATTTTTTTCAGAATTTTTTTCGAAAATTTTTTTCAAATTTTTTTCGAAAATTTTTTTTCAAATTTTTTTTCAAAATTTTTTTCAAAATTTTTTTCGAAAATTTTTTTTCGAAAATTTTTTTCGAAAATTTTTTTAAAAAATTATTTTCGAAAATTTTTTTAAAAAATTTTTTTAAGAAATTTTTTTCGAAAATTCTTTTTCAAAATTTTTTTTCGAAAATTTTTTTCATATTTTTTTCGAAATTTTTTTATTGAAATTTTTTTCAAAATTTTTTTCAAAATTTTTTTTCAAAATTTTTTTCGAAAATTTTTTTCGAAAATTTTTTTCGAAAATTTTTTTTTAAAATTTTTACAAAATTTTTTTGGAAATTTTTTTCGAAAATCTTTTTTCGAAAATTTTTTTAAAAATTTTTTTTGAAAATTTTTTTCAAAATTTTTTTCGAAAACTTTTTTCAAATTTTTTTAAAAAATTTTTTGTCAAATTTTTTTTCAAAATTTTTTTCAAAATTTTTTTGGAAATTTTTTTTCAAAATTTTTTTCGAGAATTTTTTCGAAAATTTTTTTTCAAAATTTTTTTCGAAAATTTTTTTCGATGATTTTTTTAAAAATGTTTTTTCGAAATTTTTTTTAAAAATTTTTTTTAAATTTTTTTTTTTAATTTTTTTCGAAAATTTTTTTCAAAATTTTTTTCAATAATTTTTACAAAATTTTTTTCGAAAATTTTTTTTCAAAATTTTTTTCGAAATTTTTTTTTCAAATTTTTTTAAAAATTTTTTTTTCAAATTTTTTTTCAAAATTTTTTTCAAAATTTTTTTTCAAAATTTTTTTCCAGAATTTTTTCGAAATTTTTTTTTCAAAATTTTTTTCGAAAATTTTTTTCGAAAATTTTTTTCGAAAATTTTTTTAAAAATGTTTTTTCGAAATTTTTTTTCAAAATTTTTTTCGAATATTTTTTTCGAAAAGTTTTTTCAAAATTTTTTTCCAAAATTTTATTTTCAAAATTTTTTTCAAAATTTTTTTTCGAAAATTTTTTTCCAAATTTTTTTCGAAATTTTTTTCGAAAATTTTTTAAAAAAATTTTTTTTCAAATTTTTTTTCAAAATTTTTTTCAAACTTTTTTTCGAAAATTTTTTTTCGAAAATTTTTTTCAAATTTTTTTTCGAAAATTTTTTTCGAAAATTTTTTTTCAAAATTTTTTTCGAAAATTTTTTTCGAAAATTTTTTTAAAAAATTTTTTTCGAAAATTTTTTTTCAAAACTTTTTTCAAAATTTTTTTCAAAATTTTTTCGAAAATTTGTTTCGAAATTTTTTTTTCAAAATTTTTTTCGAAAATTTTTTTTCAAAATTTTTTTCAAATTTTTTTTTGAAAATTTTTTTCGAAAATTTTTTTTAAATTTTTTTCTTCGAAAATTTTTTTCAAAATTTTTTCGAAACTTTTTTCGAAGATTTTTATCGAAAATTTTTTTCGAAAATTTTTTTTCAAAATTTTTTTCGAAAATTTTTTTTCAAAATTTTTTTCGAAAATTTTTTTTAAAAATTTTTTTCGAAAATTTTTTTCAGAATTTTTTTCGAAAATTTTTTTCAAATTTTTTTCGAAAATTTTTTTTCAAATTCTTTTTCAAAATTTTTTTCAAAATTTTTTTCGAAAATTTTTTTTCGAAAATTTTTTTCGAAAATTTTTTAAAAAAATTATTTTTGAAAATTTTTTTCGAAAATTTTTTTAAAAAATTTTTTTAAAAAATTTTTTTAAAAAATTTTTTTCGAAAATTTTTTTCGAAAATTTTTTTAAAAATGTTTTTTCGAAATTTTTTTTCAAAATTTTTTCGAATATTTTTTTCGAAAATTTTTTTCAAAATTTTTTTCCAAAATTTTATTTTCAAAATTTTTTTCAAAATTTTTTTTCGAAAATTTTTTTCCAAATTTTTTTCGAAATTTTTTTCGAAAATTTTTAAAAAAATTTTTTTTTCAAATTTTTTTTCAAAATTTTTTTCAAAATTTTTTTCGAAAATTTTTTTTCGAAAATTTTTTTCAAAATTTTTTTCGAAAATTTTTTTCGAAAATTTTTTTTCAAAATTTTTTTCGAAAATTTTTTTCGAAAATTTTTTTAAAAAATTTTTTTCGAAAATTTTTTTTCAAAACTTTTTTCAAAATTTTTTTCAAAATTTTTTTCGAAAATTTGTTTCGAAATTTTTTTTTCAAAATTTTTTTCGAAAATTTTTTTTCAAAATCTTTTTCAAATTTTTTTTCGAAAATTTTTTTCGAAAATTTTTTTTAAATTTTTTTCTTCGAAAATATTTTTCAAAATTTTTTCGAAAATTTTTTCGAAAATTTTTTCGAAAATTTTTATCGAAAATTTTTTTCGAAAATTTTTTTTCAAAATTTTTTTCGAAAATTTTTTTTCAAAAATTATTTTCGAAAATTTTTTTTTAAATTTTTTTAAAAATTTTTTTGGAAATTTTTTTCAAAAATTTTTTTTCGAAAATTTTTTTTAAAAATTTTTTTCGAAAATTTTTTTCAGAATTTTTTTCGAAAATTTTTTTCAAATTTTTTTCGAAAATTTTTTTTCAAATTTTTTTTCAAAATTTTTTTCAAAATTTTTTTCGAAAATTTTTTTTCGAAAATTTTTTTCGAAAATTTTTTTAAAAAATTATTTTCGAAAATTTTTTTCGAAAATTTTTTAAAAAAATTTTTTTCGAAAATTTTTTTAAAAAATTTTTTTAAAAAATTTTTTTAAAAAATTTTTTTCGAAAATTTTTTTTCAAAATTTTTTTTCGAAAATTTTTTTCATATTTTTTTCGAAATTTTTTTATTGAAATTTTTTTCAAAATTTTTTTCAAAATTTTTTTTCAAAATTTTTTTCGAAAATTTTTTTCGAAAATTTTTTTCGAAAATTTTTTTTTAAAATTTTTACAAAATTTTTTTGGAAATTTTTTTCGAAAATCTTTTTTCGAAAATTTTTTTAAAAATTTTTTTTGAAAATTTTTTTCAAAATTTTTTTCGAAAACTTTTTTCAAATTTTTTTAAAAAATTTTTTGTCAAATTTTTTTTCAAAATTTTTTTCAAAATTTTTTTGGAAATTTTTTTTCAAAATTTTTTTCGAGAATTTTTTCGAAAATTTTTTTTCAAAATTTTTTTCGAAAATTTTTTTCGAAAATTTTTTTAAAAATGTTTTTTCGAAATTTTTTAAAACATTTTTTTTTTAATTTTTTTTTCAAAATTTTTTTCGAAAATTTTTTTCAAAATTTTTTTCAAAAATTTTTTTTCAAATTTTTTTTCAAAATTTTTTTCAAAATTTTTTTTCAAAATTTTTTTAGAGAATTTTTTCGAAAATTTTTTTTCAAAATTTTTTTCGAAAATTTTTTTCCAAATTTTTTTCGAAAATTTTTTTCGAAATATTTTTCGAAATTTTTTTTTCAAAATTTTTTGCGAAAATTTTTTTAAAAAATTTTTTCAAAATTTTTTTGGAAATTTTTTTCGAAAATTTTTTTTCGAAAATTTTTTTAAAAATTTTTTTTGAAAATTTTTTTCAAAATTTTTTCGAAAATTTTTTTCAAATTTTTTTAAAAATTTTTTTTTCAAATTTTTATTCAAAATTTTTTTCAAAATTTTTTTTCAAATTTTTTTTCAAATTTTTTTTCGAGAATTTTTTCGAAATTTTTTTTCAAAATTTTTTTCGAAAATTTTTTTCGATGATTTTTTTAAAAATGTTTTTTCGAAATTTTTTTTAAAAATTTTTTTTAAATTTTTTTTTTTAAATTTTTTTCTAAAATTTTTTTCAAAATTTTTTTCAATAATTTTTACAAAATTTTTTTCGAAAATTTTTTTTCAAAAGTTTTTTCGAAATTTTTTTTTCAAATTTTTTTAAAAATTTTTTTTTCAAATTTTTTTTCAAAATTTTTTTCAAAATTTTTTTTCAAAATTTTTTTCCAGAATTTTTTCGAAATTTTTTTTTCAAAATTTTTTTCGAAAATTTTTTTCGAAAATTTTTTTCGAAAATTTTTTAAAAAATGTTTTTTCGAAATTTTTTTTCAAAATTTTTTTCGAATATTTTTTTCGAAAATTTTTTTCAAAATTTTTTTCCAAAATTTTATTTTCAAAATTTTTTTCAAAATTTTTTTTCGAAAATTTTTTTCCAAATTTTTTTCGAAATTTTTTTCGAAAATTTTTTAAAAAAATTTTTTTTCAAATTTTTTTTCAAAATTTTTTTCAAACTTTTTTTCGAAAATTTTTTTCAAATTTTTTTTCGAAAATTTTTTTCGAAAATTTTTTTTCAAAATTTTTTTCGAAAATTTTTTTCGAAAATTTTTTTAAAAAATTTTTTTCGAAAATTTTTTTTCAAAACTTTTTTCAAAATTTTTTTCAAAATTTTTTTCGAAAATTTGTTTCGAAATTTTTTTTTCAAAATTTTTTTCGAAAATTTTTTTTCAAAATTTTTTTCAAATTTTTTTTCGAAAATTTTTTTCGAAAATTTTTTTTAAATTTTTTTCTTCGAAAATTTTTTTCAAAATTTTTTCGAAACTTTTTTCGAAGATTTTTATCGAAAATTTTTTTCGAAAATTTTTTTTCAAAATTTTTTTCGAAAATTTTTTTTCAAAATTTTTTTCAAAATTTTTTTCAAAAATTTTTTTCGAAAATTTTTTTTTTAAATTTTTTTAAAAATTTTTTTCAAAAATTTTTTTTCGAAAATTTTTTTTAAAAATTTTTTTCGAAAATTTTTTTCAGAATTTTTTTCGAAAATTTTTTTCAAATTTTTTTCGAAAATTTTTTTTCAAATTTTTTTTCAAAATTTTTTTCAAAATTTTTTTCGAAAATTTTTTTTCGAAAATTTTTTTCGAAAATTTTTTAAAAAAATTATTTTCGAAAATTTTTTTCGAAAATTTTTTTAAAAAATTTTTTTAAAAAATTTTTTTCGAAAATTTTTTTTCAAAATTTTTTTTCGAAAATTTTTTTCATATTTTTTTCGAAATTTTTTTATTGAAATTTTTTTCAAAATTTTTTTCAAAATTTTTTTTCAAAATTTTTTTCGAAAATTTTTTTCGAAAATTTTTTTTTAAAATTTTTACAAAATTTTTTTGGAAATTTTTTTCGAAAATCTTTTTTCGAAAATTTTTTTAAAAATTTTTTTTGAAAATTTTTTTCATAATTTTTTTCGAAAATTTTTTTCAAATTTTTTTAAAAAATTTTTTTTCAAATTTTTTTTCAAAATTTTTATCAAAATTTTTTTGGAAATCTTTTTTCAAAAAAAATTTCGAAAAAAATTTTCGAAAAAAATTTTGAAAAAAATTTTGAAAAAAAAGTTTCGAAAAAAATTTTGAAAAAAAAATTTTCGAAAAAAATTTTCGAAAAAAATTATCGAAAAAATTTTCGAAAAAACTTTGAGAAAAATTTTGAAAAAAATTTTGAAAAAAATTTCGAAAAAAAATTTTCGAAAAAAATATGAAAAAAATTTTTGAAAAAAAATTTTGAAAAAAAATTTTCGAAAAAAATTTTTTAAAAACATTTTCGAAAAATATTTTTTAAAAAATTTTCGAAAAAAATTTTTTAAAAAAATTTTCGAAAAAAATTTTTTTAAAAATTTTCGAAAAAAATTTTCGAAAAAAATTTTCGAAAAAAATTTTGAAAAAAAATTTTCGAAAAAAATTTTGAAAAAAAATTTTCGAAAAAAATTTCGAAGAAAATTTTCGAAAAAAATTTGGAGAAAAATTTTCGAAAAAAAATTTTGAAAAAAATTTTGAAAATAAAATTTTGGAAAAAAATTTTGAAAAAAATTTTCGAAAAAAATTTTCGAAAAAAATTTTGAAAAAAAATTTCGAAAAAACATTTTTAAAAAAATTTTCGAAAAAAATTTTCGAAAAAAATTTTGAAAAAAAATTTTCGAAAAAAATCTCGAAAAAAATTTTGAAAAAAAATTTTGAAAAAAAATTTGAAAAAAAATTTTTAAAAAAATTTAAAAAAAAAATTTCGAAAAAAATTTTGAAAAAAAATTTTTTAAAAAAATTTTGAAAAAAATTTTTGAAAAAAATTTTGAAAAAAATTTTCGAAAAAATTTTGGAAAAAAATTTCCAAAAAAAATTTTCGAACAAATTTTGGAAAAAAAATTTTCGAAAAAAATTTCGAAAAAAAAATTTCGAAAAAAAATTTGAAAAAAAATTTCCAAAAAAAATTTACAAAAAAATTGTCAAAAAAAATTATCGAAAAAAATTTTGAAAAAAATTTTCGAAAAAAATTTCGAAAAAAAATTTTCGAAAAAAATTTTGAAAAAAATTTTCAAAAAAAAATTTTCAAAAAAAATTTCGAAAAAAAATTTTCGAAAAAAATTTTGAAAAAAATTTTCAAAAAAAATTTTCGAAAAAAATTTTGAAAAAAAATTTTTCGAAAACATTTTTGAAAAAATTTTCGAAAAAAATTTCGAAAAAAATTTTTAAAAAAATTTTCGAAAAACAATTGTCGAAAATAATTTTGAAAAAATTTTTCGAAAAACATTTTCAAAAAAATTATCGAAAACATTTTGGAAAAAAAATTTTCGAAAAAAATTTTCAAAAATATTCGAAAAAAATTTAAAAAAAAAAGTTTCGAAAAAAATTTTGAAAAAAATTTTCGAAAAAAAATTTTCGAAAAAAATTTTCAAAAAAAATTTTCGTAAGAAATTTCGAAAAAAAAATTTCGAAAAAAATTTTGAAAAACATTTTCGAAAAAAAATTTTCAAAAAAAATTTTCGAAAAAGATTTTTTTAAAAATTTTCCAAAAAAATCTCGAAAAATTATTTTGAAAAAAAATTTCGAAAAAAATTTTCAAAAAAATTTTCGAAAAAATTTTGGAAAAAAATTTTTAAAAAAAATTTTGAAAAAAATTTTCATAAAAATTTTGAAAAAAATTTTCGAAAAAATTTTCAAAAAAAAATTTTGGAAAAAAATTTCCAAAAAAAATTTTCAAAAAAATTTGAAAAAAAATTTTGAAAAAAATTTTGAAAAAAATTTCCAAAAAAAATTTCGAAAAAAAATTTTCAAAAAAAATTTTGAAAAAAAATTTCAAAAAAAATTTTCGAAAAAAATTTTGGAAAAAAATTTTTCGAAAAAAGTTTTGAAAAAATTTTCGAAAAAAATTTCGAAAAAAATTTTTAAAAAAATTTTCGAAAAACAATTGTCGAAAAAAATTTTAAAAAAATTTTTCGAAAAACATTTTCAAAAAAATTATCGAAAACATTTTGGAAAAAAAATTTTCGAAAAACATTTTCAAAAAATTTTCCAAAAAAATTTAAAAAAAAAAGTTTCGAAAAAAATTTTGAAAAAAATTTCCGAAAAAAAATTTTCGAAAAAAATTTTCAAAAAAAATTTTCGAAAGAAATTTCGAAAAAAAAATTTCGAAAAAAATTTTGAAAAACATTTTCGAAAAAAAATTTTCGAAAAAGATTTTTTTAAAAATTTTCCAAAAAAATTTCGAAAAATAATTTTGAAAAAAAATTTCGAAAAAAATTTTCAAAAAATTTTCGAAAAAATTTTGGAAAAAAATTTCAAAAAAAATTTCCAAAAAAAATTTTTGAAAAAAATTCGAAAAAAAATTTTGAAAAAATTTTCAAAAAAAATTTCGAAAAAATTTCGAAAAAAAATTTCCAAAAAAAATTTCGAAAAAAAATTTTCGAAAAAAATTTTGAAAAAAAATTTCAAAAAAAATTTTCGAAAAAAATTTTGGAAAAAAATTTTTCGAAAAAAGTTTTGAAAAAATTTTCGAAAAAAATTTCGAAAAAAATTTTTAAAAAAATTTTCGAAAAACAATTGTCGAAAAAAATTTTAAAAAAATTTTTCGAAAAACATTTTCAAAAAAATTATCGAAAACATTTTGGAAAAAAAATTTTCGAAAAACATTTTCAAAAAATTTTCCAAAAAAATTTAAAAAAAAAAGTTTCGAAAAAAATTTTGAAAAAAATTTCCGAAAAAAAATTTTCGAAAAAAATTTTCAAAAAAAATTTTCGAAAGAAATTTCGAAAAAAAAATTTCGAAAAAAATTTTGAAAAACATTTTCGAAAAAAAATTTTCGAAAAAGATTTTTTTAAAAATTTTCCAAAAAAATTTCGAAAAATAATTTTGAAAAAAAATTTCGAAAAAAATTTTCAAAAAATTTTCGAAAAAATTTTGGAAAAAAATTTCAAAAAAAATTTCCAAAAAAAATTTTTGAAAAAAATTCGAAAAAAAATTTTGAAAAAATTTTCAAAAAAAATTTCGAAAAAATTTGGAAAAAAAATTTTCGAAAAAAATTTCGAACAAAATTATGAAAAAAAATTTCGAAAAAAAATTTGAAAAAAAATTTCGAAAAATATTTTCAAAAAAATTTTCGAAAAAATTTTGGAAAAAAATTTCCAACAAAAATTTTCGAAAAAAATTCGAAAAAAAATTTTGAAAAAAGTTTTCAAAAAAATGTTCGAAAAAATTTTGGAAGAAAATTTTTCGAAAAAAATCTTGAAAACATTTTCGAAAAAAATTTCGAAAAAAAATTTTTAAAAAAATTTTCGAAAAAAAATTGAAAAAAAATTTCGAAAAAAATTTTCATAAAAATTTTCGAAAAAATTTTGGAAAAAACTTTTCGAAAAAAATTTTGAAAAAAGTTTTCGAAAAAAATTTTCAAAAAAAATTTTGAAAAAAAATTTCGAAAAAAATTTTCATAAAAATTTTCGAAAAAATTTTGGAAAAAACTTTTCGAAAAAAATTTTGAAAAAAGTTTTCGAAAAAAATTTTCAAAAAAAATTTCGAAAAAAAATTTTCGAAAAAAATTTTGAAAAAAAATTTCGAAAAAAATTTTGGAAAAAAATTTTTCGAAAAACATTTTCAAAAAAATTATCGAAAACATTTTGGAAAAAATTTTTTGAAAAAAATTTTCAAAAAATTTTCGAAAAAATTTTGGAAAAAACTTTTCGAAAAAAATTTTGAAAAAAGTTTTCGAAAAAAATTTTCAAAAAAAATTTCGAAAAAAAAGTTTCGAAAAAAATTTTGAAAAAAATTTTCGAAAAAAAATTTTCGAAAAAAATTTTCAAAAAAAATTTTCGAAAGAAATTTCGAAAAAAAAATTTCGAACAAAATTTTGAAAAACATTTTCGAAAAAAAAATTTCGAAAAAAATTTTCGAAAAAGATTTTTTTAAAAATTTTCCAAAAAAATTTCGAAAAATAATTTTGAAAAAAAATTTCGAAAAAAATTTTCAAAAAATTTTCGAAAAAATTTGGAAAAAAATTTCGAAAAAAATTTCAAAAAAAATTTTCAAAAAAATTTTCGAAAAAATTTTGGAAAAAAATTTTCGAAAAAAATTCGAAAAAAAATTTTGAAAAAAGTTTTCAAAAAAATGTTCGAAAAAATTTTGGTAGAAAATTTTTCGAAAAAAATTTTGAAAAAATTTTCGAAAAAAATTTCGAAAAAATTTTCGAAAAAAATTTCGAAAAAAAATTTTTAAAAAAATTTTCGAAAAAAAATTGACGAAAAAAATTTTGAAAAAAATTTTTCGAAAAAATTTTCAAAAACATTTTCGAAAAAATTTTGGAAAAAAATTTTCAAAAAATTTTCGAAAAAAATTTCGAAAAAAAATTTTCGAAAAAAATTTTGAAAAAAATTTTCGAAAAAAAATTTTCGAAAAAAATTTTCGAAAGAAATTTCGAAAAAAAAATTTCGAAAAAAATTTTGAAAAAAATTTTCGAAAAAAAATTTTCGAAAAAAATTTTCGAAAAAAATTTTAAAAAAATTTTTGAAAAAAGTTTCGAAAAAAAATTTTCGAAAAAAATTTTGAAAAAAAATTTCGAAAAAAATTTTCATAAAAATTTTCGAAAAAATTTTCGAAAAAATTTTCGAAAAAAATTTTCGAAAAAAATTTTTAAAAAGTTTTCAAAACAAATTTTGAAAAAAAATTTGAAAAAAAAATTTTCGAAAAAAATTATGAAAAAAATTTTCGAAAAAAGTTTGGATAAAAATTTTGAAAAAATTTTCGAAAAAAATTTCGAAAAAAAATTTTCGAAAATAAATTTAAAAAAAATTTCGAAAAAAAATTTTCGAAAAAATTTTGAAAAAACATTTTTGGAAAAAAATTTTGAAAAAAATTTTCAAAAAAAATTTCGAAAAAAATTTTGAAAAAAAATTTCGAAAAAAATTTCGAAAAAATTTTCGAAAAAATTTTGAAAAAAATTTACGAAAAAATTTTGAAAAAACATTTTCGAAAAAAATTTTGAAAAAAATTTTCGACAAAAATTTTTGAAATAATTTAGACAAAAAATTTTCGAAAAAATTTTAAAAAAAAATTTCGAAAAAAATTTTCAAAAAAATTTACGAAAAAATTTTGAAAAAAAATTTTCGAAAAAATTTTGTTAAAAATTTTGAAAAAAAATTTTGAAAAACCTTTTCGAAAAAAATTTTGAAAAATATTTTCGAAAAAAATTTTGAAAAAAAATTTCAAAAAACTTCAAAAAAAATTTTTGAAAAACATTTTGATAAAAAATTTTGAAAAAAAATTTCGAAAAAAATTTTTGAAAAAAGGTTTGAAAAAAAATTTCGAAAAAAATTTAAAAAATTTATCAAAAAATTTTGGAAAAAAAAATTATCGAAAAAAGTTTCGAAAAAAAATTTCGAAAAAATTTTCGAAAAAAATTTTGAAAAAAATTTTCGAAAAAAAATTTACAAAAAAAATTTCGAAAAAAAATTTTCGAAAAAATTTTGAAAAAAAATTTTGGAAAAGAAATTTGAATAAAATTTTCAAAAAAAATTTCGAAAAAAATTTTGAAAGAAAATTTTCGAAAGAAATTTTGAAAAAAAAATTCGAAAAAATTTTGAAAAAAAATTTTGAAAAAAAATTTCGAAAAAAATTTGGAAAACAAATTTTCGAAAAAAATTTTCAAAAAAAATTTTTAAAAAAATTTTCGAAAAAAATTTCCAAAAAAATTTTGAAAAAAATTTTAAAAAAAAAATTTCGAAAAAAATTTTCAAAAAAAATTTCGAAAAAAATTTTCGAAAAAAATTTTGAAAAAAATTTTCGAAAAAAATTTTGAAAAAAATTTTCGAAAAAAATTTTGAAAAAAATTTTGAAAAAAAATTTTCGAAAAAAATTTTGAAAAAAAAATTTTCGAAAAAAATTTTCGAAAAAAATTATCGAAAAAATTTTCGAAAAAACTTTGAGAAAAATTTTGAAAAAAATTTTGAAAAAAATTTCGAAAAAAAATTTTCGAAAAAAATATGAAAAAAATTTTTGAAAAAAAATTTTGAAAAAAAATTTTCGAAAAAAATTTTTTAAAAACATTTTCAAAAAATATTTTTTAAAAAATTTTCGAAAAAAATTTTTTAAAAAAATTTTCGAAAAAAATTTTTTTAAAAATTTTCGAAAAAAATTTTCGAAAAAAATTTTCGAAAAAAATTTTGAAAAAAAATTTTCGAAAAAAATTTTGAAAAAAAATTTTCGAAAAAAATTTCGAAGAAAATTTTCGAAAAAAATTTGGAAAAAAATTTTCGAAAAAAAATTTTGAAAAAAATTTTCAAAATAAAATTTTGGAAAAAAATTTTGAAAAAAATTTTCGAAAAAAATTTTCGAAAAAAATTTTGAAAAAAAATTTCGAAAAAACATTTTTAAAAAAATTTTCGAAAAAAATTTTCGAAAAAATTTTGAAAAAAAATTTTCGAAAAAAATCTCGAAAAAAATTTTGAAAAAAAATTTTGAAAAAAAATTTGAAAAAAAATTTTTAAAAAAATTTGAAAAAAAAATTTTGAAAAAAATTTTGAAAAAAAATTTTTTAAAAAAATTTTGAAAAAAATTTTTGAAAAAAATTTTGAAAAAAATTTCGAAAAAAATTTTAAAAAAAAAAATTAAAAAAAAATTTTTTAAAAAAAATTTCGAAAAAACATTTTTAAAAAAATTTTCGAAAAAATTTTTCGAAAAAATTCTCGAAAAAAATTTAGAAAAAAAATTTCCAAAAAAATTTTGAAAAAAAATTTGAAAAAAAATTTTTTAAAAAAATTTGAAAAAAAATTTCGAAAAAAAATTTAAAAAAAAAATTTTCGAAAAAAATTTTTTAAAAAAATTTTCGAAAAAAATTTTCGAAAAAAATTTCCAAAAAAAAATTTTCGAAAAAAATTTCGAAAAAAATTTTCGAAAAAAATTTCGAAAAAAATTTTCGAAAAAAATTTGCAAAAAAAATTTTGAAAAAAATTTTGAAAGAAAATTTTCGAAAAAAATTTTGAAAATAAAATATTGGAAAAAAATTTTGAAAAAAATTTTCGAAAATAATTTTGAAAAAAATTTTTGAAGAAAACTGAGAAAAATTACGAAAAAAAATTTAGGAAAAAATATGAAAAAAATTTTCGAAAAATAATTTTGAAAAAAAATTTTCGAAAAAAATTTTTTAAAAAAGTTTTCGAAAAAAATTTTGAAAAAAAATTTTCGAAAAAAATTTCGAAAAAAATTTTCGAAAAAAATTTGGAAAAAAATTTTCGAAAAAAATTTTGAAAAAAATTTTCGAAAAAAATTTTGAAAAAAATTTTGAAAAAAAAATTTCAAAAAAAAATTTGAAAATAAAATTTTGGAAAAAAATTTTGAAAAAAATTTTCGAAAAAAATTTTCGAAAAAAATTTTGAAAAAAATTTTCGAAAAAGTTTTAAAAAAAATTTTCGAAATAATTTTTTAAAAAATTTCCGAAAAAAAATTTCGAAAAAAATTTTGAAAAAATTTTCGAAAAAGATTTTGAAAAAAATTTTGAAAAAAAATTTTCGAAAAAGATTTTCGAAAAAAATTTTCGAAAAAATTTCCAAAAAAAATTTTCGGAAGAAATTTTCGAAAAAAATTTTTAAAAAAAATTTTCGAAAAAAAATTTCAAAAAACATTTTGAAAAAAATTTTGAAAAAAAATTTTCGACCAAAATTTTTTAAAAAACATTTCGAAAAAAATTTTCGAAAAAAATTTTTTAAAAAAATTTTCGAATAAAATTTTCGAAAAAAATTTTGAAAAAAAAATTTTCGAAAAAAATTTCGAAAAAAAAATTTCGAAAAAAATATGAAAAAAAATTTCGAAATAAAAATTTTTTAAAAAAATTTTCGAAAAAAATTTTCGAAAAAAAATTTTCGAAAAAAATTTTGAAAAAAAATTTGAAAAAAATTTGAAAAAAAATTTTTTTTAAAAATTTTCGAAAAAAATTTTGAAAAAAAATTTTGAAAAAAAATTTTCGAAAAAAAAATTTCGAAAAAAATATGAAAAAAATGTTCGAAATAAAAATTTTTTAAAAAAATTTTCGATAAAAATTTTCGAAAAAATTTTCAAAAAAATTTCGAAAAAAATTTTCGAAGAAAAAAATTTAAAAAAAATTTTCGAAAAAAATTTTGAAAAAAATTTTGAAAAAAAATTTTCGAAAAAAATTATCGAAAAAATTTTCCAAAAAAAATTTGGAAAAAAATTTTGGAAAAAAATTTTGAAAAAAATTTTCGAAAAAAATTTTGAAAAAAAATTTGGAAAAAACATTTTTAAAAAAATTTTCTAAAAAAAATTTTGAAAAAAAAATTAAAAAAAAAATTTTTAAAAAAAATTTCGAAAAAATATTTTTAAAAAAATTTTCGAAAAAAATTTTCGAAAAAAATTTTGAAAAAAAATTTTCGAAAAAATTCTCGAAAAAAATTTTGAAAAAAAATTTCCAAAAAAATTTTGAAAAAAATTTTGAAAAAAAATTCGAAAAAATTTTGAAAAACAAATTTTCGAAAAAAATTTTCAAAAAAAATTTTTAAAAAAATTTTCGAAAAAAAATTTTCGAAAAAAATTTCCAAAAAAATTTTGAAAAAAATTTAAAAAAAAAAATTTCGAAAAAAATTTTCAAAAAAAATTTCGAAAAAAATTTTCGAAAAAAATTTTGAAAAAAATTTTCGAAAAAAATTTTGAAAAAAATTTTGAAAAAAAATTTTCGAAAAAAATTTTGAAAAAAAAATTTTCGAAAAAAATTTTCGAAAAAAATTATCGAAAAAATTTTCGAAAAAACTTTGAGAAAAATTTTGAAAAAAATTTTGAAAAAAATTTCGAAAAAAAATTTTCGAAAAAAATATGAAAAAAATTTTTGAAAAAAAATTTTGAAAAAAAATTTTCGAAAAAAATTTTTTAAAAACATTTTCAAAAAATATTTTTTAAAAAATTTTCGAAAAAAATTTTTTAAAAAAATTTTCGAAAAAAATTTTTTTAAAAATTTTCGAAAAAAATTTTCGAAAAAAATTTTCGAAAAAAATTTTGAAAAAAAATTTTCGAAAAAAATTTTGAAAAAAAATTTTCGAAAAAAATTTCGAAGAAAATTTTCGAAAAAAATTTGGAAAAAAATTTTCGAAAAAAAATTTTGAAAAAAATTTTGAAAATAAAATTTTGGAAAAAAATTTTGAAAAAAATTTTCGAAAAAAATTTTCGAAAAAAATTTTGAAAAAAAATTTCGAAAAAACATTTTTAAAAAAATTTTCGAAAAAAATTTTCGAAAAAAATTTTGAAAAAAAATTTTCGAAAAAAATCTCGAAAAAAATTTTGAAAAAAAATTATGAAAAAAAATTTGAAAAAAAATTTTTAAAAAAATTTGAAAAAAAAATTTTGAAAAAAATTTTGAAAAAAAATTTTTTAAAAAAATTTTGAAAAAAATTTTTGAAAAAAATTTTGAAAAAAATTTCGAAAAAAATTTTGAAAAAAAAATTAAAAAAAAATTTTTTTAAAAAAATTTCGAAAAAACATTTTTAAAAAAATTTTCGAAAAAATTTTTCGAAAAAATTCTCGAAAAAAATTTAGAAAAAAAATTTCCAAAAAAATTTTGAAAAAAATTTTGAAAAAAAATTTGAAAAAAAATTTTTTAAAAAAATTTGAAAAAAAATTTCGAAAAAAAATTTAAAAAAAAAATTTTCGAAAAAAATTTTTTAAAAAAATTTTCGAAAAAAATTTTCGAAAAAAATTTCCAAAAAAAAATTTTCGAAAAAAATTTCGAAAAAAATTTTCGAAAAAAATTTCGAAAAAAATTTTCGAAAAAAATTTGCAAAAAAAATTTTGAAAAAAATTTTGAAAGAAAATTTTCGAAAAAAATTTTGAAAATAAAATATTGGAAAAAAATTTTGAAAAAAATTTTCGAAAATAATTTTGAAAAAAATTTTTGAAGAAAACTGAGAAAAATTACGAAAAAAAATTTACGAAAAAAATATGAAAAAAATTTTCGAAAAATAATTTTGAAAAAAAATTTTCGAAAAAAATTTTTTAAAAAAGTTTTCGAAAAAAATTTTGAAAAAAAATTTTCGAAAAAAATTTCGAAAAAAATTTTCGAAAAAAATTTGGAAAAAAATTTTCGAAAAAAATTTTGAAAAAAATTTTCGAAAAAAATTTTGAAAAAAATTTTGAAAAATAAATTTCGAAAAAAAATTTGAAAATAAAATTTTGGAAAAAAATTTTGAAAAAAATTTTCGAAAAAAATTTTCGAAAAAAATTTTGAAAAAAATTTTCGAAAAAAGTTTTTAAAAAAATTTTCGAAATAATTTTTTAAAAAATTTCCGAAAAAAAATTTCGAAAAAAATTTTGAAAAAATTTTCGAAAAAGATTTTGAAAAAAATTTTGAAAAAAAATTTTCGAAAAAGATTTTCGAAAAAAATTTTCGAAAAAATTTCCAAAAAAAATTTTCGGAAGAAATTTTCGAAAAAAATTTTTAAAAAAAATTTTCGAAAAAAATATTTCAAAAAACATTTTGAAAAAAATTTTGAAAAAAAATTTTCGACCAAAATTTTTTAAAAAACATTTCGAAAAAAATTTTCGAAAAAAATTTTCGAATAAAATTTTCGAAAAAAATTTTGAAAAAAAAATTTTCGAAAAAAATTTCGAAAAAAAAATTTCGAAAAAAATATGAAAAAAAATTTCGAAATAAAAATTTTTTAAAAAAATTTTCAAAAAAAATTTTCGAAAAAAAATTTTCGAAAAAAATTTTGAAAAAAAATTTGAAAAAAATTTGAAAAAAAATTTTTTTAAAAAATTTTCGAAAAAAATTTTGAAAAAAAATTTTGAAAAAAAATTTTTGAAAAAAAAATTTCGAAAAAAATATGAAAAAAATTTTCGAAATAAAAATTTTTTAAAAAAATTTTCGATAAAAATTTTCGAAAAAATTTTCAAAAAAATTTCGAAAAAAATTTTCGAAGAAAAAAATTTAAAAAAAATTTTCGAAAAAAATTTTGAAAAAAATTTTGAAAAAAAATTTTCGAAAAAAATTATCGAAAAAATTTTCCAAAAAAATTTTGAAAAAAAATTTTGGAAAAAAATTTTGAAAAAAATTTTCGAAAAAAATTTTGAAAAAAAATTTGGAAAAAACATTTTTAAAAAAATTTTCTAAAAAAAATTTTGAAAAAAAAATTAAAAAAAAAATTTTTAAAAAAAATTTCGAAAAAATATTTTTAAAAAAATTTTCGAAAAAAATTTTCGAAAAAAATTTTGAAAAAAAATTTTCGAAAAAATTCTCGAAAAAAATTTTGAAAAAAAATTTCCAAAAAAATTTTGAAAAAAATTTTGAAAAAAAATTTGAAAAAAATTTTTTTAAAAAATTTGAAAAAAAAATTTCTAAAAATATTTGAAAAAAATTTTCGAAAAAATTTTGAAAAAAATTTTCAAAAAAAAATTTAAAAAAAATTTTCGAAAAAAAATTTTCGAAAAAAATTTCCAAAAAAATTTTGAAAAAAATTTTTTAAAAAAATTTTCGAAAAAAATTTTGAAAAAAATTTTCGAAAAAAATTTTCGAAAAAAATTTTCGAAAAAAATTTTGAAAAAAAATTTTCGAAAAAAATTTTGAAAAAAAATTTTCGAAAAAAATTTCGAAGAAAATTTTCGAAAAAAATTTGGAAAAAAATTTTCGAAAAAAAATTTTGAAAAAAATTTTGAAAATAAAATTTTGGAAAAAAATTTTGAAAAAAATTTTCGAAAAAAATTTTCGAAAAAAATTTTGAAAAAAAATTTCGAAAAAACATTTTTAAAAAAATTTTCGAAAAAAATTTTCGAAAAAAATTTTGAAAAAAAATTTTCGAAAAAAATCGAAAAAAATTTTGAAAAAAAATTTTGAAAAAAAATTTGAAAAAAAATTTTTAAAAAAATTTGAAAAAAAAATTTTGAAAAAAATTTTGAAAAAAAATTTTTTAAAAAAATTTTGAAAAAAATTTTTGAAAAAAATTTTGAAAAAAATTTCGAAAAAAATTTTGAAAAAAAAATTAAAAAAAAATTTTTTTAAAAAAATTTCGAAAAAACATTTTTAAAAAAATTTTCGAAAAAATTTTTCGAAAAAATTCTCGAAAAAAATTTAGAAAAAAAATTTCCAAAAAAATTTTGAAAAAAATTTTGAAAAAAAATTTGAAAAAAAATTTTTTAAAAAAATTTGAAAAAAAATTTCGAAAAAAAATTTAAAAAAAAAATTTTCGAAAAAAATTTTTTAAAAAAATTTTTTAAAAAAGTTTTCGAAAAAAATTTTGAAAAAAAATTTTCGAAAAAAATTTCGAAAAAAATTTTCGAAAAAAATTTGGAAAAAAATTTTCGAAAAAAATTTTGAAAAAAATTTTCGAAAAAAATTTTGAAAAAAATTTTGAAAAAAAAATTTCGAAAAACAATTTGAAAATAAAATTTTGGAAAAAAATTTTGAAAAAAATTTTCGAAAAAGATTTTCGAAAAAAATTTTCGAAAAAATTTCCAAAAAAAATTTTCGGAAGAAATTTTCGAAAAAAATTTTTAAAAAAAATTTTCGAAAAAAAATTTCAAAAAACATTTTGAAAAAAATTTTGAAAAAAAATTTTCGACCAAAATTTTTTAAAAAACATTTCGAAAAAAATTTTCGAAAAAAATTTTTTAAAAAAATTTTCGAATAAAATTTTCGAAAAAAATTTTGAAAAAAAAATTTTCGAAAAAAATTTCGAAAAAAAAATTTCGAAAAAAATATGAAAAAAAATTTCGAAATAAAAATTTTTTAAAAAAATTTTCGAAAAAAATTTTCGAAAAAAAATTTTCGAAAAAAATTTTGAAAAAAAATTTGAAAAAAATTTGAAAAAAAATTTTTTTAAAAAATTTTCGAAAAAAATTTTGAAAAAAAATTTTGAAAAAAAATTTTCGAAAAAAAAATTTCGAAAAAAATATGAAAAAAATTTTCGAAATAAAAATTTTTTAAAAAAATTTTCGATAAAAATTTTCGAAAAAATTTTCAAAAAAATTTCGAAAAAAATTTTCGAAGAAAAAAATTTAAAAAAAATTTTCGAAAAAAATTTTGAAAAAAATTTTGAAAAAAATTTTCGAAAAAAATTATCGAAAAAATTTTCCAAAAAAATTTTGAAAAAAAATTTTGGAAAAAAATTTTGAAAAAAATTTTCGAAAAAAATTTTGAAAAAAAATTTGGAAAAAACATTTTTAAAAAAATTTTCTAAAAAAAATTTTGAAAAAAAAATTAAAAAAAAAATTTTTAAAAAAAATTTCGAAAAAAAATTTTTAAAAAAATTTTTGAAAAAAATTTTCGAAAAAAATTTTGAAAAAAAATTTTCGAAAAAATTCTCGAAAAAAATTTTGAAAAAAAATTTCCAAAAAAATTTTGAAAAAAATTTTGAAAAAAAATTTGAAAAAAATTTTTTTAAAAAATTTGAAAAAAAAATTTCTAAAAATTTTTGAAAAAAATTTTCGAAAAAATTTTGAAAAAAATTTTCAAAAAAAAATTTTAAAAAAATTTTCGAAAAAAAATTTTCGAAAAAAATTTCCAAAAAAATTTTGAAAAAAATTTTTTAAAAAATTTTCGAAAAAAATTTTGAAAAAAATTTTGAAAAAAAATTTTCGAAAAAAATTATCGAAAAAATTTTCGAAAAAAATTTTGAAAAAAAATTTTCGAAAAAAATTTTGACAAAATTTTGGAAAAAAATTTTAAAAAAAATTTTCCAAAAAAAATTTTCGAAAAAAATATGAAAAAAATTTTCGAAAAAAAAAATTGAAAAACAATTTTCGAAAAACATTTTGAAAATATTATTTGGAAAAAAATTTTGAAAAAAATTTTCGAAAAAAATTTTGAAAAAAATTTTCGAAAAAAATTTTCGAAAAAATTTTCGAAATAATTTTTTAAAAAATTTCCGAAAAAAAATTTCGAAAAAAATTTTGAAAAAATTTTCGAAAAAAATTTTGAAAAAAAATTTTCGAAAAAGATTTTCGAAAAAAATTTTCGAAAAAATTTCCAAAAAAAATTTTCGAAAAAAATTTTTAAAAAAATTTTCGAAAAAAAATTTCAAAAAAAATTTTGAAAAAAATTTTGAAAAAAAATTTTCGAAAAAATGTTTTAAAAAAAATTTCGAAAAAAATTTTCGAAAAAAATTTTTTAAAAAAATTTTCGAATAAAATTTTCGAAAAAAATTTTGAAAAAAAAATTTTCGAAAAAAATTTCGAAAAAAAATTTTCGAAAAAAATTTAAAAAAAAAAATTTCGAAAAAAATTTTCGAAAAAAATTTTGAAAAAAATTTTCGAAAAAAATTTTGAAAAAAAATTTTAAAAAAAATTTTCGAAAAAAAATTTTTAAAAAAATTTTCGAAAAAAATTTTCGAAAAAAAATTTCTAAAAAAATTCTCGAAAAAAAGTTTACAAAAAAAATTTTCGAAAAAAATTTTGAAAAAAATTTAAAAAAAATTTGGAAAAAAAAATTTTCGAAAAAAATTTTTGAAATAAATTTCAAAAAAAATTTTCGAAAAAAATTTTAAAAAACATTTTCGAATAAATGCTCGAAAAAAATTTTGAAAAAAAATTTCCAAAAAAATTTTGAAAAAAAATTGAAAAAAAATTTTTTAAAAAAATTTGAAAAAAATTTTTAAAAAAATTTTCGAAAAAAATTTTCGAAAAAAATTTTGAAAAAAAATTTTCGAAAAAAATATGAAAAAAATTTTCGAAAAAAAATTTTGAAAAAAAATTTTGAAAAAACATTTTCGAAAAAAATTTGACAAAAATTTTGAAAAAAACTGAAAAAAATTTCGAAAAAAAATCTTCGAAAAAAATATGAAAAAAATTTTCGAAAAAAAATTTTGAAAAAAAATTTTCGAAAAAAATTTTGAAAAAAAATTTTCGAAAAAAATTTCGAAAAAAATTTTCGAAAAAAATTTTGAAAAAAATTTTCGAAAAAAAATTTACAAAAAAAATTTCGAAAAAAAATTTTCGAAAAAATTTTGAAAAAAAATTTTCGAAAAAGATTTTCGAAAAAAATTTTCGAAAAAATTTCCAAAAAAAATTTTCGGAAGAAATTTTCGAAAAAAATTTAAAAAAAAAATTTTCGAAAAAAAATTTCAAAAAACATTTTGAAAAAAATTTTGAAAAAAAATTTTCGACCAAAATTTTTTAAAAAACATTTCGAAAAAAATTTTCGAAAAAAATTTTTTAAAAAAATTTTCGAATAAAATTTTCGAAAAAAATTTTGAAAAAAAAATTTTCGAAAAAAATTTCGAAAAAAAAATTTCGAAAAAAATATGAAAAAAAATTTCGAAATAAAAATTTTTTAAAAAAATTTTCGAAAAAAATTTTCGAAAAAAAATTTTCGAAAAAAATTTTGAAAAAAAATTTGAAAAAAATTTGAAAAAAAATTTTTTAAAAAAATTTTCGAAAAAAATTTTGAAAAAAAATTTTGAAAAAAAATTTTCGAAAAAAAAATTTCGAAAAAAATATGAAAAAAATTTTCGAAATAAAAATTTTTTAAAAAAATTTTCGATAAAAATTTTCGAAAAAATTTTCAAAAAAATTTCGAAAAAAATTTTCGAAGAAAAAAATTTAAAAAAAATTTTCGAAAAAAATTTTGAAAAAAATTTTGAAAAAAAATTTTCGAAAAAAATTATCGAAAAAATTTTCCAAAAAAATTTTGAAAAAAAATTTTGGAAAAAAATTTTGAAAAAAATTTTCGAAAAAAATTTTGAAAAAAAATTTGGAAAAAACATTTTTAAAAAAATTTTCTAAAAAAAATTTTGAAAAAAAAATTAAAAAAAAAATTTTTAAAAAAAATTTCGAAAAAATATTTTTAAAAAAATTTTCGAAAAAAATTTTCGAAAAAAATTTTGAAAAAAAAATTTTCGAAAAAATTCTCGAAAAAAATTTTGAAAAAAAATTTCCAAAAAAATTTTGAAAAAAATTTTGAAAAAAAATTCGAAAAAATTTTGAAAAAAAATTTTGAAAAAAATTTTCGAAAAAAATTTGGAAAACAAATTTTCGAAAAAAATTTTCAAAAAAAATTTTTAAAAAAATTTTCGAAAAAAAATTTTCGAAAAAAATTTCCAAAAAAATTTTGAAAAAAATTTAAAAAAAAAAATTTCGAAAAAAATTTTCAAAAAAAATTTCGAAAAAAATTTTCGAAAAAAATTTTGAAAAAAATTTTCGAAAACAATTTTGAAAAAAATTTTGAAAAAAAATTTTCGAAAAAAATTTTGAAAAAAAAATTTTCGAAAAAAATTTTCGAAAAAAATTATCGAAAAAATTTTCGAAAAAACTTTGACAAAAATTTTGAAAAAAATTTTGAAAAAAATTTCGAAAAAAAATTTTCAAAAAAAATATGAAAAAAATTTTTGAAAAAAAATTTTGAAAAAAAATTTTCGAAAAAAATTTTTTAAAAACATTTTCAAAAAATATTTTTTAAAAAATTTTCGAAAAAAATTTTTTAAAAAAATTTTCGAAAAAAATTTTTTTAAAAATTTTCGAAAAAAATTTTCGAAAAAAATTTTCGAAAAAAATTTTGAAAAAAAATTTTCGAAAAAAATTTTGAAAAAAAATTTTCGAAAAAAATTTCGAAGAAAATTTTCGAAAAAAATTTGGAAAAAAATTTTCGAAAAAAAATTTTGAAAAAAATTTTGAAAATAAAATTTTGGAAAAAAATTTTGAAAAAAATTTTCGAAAAAAATTTTCGAAAAAAATTTTGAAAAAAAATTTCGAAAAAACATTTTTAAAAAAATTTTCGAAAAAAATTTTCGAAAAAAATTTTGAAAAAAAATTTTCGAAAAAAATCTCGAAAAAAATTTTGAAAAAAAATTTTGAAAAAAAATTTGAAAAAAAAATTTTTAAAAAAATTTGAAAAAAAAATTTTGAAAAAAATTTTGAAAAAAAATTTTTTAAAAAAATTTTGAAAAAAATTTTTGAAAAAAATTTTGAAAAAAATTTCGAAAAAAATTTTGAAAAAAAAAATTAAAAAAAAATTTTTTAAAAAAAATTTCGAAAAAACATTTTTAAAAAAATTTTCGAAAAAATTTTTCGAAAAAATTCTCGAAAAAAATTTAGAAAAAAAATTTCCAAAAAAATTTTGAAAAAAATTTTGAAAAAAAATTTGAAAAAAAATTTTTTAAAAAAATTTGAAAAAAAATTTCGAAAAAAAATTTAAAAAAAAAATTTTCGAAAAAAATTTTTTAAAAAAATTTTCGAAAAAAATTTTCGAAAAAAATTTCCAAAAAAAAATTTTCGAAAAAAATTTCGAAAAAAATTTTCGAAAAAAATTTCGAAAAAAATTTTCGAAAAAAATTTGCAAAAAAAATTTTGAAAAAAATTTTGAAAGAAAATTTTCGAAAAAAATTTTGAAAATAAAATATTGGAAAAAAATTTTGAAAAAAATTTTCGAAAATAATTTTGAAAAAAATTTTTGAAGAAAACTGAGAAAAATTACGAAAAAAAATTTACGAAAAAAATATGAAAAAAATTTTCGAAAAATAATTTTGAAAAAAAATTTTCGAAAAAAATTTTTTAAAAAAGTTTTCGAAAAAAATTTTGAAAAAAAATTTTCGAAAAAAATTTCGAAAAAAATTTTCGAAAAAAATTTGGAAAAAAATTTTCGAAAAAAATTTTGAAAAAAATTTTCGAAAAAAATTTTGAAAAAAATTTTCGAAAAAAAAATTTCGAAAAAAAATTTGAAAATAAAATTTTGGAAAAAAATTTTGAAAAAAATTTTCGAAAAAAATTTTCGAAAAAAATTTTGAAAAAAATTTTCGAAAAAAGTTTTAAAAAAAATTTTCGAAATAATTTTTTAAAAAATTTCCGAAAAAAAATTTCGAAAAAAATTTTGAAAAAATTTTCGAAAAAGATTTTGAAAAAAATTTTGAAAAAAAATTTTCGAAAAAGATTTTCGAAAAAAATTTTCGAAAAAATTTCCAAAAAAAATTTTCGGAAGAAATTTTCGAAAAAAATTTTTAAAAAAAATTTTCGAAAAAAAATTTCAAAAAACATTTTGAAAAAAATTTTGAAAAAAAATTTTCGACCAAAATTTTTTAAAAAACATTTCGAAAAAAATTTTCGAAAAAAATTTTTTAAAAAAATTTTCGAATAAAATTTTCGAAAAAAATTTTGAAAAAAAAATTTTCGAAAAAAATTTCGAAAAAAAAATTTCGAAAAAAATATGAAAAAAAATTTCGAAATAAAAATTTTTTAAAAAAATTTTCAAAAAAAATTTTCGAAAAAAAATTTTCGAAAAAAATTTTGAAAAAAAATTTGAAAAAAATTTGAAAAAAAATTTTTTTAAAAAATTTTCGAAAAAAATTTTGAAAAAAAATTTTGAAAAAAAATTTTCGAAAAAAAAATTTCGAAAAAAATATGAAAAAAATTTTCGAAATAAAAATTTTTTAAAAAAATTTTCGATAAAAATTTTCGAAAAAATTTTCAAAAAAATTTCGAAAAAAATTTTCGAAGAAAAAAATTTAAAAAAAATTTTCGAAAAAAATTTTGAAAAAAATTTTGAAAAAAAATTTTCGAAAAAAATTATCGAAAAAATTTTCCAAAAAAATTTTGAAAAAAAATTTTGGAAAAAAATTTTGAAAAAAATTTTCGAAAAAAATTTTGAAAAAAAATTTGGAAAAAACATTTTTAAAAAAATTTTCTAAAAAAAATTTTGAAAAAAAAATTAAAAAAAAAATTTTTAAAAAAAATTTCGAAAAAATATTTTTAAAAAAATTTTCGAAAAAAATTTTCGAAAAAAATTTTGAAAAAAAATTTTCGAAAAAATTCTCGAAAAAAATTTTGAAAAAAAATTTCCAAAAAAATTTTGAAAAAAATTTTGAAAAAAAATTCGAAAAAATTTTGAAAAAAAATTTTGAAAAAAAATTTCGAAAAAAATTTGGAAAACAAATTTTCGAAAAAAATTTTCAAAAAAAATTTTTAAAAAAATTTTCGAAAAAAAATTTTCGAAAAAAATTTCCAAAAAAATTTTGAAAAAAATTTAAAAAAAAAAATTTCGAAAAAAATTTTCAAAAAAAATTTCGAAAAAAATTTTCGAAAAAAATTTTGAAAAAAATTTTCGAAAAAAATTTTGAAAAAAATTTTGAAAAAAAATTTTCGAAAAAAATTTTGAAAAAAAAATTTTCGAAAAAAATTTTCGAAAAAAATTATCGAAAAAATTTTCGAAAAAACTTTGAGAAAAATTTTGAAAAAAATTTTGAAAAAAATTTCGAAAAAAAATTTTCGAAAAAAATATGAAAAAAATTTTTGAAAAAAAATTTTGAAAAAAAATTTTCGAAAAAAATTTTTTAAAAACATTTTCAAAAAATATTTTTTAAAAAATTTTCGAAAAAAATTTTTTAAAAAAATTTTCGAAAAAAATTTTTTAAAAAAATTTTCGAAAAAAATTTTTTTAAAAATTTTCGAAAAAAATTTTCGAAAAAAATTTTTTTAAAAATTTTCGAAAAAAATTTTCGAAAAAAATTTTCGAAAAAAATTTTGAAAAAAAATTTTCGAAAAAAATTTTGAAAAAAAATTTTCGAAAAAAATTTTGAAAAAAAATTTTCGAAAAAAATTTCGAAGAAAATTTTCGAAAAAAATTTGGAAAAAAATTTTCGAAAAAAAATTTTGAAAAAAATTTTGAAAATAAAATTTTGGAAAAAAATTTTGAAAAAAATTTTCGAAAAAAATTTTCGAAAAAAATTTTGAAAAAAAATTTCGAAAAAACATTTTTAAAAAAATTTTCGAAAAAAATTTTCGAAAAAAATTTTGAAAAAAAATTTTCGAAAAAAATCTCGAAAAAAATTTTGAAAAAAAATTTTGAAAAAAAATTTGAAAAAAAAATTTTTAAAAAAATTTGAAAAAAAAATTTTGAAAAAAATTTTGAAAAAAAATTTTTTAAAAAAATTTTGAAAAAAATTTTTGAAAAAAATTTTGAAAAAAATTTCGAAAAAAATTTTGAAAAAAAAATTAAAAAAAAATTTTTTTAAAAAAATTTCGAAAAAACATTTTTAAAAAAATTTTCGAAAAAGTTTTCGAAAAAATTCTCGAAAAAAATTTAGAAAAAAAATTTCCAAAAAAATTTTGAAAAAAATTTTGAAAAAAAATTTGAAAAAAAATTTTTTAAAAAAATTTGAAAAAAAATTTCGAAAAAAAATTTAAAAAAAAAATTTTCGAAAAAAATTTTTTAAAAAAATTTTCGAAAAAAATTTTCGAAAAAAATTTCCAAAAAAAAATTTTCGAAAAAAATTTCGAAAAAAATTTTCGAAAAATATTACGAAAAAAATTTTCGAAAAAAATTTGCAAAAAAAATTTTGAAAAAAATTTTGAAAGAAAATTTTCGAAAAAAATTTTGAAAATAAAATATTGGAAAAAAATTTTGAAAAAAATTTTCGAAAATAATTTTGAAAAAAATTTTTGAAGAAAACAGAAAAATTACGAAAAAAAATTTACGAAAAAAATATGAAAAAAATTTTCGAAAAATAATTTTGAAAAAAAATTTTCGAAAAAAATTTTTTAAAAAAGTTTTCGAAAAAAATTTTGAAAAAAAATTTTCGAAAAAAATTTCGAAAAAAATTTTCGAAAAAAATTTGGAAAAAAATTTTCGAAAAAAATTTTGAAAAAAATTTTCGAAAAAAATTTTGAAAAAAATTTTCGAAAAAAATTTTGAAAAAAATTTTGAAAAAAAAATTTCGAAAAAAAATTTGAAAATAAAATTTTGGAAAAAAATTTTGAAAAAAATTTTCGAAAAAAATTTTCGAAAAAAATTTTGAAAAAAATTTTCGAAAAAAGTTTTAAAAAAAATTTTCGAAATAATTTTTTAAAAAATTTCCGAAAAAAAATTTCGAAAAAAATTTTGAAAAAATTTTCGAAAAAGATTTTGAAAAAAATTTTGAAAAAAAATTTTCGAAAAAGATTTTCGAAAAAAATTTTCGAAAAAATTTCCAAAAAAAATTTTCGGAAGAAATTTTCGAAAAAAATTTTTAAAAAAAATTTTCGAAAAAAAATTTCAAAAAACATTTTGAAAAAAATTTTGAAAAAAAATTTTCGACCAAAATTTTTTAAAAAACATTTCGAAAAAAATTTTCGAAAAAAATTTTTTAAAAAAATTTTCGAATAAAATTTTCGAAAAAAATTTTGAAAAAAAAATTTTCGAAAAAAATTTCGAAAAAAAAATTTCGAAAAAAATATGAAAAAAAATTTCGAAATAAAAATTTTTTAAAAAAATTTTCGAAAAAAATTTTCGAAAAAAAATTTTCGAAAAAAATTTTGAAAAAAAATTTGAAAAAAATTTGAAAAAAAATTTTTTTAAAAAATTTGAAAAAAATTTGAAAAAAAATTTTTTTAAAAAATTTTCGAAAAAAATTTTGAAAAAAAATTTTGAAAAAAAATTTTCGAAAAAAAAATTTCGAAAAAAATATGAAAAAAATTTTCGAAATAAAAATTTTTTAAAAAAATTTTCGATAAAAATTTTCGAAAAAATTTTCAAAAAAATTTCGAAAAAAATTTTCGAAGAAAAAAATTTAAAAAAAATTTTCGAAAAAAATTTTGAAAAAAATTTTGAAAAAAAATTTTCGAAAAAAATTATCGAAAAAATTTTCCAAAAAAATTTTGAAAAAAAATTTTGGAAAAAAATTTTGAAAAAAATTTTCGAAAAAAATTTTGAAAAAAAATTTGGAAAAAACATTTTTAAAAAAATTTTCTAAAAAAAATTTTGAAAAAAAAATTAAAAAAAAAATTTTTAAAAAAAATTTCGAAAAAATATTTTTAAAAAAATTTTCGAAAAAAATTTTCGAAAAAAATTTTGAAAAAAAATTTTCGAAAAAATTCTCGAAAAAAATTTTGAAAAAAAATTTCCAAAAAAAGTTTGAAAAAAATTTTGAAAAAAAATTTGAAAAAAATTTTTTTAAAAAATTTGAAAAAAAAATTTCTAAAAATTTTTGAAAAAAATTTTCGAAAAAATTTTGAAAAAAATTTTCAAAAAAAAATTTTAAAAAAATTTTCGAAAAAAAATTTTCGAAAAAAATTTCCAAAAAAATTTTGAAAAAAATTTTTTAAAAAAATTTTCGAAAAAAATTTTGAAAAAAATTTTGAAAAAAAATTTTCGAAAAAAATTATCGAAAAAATTTTCGAAAAAAATTTTGAAAAAAAATTTTCGAAAAAAATTTTGACAAAATTTTGGAAAAAAATTTTAAAAAAAATTTTCCAAAAAAAATTTTCGAAAAAAATATGAAAAAAATTTTCGAAAAAAAAAATTGAAAAACAATTTTCGAAAAACATTTTAAAAATATTATTTGGAAAAAAATTTTGAAAAAAATTTTCGAAAAAAATTTTGAAAAAAATTTTCGAAAAAAATTTTCGAAAAAATTTTCGAAATAATTTTTTAAAAAATTTCCGAAAAAAAATTTCAAAAAAAATTTTGAAAAAAATTTTGAAAAAAAATTTTCGAAAAAATGTTTTAAAAAAAATTTCGAAAAAAATTTTCGAAAAAAATTTTTTAAAAAAATTTTCGAATAAAATTTTCGAAAAAAATTTTGAAAAAAAAATTTTCGAAAAAAATTTCGAAAAAAAATTTTCGAAAAAAATTTTTAAAAAAAAATTTCGAAAAAAATTTTCGAAAAAAATTTTGAAAAAAATTTTCGAAAAAAATTTTGAAAAAAAATTTTAAAAAAAATTTTCGAAAAAAAATTTTTTAAAAAATTTTCGAAAAAAATTTTCGAAAAAAAATTTCGAAAAAAATTCTCGAAAAAAAGTTTACAAAAAAAATTTTCGAAAAAAATTTTTAAAAAAATTTTCGAAAAAAATTTTCGAAAAAAAATTTCGAAAAAAATTCTCGAAAAAAAGTTTACAAAAAAAATTTTCGAAAAAAATTTTGAAAAAAATTTAGAAAAAATTTGGAAAAAAAAATTTTCGAAAAAAATTTTTGAAATAAATTTTAAAAAAAATTTTCGAAAAAAATTTAAAAAAACATTTTCGAATAAATGCTCGAAAAAAATTTTGAAAAAAAATTTCCAAAAAAATTTTGAAAAAAAATTGAAAAAAAATTTTTTAAAAAAATTTGAAAAAAATTTTTAAAAAAATTTTCGAAAAAAATTTTCGAAAAAAATTTTGAAAAAAATTTTCGAAAAAAAATTTACAAAAAAAATTTCGAAAAAAAATTTTCGAAAAAATTTTGAAAAAAAATTTTCGAAAAAAATTTTGAAAAAAATTTTCAAAAAAAATTTCGAAAAAAATTTTGAAAGAAAATTTTCGAAAGAAATTTTGAAAAAAAAATTCGAAAAAATTTTGAAAAAAAATTTTGAAAAAAAATTTCGAAAAAAATTTGGAAAACAAATTTTCGAAAAAAATTTTCAAAAAAAATTTTTAAAAAAATTTTCGAAAAAAAATTTTCGAAAAAAATTTCCAAAAAAATTTTGAAAAAAATTTAAAAAAAAAAATTTCGAAAAAAATTTTCAAAAAAAATTTCGAAAAAAATTTTCGAAAAAAATTTTGAAAAAAATTTTCGAAAAAAATTTTGAAAAAAATTTTGAAAAAAAATTTTCGAAAAAAATTTTGAAAAAAAAATTTTCGAAAAAAATTTTCGAAAAAAATTATCGAAAAAATTTTCGAAAAAACTTTGAGAAAAATTTTGAAAAAAATTTTGAAAAAAATTTTGAAAAAAATTTCGAAAAAAAATTTTCGAAAAAAATATGAAAAAAATTTTTGAAAAAAAATTTTGAAAAAAAATTTTCGAAAAAAATTTTCGAAAAAAATTATCGAAAAAATTTTCGAAAAAACTTTGAGAAAAATTTTGAAAAAATTTTTGAAAAAAATTTCGAAAAAAAATTTTCGAAAAAAATATGAAAAAAATTTTTGAAAAAAAATTTTGAAAAAAAATTTTCGAAAAAAATTTTTTAAAAACATTTTCAAAAAATATTTTTTAAAAAATTTTCGAAAAAAATTTTTTAAAAAAATTTTCGAAAAAAATTTTTTTAAAAATTTTCGAAAAAAATTTTCGAAAAAAATTTTCGAAAAAAATTTTGAAAAAAAATTTTCGAAAAAAATTTTGAAAAAAAATTTTCGAAAAAAATTTCGAAGAAAATTTTCGAAAAAAATTTGGAAAAAAATTTTCGAAAAAAAATTTTGAAAAAAATTTTGAAAATAAAATTTTGGAAAAAAATTTTGAAAAAAATTTTCGAAAAAAAAGTTTCGAAAAAAATTTTGAAAAAAAATTTCGAAAAAACATTTTTTAAAAAATTTTCGAAAAAAATTTTCGAAAAAAATTTTGAAAAAAAATTTTCGAAAAAAATCTCGAAAAAAATTTTGAAAAAAAATTTTGAAAAAAAATTTGAAAAAAAATTTTTAAAAAAATTTGAAAAAAAATTTTGAAAAAAATTTTGAAAAAAAATTTTTTAAAAAAATTTTGAAAAAAATTTCGAAAAAAATTTTGAAAAAAAAATTAAAAAAAAATTTTTTAAAAAAAATTTCGAAAAAACATTTTAAAAAAAATTTTCGAAAAAATTTTTCGAAAAAATTCTCGAAAAAAATTTAGAAAAAAAATTTCCAAAAAAATTTTGAAAAAAATTTTGAAAAAAAATTTGAAAAAAAATTTTTTAAAAAAATTTGAAAAAAAATTTCGAAAAAAAATTTTAAAAAAAAATTTTCGAAAAAAATTTTTTAAAAAAATTTTCGAAAAAAATTTTCGAAAAAAATTTCCAAAAAAAAATTTTCGAAAAAAATTTCGAAAAAAATTTTCGAAAAAAATTTCGAAAAAAATTTTCGAAAAAAATTTGCAAAAAAAATTTTGAAAAAAATTTTGAAAGAAAATTTTCGAAAAAAATTTTGAAAATAAAATATTGGAAAAAAATTTTGAAAAAAATTTTCGAAAATAATTTTGAAAAAAATTTTTGAAGAAAACTGAGAAAAATTACGAAAAAAATTTACGAAAAAAATATGAAAAAAATTTTCGAAAAATAATTTTGAAAAAAAATTTTCGAAAAAAATTTTTTAAAAAAGTTTTCGAAAAAAATTTTGAAATAAAATTTTCGAAAAAAATTTCGAAAAAAATTTTCGAAAAAAATTTGGAAAAAAATTTTCGAAAAAAATTTTGAAAAAAATTTTCGAAAAAAATTTTGAAAAAAATTTTGAAAAAAAAATTTCGAAAAAAAATTTGAAAATAAAATTTTGGAAAAAAATTTTGAAAAAAATTTTCGAAAAAAATTTTCGAAAAAAATTTTGAAAAAAATTTTCGAAAAAAGTTTTAAAAAAAATTTTCGAAATAATTTTTTAAAAAATTTCCGAAAAAAAATTTCGAAAAAAATTTTGAAAAAATTTTCGAAAAAGATTTTGAAAAAAATTTTGAAAAAAAATTTTCGAAAAAGATTTTCGAAAAAAATTTTCGAAAAAATTTCCAAAAAAAATTTTCGGAAGAAATTTTCGAAAAAAATTTTTAAAAAAAATTTTCGAAAAAAAATTTCAAAAAACATTTTGAAAAAAATTTTGAAAAAAAATTTTCGAATAAAATTTTCGAAAAAAATTTTGAAAAAAAAATTTTCGAAAAAAATTTCGAAAAAAAAATTTCGAAAAAAATATGAAAAAAAATTTCGAAATAAAAATTTTTTAAAAAAATTTTCGAAAAAAATTTTCGAAAAAAAATTTTCGAAAAAAATTTTGAAAAAACATTTGAAAAAAATTTGAAAAAAAATTTTTTTAAAAAATTTTCGAAAAAAATTTTGAAAAAAAATTTTGAAAAAAAATTTTCGAAAAAAAAATTTCGAAAAAAATATGAAAAAAATTTTCGAAATAAAAATTTTTTAAAAAAATTTTCGATAAAAATTTTCGAAAAAATTTTCAAAAAAATTTCGAAAAAAATTTTCGAAGAAAAAAATTTAAAAAAAATTTTCGAAAAAAATTTTGAAAAAAATTTTGAAAAAAAATTTTCGAAAAAAATTATCGAAAAAATTTTCCAAAAAAATTTTGAAAAAAAATTTTGGAAAAAAATTTTGAAAAAAATTTTCGAAAAAAATTTTGAAAAAAAATTTGGAAAAAACATTTTTAAAAAAATTTTCTAAAAAAAATTTTGAAAAAAAAATTAAAAAAAAAATTTTTAAAAAAAATTTCGAAAAAATATTTTTAAAAAAATTTTCGAAAAAAATTTTCGAAAAAATTTTGAAAAAAAATTTTCGAAAAAATTCTCGAAAAAAATTTTGAAAAAAAATTTCCAAAAAAATTTTGAAAAAAATTTTGAAAAAAAATTCGAAAAAATTTTGAAAAAAAATTTTGAAAAAAAATTTCGAAAAAAATTTGGAAAACAAATTTTCGAAAAAAATTTTCAAAAAAAATTTTTAAAAAAATTTTCGAAAAAAAATTTTCGAAAAAAATTTCCAAAAAAATTTTGAGAAAAATTTTAAAAAAAAAATTTCGAAAAAAATTTTCAAAAAAAATTTCGAAAAAAATTTTCGAAAAAAATTTTGAAAAAAATTTTCGAAAAAAATTTTGAAAAAAATTTTGAAAAAAAATTTTCGAAAAAAATTTTGAAAAAAAAATTTTCGAAAAAAATTTTCGAAAAAAATTATCGAAAAAATTTTCGAAAAAACTTTGAGAAAAATTTTGAAAAAAATTTTGAAAAAAATTTCGAAAAAAAATTTTCGAAAAAAATATGAAAAAAATTTTTGAAAAAAAATTTTGAAAAAAAATTTTCGAAAAAAATTTTTTAAAAACATTTTCAAAAAATATTTTTTAAAAAATTTTCGAAAAAAATTTTTTAAAAAAATTTTCGAAAAAAATTTTTTTAAAAATTTTCGAAAAAAATTTTCGAAAAAAATTTTCGAAAAAAATTTTGAAAAAAAATTTTCGAAACAAATTTTGAAAAAAAATTTTCGAAAAAAATTTCGAAGAAAATTTTCGAAAAAAATTTGGAAAAAAATTTTCGAAAAAAAATTTTGAAAAAAATTTTGAAAATAAAATTTTGGAAAAAAATTTTGAAAAAAATTTTCGAAAAAAATTTTCGAAAAAAATTTTGAAAAAAAATTTCGAAAAAACATTTTTAAAAAAATTTTCGAAAAAAATTTTCGAAAAAAATTTTGAAAAAAAATTTTCGAAAAAAATCTCGAAAAAAATTTTGAAAAAAAATTTTGAAAAAAAATTTGAAAAAAAATTTTTAAAAAAATTTGAAAAAAAAATTTTGAAAAAAATTTTGAAAAAAAATTTTTTAAAAAAATTTTGAAAAAAATTTTTGAAAAAAATTTTGAAAAAAATTTCGAAAAAAATTTTGAAAAAAAAATTAAAAAAAAATTTTTTAAAAAAAATTTCGAAAAAACATTTTTAAAAAAATTTTCGAAAAAATTTTTCGAAAAAATTCTCGAAAAAAATTTAGAAAAAAAATTTCCAAAAAAATTTTGAAAAAAATTTTGAAAAAAAATTTGAAAAAAAATTTTTTAAAAAAATTTGAAAAAAAATTTCGAAAAAAAATTTAAAAAAAAAATTTTCGAAAAAAATTTTTTAAAAAAATTTTCGAAAAAAATTTTCGAAAAAAATTTCCAAAAAAAATTTTCGAAAAAAATTTCGAAAAAAATTTTCGAAAAAAATTTCGAAAAAAATTTTCGAAAAAAATTTGCAAAAAAAATTTTGAAAAAAATTTTGAAAGAAAATTTTCGAAAAAAATTTTGAAAATAAAATATTGGAAAAAAATTTTGAAAAAAATTTTCGAAAATAATTTTGAAAAAAATTTTTGAAGAAAACTGAGAAAAATTACGAAAAAAAATTTACGAAAAAAATATGAAAAAAATTTTCGAAAAATAATTTTGAAAAAAAATTTTCGAAAAAAATTTTTTAAAAAAGTTTTCGAAAAAAATTTTGAAAAAAAATTTTCGAAAAAAATTTCGAAAAAAATTTTCGAAAAAAATTTGGAAAAAAATTTTCGAAAAAAATTTTGAAAAAAATTTTCGAAAAAAATTTTGAAAAAAATTTTCGAAAAAAATTTTGAAAAAAATTTTGAAAAAAAAATTTCGAAAAAAAATTTGAAAATAAAATTTTGGAAAAAAACTGAAAAAAATTTTCGAAAAAAATTTTCGAAAAAAGTTTTAAAAAAAATTTTCGAAATAATTTTTTAAAAAATTTCCGAAAAAAAATTTCGAAAAAAATTTTGAAAAAATTTTCGAAAAAGATTTTGAAAAAAATTTTGAAAAAAAATTTTCGAAAAAGATTTTCGAAAAAAATTTTCGAAAAAATTTCCAAAAAAAATTTTCGGAAGAAATTTTCGAAAAAAATTTTTAAAAAAAATTTTCGAAAAAAAATTTCAAAAAACATTTTGAAAAAAATTTTGAAAAAAAATTTTCGACCAAAATTTTTTAAAAAACATTTCGAAAAAAATTTTCGAAAAAAATTTTTTAAAAAAATTTTCGAATAAAATTTTCGAAAAAAATTTTGAAAAAAAAATTTTCGAAAAAAATTTCGAAAAAAAAATTTCGAAAAAAATATGAAAAAAAATTTCGAAATAAAAATTTTTTAAAAAAATTTTCAAAAAAAATTTTCAAAAAAAAATTTTCGAAAAAAATTTTGAAAAAAAATTTGAAAAAAATTTGAAAAAAAATTTTTTAAAAAAATTTTCGAAAAAAATTTTGAAAAAAAATTTTGAAAAAAAATTTTCGAAAAAAAAATTTCGAAAAAAATATGAAAAAAATTTTCGAAATAAAAATTTTTTAAAAAAATTTTCGATAAAAATTTTCGAAAAAATTTTCAAAAAAATTTCGAAAAAAATTTTCGAAGAAAAAAATTTAAAAAAAATTTTCGAAAAAAATTTTGAAAAAAATTTTGAAAAAAAATTTTCGAAAAAAATTATCGAAAAAATTTTCCAAAAAAATTTTGAAAAAAAATTTTGGAAAAAAATTTTGAAAAAAATTTTCGAAAAAAATTTTGAAAAAGAATTTGGAAAAAACATTTTTAAAAAAATTTTCTAAAAAAATTTTGAAAAAAAAATTAAAAAAAAAATTTTTAAAAAAAATTTCGAAAAAATATTTTTAAAAAAATTTTCGAAAAAAATTTTCGAAAAAAATTTTGAAAAAAAATTTTCGAAAAAATTCTCGAAAAAAATTTTGAAAAAAAATTTCCAAAAAAATTTTGAAAAAAAATTTGAAAAAAATTTTTTTAAAAAATTTGAAAAAAAAATTTCTAAAAATTTTTGAAAAAAATTTTCGAAAAAATTTTGAAAAAAATTTTCAAAAAAAAATTTTAAAAAAATTTTCGAAAAAAAATTTTCGAAAAAAATTTCCAAAAAAATTTTGAAAAAAATTTTTTAAAAAAATTTTCGAAAAAAATTTTGAAAAAAATTTGAAAAAAAATTTCGAAAAAAATTTTCGAAAAAAATTTGCAAAAAAAATTTTGAAAAAAATTTTGAAAGAAAATTTTCGAAAAAAATTTTGAAAATAAAATATTGGAAAAAAATTTTGAAAAAAATTTTCGAAAATAATTTTGAAAAAAATTTTTGAAGAAAACTGAGAAAAATTACGAAAAAAAATTTACGAAAAAAATATGAAAAAAATTTTCGAAAAATAATTTTGAAAAAACATTTTCGAAAAAAATTTTTTAAAAAAGTTTTCGAAAAAAATTTTGAAAAAAAATTTTCGAAAAAAATTTCGAAAAAAATTTTCGAAAAAAATTTGGAAAAAAATTTTCGAAAAAAATTTTGAAAAAAATTTTCGAAAAAAATTTTGAAAAAAATTTTCGAAAAAAAAATTTCGAAAAAAAATTTGAAAATAAAATTTTGGAAAAAAATTTTGAAAAAAATTTTCGAAAAAAATTTTCGAAAAAAATTTTGAAAAAAATTTTCGAAAAAAGTTTTAAAAAAAATTTTCGAAATAATTTTTTAAAAAATTTCCGAAAAAAAATTTCGAAAAAAATTTTGAAAAAATTTTCGAAAAAGATTTTGAAAAAAATTTTGAAAAAAAATTTTCGAAAAAGATTTTCGAAAAAAATTTTCGAAAAAATTTCCAAAAAAAATTTTCGGAAGAAATTTTCGAAAAAAATTTTTAAAAAAAATTTTCGAAAAAAAATTTCAAAAAACATTTTGAAAAAAATTTTGAAAAAAAATTTTCGACCAAAATTTTTTAAAAAACATTTCGAAAAAAATTTTCGAAAAAAATTTTTTAAAAAAATTTTCGAATAAAATTTTCGAAAAAAATTTTGAAAAAAAAATTTTCGAAAAAAATTTCGAAAAAAAAATTTCGAAAAAAATATGAAAAAAAATTTCGAAATAAAAATTTTTTAAAAAAATTTTCGAAAAAAATTTTCGAAAAAAAATTTTCGAAAAAAATTTTGAAAAAAAATTTGAAAAAAATTTGAAAAAAAATTTTTTTAAAAAATTTTCGAAAAAAATTTTGAAAAAAAATTTTGAAAAAAAATTTTCGAAAAAAAAATTTCGAAAAAAATATGAAAAAAATTTTCGAAATAAAAATTTTTTAAAAAAATTTTCGATAAAAATTTTCGAAAAAATTTTCAAAAAAATTTCGAAAAAAATTTTCGAAGAAAAAAATTTAAAAAAAATTTTCGAAAAACATTTTGAAAAAAATTTTGAAAAAAAATTTTCGAAAAAAATTATCGAAAAAATTTTCCAAAAAAATTTTGAAAAAAAATTTTGGAAAAAAATTTTGAAAAAAATTTTCGAAAAAAATTTTGAAAAAAAATTTGGAAAAAACATTTTTAAAAAAATTTTCTAAAAAAAATTTTGAAAAAAAAATTAAAAAAAAAATTTTTAAAAAAAATATCGAAAAAATATTTTTAAAAAAATTTTCGAAAAAAATTTTCGAAAAAAAATTTGAAAAAAAATTTTCGAAAAAATTCTCGAAAAAAATTTTGAAAAAAAATTTCCAAAAAAATTTTGAAAAAAATTTTGAAAAAAAATTCGAAAAAATTTTGAAAAAAAATTTTGAAAAAAAATTTCGAAAAAAATTTGGAAAACAAATTTTCGAAAAAAATTTTCAAAAAAAATTTTTAAAAAAATTTTCGAAAAAAAATTTTCGAAAAAAATTTCCAAAAAAATTTTGAAAAAAATTTAAAAAAAAAAATTTCGAAAAAAATTTTCAAAAAAAATTTCGAAAAAAATTTTCGAATAAAATTTTGAAAAAAATTTTCGAAAAAAATTTTGAAAAAAATTTTGAAAAAAAATTTTCGAAAAAAATTTTGAAAAAAAAATTTTCGAAAAAAATTTTCGAAAAAAATTATCGAAAAAATTTTCGAAAAAACTTTGAGAAAAATTTTGAAAAAAATTTTGAAAAAAATTTCGAAAAAAAATTTGAAAAAAATTTCGAAAAAAATTTTGAAAAAAAAATTAAAAAAAAAATTTTTTAAAAAAATTTCGAAAAAACATTTTTAAAAAAATTTTCGAAAAAGTTTTCGAAAAAATTCTCGAAAAAAATTTAGAAAAAAAATTTCCAAAAAAATTTTGAAAAAAATTTTGAAAAAAAATTTGAAAAAAAATTTTTTAAAAAAATTTGAAAAAAAATTTCGAAAAAAAATTTAAAAAAAAAATTTTCGAAAAAAATTTTTTAAAAAAATTTTCGAAAAAAATTTTCGAAAAAAATTTCCAAAAAAAAATTTTCGAAAAAAATTTCGAAAAAAATTTTCGAAAAAAATTTCGAAAAAAATTTTCGAAAAAAATTTGCAAAAAAAATTTTGAAAAAAATTTTGAAAGAAAATTTTCGAAAAAAATTTTGAAAATAAAATATTGGAAAAAAATTTTGAAAAAAATTTTCGAAAATAATTTTGAAAAAAATTTTTGAAGAAAACTGAGAAAAATTACGAAAAAAAATTTACGAAAAAAATATGAAAAAAATTTTCGAAAAATAATTTTGAAAAAAAATTTTCGAAAAAAATTTTTTAAAAAAGTTTTCGAAAAAAATTTTGAAAAAAAATTTTCGAAAAAAATTTCGAAAAAAATTTTCGAAAAAAATTTGGAAAAAAATTTTCGAAAAAAATTTTGAAAAAAATTTTCGAAAAAAATTTTGAAAAAAATTTTCGAAAAAAATTTTGAAAAAAATTTTGAAAAAAAAATTTCGAAAAAAAATTTGAAAATAAAATTTTGGAAAAAAATTTTGAAAAAAATTTTCGAAAAAAATTTTCGAAAAAAATTTTGAAAAAAATTTTCGAAAAAAGGTTTAAAAAAAATTTTCGAAATAATTTTTTAAAAAATTTCCGAAAAAAAATTTCGAAAAAAATTTTGAAAAAATTTTCGAAAAAGATTTTGAAAAAAATTTTGAAAAAAAATTTTCGAAAAAGATTTTCGAAAAAAATTTTCGAAAAAATTTCCAAAAAAAATTTTCGGAAGAAATTTTCGAAAAAAATTTTTAAAAAAAATTTTCGAAAAAAAATTTCAAAAAACATTTTGAAAAAAATTTTGAAAAAAAATTTTCGACCAAAATTTTTTAAAAAACATTTCGAAAAAAATTTTCGAAAAAAATTTTTTAAAAAAATTTTCGAATAAAATTTTCGAAAAAAATTTTGAAAAAAAAATTTTCGAAAAAAATTTCGAAAAAAAAATTTCGAAAAAAATATGAAAAAAAATTTCGAAATAAAAATTTTTTAAAAAAATTTTCGAAAAAAATTTTCGAAAAAAAATTTTCGAAAAAAATTTTGAAAAAAAATTTGAAAAAAATTTGAAAAAAAATTTTTTTAAAAAATTTGAAAAAAATTTGAAAAAAAATTTTTTTAAAAAATTTTCGAAAAAAATTTTGAAAAAAAATTTTGAAAAAAAATTTTCGAAATAAAAATTTCGAAAAAAATATGAAAAAAATTTTCGAAATAAAAATTTTTTAAAAAAATTTTCGATAAAAATTTTCGAAAAAATTTTCAAAAAAATTTCGAAAAAAATTTTCGAAGAAAAAAATTTAAAAAAAATTTTCGAAAAAAATTTTGAAAAAAATTTTGAAAAAAAATTTTCGAAAAAAATTATCGAAAAAATTTTCCAAAAAAATTTTGAAAAAAAATTTTGGAAAAAAATTTTGAAAAAAATTTTCGAAAAAAATTTTGAAAAAAAATTTGGAAAAAACATTTTTAAAAAAATTTTCTAAAAAAAATTTTGAAAAAAAAATTAAAAAAAAAATTTTTAAAAAAAATTTCGAAAAAATATTTTTAAAAAAATTTTCGAAAAAAATTTTCGAAAAAAATTTTGAAAAAAAATTTTCGAAAAAATTCTCGAAAAAAATTTTGAAAAAAAATTTCCAAAAAAATTTTGAAAAAAATTTTGAAAAAAAATTTGAAAAAAATTTTTTTAAAAAATTTGAAAAAAAAATTTCTAAAAATTTTTGAAAAAAATTTTCGAAAAAATTTTGAAAAAAATTTTCAAAAAAAAATTTTAAAAAAATTTTCGAAAAAAAATTTTCGAAAAAAATTTCCAAAAAAATTTTGAAAAAAATTTTTTAAAAAAATTTTCGAAAAAAATTTTGAAAAAAATTTTGAAAAAAAATTTTCGAAAAAAATTATCGAAAAAATTTTCGAAAAAAATTTTGAAAAAAAATTTTCGAAAAAAATTTTGACAAAATTTTGGAAAAAAATTTTAAAAAAAATTTTCCAAAAAAAATTTTCGAAAAAAATATGAAAAAAATTTTCGAAAAAAAAAATTGAAAAACAATTTTCGAAAAACATTTTAAAAATATTATTTGGAAAAAAATTTTGAAAAAAATTTTCGAAAAAAATTTTGAAAAAAATTTTCGAAAAAAATTTTCGAAAAAATTTTCGAAATAATTTTTTAAAAAATTTCCGAAAAAAAATTTCAAAAAAAATTTTGAAAAAAATTTTGAAAAAAAATTTTCGAAAAAATGTTTTAAAAAAAATTTCGAAAAAAATTTTCGAAAAAAATTTTTTAAAAAAATTTTCGAATAAAATTTTCGAAAAAAATTTTGAAAAAAAAATTTTCGAAAAAAATTTCGAAAAAAAATTTTCGAAAAAAATTTTTAAAAAAAAATTTCGAAAAAAATTTTCGAAAAAAATTTTGAAAAAAATTTTCGAAAAAAATTTTGAAAAAAAATTTTAAAAAAAATTTTCGAAAAAAAATTTTTAAAAAAATTTTCGAAAAAAATTTTCGAAAAAAAATTTCGAAAAAAATTCTCGAAAAAAAGTTTACAAAAAAAATTTTCGAAAAAAATTTTTAAAAAAATTTTCGAAAAAAATTTTCGAAAAAAAATTTCGAAAAAAATTCTCGAAAAAAAGTTTACAAAAAAAATTTTCGAAAAAAATTTTGAAAAAAATTTAGAAAAAATTTGGAAAAAAAAATTTTCGAAAAAAATTTTTGAAATAAATTTCAAAAAAAATTTTCGAAAAAAATTTAAAAAAACATTTTCGAATAAATGCTCGAAAAAAATTTTGAAAAAAAATTTCCAAAAAAATTTTGAAAAAAAATTGAAAAAAAATTTTTTAAAAAAATTTGAAAAAAATTTTTAAAAAAATTTTCGAAAAAAATTTTCGAAAAAAATTTTGAAAAAAATTTTCGAAAAAAAATTTACAAAAAAAATTTCGAAAAAAAATTTTCGAAAAAATTTTGAAAAAAAATTTTCGAAAAAAATTTTGAAAAAAATTTTCAAAAAAAATTTCGAAAAAAATTTTGAAAGAAAATTTTCGAAAGAAATTTTGAAAAAAAAATTCGAAAAAATTTTGAAAAAAAATTTTGAAAAAAAATTTCGAAAAAAATTTGGAAAACAAATTTTCGAAAAAAATTTTCAAAAAAAATTTTTAAAAAAATTTTCGAAAAAAATTTCCAAAAAAATTTTGAAAAAAATTTAAAAAAAAAAATTTCGAAAAAAATTTTCAAAAAAAATTTCGAAAAAAATTTTCGAAAAAAATTTTGAAAAAAATTTTCGAAAAAAATTTTGAAAAAAATTTTGAAAAAAAATTTTCGAAAAAAATTTTGAAAAAAAAATTTTCGAAAAAAATTTTCGAAAAAAATTATCGAAAAAATTTTCGAAAAAACTTTGAGAAAAATTTTGAAAAAAATTTTGAAAAAAATTTCGAAAAAAAATTTTCGAAAAAAATATGAAAAAAATTTTTGAAAAAAAATTTTGAAAAAAAATTTTCGAAAAAAATTTTCGAAAAAAATTATCGAAAAAATTTTCGAAAAAACTTTGAGAAAAATTTTGAAAAAATTTTTGAAAAAAATTTCGAAAAAAAATTTTCGAAAAAAATATGAAAAAAATTTTTGAAAAAAAATTTTGAAAAAAAATTTTCGAAAAAAATTTTTTAAAAACATTTTCAAAAAATATTTTTTAAAAAATTTTCGAAAAAAATTTTTTAAAAAAATTTTCGAAAAAAATTTTTTTAAAAATTTTCGAAAAAAATTTTCGAAAAAAATTTTCGAAAAAAATTTTGAAAAAAAAATTTTCGAAAAAAATTTTGAAAAAAAATTTTCGAAAAAAATTTCGAAGAAAATTTTCGAAAAAAATTTGGAAAAAAATTTTCGAAAAAAAATTTTGAAAAAAATTTTGAAAATAAAATTTTGGAAAAAAATTTTGAAAAAAATTTTCGAAAAAAAAGTTTCGAAAAAAATTTTGAAAAAAAATTTCGAAAAAACATTTTTAAAAAAATTTTCGAAAAAAATTTTCGAAAAAAATTTTGAAAAAAAATTTTCGAAAAAAATCTCGAAAAAAATTTTGAAAAAAAATTTTGAAAAAAAATTTGAAAAAAAATTTTTAAAAAAATTTGAAAAAAAAATTTTGAAAAAAATTTTGAAAAAAAATTTTTTAAAAAAATTTTGAAAAAAATTTCGAAAAAAATTTGAAAAAAAAATTAAAAAAAAATTTTTTTAAAAAAATTTCGAAAAAACATTTTTAAAAAAATTTTCGAAAAAATTTTTCGAAAAAATTCTCGAAAAAAATTTAGAAAAAAAATTTCCAAAAAAATTTTGAAAAAAATTTTGAAAAAAAATTTGAAAAAAAATTTTTTAAAAAAATTTGAAAAAAAATTTCGAAAAAAAATTTTAAAAAAAAATTTTCGAAAAAAATTTTTTAAAAAAATTTTCGAAAAAAATTTTCGAAAAAAATTTCCAAAAAAAAATTTTCGAAAAAAATTTCGAAAAAAATTTTCGAAAAAAATTTCGAAAAAAATTTTCGAAAAAAATTTGCAAAAAAAATTTTGAAAAAAATTTTGAAAGAAAATTTTCGAAAAAAATTTTGAAAATAAAATATTGGAAAAAAATTTTGAAAAAAATTTTCGAAAATAATTTTGAAAAAAATTTTTGAAGAAAACTGAGAAAAATTACGAAAAAAAATTTACGAAAAAAATATGAAAAAAATTTTCGAAAAATAATTTTGAAAAAAAATTTTCGAAAAAAACTTTTTAAAAAAGTTTTCGAAAAAAATTTTGAAAAAAAATTTTCGAAAAAAATTTCGAAAAAAATTTTCGAAAAAAATTTGGAAAAAAATTTTCGAAAAAAATTTTGAAAAAAATTTTCGAAAAAAATTTTGAAAAAAATTTTGAAAAAAAAATTTCGAAAAAAAATTTGAAAATAAAATTTTGGAAAAAAATTTTGAAAAAAATTTTCGAAAAAAATTTTCGAAAAAAATTTTGAAAAAAATTTTCGAAAAAAGTTTTAAAAAAAATTTTCGAAATAATTTTTTAAAAAATTTCCGAAAAAAAATTTCGAAAAAAATTTTGAAAAAATTTTCGAAAAAGATTTTGAAAAAAATTTTGAAAAAAAATTTTCGAAAAAGATTTTCGAAAAAAATTTTCGAAAAAATTTCCAAAAAAAATTTTCGGAAGAAATTTTCGAAAAAAATTTTTAAAAAAAATTTTCGAAAAAAAATTTCAAAAAACATTTTGAAAAAAATTTTGAAAAAAAATTTTCGACCAAAATTTTTTAAAAAACATTTCGAAAAAAATTTTCGAAAAAAATTTTCGAAAAAAATTTTGAAAAAAAATTTGAAAAAAATTTGAAAAAAAATTTTTTTAAAAAATTTTCGAAAAAAATTTTGAAAAAAAATTTTGAAAAAAAATTTTCGAAAAAAAAATTTTTTAAAAAAATTTTCGATAAAAATTTTCGAAAAAATTTTCAAAAAAATTTCGAAAAAAATTTTCGAAGAAAAAAATTTAAAAAAAATTTTCGAAAAAAATTTTGAAAAAAATTTTGAAAAAAAATTTTCGAAAAAAATTATCGAAAAAATTTTCCAAAAAAATTTTGAAAAAAAATTTTGGAAAAAAATTTTGAAAAAAATTTTCGAAAAAAATTTTGAAAAAAAATTTGGAAAAAACATTTTTAAAAAAATTTTCTAAAAAAAATTTTGAAAAAAAAATTAAAAAAAAAATTTTTAAAAAAAATTAAAAAAAAAATTTTTAAAAAAAATTTCGAAAAAATATTTTTAAAAAAATTTTCGAAAAAAATTTTCGAAAAAATTTTGAAAAAAAATTTTCGAAAAAATTCTCGAAAAAAATTTTGAAAAAAAATTTCCAAAAAAATTTTGAAAAAAATTTTGAAAAAAAATTCGAAAAAATTTTGAAAAAAAATTTTGAAAAAATTTTGAAAAAAAATTTTGAAAAAAAATTTCGAAAAAAATTTGGAAAACAAATTTTCGAAAAAAATTTTCAAAAAAAATTTTTAAAAAAATTTTCGAAAAAAAATTTTCGAAAAAAATTTCCAAAAAAATTTTGAAAAAAATTTAAAAAAAAAAATTTCGAAAAAAATTTTCAAAAAAAATTTCGAAAAAAATTTTCGAAAAAAATTTTGAAAAAAATTTTCGAAAAAAATTTTGAAAAAAATTTTGAAAAAAAATTTTCGAAAAAAATTTTGAAAAAAAAATTTTCGAAAAAAATTTTCGAAAAAAATTATCGAAAAAATTTTCGAAAAAACTTTGAGAAAAATTTTGAAAAAAATTTTGAAAAAAATTTCGAAAAAAAATTTTCGAAAAAAATATGAAAAAAATTTTTGAAAAAAAATTTTGAAAAAAAATTTTCGAAAAAAATTTTTTAAAAACATTTTCAAAAAATATTTTTTAAAAAATTTTCGAAAAAAATTTTCGAAAAAAATTTTGAAAAAAAATTTTCGAAAAAAATTTTGAATAAAAATTTTCGAAAAAAATTTCGAAGAAAATTTTCGAAAAAAATTTGGAAAAAAATTTTCGAAAAAAAATTTTGAAAAAAATTTTGAAAATAAAATTTTGGAAAAAAATTTTGAAAAAAATTTTCGAAAAAAATTTTCGAAAAAAATTTTGAAAAAAAATTTCGAAAAAACATTTTTAAAAAAATTTTCGAAAAAAATTTTCGAAAAAAATTTTGAAAAAAAATTTTCGAAAAAAATCTCGAAAAAAATTTTGAAAAAAAATTTTGAAAAAAAATTTGAAAAAAAATTTTTAAAAAAATTTGAAAAAAAAATTTTGAAAAAAATTTTGAAAAAAAATTTTTTAAAAAAATTTTGAAGAAAATTTTTGAAAAAAATTTTGAAAAAAATTTCGAAAAAAATTTTGAAAAAAAAATTAAAAAAAAATTTTTTTAAAAAAATTTCGAAAAAACATTTTTAAAAAAATTTTCGAAAAAATTTTTCGAAAAAATTCTCGAAAAAAATTTAGAAAAAAAATTTCCAAAAAAATTTTGAAAAAAATTTTGAAAAAAAATTTGAAAAAAAATTTTTTTAAAAAAAATTTGAAAAAAAATTTCGAAAAAAAATTTAAAAAAAAAATTTTCGAAAAAAATTTTTTAAAAAAATTTTCGAAAAAAATTTTCGAAAAAAATTTCCAAAAAAAAATTTTCGAAAAAAATTTCGAAAAAAATTTTCGAAAAAAATTTCGAAAAAAACTTTCGAAAAAAATTTGCAAAAAAAATTTTGAAAAAAATTTTGAAAGAAAATTTTCGAAAAAAATTTTGAAAATAAAATATTGGAAAAAAATTTTGAAAAAAATTTTCGAAAATAATTTTGAAAAAAATTTTTGAAGAAAACTGAGAAAAATTACGAAAAAAAATTTACGAAAAAAATATGAAAAAAATTTTCGAAAAATAATTTTGAAAAAAAATTTTCGAAAAAAATTTTTTAAAAAAGTTTTCGAAAAAAATTTTGAAAAAAAATTTTCGAAAAAAATTTCGAAAAAAATTTTCGAAAAAAATTTGGAAAAAAATTTTCGAAAAAAATTTTGAAAAAAATTTTCGAAAAAAATTTTGAAAAAAATTTTCGAAAAAAATTTTGAAAAAAATTTTCGAAAAAAATTTTGAAAAAAATTTTGAAAAAAAAATTTCGAAAAAAAATTTGAAAATAAAATTTTGGAAAAAAACTGAAAAAAATTTTCGAAAAAAATTTTCGAAAAAAATTTTCGAAAAAAGTTTTAAAAAAAATTTTCGAAATAATTTTTTAAAAAATTTCCGAAAAAAAATTTCGAAAAAAATTTTGAAAAAATTTTCGAAAAAGATTTTGAAAAAAATTTTGAAAAAAAATTTTCGAAAAAGATTTTCGAAAAAAATTTTCGAAAAAATTTCCAAAAAAAATTTTCGGAAGAAATTTTCGAAAAAATTTTTTAAAAAAAATTTTCGAAAAAAAATTTCAAAAAACATTTTGAAAAAAATTTTGAAAAAAAATTTTCGACCAAAATTTTTTAAAAAACATTTCGAAAAAAATTTTCGAAAAAAATTTTTTAAAAAAATTTTCGAATAAAATTTTCGAAAAAAATTTTGAAAAAAAAATTTTCGAAAAAAATTTCGAAAAAAAAATTTCGAAAAAAATATGAAAAAAAATTTCGAAATAAAAATTTTTTAAAAAAATTTTCAAAAAAAATTTTCGAAAAAAAATTTTCGAAAAAAATTTTGAAAAAAAATTTGAAAAAAATTTGAAAAAAAATTTTTTTAAAAAATTTTCGAAAAAAATTTTGAAAAAAAATTTTGAAAAAAAATTTTCGAAAAAAAAATTTCGAAAAAAATATGAAAAAAATTTTCGAAATAAAAATTTTTTAAAAAAATTTTCGATAAAAATTTTCGAAAAAATTTTCAAAAAAATTTCGAAAAAAATTTTCGAAGAAAAAAATTTAAAAAAAATTTTCGAAAAAAATTTTGAAAAAAATTTTGAAAAAAAATTTTCGAAAAAAATTATCGAAAAAATTTTCCAAAAAAATTTTGAAAAAAAATTTTGGAAAAAAATTTTGAAAAAAATTTTCGAAAAAAATTTTGAAAAAAAATTTGGAAAAAACATTTTTAAAAAAATTTTCTAAAAAAAATTTTGAAAAAAAAATTAAAAAAAAAATTTTTAAAAAAAATTTCGAAAAAATATTTTTAAAAAAATTTTCGAAAAAAATTTTCGAAAAAAATTTTGAAAAAAAATTTTCGAAAAAATTCTCGAAAAAAATTTTGAAAAAAAATTTCCAAAAAAATTTTGAAAAAAATTTTGAAAAAAAATTTGAAAAAAATTTTTTTAAAAAATTTGAAAAAAAAATTTCTAAAAATTTTTGAAAAAAATTTTCGAAAAAATTTTGAAAAAAATTTTCAAAAAAAAATTTTAAAAAAATTTTCGAAAAAAAATTTTCGAAAAAAATTTCCAAAAAAATTTTGAAAAAAATTTTTTAAAAAAATTTTCGAAAAAAATTTTGAAAAAAATTTTGAAAAAAAATTTTCGAAAAAAATTATCGAAAAAATTTTCGAAAAAAATTTTGAAAAAAAATTTTCGAAAAAAATTTTGACAAAATTTTGGAAAAAAATTTTAAAAAAAATTTTCCAAAAAAAATTTTCGAAAAAAATATGAAAAAAATTTTCGAAAAAAAAAATTGAAAAACAATTTTCGAAAAACATTTTGAAAATATTATTTGGAAAAAAATTTTGAAAAAAATTTTCGAAAAAAATTTTGAAAAAAATTTTCGAAAAAAATTTTCGAAAAAATTTTCGAAATAATTTTTTAAAAAATTTCCGAAAAAAAATTTCAAAAAAAATTTTGAAAAAAATTTTAAAAAAACATTTTCGAAAAAATGTTTTAAAAAAAATTTCGAAAAAAATTTTCGAAAAAAATTTTTTAAAAAAATTTTCGAATAAAATTTTCGAAAAAAATTTTGAAAAAAAAATTTTCGAAAAAAATTTCGAAAAAAAATTTTCGAAAAAAATTTTTAAAAAAAAATTTCGAAAAAAATTTTCGAAAAAAATTTTGAAAAAAATTTTCGAAAAAAATTTTGAAAAAAAATTTTAAAAAAAATTTTCGAAAAAAAATTTTTAAAAAAATTTTCGAAAAAAATTTTCGAAAAAAAATTTCGAAAAAAATTCTCGAAAAAAAGTTTACAAAAAAATTTTCGAAAAAAATTTTGAAAAAAATTTAGAAAAAATTTGGAAAAAAAAATTTTCGAAAAAAATTTTTGAAATAAATTTCAAAAAAAATTTTCGAAAAAAATTTAAAAAAACATTTTCGAATAAATGCTCGAAAAAAATTTTGAAAAAAAATTTCCAAAAAAATTTTGAAAAAAAATTGAAAAAAAATTTTTTAAAAAAATTTGAAAAAAATTTTTAAAAAAATTTTCGAAAAAAATTTTCGAAAAAAATTTTGAAAAAAATTTTCGAAAAAAAATTTACAAAAAAAATTTCGAAAAAAAATTTTCGAAAAAATTTTGAAAAAAAATTTTCGAAAAAAATTTTGAAAAAAATTTTCAAAAAAAATTTCGAAAAAAATTTTGAAAGAAAATTTTCGAAAGAAATTTTGAAAAAAAAATTCGAAAAAATTTTGAAAAAAAATTTTGAAAAAAAATTTCGAAAAAAATTTGGAAAACAAATTTTCGAAAAAAATTTTTAAAAAAAATTTTTAAAAAAATTTTCGAAAAAAAATTTTCGAAAAAAATTTCCAAAAAAATTTTGAAAAAAATTAAAAAAAAAAATTTCGAAAAAAATTTTCAAAAAAAATTTCGAAAAAAATTTTCGAAAAAAATTTTGAAAAAAATTTTCGAAAAAAATTTTGAAAAATATTTTGAAAAAAAATTTTCGAAAAAAATTTTGAAAAAAAAATTTTCGAAAAAAATTTTCGAAAAAAATTATCGAAAAAATTTTCGAAAAAACTTTGAGAAAAATTTCGAAAAAAATTTGCAAAAAGAATTTTGAAAAAAATTTTGAAAGAAAATTTTCGAAAAAAATTTTGAAAATAAAATATTGGAAAAAAATTTTGAAAAAAATTTTCGAAAATAATTTTGAAAAAAATTTTTGAAGAAAACTGAGAAAAATTACGAAAAAAAATTTACGAAAAAAATATGAAAAAAATTTTCGAAAAATAATTTTGAAAAAAAATTTTCGAAAAAAATTTTTTAAAAAAGTTTTCGAAAAAAATTTTGAAAAAAAATTTTCGAAAAAAATTTCGAAAAAAATTTTCGAAAAAAATTTGGAAAAAAATTTTCGAAAAAAATTTTGAAAAAAATTTTCGAAAAAAATTTTGAAAAAAATTTTGAAAAAAAAATTTCGAAAAAAAATTTGAAAATAAAATTTTGGAAAAAAATTTTGAAAAAAATTTTCGAAAAAAATTTTCGAAAAAAATTTTGAAAAAAATTTTCGAAAAAAGTTTTAAAAAAAATTTTCGAAATAATTTTTTAAAAAATTTCCGAAAAAAAATTTCGAAAAAAATTTTGAAAAAATTTTCGAAAAAGATTTTGAAAAAAATTTTGAAAAAAAATTTTCGAAAAAGATTTTCGAAAAAAATTTTCAAAAAATTTCCAAAAAAAATTTTCGGAAGAAATTTTCGAAAAAAATTTTTAAAAAAAATTTTCGAAAAAAAATTTCAAAAAACATTTTGAAAAAAATTTTGAAAAAAAATTTTCGACCAAAATTTTTTTAAAAACATTTCGAAAAAAATTTTCGAAAAAAATTTTTTAAAAAAATTTTCGAATAAAATTTTCGAAAAAAATTTTGAAAAAAAAATTTTCTAAAAAAATTTCGAAAAAAAAATTTCGAAAAAAATATGAAAAAAAATTTCGAAATAAAAATTTTTTAAAAAAATTTTCGAAAAAAATTTTCGAAAAAAAATTTTCGAAAAAAATTTTGAAAAAAAATTTGAAAAAAATTTGAAAAAAAATTTTTTTAAAAAATTTTCGAAAAAAATTTTGAAAAAAAATTTTGAAAAAAAATTTTCGAAAAAAAAATTTCGAAAAAAATATGAAAAAAATTTTCGAAATAAAAATTTTTTAAAAAAATTTTCGATAAAAATTTTCGAAAAAATTTTCAAAAAAATTTCGAAAAAAATTTTCGAAGAAAAAAATTTAAAAAAAATTTTCGAAAAAAATTTTGAAAAAAATTTTGAAAAAAAATTTTCGAAAAAAATTATCGAAAAAATTTTCCAAAAAAATTTTGAAAAAAAATTTTGGAAAAAAATTTTGAAAAAAATTTTCGAAAAAAATTTTGAAAAAAAATTTGGAAAAAACATTTTTAAAAAAATTTTCTAAAAAAAATTTTGAAAAAAAAATTAAAAAAAAAATTTTTAAAAAAAATTTCGAAAAAATATTTTTAAAAAAATTTTCGAAAAAAATTTTCGAAAAAAATTTTGAAAAAAAATTTTCGAAAAAATTCTCGAAAAAAATTTTGAAAAAAAATTTCCAAAAAAATTTTGAAAAAAATTTTGAAAAAAAATTCGAAAAAATTTTGAAAAAAAATTTTGAAAAAAAATTTCGAAAAAAATTTGGAAAACAAATTTTCGAAAAAAATTTTCAAAAAAAATTTTTAAAAAAATTTTCGAAAAAAAATTTTCGAAAAAAATTTCCAAAAAAATTTTGAAAAAAATTTAAAAAAAAAAATTTCGAAAAAAATTTTCAAAAAAAATTTCGAAAAAAATTTTCGAAAAAAATTTTGAAAAAAATTTTCGAAAAAAATTTTGAAAAAAATTTTGAAAAAAAATTTTCGAAAAAAATTTTGAAAAAAAAATTTTCGAAAAAAATTTTCGAAAAAAATTATCGAAAAAATTTTCGAAAAAACTTTGAGAAAAATTTTGAAAAAAATTTTGAAAAAAATTTTGAAAAAAATTTCGAAAAAAAATTTTCGAAAAAAATATGAAAAAAATTTTTGAAAAAAAATTTTGAAAAAAAATTTTCGAAAAAAATTTTTTAAAAACATTTTCAAAAAATATTTTTTAAAAAATTTTCGAAAAAAATTTTTTAAAAAAATTTTCGAAAAAAATTTTTTTAAAAATTTTCGAAAAAAATTTTCGAAAAAAATTTTCGAAAAAAATTTTGAAAAAAAATTTTCGAAAAAAATTTTGAAAAAAAATTTTCGAAAAAAATTTCGAAGAAAATTTTCGAAAGAAATTTGGAAAAAAATTTTCGAAAAAAAATTTTGAAAAAAATTTTGAAAATAAAATTTTGGAAAAAAATTTTGAAAAAAATTTTCGAAAAAAATTTTCGAAAAAAATTTTGAAAAAAAATTTCGAAAAAACATTTTTAAAAAAATTTTCGAAAAAAATTTTCGAAAAAAATTTTGAAAAAAAACTTTCGAAAAAAATCTCGAAAAAAATTTTAAAAAAAAATTTTGAAAAAAAATTTGAAAAAAAATTTTTAAAAAAATTTGAAAAAAAAATTTTGAAAAAAATTTTGAAAAAAAATTTTTTAAAAAAATTTTGAAAAAAATTTTTGAAAAAAATTTTGAAAAAAATTTCGAAAAAAATTTTGAAAAAAAAATTAAAAAAAAATTTTTTTAAAAAAATTTCGAAAAAACATTTTTAAAAAAATTTTCGAAAAAATTTTTCGAAAAAATTCTCGAAAAAAATTTAGAAAAAAAATTTCCAAAAAAATTTTGAAAAAAATTTTGAAAAAAAATTTGAAAAAAAATTTTTTAAAAAAATTTGAAAAAAAATTTCGAAAAAAAATTTAAAAAAAAAATTTAAAAAAAAAATTTTCGAAAAAAATTTTTTAAAAAAATTTTCGAAAAAAATTTTCGAAAAAAATTTCCAAAAAAAAATTTTCGAAAAAAATTTCGAAAAAAATTTTCGAAAAAAATTTCGAAAAAAATTTTCGAAAAAAATTTGCAAAAAAAATTTTGAAAAAAATTTTGAAAGAAAATTTTCGAAAAAAATTTTGAAAATAAAATATTGGAAAAAAATTTTGAAAAACATTTTCGAAAATAATTTTGAAAAAAATTTTTGAAGAAAACTGAGAAAAATTACGAAAAAAAATTTACGAAAAAAATATGAAAAAAATTTTCGAAAAATAATTTTGAAAAAAAACTTTCGAAAAAAATTTTTTAAAAAAGTTTTCGAAAAAAATTTTGAAAAAAAATTTTCGAAAAAAATTTCGAAAAAAATTTTCGAAAAAAATTTGGAAAAAAATTTTCGAAAAAAATTTTGAAAAAAATTTTCGAAAAAAATTTTGAAAAAAATTTTGAAAAAAAAATTTCGAAAAAAAATTTGAAAATAAAATTTTGGAAAAAAATTTTGAAAAAAATTTTCGAAAAAAATTTTCGAAAAAAATTTTGAAAAAAATTTTCGAAAAAAGTTTTAAAAAAAATTTTCGAAATAATTTTTTAAAAAATTTCCGAAAAAAAATTTCGAAAAAAATTTTGAAAAAATTTTCGAAAAAGATTTTGAAAAAAATTTTGAAAAAAAATTTTCGAAAAAAATTTCGAAAAAAATTTTCGAAAAAAATTTGGAAAAAAATTTTCGAAAAAAATTTTGAAAAAAATTTTCGAAAAAAATTTTGAAAAAAATTTTGAAAAAAAAATTTCGAAAAAAAATTTGAAAATAAAATTTTGGAAAAAAATTTTGAAAAAAATTTTCGAAAAAAATTTTCGAAAAAAATTTTGAAAAAAATTTTCGAAAAAAGTTTTAAAAAAAATTTTCGAAATAATTTTTTAAAAAATTTCCGAAAAAAAAGTTCGAAAAAAATTTTGAAAAAATTTTCGAAAAAGATTTTGAAAAAAATTTTGAAAAAAAATTTTCGAAAAAGATTTTCGAAAAAAATTTTCAAAAAATTTCCAAAAAAAATTTTCGGAAGAAATTTTCGAAAAAAATTTTTAAAAAAAATTTTCGAAAAAAAATTTCAAAAAACATTTTGAAAAAAATTTTGAAAAAAAATTTTCGACCAAAATTTTTTTAAAAACATTTCGAAAAAAATTTTCGAAAAAAATTTTTTAAAAAAATTTTCGAATAAAATTTTCGAAAAAAATTTTGAAAAAAAAATTTTCTAAAAAAATTTCGAAAAAAAAATTTCGAAAAAAATATGAAAAAAAATTTCGAAATAAAAATTTTTTAAAAAAATTTTCGAAAAAAATTTTCGAAAAAAAATTTTCGAAAAAAATTTTGAAAAAAAATTTGAAAAAAATTTGAAAAAAAATTTTTTTAAAAAATTTTCGAAAAAAATTTTGAAAAAAAATTTTGAAAAAAAATTTTCGAAAAAAAAATTTCGAAAAAAATATGAAAAAAATTTTCGAAATAAAAATTTTTTAAAAAAATTTTCGATAAAAATTTTCGAAAAAATTTTCAAAAAAATTTCGAAAAAAATTTTCGAAGAAAAAAATTTAAAAAAAATTTTCGAAAAAAATTTTGAAAAAAATTTTGAAAAAAAATTTTCGAAAAAAATTATCGAAAAAATTTTCCAAAAAAATTTTGAAAAAAAATTTTGGAAAAAAATTTTGAAAAAAATTTTCGAAAAAAATTTTGAAAAAAAATTTGGAAAAAACATTTTTAAAAAAATTTTCTAAAAAAAATTTTGAAAAAAAAATTAAAAAAAAAATTTTTAAAAAAAATTTCGAAAAAATATTTTTAAAAAAATTTTCGAAAAAAATTTTCGAAAAAAATTTTGAAAAAAAATTTTCGAAAAAATTCTCGAAAAAAATTTTGAAAAAAAATTTCCAAAAAAATTTTGAAAAAAATTTTGAAAAAAAATTCGAAAAAATTTTGAAAAAAAATTTTGAAAAAAAATTTCGAAAAAAATTTGGAAAACAAATTTTCGAAAAAAATTTTCAAAAAAAATTTTTAAAAAAATTTTCGAAAAAAAATTTTCGAAAAAAATTTCCAAAAAAATTTTGAAAAAAATTTAAAAAAAAAAATTTCGAAAAAAATTTTCAAAAAAAATTTCGAAAAAAATTTTCGAAAAAAATTTTGAAAAAAATTTTCGAAAAAAATTTTGAAAAAAATTTTGAAAAAAAATTTTCGAAAAAAATTTTGAAAAAAAAATTTTCGAAAAAAATTTTCGAAAAAAATTATCGAAAAAATTTTCGAAAAAACTTTGAGAAAAATTTTGAAAAAAATTTTGAAAAAAATTTTGAAAAAAATTTCGAAAAAAAATTTTCGAAAAAAATATGAAAAAAATTTTTGAAAAAAAATTTTGAAAAAAAATTTTCGAAAAAAATTTTTTAAAAACATTTTCAAAAAATATTTTTTAAAAAATTTTCGAAAAAAATTTTTTAAAAAAATTTTCGAAAAAAATTTTTTTAAAAATTTTCGAAAAAAATTTTCGAAAAAAATTTTCGAAAAAAATTTTGAAAAAAAATTTTCGAAAAAAATTTTGAAAAAAAATTTTCGAAAAAAATTTCGAAGAAAATTTTCGAAAGAAATTTGGAAAAAAATTTTCGAAAAAAAATTTTGAAAAAAATTTTGAAAATAAAATTTTGGAAAAAAATTTTGAAAAAAATTTTCGAAAAAAATTTTCGAAAAAAATTTTGAAAAAAAATTTCGAAAAAACATTTTTAAAAAAATTTTCGAAAAAAATTTTCGAAAAAAATTTTGAAAAAAAACTTTCGAAAAAAATCTCGAAAAAAATTTTGAAAAAAAATTTTAAAAAAAAATTTGAAAAAAAATTTTTAAAAAAATTTGAAAAAAAAATTTTGAAAAAAATTTTGAAAAAAAATTTTTTAAAAAAATTTTGAAAAAAATTTTTGAAAAAAATTTTGAAAAAAATTTCGAAAAAAATTTTGAAAAAAAAATTAAAAAAAAATTTTTTTAAAAAAATTTCGAAAAAACATTTTTAAAAAAATTTTCGAAAAAATTTTTCGAAAAAATTCTCGAAAAAAATTTAGAAAAAAAATTTCCAAAAAAATTTTGAAAAAAATTTTGAAAAAAAATTTGAAAAAAAATTTTTTAAAAAAATTTGAAAAAAAATTTCGAAAAAAAATTTAAAAAAAAAATTTAAAAAAAAAATTTTCGAAAAAAATTTTTTAAAAAAATTTTCGAAAAAAATTTTCGAAAAAAATTTCCAAAAAAAAATTTTCGAAAAAAATTTCGAAAAAAATTTTCGAAAAAAATTTCGAAAAAAATTTTCGAAAAAAATTTGCAAAAAAAATTTTGAAAAAAATTTTGAAAGAAAATTTTCGAAAAAAATTTTGAAAATAAAATATTGGAAAAAAATTTTGAAAAACATTTTCGAAAATAATTTTGAAAAAAATTTTTGAAGAAAACTGAGAAAAATTACGAAAAAAAATTTACGAAAAAAATATGAAAAAAATTTTCGAAAAATAATTTTGAAAAAAAATTTTCGAAAAAAATTTTTTAAAAAAGTTTTCGAAAAAAATTTTGAAAAAAAATTTTCGAAAAAAATTTCGAAAAAAATTTTCGAAAAAAATTTGGAAAAAAATTTTCGAAAAAAATTTTGAAAAAAATTTTCGAAAAAAATTTTGAAAAAAATTTTGAAAAAAAAATTTCGAAAAAAAATTTGAAAATAAAATTTTGGAAAAAAATTTTGAAAAAAATTTTCGAAAAAAATTTTCGAAAAAAATTTTGAAAAAAATTTTCGAAAAAAGTTTTAAAAAAAATTTTCGAAATAATTTTTTAAAAAATTTCCGAAAAAAAATTTCGAAAAAAATTTTGAAAAAATTTTCGAAAAAGATTTTGAAAAAAATTTTGAAAAAAAATTTTCGAAAAAGATTTTCGAAAAAAATTTTCGAAAAAATTTCCAAAAAAAATTTTCGGAAGAAATTTTCGAAAAAAATTTTTAAAAAAAATTTTCGAAAAAAAATTTCAAAAAACATTTTGAAAAAAATTTTGAAAAAAAATTTTCGACCAAAATTTTTTAAAAAACATTTCGAAAAAAATTTTCGAAAAAAATTTTTTAAAAAAATTTTCGAATAAAATTTTCGAAAAAAATTTTGAAAAAAAAATTTTCGAAAAAAATTTCGAAAAAAAAATTTCGAAAAAAATATGAAAAAAAATTTCGAAATAAAAATTTTTTAAAAAAATTTTCGAAAAAAATTTTCGAAAAAAAATTTTCGAAAAAAATTTTGAAAAAAAATTTGAAAAAAATTTGAAAAAAAATTTTTTTAAAAAATTTTCGAAAAAAATTTTGAAAAAAAATTTTGAAAAAAAATTTTCGAAAAAAAAATTTCGAAAAAAATATGAAAAAAATTTTCGAAATAAAAATTTTTAAAAAAAATTTTCGATAAAAATTTTTGAAAAAATTTTCAAAAAAATTTCGAAAAAAATTTTCGAAGAAAAAAATTTAAAAAAAATTTTCGAAAAAAATTTTGAAAAAAATTTTGAAAAAAAATTTTCGAAAAAAATTATCGAAAAAATTTTCCAAAAAAATTTTGAAAAAAAATTTTGGAAAAAAATTTTGAAAAAAATTTTCGAAAAAAATTTTGAAAAAAAATTTGGAAAAAACATTTTTAAAAAAATTTTCTAAAAAAAATTTTGAAAAAAAAATTAAAAAAAAAATTTTTAAAAAAAATTTCGAAAAAATATTTTTAAAAAAATTTTCGAAAAAAATTTTCGAAAAAAATTTTGAAAAAAAATTTTCGAAAAAATTCTTGAAAAAAATTTTGAAAAAAAATTTCCAAAAAAATTTTGAAAAAAATTTTGAAAAAAAATTTGAAAAAAATTTTTTTAAAAAATTTGAAAAAAAAATTTCTAAAAATTTTTGAAAAAAATTTTCGAAAAAATTTTGAAAAAATTTTCAAAAAAAAATTTTAAAAAAATTTTCGAAAAAAAATTTTCGAAAAAAATTTCCAAAAAAATTTTGAAAAAAATTTTTTAAAAAAATTTTCGAAAAAAATTTTGAAAAAAATTTTGAAAAAAAATTTTCGAAAAAAATTATCGAAAAAATTTTCGAAAAAAATTTTGAAAAAAAATTTTCGAAAAAAATTTTGACAAAATTTTGGAAAAAAATTTTTAAAAAAATTTTCCAAAAAAAATTTTCGAAAAAAATATGAAAAAAATTTTCGAAAAAAAAAATTGAAAAACAATTTTCGAAAAACATTTTGAAAATATTATTTGGAAAAAAATTTTGAAAAAAATTTTCGAAAAAAATTTTGAAAAAAATTTTCGAAAAAAATTTTCGAAAAAATTTTCGAAATAATTTTTTAAAAAATTTCCGAAAAAAAATTTCGAAAAAAATTTTCGAAAAAAAAAATTGAAAAACAATTTTCGAAAAACATTTTGAAAATATTATTTGGAAAAAAATTTTGAAAAAAATTTTCGAAAAAAATTTTGAAAAAAATTTTGAAAAAAAATTTTGAAAAAAAATTTTCGAAAAAAAAATTTCGAAAAAAATATGAAAAAAATTTTCGAAATAAAAATTTTTAAAAAAAATTTTCGATAAAAATTTTCGAAAAAATTTTCAAAAAAATTTCGAAAAAAATTTTCGAAGAAAAAAATTTAAAAAAAATTTTCGAAAAAAATTTTGAAAAAAATTTTGAAAAAAAATTTTCGAAAAAAATTATCGAAAAAATTTTCCAAAAAAATTTTGAAAAAAAATTTTGGAAAAAAATTTTGAAAAAAATTTTCGAAAAAAATTTTGAAAAAAAATTTGGAAAAAACATTTTTAAAAAAATTTTCTAAAAAAAATTTTGAAAAAAAAATTAAAAAAAAAATTTTTAAAAAAAATTTCGAAAAAATATTTTTAAAAAAATTTTCGAAAAAAATTTTCGAAAAAAATTTTGAAAAAAAATTTTCGAAAAAATTCTTGAAAAAAATTTTGAAAAAAAATTTCCAAAAAAATTTTGAAAAAAATTTTGAAAAAAAATTTGAAAAAAATTTTTTTAAAAAATTTGAAAAAAAAATTTCTAAAAATTTTTGAAAAAAATTTTCGAAAAAATTTTGAAAAAAATTTTCAAAAAAAAATTTTAAAAAAATTTTCGAAAAAAAATTTTCGAAAAAAATTTCCAAAAAAATTTTGAAAAAAATTTTTTAAAAAAATTTTCGAAAAAAATTTTGAAAAAAATTTTGAAAAAAAATTTTCGAAAAAAATTATCGAAAAAATTTTCGAAAAAAATTTTGAAAAAAAATTTTCGAAAAAAATTTTGACAAAATTTTGGAAAAAAATTTTAAAAAAAATTTTCCAAAAAAAATTTTCGAAAAAAATATGAAAAAAATTTTCGAAAAAAAAAATTGAAAAACAATTTTCGAAAAACATTTTGAAAATATTATTTGGAAAAAAATTTTGAAAAAAATTTTCGAAAAAAATTTTGAAAAAAATTTTCGAAAAAAATTTTCGAAAAAATTTTCGAAATAATTTTTTAAAAAATTTCCGAAAAAAAATTTCGAAAAAAATTTTGAAAAAATTTTCGAAAAAAATTTTGAAAAAAAATTTTCGAAAAAGATTTTCGAAAAAAATTTTCGAAAAAATTTCCAAAAAAAATTTTCGAAAAAAATTTTTAAAAAAATTTTCGAAAAAAAATTTCAAAAAAAATTTTGAAAAAAATTTTGAAAAAAAATTTTCGAAAAAATGTTTTAAAAAAAATTTCGAAAAAAATTTTCGAAAAAAATTTTTTAAAAAAATTTTCGAATAAAATTTTCGAAAAAAATTTTGAAAAAAAAATTTTCGAAAAAAATTTCGAAAAAAAATTTTCGAAAAAAATTTTTAAAAAAAAATTTCGAAAAAAATTTTCGAAAAAAATTTTGAAAAAAATTTTCGAAAAAAATTTAAAAAAACATTTTCGAATAAATGCTCGAAAAAAATTTTGAAAAAAAATTTCCAAAAAAATTTTGAAAAAAAATTTCGAAAAAAATTTTGAAAAAATTTTCGAAAAAAATTTTGAAAAAAAATTTTCGAAAAAGATTTTCGAAAAAAATTTTCGAAAAAATTTCCAAAAAAAATTTTCGAAAAAAATTTTTAAAAAAATTTTCGAAAAAAATTTTGAAAAAAAAATTTTCGAAAAAAATTTCGAAAAAAAATTTTCGAAAAAAATTTTTAAAAAAAAATTTCGAAAAAAATTTTCGAAAAAATTTCCAAAAAAAATTTTCGAAAAAAATTTTTAAAAAAATTTTCGAAAAAAAATTTCAAAAAAAATTTTGAAAAAAATTTTGAAAAAAAATTTTCGAAAAAATGTTTTAAAAAAAATTTCGAAAAAAATTTTCGAAAAAAATTTTCGAAAAAAAATTTCGAAAAAAATTCTCGAAAAAAAGTTTACAAAAAAAATTTTCGAAAAAAATTTTGAAAAAAATTTAGAAAAAATTTGGAAAAAAAAATTTTCGAAAAAAATTTTTGAAATAAATTTCAAAAAAAATTTTCGAAAAAAATTTAAAAAAACATTTTCGAATAAATGCTCGAAAAAAATTTTGAAAAAAAATTTCCAAAAAAATTTTGAAAAAAAATTGAAAAAAAATTTTTTAAAAAAATTTGAAAAAAATTTTTAAAAAAATTTTCGAAAAAAATTTTCGAAAAAAATTTTGAAAAAAATTTTCGAAAAAAAATTTACAAAAAAAATTTCGAAAAAAAATTTTCGAAAAAATTTTGAAAAAAAATTTTCGAAAAAAATTTTGAAAAAAATTTTCAAAAAAAATTTCGAAAAAAATTTTGAAAGAAAATTTTCGAAAGAAATTTTGAAAAAAAAATTCGAAAAAATTTTGAAAAAAAATTTTGAAAAAAAATTTCGAAAAAAATTTGGAAAACAAATTTTCGAAAAAAATTTTCAAAAAAAATTTTTAAAAAAATTTTCGAAAAAAAATTTTCGAAAAAAATTTCCAAAAAAATTTTGAAAAAAATTTTAAAAAAAAAATTTCGAAAAAAATTTTCAAAAAAAATTTCGAAAAAAATTTTCGAAAAAAATTTTGAAAAAAATTTTCGAAAAAAATTTTGAAAAAAATTTTGAAAAAAAATTTTCGAAAAAAATTTTGAAAAAAAAATTTTCGAAAAAAATTTTCGAAAAAAATTATCGAAAAAATTTTCGAAAAAACTTTGAGAAAAATTTTGAAAAAAATTTTGAAAAAAATTTCGAAAAAAAATTTTCGAAAAAAATATGAAAAAAATTTTTGAAAAAAAATTTTGAAAAAAAATTTTCGAAAAAAATTTTTTAAAAACATTTTCAAAAAATATTTTTTAAAAAATTTTCGAAAAAAATTTTTTAAAAAAATTTTCGAAAAAAATTTTTTTAAAAATTTTCGAAAAAAATTTTCGAAAAAAATTTTCGAAAAAAATTTTGAAAAAAAATTTTCGAAAAAAATTTTGAAAAAAAATTTTCGAAAAAAATTTCGAAGAAAATTTTCGAAAAAAATTTGGAAAAAAATTTTCGAAAAAAAATTTTGAAAAAAATTTTGAAAATAAAATTTTGGAAAAAAATTTTGAAAAAAATTTTCGAAAAAAATTTTCGAAAAAAATTTTGAAAAAAAATTTCGAAAAAACATTTTTAAAAAAATTTTCGAAAAAAATTTTCGAAAAAAATTTTGAAAAAAAATTTTCGAAAAAAATCTCGAAAAAAATTTTGAAAAAAAATTTTGAAAAAAAATTTGAAAAAAAATTTTTAAAAAAATTTGAAAAAAAAATTTTGAAAAAAATTTTGAAAAAAAATTTTTTAAAAAAATTTTGAAAAAAATTTTTGAAAAAAATTTTGAAAAAAATTTCGAAAAAAATTTTGAAAAAAAAATTAAAAAAAAATTTTTTTTAAAAATTTCGAAAAAACATTTTTAAAAAAATTTCGAAAAAATTTTTCGAAAAAATTCTCGAAAAAAATTTAGAAAAAAAATTTCCAAAAAAATTTTGAAAAAAATTTTGAAAAAAAATTTGAAAAAAAATTTTTTAAAAAAATTTGAAAAAAAATTTCGAAAAAAAATTTTTAAAAAAAATTTTCGAAAAAAATTTTTTAAAAAAATTTTCGAAAAAAATTTTCGAAAAAAATTTCCAAAAAAAAATTTTCGAAAAAAATTTCGAAAAAAATTTTCGAAAAAAATTTCGAAAAAAATTTTCGAAAAAAATTTGCAAAAAAAATTTTGAAAAAAATTTTGAAAGAAAATTTTCGAAAAAAATTTTGAAAATAAAATATTGGAAAAAAATTTTGAAAAAAAGTTTCGAAAATAATTTTGAAAAAAATTTTTGAAGAAAACTGAGAAAAATTACGAAAAAAAATTTACGAAAAAAATATGAAAAAAATTTTCGAAAAATAATTTTGAAAAAAAATTTCGAAAAAAATTTTTTAAAAAAGTTTTCGAAAAAAATTTTGAAAAAAAATTTTCGAAAAAAATTTCGAAAAAAATTTTCGAAAAAAATTTGGAAAAAAATTTTCGAAAAAAATTTTGAAAAAAATTTTCGAAAAAAATTTTGAAAAAAATTTTGAAAAAAAAATTTCGAAAAAAAATTTGAAAATAAAATTTTGGAAAAAAATTTTGAAAAAAATTTTCGAAAAAAATTTTCGAAAAAAATTTTGAAAAAAATTTTCGAAAAAAGTTTTAAAAAAAATTTTCGAAATAATTTTTTAAAAAATTTCCGAAAAAAAATTTCGAAAAAAATTTTGAAAAAATTTTCGAAAAAGATTTTGAAAAAAATTTTGAAAAAAAATTTTCGAAAAAGATTTTCGAAAAAAATTTTCGAAAAAATTTCCAAAAAAAATTTTCGGAAGAAATTTTCGAAAAAAATTTTTAAAAAAAATTTTCGAAAAAAAATTTCAAAAAACATTTTGAAAAAAAATTTGAAAAAAAATTTTCGACCAAAATTTTTTAAAAAACATTTCGAAAAAAATTTTCGAAAAAAATTTTTTAAAAAAATTTTCGAATAAAATTTTCGAAAAAAATTTTGAAAAAAAAATTTTCGAAAAAAATTTCGAAAAAAAAATTTCGAAAAAAATATGAAAAAAAATTTCGAAATAAAAATTTTTTAAAAAAATTTTCGAAAAAAATTTTCGAAAAAAAATTTTCGAAAAAAATTTTGAAAAAAAATTTGAAAAAAATTTGAAAAAAAATTTTTTTAAAAAATTTTCGAAAAAAATTTTGAAAAAAAATTTTGAAAAAAAATTTTCGAAAAAAAAATTTCGAAAAAAATATGAAAAAAATTTTCGAAATAAAAATTTTTTAAAAAAATTTTCGATAAAAATTTTCGAAAAAATTTTCAAAAAAATTTCGAAAAACATTTTCGAAGAAAAAAATTTAAAAAAAATTTTCGAAAAAAATTTTAAAAAAAATTTTGAAAAAAAATTTTCGAAAAAAATTATCGAAAAAATTTTCCAAAAAAATTTTGAAAAAAAATTTTGGAAAAAAATTTTGAAAAAAATTTTCGAAAAAAATTTTCGAAAAAAATTTTGAAAAAAAATTTGGAAAAAACATTTTTAAAAAAATTTTCTAAAAAAAATTTTGAAAAAAAAATTAAAAAAAAAATTTTTAAAAAAAATTTCGAAAAAATATTTTTAAAAAAATTTTCGAAAAAAATTTTCGAAAAAAATTTTGAAAAAAAATTTTCGAAAAAATTCTCGAAAAAAATTTTGAAAAAAAATTTCCAAAAAAATTTTGAAAAAAATTTTGAAAAAAAATTCGAAAAAATTTTGAAAAAAAATTTTGAAAAAAAATTTCGAAAAAAATTTGGAAAACAAATTTTCGAAAAAAATTTTCAAAAAAAATTTTTAAAAAAATTTTCGAAAAAAAATTTTCGAAAAAAATTTCCAAAAAAATTTTGAAAAAAATTTTAAAAAAAAAATTTCGAAAAAAATTTTCAAAAAAAATTTCGAAAAAAATTTTCGAAAAAAATTTTGAAAAAAATTTTCGAAAAAAATTTTGAAAAAAATTTTGAAAAAAAATTTTCGAAAAAAATTTTGAAAAAAAAATTTTCGAAAAAAATTTTCGAAAAAAATTATCGAAAAAATTTTCGAAAAAACTTTGAGAAAAATTTTGAAAAAAATTTTGAAAAAAATTTCGAAAAAAAATTTTCGAAAAAAATATGAAAAAAATTTTTGAAAAAAAATTTTGAAAAAAAATTTTCGAAAAAAATTTTTTAAAAACATTTTCAAAAAATATTTTTTAAAAAATTTTCGAAAAAAATTTTTTAAAAAAATTTTTGAAAAAAATTTTCGAAAAAAATTTTGAAAAAAAATTTTCGAAAAAAATTTTGAAAAAAAATTTTCGAAAAAAATTTCGAAGAAAATTTTCCAAAAAAATTTGGAAAAAAATTTTCGAAAAAAAATTTTGAAAAAAATTTTGAAAATAAAATTTTGGAAAAAAATTTTGAAAAAAATTTTCGAAAAAAATTTTCGAAAAAAATTTTGAAAAAAAATTTCGAAAAAACATTTTTAAAAAAATTTTCGAAAAAAATTTTCGAAAAAAATTTTGAAAAAAAATTTTCGAAAAAAATCTCGAAAAAAATTTTGAAAAAAAATTTTGAAAAAAAATTTGAAAAAAAATTTTTAAAAAAATTTGAAAAAAAAATTTTGAAAAAAATTTTGAAAAAAAATTTTTTAAAAAAATTTTGAAAAAAATTTTTGAAAAAAATTTTGAAAAAAATTTCGAAAAAAATTTTGAAAAAAAAATTAAAAAAAAATTTTTTAAAAAAAATTTCGAAAAAACATTTTTAAAAAAATTTTCGAAAAAATTTTTCGAAAAAATTCTCGAAAAAAATTTAGAAAAAAAATTTCCAAAAAAATTTTGAAAAAAATTTTGAAAAAAAATTTGAAAAAAAATTTTTTAAAAAAATTTGAAAAAAAATTTCGAAAAAAAATTTAAAAAAAAAATTTTCGAAAAAAATTTTTTAAAAAAATTTTCGAAAAAAATTTTCGAAAAAAATTTCCAAAAAAAAATTTTCGAAAAAAATTTCGAAAAAAATTTTCGAAAAAAATTTCGAAAAAAATTTTCGAAAAAAATTTGCAAAAAAAATTTTGAAAAAAATTTTGAAAGAAAATTTTCGAAAAAAATTTTGAAAATAAAATATTGGAAAAAAATTTTGAAAAAAATTTTCGAAAATAATTTTGAAAAAAATTTTTGAAGAAAACTGAGAAAAATTACGAAAAAAAATTTACGAAAAAAATATGAAAAAAATTTTCGAAAAATAATTTTGAAAAAAAATTTTCGAAAAAAATTTTTTAAAAAAGTTTTCGAAAAAAATTTTGAAAAAAAATTTTCGAAAAAAATTTCGAAAAAAATTTTCGAAAAAAATTTGGAAAAAAATTTTCGAAAAAAATTTTGAAAAAAATTTTCGAAAAAAATTTTGAAAAAAATTTTGAAAAAAAAATTTCGAAAAAAAATTTGAAAATAAAATTTTGGAAAAAAATTTTGAAAAAAATTTTCGAAAAAAATTTTCGAAAAAAATTTTGAAAAAAATTTTCGAAAAAAGTTTTAAAAAAAATTTTCGAAATAATTTTTTAAAAAATTTCCGAAAAAAAATTTCGAAAAAAATTTTGAAAAAATTTTCGAAAAAGATTTTGAAAAAAATTTTGAAAAAAAATTTTCGAAAAAGATTTTCGAAAAAAATTTTCGAAAAAATTTCCAAAAAAAATTTTCGGAAGAAATTTTCGAAAAAAATTTTGAAAAAAAAATTTTCGAAAAAAATTTCGAAAAAAAAATTTCGAAAAAAATATGAAAAAAAATTTCGAAATAAAAATTTTTTAAAAAAATTTTCGAAAAAAATTTTCGAAAAAAAATTTTCGAAAAAAATTTTGAAAAAAAATTTGAAAAAAATTTGAAAAAAAATTTTTTTAAAAAATTTTCGAAAAAAATTTTGAAAAAAAATTTTGAAAAAAAATTTTCGAAAAAAAAATTTCGAAAAAAATATGAAAAAAATTTTCGAAATAAAAATTTTTTAAAAAAATTTTCGATAAAAATTTTCGAAAAAATTTTCAAAAAAATTTCGAAAAAAATTTTCGAAGAAAAAAATTTAAAAAAAATTTTCGAAAAAAATTTTGAAAAAAATTTTGAAAAAAAATTTTCGAAAAAAATTATCGAAAAAATTTTCCAAAAAAAATTTGAAAAAAAATTTTGGAAAAAAATTTTAAAAAAAAATTTCGAAAAAAATTTTCGAAAAAAATTTTGAAAAAAAATTTTCGAAAAAAATTTTGAAAAAAAATTTTCGAAAAAAATTTCGAAGAAAATTTTCGAAAAAAATTTGAAGAAAAATTTTCGAAAAAAAATTTTGAAAAAAATTTTGAAAATAAAATTTTGGAAAAAAATTTTGAAAAAAATTTTCGAAAAAAATTTTCGAAAAAAATTTTGAAAAAAAATTTCGAAAAAACATTTTTAAAAAAATTTTCGAAAAAAATTTTCGAAAAAAATTTTGAAAAAAAATTTTCGAAAAAAATCTCGAAAAAAATTTTGAAAAAAAATTTTGAAAAAAAATTTGAAAAAAAATTTTTAAAAAAATTTGAAAAAAATTTTGAAAAAAAATTTCGAAAAAAATTTTTGAAAAAAGGTTTGAAAAAAAATTTCGAAAAAAATTTATCAAAAAATTTTGGAAAAAAAAATTATCGAAAAAAGTTTCGAAAAAAAATTTCGAAAAAATTTTCGAAAAAAATTTTGAAAAAAATTTTCGAAAAAAAATTTACAAAAAAAAAATTTCGAAAAAAAATTTTCGAAAAAATTTTGAAAAAAAATTTTCGAAAAAAATTTTGAAAAAAATTTTCAAAAAAAATTTCGAAAAAAATTTTGAAAGAAAATTTTCGAAAGAAATTTTGAAAAAAAAATTCGAAAAAATTTTGAAAAAAAATTTTGAAAAAAAATTTTGAAAAAAAATTTCGAAAAAAATTTGGAAAACAAATTTTCGAAAAAAATTTTCAAAAAAAATTTTTAAAAAAATTTTCGAAAAAAAATTTTCGAAAAAAATTTCCAAAAAAATTTTGAAAAAAATTTAAAAAAAAAAATTTCGAAAAAAATTTTCAAAAAAAATTTCGAAAAAAATTTTCGAAAAAAATTTTGAAAAAAATTTTGAAAAAAAATTTTCGAAAAAAATTTTGAAAAAAAAATTTTCGAAAAAAATTTTCGAAAAAAATTTTCGAAAAAAATTTTCGAAAAAAATTATCGAAAAAATTTTCGAAAAAACTTTGAGAAAAATTTTGAAAAAATTTTGAAAAAAATTTCGAAAAAAAATTTTCGAAAAAAATATGAAAAAAATTTTTGAAAAAAAATTTTGAAAAAAAATTTTCGAAAAAAATTTTTTAAAAACATTTTCAAAAAATATTTTTTAAAAAATTTTCGAAAAAAATTTTCGAAAAAAAATTTTCGAAAAAAATTTTGAAAAAAATTTTGAAAAAAATTTGAAAAAAAATTTTTTTAAAAAATTTTCGAAAAAAATTTTGAAAAAAAATTTTGAAAAAAAATTTTCAAAAAAAATTTTCGATAAAAATTTTCGAAAAAAATTTTGAAAAAAAATTTGAAAAAAAATTCTCGAAAAAAATTTTGAAAAAAAAATTTCGATAAAAATTTTGAAAAAAAAATTTCGAAAAAAATTTTCGAGAAAAATTTCGAAAAAAATTTTCGAAAAAAATTTCGAAAAAAATTTTCGAAAAACATTTTGAAAAAAATTTTTTAAAAAATTTTCGAAAAAAAAATTCGAAAAAAATTTTGAAAAAAATTTTGAAAAAATTTTCGAAAAAAATTTTGGAAAAAATTTTCGAAAAAAAATTTGAAAAAAAAATTTAAAAAAAAATTTTTAAAAAAAATTTCGAAAAAACATTTTTAAAAAAATTTTCGAAAAAAATTTTGAAAAAAAATTTTCGAATAAATTCTCGAAATAAATTTGGAAAAAAAATTTTGAAAGAAAATTTTCGAAAAAAATTTTGAAAATAAAATTTTGGAAAAAAATTTTGAAAAAAATTTCGAAAAAAATTTTGAAAAAAAAATTTGAAAAAAACTTTGAAAAAAATTACGAAAAAAAATTAACGAAAAAAATATGAAAAAAATTTTCGAAAAATAATTTTGAAAAAAAATTTTCGAAAAAAAATTTTTAAAAAAATTTTCGAAAAAAATTTTTTAAAAAATTTTTCGAAAAAAATTTTGAAAAAAAATTTTCGAAATAAATTTCGAAAAAAATTTTCGAAAAAAATTTAGAAAAAAATTTTCGAAAAAAATTTTGAAAAAAATTTTGAAAAAAAAATTTCAAAAAAAATTTTGAAAATAAAATTTTGGAAAAAAATTTGGAAAAAATTTTCGAAAAAAATTTTCGAAAAAAATTTTCGAAAAAAATTTTCGAAAAAAATTTTCGAAAAAAATTTTCGAAAAAAATTTTGAAAAAAATTTTCGAAAAAAATTTTCGAAAAAATTTTTAAAAAAAATTTTCGAAATAATTTTTTAAAAAATTTCCGAAAAAAAATTTCGAAAAAAATTTTGAAAAAATTTTCGAAAAAGATTTTGAAAAAAATTTTGAAAAAAAATTTTCGAAAAGGATTTTCGAAAAAAATTTTCGAAAAAATTTCCAAAAAAAATTTTCGGAAGAAATTTTCGAAAAAAAATTTTAAAAAAAATTTTCGAAAAAAAATTTCAAAAAACATTTTGAAAAAAATTTTGAAAAAAAATTTTCGACCAAAATTTTTTAAAAAACATTTCGAAAAAAATTTTCGAAAAAAATTTTTTAAAAAAATTTTCGAATAAAATTTTCGAAAAAAATTTTGAAAAAAAAATTTTCGAAAAAAATTTCGAAAAAAAATTTTCGAAAAAAATTTTTAAAAAAAATTTTCGAAAAAAATTTTCGAAAAAAATTTTGAAAAAAATTTTCGAAAAAAATTTTGAAAAAAATTTTGAAAAAAAATTTCGAAAAAAATTTTGAAAAAAAAATTAAAAAAAAAATTTTTTTAAAAATTTCGAAAAAACATTTTTAAAAAAATTTTCGGAAAAAATTTTGAAAAAAAACTTTTCGAAAAAATTCTCAAAAAAAATTTTGAAAAAAAATTTGAAAAAAAATTTTTTAAAAAAATTTGAAAAACATTTTCGAAAAAAATTTTGAAAAAAATTTTGAAAAAAATTTTCAAAAAAATTTTTAAAAAAAGTTGCGAAAAAAAATTTCCAAAAAAATTTTGTAAAAATTTTTTAAAAAAATTTTCGAAAAAAATTTTGAAAAAAATTTTGAAAAAAAATTTTGAAAAAAAATTTTCGAAAAAAATTTTCGAAAAAAATTTTCGAAAAAAATTATCGGAAAAATTTTCGAAAAAACTTGAAAAAAATTTTGAAAAAAATTTTGAAAAAAATTTCGAAAAAAAAATTTCGAAATAAAATATGAAAAAATTTTCGAAATAAAAATTTTTTAAAAAAATTTTCGAAAAAAATTTTCGAAAAAAAATTTTCGAAAAAAATTTTGAAAAAAATTTTGAAAAAAAATTTGAAAAAAAATTTTTTTAAAAAATTGTCGAAAAACATTTTAAAAAAAATTTTGAAAAAAAATTCTCGAAAAAAATTTTGAAAAAAAAATTTCGATAAAAATTTTGAAAAAAAAATTTCGAAAAAAATTTTCGAGAAAAATTTCGAAAAAAATTTTCGAAAAAAATTTCGAAAAAAAATTTCGAAAAACATTTTGAATAAAATTTTTTTAAAAATTTTCGAAAAAAAAATTCGAAAAAAATTTTGAAAAAAATTTTGAAAAAATTTTTGAAAAAAATTTTGAAAAAAATTTTCGAAAAAAATTTTGAAAAAAATTTTCGAAAAAAATTTTGAAAAAAATTTTGAAAAAAAATTTCGAAAAAAATTTTGAAAAAAAATTTTCGAAAAAAATTTTGAAAAAAATTTTTGAAAAAAATTTTGAAAAAAATTTTCGAAAAAAATTTTGAAAAAAAAATTTAAAAAAAATTTTTAAAAAAAATTTCGAAAAAACATTTTTAAAAAAATTTTCGAAAAAAATTTTGAAAAAAAATTTTCGAATAAATTCTCGAAAAAAATTTTGAAAAAAAATTTCCAAAAAAATTTTGAAAAAAAATTTGAAAAAAAATTTTTTAAAAAAATTTGAAAAAAATTTTTAAAAAAATTTTCGAAAAAAATTTTCGAAAAAAATTTTGAAAAAAAATTTTCGAAAAAAATATGAAAAAAATTTTCGAAAAAAAATTTTGAAAAAAAATTTTGAAAAAACATTTTCGAAAAAAATTTGACAAAAATTTTGAAAAAAACTTTGAAAAAAATTTCGAAAAAAAATCTTCGAAAAAAATATGAAAAAAATTTTCGAAAAAAATTTTTGAAAAAACATTTTCGAAAAAAATTTTGAAAAAAAATTTGAAAAACAATTTTCGAAAAAAATTTTGAAAAACAATTTTCGAAAAAAATTTTGAAAATATTATTTGGAAAAAAATTTTGAAAAAAATTTTCGAAAAAAATTTTTAAAAAAAATTTTCGAAAAAAATTTTCGAAAAAACTTTGAAAAAAATTTTGAAAAAAATTTTGAAAAAAATTTCGAAAAAAAAATTTTCGAAAAAAATATGAAAAAAAATTTCGAAAAAAAATTTTGAAAAAAAATTTTCGAAAAAACTTTTTAAAAAAAATTTTCGAAAAAAATTTTTTAAAAAAATTTTCGAAAAAAATTTTTTAAAAAAATTTTCGAAAAAAATTTTTTAAAAAAATTTTCGAAAAAAATTTTTTAAAAAAATTTTCGAAAAAAATTTTTTAAAAAAATTTTCGAAAAAAATTTTTTAAAAAAATTTTCGAAAAAAATTTTAAAAAAAATTTTCGAAAAAAATTTTTTAAAAAAATTTTCGAAAAAAATTTCGAAAAAAATTTTCGAAAAAAATTTGGAAAAAAATTTTCGAAAAAAAATTTTGAAAAACATTTTCGAAAAAAATTTTGAAAAAAAAATTTTAAAAAAAAATTTTAAAAAAAATTTCGAAAAAACATTTTTAAAAAAATTTTCGAAAAAAATTTTGAAAAAAAATTTTCGAAAAAATTCTGGAAAAATATTTTGAAAAAAAATTTCCAAAAAAATTTTGAAAAAAATTTTGAAAAAAAATTTGAAAAAAAAATTTTTAAAAAATTTTGAAAAAAATTTTCGAAAAAATTTTGAAAAAAATTTTCAAAAAAATTTTCGAAAAAAATTTCCAAAAAAATTTGGAAAAAAATTTTTTTCGAAAATTTTCGAAAAAAATTTTGAAAAAAATTTTGAAAAAAAATTTTCGAAAAAAATTATCGAAAAAATTTTCCAAAAAAATTTTGAAAATAAAATTTTGGAAAAAAATTTTGAAAAAAATTTTCGAAAAAAATTTTGAAAAAAAATTTGGAAAAAACATTTTTTAAAAAATTTTCGAAAAAAATTTTGAAAAAAATTTTGAAAAAAAATTTCGAAAAAAATTTTGAAAAAAAATTTTCGAAAAAAATTTTGAAAAAAATTTTTGAAAAAAATTTTGAAAAAAATTTTCGAAAAAAATTTTGAAAAAAAAATTTAAAAAAAAATTTTTAAAAAAATTTCGAAAAAACATTTTAAAAAAAATTTTCGAAAAAAAATTTGAAAAAAAATTTTCGAATAAATGCTCGAAAAAAATTTTGAAAAAAAATTTCCAAAAAAATTTTGAAAAAAAATTTGAAAAAAAAGTTTTTAAAAAAATTTGAAAAAAATTTTTAAAAAAATTTTCGAAAAAAATTTTCGAAAAAAATTTTGAAAAAAAATTTTCGAAAAAAATATGAAAAAAATTTTCGAAAAAAAATTTTGAAAAAAAATTTTGAAAAAAAATTTTGAAAAAACATTTTCGAAAAAAATTTGACAAAAATTTTGAAAAAAACTGAAAAAAATATCGAAAAAAAATCTTCGAAAAAAATATGAAAAAAATTTTCGAAAAAAAATTTTGAAAAAAAATTTTCGAAAAAAATTTTGAAAAAAATTTTGAAAAACAATTTTCGAAAAAAATTTTGAAAATATTATTTGGAAAAAAATTTTGAAAAAAATTTTCGAAAAAAATTTTTAAAAAAAATTTTCGAAAAAAATTTTCGAAAAAACTGAAAAAAATTTTGAAAAAAATTTTGAAAAAAATTTCGAAAAAAAAATTTTCGAAAAAAATATGAAAAAAATTTTCGAAAAAAAATTTTGAAAAAAAATTTTCGAAAAAACTTTTTAAAAAAAATTTTCGAAAAAAATTTTTTAAAAAAATTTTCGAAAAAAATTTTTTAAAAAAATTTTCGAAAAAAATTTTTTAAAAAAATTTTTTAAAAAAATTTTCGAAAAAAATTTTCGAAAAAAATTTTGAAAAAAAATTTTGAAAAAAAATTTTCGAAAAAAATTTCGAAAAAAATTTTCGAAAAAAATTTGGAAAAAAAATTTTCGAAAAAAATTTTGAAAATAAAATTTTGGAAAAAAATTTTGAAAAAAATTTTCGAAAAAAAAATTCGAAAAAAATTTCGAAAAAACATTTTTAAAAAAATTTTTGAAAAAAATTTTGAAAAAAAATTTTCGAAAAAATTCTGGAAAAATATTTTGAAAAAAAATTTTGAAAAAAATTTTGAAAAAAAAATTGAAAAAAAATTTTTTTAAAAATAAAAAAAAAAAAATTCGAAAAAAATTTTGAAAAAACATTTTCGAAAAAAATTTTGAAAAAAAATTTTGAAAAAAATTTTGAAAAACATTTTCGAAAAAAATTTTAAAAAAAAAATTTAAAAAAAAAATTTAAAAAAAAATTTCGAAAAAACATTTTTAAAAAAATTTTCGAAAAAAATTTTGAAAAAAAATTTTCGAAAAAATTCTGGAAAAATATTTTGAAAAAAAATTTCCAAAAAAATTTTGAAAAAAATTTTGAAAAAAAATTTGAAAAAAAATTTTTTAAAAAATTTTGAAAAAAATTTTCGAAAAAATTTTGAAAAAAATTTTCAAAAAAATTTTTAAAAAAATTTTCGAAAAAAAATTTTCGAAAAAAATTTCCAAAAAAATTTTGAAAAAAATTTTTAAAAAAAATTTTCGAAAAAAATTTTGAAAAAAATTTTGAAAAAAAATTTTCGAAAAAAATTATCGAGAAAATTTTCCAAAAAAATTTTGAAAATAAAATTTTGGAAAAAAATTTTGAAAAAAATTTTCGAAAAAAATTTTGAAAAAAAATTTGGAAAAAACATTTTTAAAAAAATTTTCGAAAAAAATTTTCGAAAAAAATTTTGAAAAAAAATTTTCGAAAAAATTCTCGAAAAAAATTTTGAAAAAAAATTTCCAAAAAAATTTTGAAAAAAATTTTGAAAAAAAATTTGAAAAAAATTTTTTTAAAAAATTTGAAAAAAAAATTTTTAAAAAATTTTGAAAAAAATTTTCGAAAAAATTTTGAAAAGAATTTTCAAAAAAAAATTTTAAAAAAATTTTCGAAAAAAAATTTTCGAAAAAAATTTCCAAAAAAATTTTGAAAAAAATTTTTTAAAAAAATTTTCGAAAAAAATTTTGAAAAAAATTTTGAAAAAAAATTTTCGAAAAAAATTATCGAAAAAATTTTCGAAAAAAATTTTGAAAAAAAATTTTCGAAAAAAATTTTGAAAATAAAATTTTGTAAAAAAATTTTTAAAAAAATTTTCCAAAAAAAATTTTCGAAAAAAATATGAAAAAAATTTTCGAAAAAAAAAATTGAAAAACAATTTTCGAAAAACATTTTGAAAATATTATTTGGAAAAAAATTTTGAAAAAAATTTTCGAAAAAAATTTTGAAAAAAATTTTCGAAAAAAATTTTCGAAAAAATTTTCGAAATAATTTTTTAAAAAATTTCCGAAAAAAAATTTCGAAAAAAATTTTGAAAAAATTTTCGAAAAAAATTTTGAAAAAAAATTTTCGAAAAAGATTTTCGAAAAAAATTTTCGAAAAAATTTCCAAAAAAAATTTTCGAAAAAAATTTTTAAAAAAATTTTCGAAAAAAAATTTCAAAAAAAATTTTGAAAAAAATTTTGAAAAAAAATTTTCGACCAAAATGTTTTTAAAAAAATTTCGAAAAAAATTTTCGAAAAAAATTTTGAAAAAAATTTTCGAAAAAAATTTTGAAAAAAAATTTTAAAAAAAATTTTCGAAAAAAAATTTTTAAAAAAATTTTCGAAAAAAATTTTCGAAAAAAATTTTCGAAAAAAAATTTCGAAAAAAATTCTCGAAAAAAAGTTTACAAAAAAAATTTTCGAAAAAAATTTTGAAAAAAATTTAGAAAAAATTTGGAAAAAAAAATTTTCGAAAAAAATTTTTGAAATAAATTTCGAAAAAAAATTTTCGAAAAAAATTTTGAAAAAATATTTCAAACAAATTTTGAAAAAAAATTTCCAAAAAAATTTTTGAAAAAATTTTTAAAAATATATATTAGAAATAAAATTTGAAAAAATTTTCTAAAATATTTCGAAAAAATATTTACGAAAAAAATTTTCGAAAAAATTTTGAAAATAAAATTTGGGAAAAAAATTTTGAAAAAAATTTTCGAAGAAAATTTGAAAAAAAGTTTTTGGAAAAAATATTTTCAAAAAAAATTCTGAAAAAAATTTTCGAAAAAAATTTCCAAAAACATTTTCGAAAAATTTTGGAAAAAAAATATTCGAAATAAATTTTAAAAAAAATTTTCGAAAAAATCTCGAAAAAATATTTTCGAAAAAAATTTTCAAAAACATTTTCGAAAAAATTTTGAAAATAAAATTTTGGAAAAAAATTTTCAAAAAAATTTTGAAAAATTTTTCGAAAAAAATTTGAAAAAAATTTGCTGAAAGTATTTAGCTGAATATTCTTTTTTTAATTAAAGACCGATCAAATAAGTTAATTTTTTATATTATATTAATATTATTTCATGCCTTTGATATCCAGAAGGTCGGCATATTTTTACCTCGCTTACGCATATTTTTTAACTGAAACCGGCCCTGACCAGGGGTGTGCTGCCAAATATACAACAAACGGGTCGCTATTATCGCCAAGCATTCCATAATAACTTTAATATATTCCCACATTAAAATTTCTCCATACAATGTTTATGAATATTACATTTAATTAAAAGTATTAAAGTGTCTCTTTATTACATATTCTCCATCAGTTTCAATAGAAAATTATGTGCCAGTTAAAGGTCACGTTAACTGATCTTTGCAGGAATTAGAGGAGATTTCAGTAAAAAGGAAGATGATATTGTAAAAAAAATTAAATTCTTATTTTAAATGTTTAAATATAATTAATGACCACTGAATCCATGTTCAATTGCTTGGCGTCTTTCAGATAATAAATTGCTGCGTAACACGATATAGAAAGCACCCTTAATCTTTTGCATCCCATTATTCTCAGACAGTCATGCGTCACTAACCTCAGGATAATATGGAATTTTTATGGATTGGAAATAATATCTTGCACTTATAATATATTAATTTTAAAAAAGTTTTATTATAAAAATCATTATAACAGCATTAATACTATATTATTCAGTAAATTTAAATAGAAAAATATTGAGACATTTTTATTATTATTGCCTTTGAAGTATGTAGTGTTAACTGATAAAGTATACACTTGAATTATTGTTATTACATACATGCACGACATGCAATATTGTAGGGTTATGTGTACAAGTTAACATGGAAAACATTCTCCAACATACTGGTAGCGATAGCTACACTTATTCAACATGACATTTAAATGAAAAACTATACGGGACCAGTCTTCAGTAAACATATTTCTAAAACAACTATATGCAACTCTATATGGAGTTTGGTATTTCATAGAGGTTTAACTGCAACATTTACTTAGAGCAGCATTAATGTATCTAATTTGAAATCGTACATAAGATTGACTTAATGTTTATGCTGTATTCCAGGAATTAAATGTGTCGCATTGGGTACGCGAATGATAACACACGCGAAGATAGATAAATTCAAATAATTAACGAATGTTGTGAACAGAAAGCCATGGTTTCATATAATGTACGATTGCCAAAGCTAATTACATAATAAGGCATAATTTGAATCAGGTACATACATACTGGTGTGTTAGTCTTATTATAATCATTCTACTAGCCAGAATCCCCCTGATTCGCCTGACACTTACTTAATGATAAACATAGAAACAGATGTAAACTGCAATAGTGTCACTAAAAGAGAAATATGCCATGCTCTAAGAAGAATACATCGGTTTCCATGTATCACTTGGAATAAAAAAATTCAAGGCTAAATATCATCTAAATGAAAATAAATATGAAACCACGACAGAAACCACTCTTATTACTCACTACCACATTTTGATTTACATTTGCAAGTAAAGTAAGTGTGCCATGAAACTGACTAGAAAATATGATAAGGAAATGGAATTTGTAAATATGGCAATTAAATACTTTTTACACAAGTCATCGAAATTACAAATCTGTATTCCTAAATCTAAGTTAACATTCCATCAAATTTAATAAATGATGCTGCTAAAGGATTAGACAAGCTTCCTGGGGCACAGTGAATGAATTCATTCCGAAAATATATTCTTAAAACCAAAATTATCCTTGCCAGAGTCACATAAACCATAAGGATATGTGTAAGATGAGAAATGCAATTTAGTCCTACAAATTTTCCATGAATGACTGCAAGAAGTTGTAAAGGTGTGTAAAGGTGATTTCCAAGAAATACATAAGAAACATGACATCCATAAGGGAGAAAATTCGCTTGCCAGACAGAGGAGCTGCTTCCAATTCTTCACATAATATACCTTCCAACACACACTCTCTGTTGAAAATGAAATCTGCCAAATGACTTCAAGTTTGTGCACGTTTCCAAATGACCCGAATGGGGTAGTGCACTCCATTCGTTAACCTTTTTTTGAAATGGCGTTTCCCCCGATATAATCGAGGCCTATTCCATTCAACAGAACCCTGCAAAACGATGATAAAAAATTTAGAATAGCATATATGGAAAAGAAATGAAACATTTTCCTCCTACATCTCTGAGAAAAATAGCCATAACAGTAAAATCAGTGGACAAAGAAAAGAATGAATTATTCATTAGGCACATTCACAAAATGCATATAAATCGGAAATAATTACGCCCTAAAACAAAATACAATAGAAACGTCAGTAATAACACATAACACACCAAATAAAACTGTCAGCATAGGCATAAAACATGGCATACGGATACAGGACATAGACAAATAAATTTCTGCATATAAAAATTCGTGAGAAATACAATTTGTCAACGCAAACGCATAAAATACAAAAAACACCAATTCAGTCAACAATGTCATAGAAACACATTAGACAAACAGCACTAAGACACTCGAAATCGATCAAACAATACAATCAGTCCTGAGCAACAAACGTCTCGTCACGCAATACCATCGAAGGTCGTCAATGGAATTGTCACGTCTGCACAGGCCTGTGCTGTCAAACCACATAGCGCTATGGGTGTCAGTCAGTAGCATCAAAAGGACAATACCATTTCAGATAGAAATGCGAGTAAATTAAGCATAAATAATAAAAATCGTAAAATATCACCTAGAATTTAACACCGTACATCGTATACCTCAACCTGTTACCCATTCCAGCATCCTCGTTGTCCCGTTCCTCAGCAGTGTGACCTTTGCCGCGTTGCCCTTTAGTCCCACGATGATCGGCACTCCGGTCCCACGGCTCTCTGTCCACTGCACACATGTAGGGACGCGGCACCCTGTCACGGAAAATGGCTCTGCAAAACAAAAATACCAATTAAACAGAGAAAATAACCCAATGCGAATCAAATAACATCATACAGACTTACTTATCAGTGTAGTTGTCTGGGAGTCTTCGTCTTCTTTGCCTATAAAAGAAATTTGCAGCACCTGTCAACGCATTTGAGGAGGAAAGAGGATAATGGTACATACATAGAGGCAAAAAAATTCAATAGAGTATATTCGCAAGTGTATCAGTCGCATAGAACATCGATCATGTACGTGTATATTCGCATAAAAGTGTCGTTAGGGATTTTGTGTGACTGGCCAGTGAGGTCGACCTCTGGGGGAAAGGGACGGTTTAGAGAGAGCTCTCTCTGTGCCACGGCCGGGCAGTTGTGTTGTGTAAACACCTTAAAATACTATTCTAATGGGTACGTGGCATGCCATAGAAAAATAGATCGAATTGTATACGTAAGCATACGAATTAATAAATATCGACAAATGCACATATGTAATGCGATGGTTGTAAAAAATGGAATGTCAGTGTATACATAAGCAAATAAAGTAAATACAAATATCGACAAGTGCACAAGTGTAATACCATAGGACTAAAAATAATAAGGAGAAAAAGGAAATCGGGAATGGGTAAAATATAGGTAGGGTGGAGTTGGGGAAGTATTGCCTTGTTTTGCAGAATCCTCTTCTTGACCAGTGCGTACGAGCCCCTGAAATTAATAGAAATACAACGATATAAGAAAGGCTAGTGTAATTTGCCCGTCTAAAATGACGGGTATACATGAAAAAATTAAATTTAAGACGGTTTCCTATTCCCTCTCTCAATCCCCATCGCTATCTCAGCGTATAATAAGCACAATCTTACATATAGAATGGCGGTAAAAAAGGAAAACGACGAACAGTAAATAAACACGTAAAATACACATTGATACATATGTGATGTAAGAAACTTTCATCAACGGTAGTTGCGTACTTAAAATTTCAAATAAGGAACGGAAATCGTATAAAAAAGTAAACACACACAACCTTAAACTAATCCACATACATATTAATATATGATGGATGAAAACTAGTTAGAATTCTTGTGCAAATGGTATTCATATTAAAAGGTCCTCAAGTGCCACTCACGTAGAGAATACCTGAAAATCACTTTTTCAATTTAAAGCCTGAAAGATTCGCGGTCGGAAAGGAATGTGTACTCTAATAAGTGATGGCCAATCTAAATAGCGATTGCGGACGACTGTTCTCATGTCCAGCCGTTCGACCAAAGAAAAAAGACATCTCCACCTCGTTCCCCTTATTACAATAGAGAAAGTACCTCGCACGTGCTGGAATATTCACTTATCCCTCCAACTACACTATTAAAAACTTGTTTGGAATGTTACAACGCTTTCAATCAAATATCAAATAGGTTCTTTAAAGTCATCCCGTTTGCATTCAATGTAGCAACTCTCAGCCTCCTCTAATATAATCCCCGAAAATTTTCGGAGAAATTACTTAGCCTTAGGTTAATTTCGAAATTGGGAAGCATGCCACCATATTCGCACACATTTCCTTTGAAGGCATTAAACGTACAAGAGTGAATAATCACTTTTTGGAAGAGGGGTGACAATATAACGACACTACCATAAACTATGCCTATTAACATCGCGTCGGAGATGATACGTAGAAAGGCCTAAATTCAGAAGGCAACATTTCTATATATTACTGGAATTTAAATAACTTCCATATTTATTCTTAATGTCGGCTAGAAATCGCGGAGACTAAGATGTGAAGCTTCAAAACCGAAAGGAAAGACAGGATTTTGGTCGGCGTAAGTCACGAAAAATTCACTCACGGAAATATATGAAAGTTACAAAAATCGAGAATAAACGGCGGTGGTTTCACGTACGCCTACCTAGACTTGATAAGCGAAACATTTAAAGAAATGCAGTGAATTTTACAAGAAACTTACTGACCTTCGAAGTGTTGACTTTGACACTGCGAAGTGGGCTCGTCGAACATCTGGCTTTGAATGAAAATCCTTAGTTCCGGCCTAGGAATCGCAGCTCAGCGCGATAGTCATTTGTCTAATAGTAGAAAGTTGAAATTCATTTTCAATGACATTAAATACAGTAAAGTTATTATACAAAATGGTTTTTAATATAAAATTGCAATGATATGCTGGTTTTCTTTATTTAAAAATAATATTTTATAATAACAATAATAATTTTCTTTAAATAAACAATAATTTCTTAAAACGACAAAGTGACATCTATTTTTACGTGAGAGAAAATGTCGAAATTGAAGTGCGATATGACATAGGGAATAGTGAGCACTAATGTAAACGTTATCCCTGAGAATTCTTACATATGACATTATTTTTGTGGTTAAATTATAAATATAATACCAGCATTAATTACAACCTGCATAAAACCCACCGTATCAATGAAAAACGCCAAACTAACCCCACCGAAACTATAAATACGGAGAAAGGTAATTCTCAAAATTCCTTAACATTACCACTTTCTCGCGAATTGATGTCTGCGATTCATTTCCAGCGTTCTATTTATTTATGTATGAAACATATTGTAAAACAATCAGACGATTTTAATATTGTTACACACCATTTCATTTAACCCATTTCGTTACGGAATTAATATCCGTACCGTGACAGCCATCCAGGTAATATTCATCTTCGTCTGGTAGGTAATTTTATCTTTATATAGTGGAGATACATCCAAAAAATGTTCAATATCCACATTTAGAATAATTCATAATAAAGTCAGGATTATATTGCAAAATCATAATAATGTTAATACTTTTACAACTCTTTTATTGCAGTAAAAGTGTTTAAGCATCTATTAGACATATTAAATATAATAAAAGTTAGATCAATTCGAGTTAAATTAAATAGCTGACTTCAAATCTTCTAAAATTAATGCTAATATAATTACAAAAATATGAAACTTTTCAACGAAATATTTACATGGGACAAATGGTGTCTATGTTTACTAACTGAAGAGCATTCAGGGGTTCGTGTGTGTTGTTGAGCAGCAGTAATAGGAGAAAGGTTTTTCAGGGCCGTGGCTTAAACTGGAATGTCGCAGTCTAGGAGCATAGGCTAATTCGATTATATGTCAAAGCGTAAGGATTAATTCATCACAATTATTAAGATTGACAGCAGCTACGCTATTAACAAAGGCCACTTACGCTGAGTAAGTCAACAACCACCACGAAAGTGCATCTAATGCAAATTTCATCCATCAACTCTGCATCTCGTTGGAAGACATGATTATTATTTTTTATTAACGTGAGAAGTGTGAATGCAATTTCTTGATTTCCATGAATGTATTTTAAATATAATTTAACGGAATTTGCGGAGATGTTGCTTGTGATACCGTGCTGTCATCATATATAACAGCTCCACGAATTTGCACATCTGCAAAAACTGCTGTTTGCAATGAAGTGTACATTTTATAGGATGGATTGCCAACTTATGTGTAATAGAAGCAGTGGCGGATCAACGGGAGGGAGGGGGGGGGGGGGAGAGAGAGGAGGCGACCGGCCCTCCTTGGATAATCCAATTTCTTAAATTCATTCCGCGCAGTATTCCTCAATTATACGCCGCAGATCAGGTCTTTATAGCAAGGGAAAGAAATATTCTGAGGGGGGTAGGTATTTTCAAAATATAGGGCCGGTGGCAGGGGCGGATTTGATAGCTGGAGGGGCTATCACCCCCGTCCATTTGAGATGTTTCTGGATCCGCCCCTGAATACTAGGCTGCATTAGGTGCGAATGAATGAATTATCCGTGTAGTCAAAATCCTGAGTAAATGCCTCTCTATTGCACCTTGGCATTTACCCGAGATATTGGATAGAAATTAATCTCCATGTTTTCTTATAAGGTCAGTGAATGTTTTATTTCTATTTGCTGAAAGTATTTAGCTGAATATTCTTTTTTTAAATAAAGACCGATCAAATAAGTTTATTTTTTTATATTATATTAATATTATTTCATGCCTTTGATATCCAGAAGGGCGGCATATTTTTACCTCGCTTACGCATATTTTTTAACTGAAACCGGCCCTGACCAGGGGTGTGCTGCCAAATATACAACAAACGGGTCGCTATTATCGCCAAGCATTCCATAATAACTTTAATATATTCCCACATTAAAATTTCTCCATACAATGTTTATGAATATTACATTTAATTAAAAGTATTAAAGTGTCTCTTTATTACATATTCTCCATCAGTTTCAATAGAAAATTATGTGCCAGTTAAAGGTCACGTTAACTGATCTTTGCAGGAATTAGAGGAGATTTCAGTAAAAAGGAAGATGATATTGTAAAAAAAATTAAATTCTTATTTTAAATGTTTAAATATAATTAATGACCACTGAATCCATGTTCAATTGCTTGGCGTCTTTCAGATAATAAATTGCTGCGTAACACGATATAGAAAGCACCCTTAATCTTTTGCATCCCATTATTCTCAGACCGTCATGCGTCACTAACCTCAGGATAATATGGAATTTTTATGGATTGGAAATAATATCTTGCACCTATAATATATTAATTTTAAAAAAGTTTTATTATAAAAATCATTATAACAGCATTAATACTATATTATTCAGTAAATTTAAATAGAAAAAATTGAGACATTTTTATTATTATTGCCTTTGAAGTATGTAGTGTTAACTGATAAAGTATACACTTGAATTATTGTTATTACATACATGCACGACATGCAATATTGTAGGGTTATGTGTACAAGTTAACATGGAAAACATTCTCCAACATACTGGTAGTGATAGCTACACTTATTCAACATGACATTTAAATGAAAAACTATACGGGACCAGTCTTCAGTAAACATATTTCTAAAACAACTATATGCAACTCTATATGGAGTTTGGTATTTCATAGAGGTTTAACTGCAACATTTACTTAGAGCAGCATTAATGTATCTAATTTGAAATCGTACATAAGATTGACTTAATGTTTATGCTGTATTCCAGGAATTAAATGTGTCGCATTGGGTACGCGAATGATAACACACGCGAAGATAGATAAATTCAAATAATTAACGAATGTTGTGAACAGAAAGCCATGGTTTCATATAATGTACGATTGCCAAAGCTAATTACATAATAAGGCATAATTTGAATCAGGTACATACATACTGGTGTGTTAGTCTTATTATAATCATTCTACTAGCCAGAATCCCCCTGATTGGCCTGACACTTACTTAATGATAAACATAGAAACAGATGTCAACTGCAATAGTGTCACTAAAAGAGAAATATGCCATGCTCTAAGAAGAATACATCGGTTTCCATGTATCACTTGGAATAAAAAAATTCAAGGCTAAATATCATCTAAATGAAAATAAATATGAAACCACGACAGAAACCACTCTTATTACTCACTACCACATTTTGATTTACATTTGCAAGTAAAGTAAGTGTGCCATGAAACTGACTAGAAAATATGATAAGGAAATGGAATTTGTAAATATGGCAATTAAATACTTTTTACACAAGTCATCGAAATTACAAATCTGTATTCCTAAATCTAAGTTAACATTCCATCAAATTTAATGAATGATGCTGCTAAAGGATTAGACAAGCTTCCTGGGGCACAGTGAATGAATTCATTCCGAAAATATATTCTTAAAACCAAAATTATCCTTGCCAGAGTCACATAAACCATAAGGATATGTGTAAGATGAGAAATGCAATTTAGTCCTACAAATTTTCCATGAATGTCTGCAAGAAGTTGTAAAGGTGTGTAAAGGTGATTTCCAAGAAATACATAAGAAACATGACATCCATAAGGGAGAAAATTCGCTTGCCAGACAGAGGAGCTGCTTCCAATTCTTCACATAATATACCTTCCAACACACACTCTCTGTTGAAAATGAAATCTGCCAAATGACTTCAAGTTTGTGCACGTTTCCAAATGACCCGAATGGGGTAGTGCACTCCATTCGTTAACCTTTTTTTGAAATGGCGTTTCCCCCGATATAATCGAGGCCTATTCCATTCAACAGAACCCTGCAAAACGATGATAAAAAATTTAGAATAGCATATATGGAAAAGAAATGAAACATTTTCCTCCTACATCTCTGAGAAAAATAGCCATAACAGTAAAATCAGTGGACAAAGAAAAGAATGAATTATTCATTAGGCACATTCACAAAATGCATATAAATCGGAAATAATTACGCCCTAAAACAAAATACAATAGAAACGTCAGTAATAACACATAACACACCAAATAAAACTGTCAGCATAGGCATAAAACATGGCATACGGATACAGGACATAGACAAATAAATTTCTGCATATAAAAATTCGTGAGAAATACAATTTGTCAACGCAAACGCATAAAATACAAAAAACACCAATTCAGTCAACAATGTCATAGAAACACATTAGACAAACAGCACTAAGACACTCGAAATCGATCAAACAATACAATCAGTCCTGAGCAACAAACGTCTCGTCACGCAATACCATCGAAGGTCGTCAATGGAATTGTCACGTCTGCACAGGCCTGTGCTGTCAAACCACATAGCGCTATGGGTGTCAGTCAGTAGCATCAAAAGGACAATACCATTTCAGATAGAAATGCGAGTAAATTAAGCATAAATAATAAAAATCGTAAAATATCACCTAGAATTTAACACCGTACATCGTATACCTCAACCTGTTACCCATTCCAGCATCCTCGTTGTCCCGTTCCTCAGCAGTGTGACCTTTGCCGCGTTGCCCTTTAGTCCCACGATGATCGGCACTCCGGTCCCACGGCTCTCTGTCCACTGCACACATGTAGGGACGCGGCACCCTGTCACGGAAAATGGCTCTGCAAAACAAAAATACCAATTAAACAGAGAAAATAACCCAATGCGAATCAAATAACATCATACAGACTTACTTATCAGTGTAGTTGTCTGGGAGTCTTCGTCTTCTTTGCCTATAAAAGAAATTTGCAGCACCTGTCAACGCATTTGAGGAGGAAAGAGGATAATGGTACATACATAGAGGCAAAAAATTCAATAGAGTATATTCGCAAGTGTATCAGTCGCATAGAACATCGATCATGTACGTGTATATTCGCATAAAAGTGTCGTTAGGGATTTTGTGTGACTGGCCAGTGAGGTCGACCTCTGGGGGAAAGGGACGGTTTAGAGAGAGCTCTCTCTGTGCCACGGCCGGGCAGTTGTGTTGTGTAAACACCTTAAAATACTATTCTAATGGGTACGTGGCATGCCATAGAAAAATAGATCGAATTGTATACGTAAGCATACGAATTAATAAATATCGACAAATGCACATATGTAATGCGATGGTTGTAAAAAATGGAATGTCAGTGTATACATAAGCAAATAAAGTAAATACAAATATCGACAAGTGCACAAGTGTAATACCATAGGACTAAAAATAATAAGGAGAAAAAGGAAATCGGGAATGGGTAAAATATAGGTAGGGTGGAGTTGGGGAAGTATTGCCTTGTTTTGGAGAATCCTCTTCTTGACCAGTGCGTACGAGCCCCTGAAATTAATAGAAATACAACGATATAAGAAAGGCTAGTGTAATTTGCCCGTCTAAAATGACGGGTATACATGAAAAAATTAAATTTAAGACGGTTTCCTATTCCCTCTCTCAATCCCCATCGCTATCTCAGCGTATAATAAGCACAATCTTACATATAGAATGGCGGTAAAAAAGGAAAACGACGAACAGTAAATAAACACGTAAAATACACATTGATACATATGTGATGTAAGAAACTTTCATCAACGGTAGTTGCGTACTTAAAATTTCAAATAAGGAACGGAAATCGTATAAAAAAGTAAACACACACAACCTTAAACTAATCCACATACATATTAATATATGATGGATGAAAACTAGTTAGAATTCTTGTGCAAATGGTATTCATATTAAAAGGTCCTCAAGTGCCACTCACGTAGAGAATACCTGAAAATCACTTTTTCAATTTAAAGCCTGAAAGATTCGCGGTCGGAAAGGAATGTGTACTCTAATAAGTGATGGCCAATCTAAATAGCGATTGCGGACGACTGTTCTCATGTCCAGCCGTTCGACCAAAGAAAAAAGACATCTCCACCTCGTTCCCCTTATTACAATAGAGAAAGTACCTCGCACGTGCTGGAATATTCACTTATCCCTCCAACTACACTATTAAAAACTTGTTTGGAATGTTACAACGCTTTCAATCAAATATCAAATAGGTTCTTTAAAGTCATCCCGTTTGCATTCAATGTAGCAACTCTCAGCCTCCTCTAATATAATCCCCGAAAATTTTCGGAGAAATTACTTAGCCTTAGGTTAATTTCGAAATTGGGAAGCATGCCACCATATTCGCACACATTTCCTTTGAAGGCATTAAACGTACAAGAGTGAATAATCACTTTTTGGAAGAGGGGTGACAATATAACGACACTACCATAAACTATGCCTATTAACATCGCGTCGGAGATGATACGTAGAAAGGCCTAAATTCAGAAGGCAACATTTCTATATATTACTGGAATTTAAATAACTTCCATATTTATTCTTAATGTCGGCTAGAAATCGCGGAGACTAAGATGTGAAGCTTCAAAACCGAAAGGAAAGACAGGATTTTGGTCGGCGTAAGTCACGAAAAATTCACTCACGGAAATATATGAAAGTTACAAAAATCGAGAATAAACGGCGGTGGTTTCACGTACGCCTACCTAGACTTGATAAGCGAAACATTTAAAGAAATGCAGTGAATTTTACGAGAAACTTACTGACCTTCGAAGTGTTGACTTTGACACTGCGAAGTGGGCTCGTCGAACATCTGGCTTTGAATGAAAATCCTTAGTTCCGGCCTAGGAATCGCAGCTCAGCGCGATAGTCATTTGTCTAATAGTAGAAAGTTGAAATTCATTTTCAATGACATTAAATACAGTAAAGTTATTATACAAAATGGTTTTTAATATAAAATTGCAATGATATGCTTGTTTTCTTTATTTAAAAATAATATTTTATAATAACAATAATAATTTTCTTTAAATAAACAATAATTTCTTAAAACGACAAAGTGACATCTATTTTTACGTGAGAGAAAATGTCGAAATTGAAGTGCGATATGACATAGGGAATAGTGAGCACTAATGTAAACGTTATCCCTGAGAATTCTTACATATGACATTATTTTGGTGGTTAAATTATAAATATAATACCAGCATTAATTACAACCTGCATAAAACCCACCGTATCAATGAAAAACGCCAAACTAACCCCACCGAAACTATAAATACGGAGAAAGGTAATTCTCAAAATTCCTTAACATTACCACTTTCTCGCGAATTGATGTCTGCGATTCATTTCCAGCGTTCTATTTATTTATGTATGAAACATATTGTAAAACAATCAGACGATTTTAATATTGTTACACACCATTTCATTTAACCCATTTCGTTACGGAATTAATATCCGTACCGTGACAGCCATCCAGGTAATATTCATCTTCGTCTGGTAGGTAATTTTATCTTTATATAGTGGAGATACATCCAAAAAATGTTCAATATCCACATTTAGAATAATTCATAATAAAGTCAGGATTATATTGCAAAATCATAATAATGTTAATACTTTTACAACTCTTTTATTGCAGTAAAAGTGTTTAAGCATCTATTAGACATATTAAATATAATAAAAGTTAGATCAATTCGAGTTAAATTAAATAGCTGACTTCAAATCTTCTAAAATTAATGCTAATATAATTACAAAAATATGAAACTTTTCAACGAAATATTTACATGGGACAAATGGTGTCTATGTTTACTAACTGAAGAGCATTCAGGGGTTCGTGTGTGTTGTTGAGCAGCAGTAATAGGAGAAAGGTTTTTCAGGGCCGTGGCTTAAACTGGAATGTCGCAGCCTAGGAGCATAGGCTAATTCGATTATATGTCAAAGCGTAAGGATTAATTCATCACAATTATTAAGATTGACAGCAGCTACGCTATTAACAAAGGCCACTTACGCTGAGTAAGTCAAGTACCACCACGAAATTTTCATCCATCAACTCTGCATCTCGTTGGAAGACATGATTATTATTTTTTATTAACGTGAGAAGTGTGAATGCAATTTCTTGATTTCCATGAATGTATTTTAAATATAATTTAACGGAATTTGCGGAGATGTTGCTTGTGATACCGTGCTGTCATCATATATAACAGCTCCACGAATTTGCACATCTGCAAAAACTGCTGTTTGCAATGAAGTGTACATTTTATAGGATGGATTGCCAACTTATGTGTAATAGAAGCAGTGGCGGATCAACGGGAGGGAGGGGGGGGGGGGGGAGAGAGAGGAGGCGACCGGCCCTCCTTGGATAATCCAATTTCTTAAATTCATTCCGCGCAGTATTCCTCAATTATACGCCGCAGATCAGGTCTTTATAGCAAGGGAAAGAAATATTCTGAGGGGGGTAGGTATTTTCAAAATATAGGGCCGGTGGCAGGGGCGGATTTGATAGCTGGAGGGGCTATCACCCCCGTCCATTTGAGATGTTTCTGGATCCGCCCCTGAATACTAGGCTGCATTAGGTGCGAATGAATGAATTATCCGTGTAGTCAAAATCCTGAGTAAATGCCTCTCTATTGCACCTTGGCATTTACCCGAGATATTGGATAGAAATTAATCTCCATGTTTTCTTATAAGGTCAGTGAATGTTTTATTTCTATTTGCTGAAAGTATTTAGCTGAATATTCTTTTTTTAAATAAAGACCGATCAAATAAGTTTATTTTTTTATATTATATTAATATTATTTCATGCCTTTGATATCCAGAAGGGCGGCATATTTTTACCTCGCTTACGCATATTTTTTAACTGAAACCGGCCCTGACCAGGGGTGTGCTGCCAAATATACAACAAACGGGTCGCTATTATCGCCAAGCATTCCATAATAACTTTAATATATTCCCACATTAAAATTTCTCCATACAATGTTTATGAATATTACATTTAATTAAAAGTATTAAAGTGTCTCTTTATTACATATTCTCCATCAGTTTCAATAGAAAATTATGTGCCAGTTAAAGGTCACGTTAACTGATCTTTGCAGGAATTAGAGGAGATTTCAGTAAAAAGGAAGATGATATTGTAAAAAAAATTAAATTCTTATTTTAAATGTTTAAATATAATTAATGACCACTGAATCCATGTTCAATTGCTTGGCGTCTTTCAGATAATAAATTGCTGCGTAACACGATATAGAAAGCACCCTTAATCTTTTGCATCCCATTATTCTCAGACCGTCATGCGTCACTAACCTCAGGAAAATATGGAATTTTTATGGATTGGAAATAATATCTTGCACTTATAATATATTAATTTTAAAAAAGTTTTATTATAAAAATCATTATAACAGCATTAATACTATATTATTCAGTAAATTTAAATAGAAAAATATTGAGACATTTTTATTATTATTGCCTTTGAAGTATGTAGTGTTAACTGATAAAGTATACACTTGAATTATTGTTATTACATACATGCACGACATGCAATATTGTAGGGTTATGTGTACAAGTTAACATGGAAAACATTCTCCAACATACTGGTAGTGATAGCTACACTTATTCAACATGACATTTAAATGAAAAACTATACGGGACCAGTCTTCAGTAAACATATTTCTAAAACAACTATATGCAACTCTATATGGAGTTTGGTATTTCATAGAAGTTTAACTGCAACATTTACTTAGAGCAGCATTAATGTATCTAATTTGAAATCGTACATAAGATTGACTTAATGTTTATGCTGTATTCCAGGAATTAAATGTGTCGCATTGGGTACGCGAATGATAACACACGCGAAGATAGATAAATTCAAATAATTAACGAATGTTGTGAACAGAAAGCCATGGTTTCATATAATGTACGATTGCCAAAGCTAATTACATAATAAGGCATAATTTGAATCAGGTACATACATACTGGTGTGTTAGTCTTATTATAATCATTCTACTAGCCAGAATCCCCCTGATTCGCCTGACACTTACTTAATGATAAACATAGAAACAGATGTAAACTGCAATAGTGTCACTAAAAGAGAAATATGCCATGCTCTAAGAAGAATACATCGGTTTCCATGTATCACTTGGAATAAAAAAATTCAAGGCTAAATATCATCTAAATGAAAATAAATATGAAACCACGACAGAAACCACTCTTATTACTCACTACCACATTTTGATTTACATTTGCAAGTAAAGTAAGTGTGCCATGAAACTGACTAGAAAATATGATAAGGAAATGGAATTTGTAAATATGGCAATTAAATACTTTTTACACAAGTCATCGAAATTACAAATCTGTATTCCTAAATCTAAGTTAACATTCCATCAAATTTAATGAATGATGCTGCTAAAGGATTAGACAAGCTTCCTGGGGCACAGTGAATGAATTCATTCCGAAAATATATTCTTAAAACCAAAATTATCCTTGCCAGAGTCACATAAACCATAAGGATATGTGTAAGATGAGAAATGCAATTTAGTCCTACAAATTTTCCATGAATGTCTGCAAGAAGTTGTAAAGGTGTGTAAAGGTGATTTCCAAGAAATACATAAGAAACATGACATCCATAAGGGAGAAAATTCGCTTGCCAGACAGAGGAGCTGCTTCCAATTCTTCACATAATATACCTTCCAACACACACTCTCTGTTGAAAATGAAATCTGCCAAATGACTTCAAGTTTGTGCACGTTTCCAAATGACCCGAATGGGGTAGTGCACTCCATTCGTTAACCTTTTTTTGAAATGGCGTTTCCCCCGATATAATCGAGGCCTATTCCATTCAACAGAACCCTGCAAAACGATGATAAAAAATTTAGAATAGCATATATGGAAAAGAAATGAAACATTTTCCTCCTACATCTCTGAGAAAAATAGCCATAACAGTAAAATCAGTGGACAAAGAAAAGAATGAATTATTCATTAGGCACATTCACAAAATGCATATAAATCGGAAATAATTACGCCCTAAAACAAAATACAATAGAAACGTCAGTAATAACACATAACACACCAAATAAAACTGTCAGCATAGGCATAAAACATGGCATACGGATACAGGACATAGACAAATAAATTTCTGCATATAAAAATTCGTGAGAAATACAATTTGTCAACGCAAACGCATAAAATACAAAAAACACCAATTCAGTCAACAATGTCATAGAAACACATTAGACAAACAGCACTAAGACACTCGAAATCGATCAAACAATACAATCAGTCCTGAGCAACAAACGTCTCGTCACGCAATACCATCGAAGGTCGTCAATGGAATTGTCACGTCTGCACAGGCCTGTGCTGTCAAACCACATAGCGCTATGGGTGTCAGTCAGTAGCATCAAAAGGACAATACCATTTCAGATAGAAATGCGAGTAAATTAAGCATAAATAATAAAAATCGTAAAATATCACCTAGAATTTAACACCGTACATCGTATACCTCAACCTGTTACCCATTCCAGCATCCTCGTTGTCCCGTTCCTCAGCAGTGTGACCTTTGCCGCGTTGCCCTTTAGTCCCACGATGATCGGCACTCCGGTCCCACGGCTCTCTGTCCACTGCACACATGTAGGGACGCGGCACCCTGTCACGGAAAATGGCTCTGCAAAACAAAAATACCAATTAAACAGAGAAAATAACCCAATGCGAATCAAATAACATCATACAGACTTACTTATCAGTGTAGTTGACTGGGAGTCTTCGTCTTCTTTGCCTATAAAAGAAATTTGCAGCACCTGTCAACGCATTTGAGGAGGAAAGAGGATAATGGTACATACATAGAGGCAAAAAAATTCAATAGAGTATATTCGCAAGTGTATCAGTCGCATAGAACATCGATCATGTACGTGTATATTCGCATAAAAGTGTCGTTAGGGATTTTGTGTGACTGGCCAGTGAGGTCGACCTCTGGGGGAAAGGGACGGTTTAGAGAGAGCTCTCTCTGTGCCACGGCCGGGCAGTTGTGTTGTGTAAACACCTTAAAATACTATTCTAATGGGTACGTGGCATGCCATAGAAAAATAGATCGAATTGTATACGTAAGCATACGAATTAATAAATATCGACAAATGCACATATGTAATGCGATGGTTGTAAAAAATGGAATGTCAGTGTATACATAAGCAAATAAAGTAAATACAAATATCGACAAGTGCACAAGTGTAATACCATAGGACTAAAAATAATAAGGAGAAAAAGGAAATCGGGAATGGGTAAAATATAGGTAGGGTGGAGTTGGGGAAGTATTGCCTTGTTTTGGAGAATCCTCTTCTTGACCAGTGCGTACGAGCCCCTGAAATTAATAGAAATACAACGATATAAGAAAGGCTAGTGTAATTTGCCCGTCTAAAATGACGGGTATACATGAAAAAATTAAATTTAAGACGGTTTCCTATTCCCTCTCTCAATCCCCATCGCTATCTCAGCGTATAATAAGCACAATCTTACACATAGAATGGCGGTAAAAAAGGAAAACGACGAACAGTAAATAAACACGTAAAATACACATTGATACATATGTGATGTAAGAAACTTTCATCAACGGTAGTTGCGTACTTAAAATTTCAAATAAGGAACGGAAATCGTATAAAAAAGTAAACACACACAACCTTAAACTAATCCACATACATATTAATATATGATGGATGAAAACTAGTTAGAATTCTTGTGCAAATGGTATTCATATTAAAAGGTCCTCAAGTGCCACTCACGTAGAGAATACCTGAAAATCACTTTTTCAATTTAAAGCCTGAAAGATTCGCGGTCGGAAAGGAATGTGTACTCTAATAAGTGATGGCCAATCTAAATAGCGATTGCGGACCACTGTTCTCATGTCCAGCCGTTCGACCAAAGAAAAAAGACATCACCACCTCGTTCCCCTTATTACAATAGAGAAAGTACCTCGCACGTGCTGGAATATTCACTTATCCCACCAACTTACACTATTAAAAACTTGTTTGGAATGTTACAACGCTTTCAATCAAATATCAAATAGGTTCTTTAAAGTCATCCCGTTTGCATTCAATGTAGCAACTCTCAGCCTCCTCTAATATAATCCCCGAAAATTTTCGGAGAAATTACTTAGCCTTAGGTTAATTTCGAAATTGGGAAGCATGCCACCATATTCGCACACATTTCCTTTGAAGGCATTAAACGTACAAGAGTGAATAATCACTTTTTGGAAGAGGGGTGACAATATAACGACACTACCATAAACTATGCCTATTAACATCGCGTCGGAGATGATACGTAGAAAGGCCTAAATTCAGAAGGCAACATTTCTATATATTACTGGAATTTAAATAACTTCCATATTTATTCTTAATGTCGGCTAGAAATCGCGGAGACTAAGATGTGAAGCTTCAAAACTGAAAGGAAAGACAGGATTTTGGTCGGCGTAAGTCACGAAAAATTCACTCACGGAAATATATGAAAAGTTACAAAAATCGAGAATAAACGGCGGTGGTTTCACGTACGCCTACCTAGACTTGATAAGCGAAACATTTAAAGAAATGCAGTGAATATTACGAGAAACTTACTGACCTTCGAAGTGTTGACTTTGACACTGCGAAGTGGGCTCGTCGAACATCTGGCTTTGAATGAAAATCCTCAGTTCCGGCCTAGGAATCGCAGCTCAGCGCGATAGTCATTTGTCTAATAGTAGAAAGTTGAAATTCATTTTCAATGACATTAAATACAGTAAAGTTATTATACAAAATGGTTTTTAATATAAAATTGCAATGATATGCTTGTTTTCTTTATTTAAAAATAATATTTTATAATAACAATAATAATTTTCTTTAAATAAACAATAATTTCTTAAAACGACAAAGTGACATCTATTTTTACGTGAGAGAAAATGTCGAAATTGAAATGCGATATGACATAGGGAATAGTGAGCACTAATGTAAACGTTATCCCTGAGAATTCTTACATATGACATTATTTTTGTGGTTAAATTATAAATATAATACCAGCATTAATTACAACCTGCATAAAACCCACCGTATCAATGAAAAACGCCAAACTAACCCCACCGAAACTATAAATACGGAGAAAGGTAATTCTCAAAATTCCTTAACATTACCACTTTCTCGCGAATTGATGTCTGCGATTCATTTCCAGCGTTCTATTTATTTATGTATGAAACATATTGTAAAACAATCAGACGATTTTAATATTGTTACACACCATTTCATTTAACCCATTTCGTTACGGAATTAATATCCGTACCGTGACAGCCATCCAGGTAATATTCATCTTCGTCTGGTAGGTAATTTTATCTTTATATAGTGGAGATACATCCAAAAAATGTTCAATATCCACATTTAGAATAATTCATAATAAAGTCAGGATTATATTGCAAAATCATAATAATGTTAATACTTTTACAACTCTTTTATTGCAGTAAAAGTGTTTAAGCATCTATTAGACATATTAAATATAATAAAAGTTAGATCAATTCGAGTTAAATTAAATAGCTGACTTCAAATCTTCTAAAATTAATGCTAATATAATTACAAAAATATGAAACTTTTCAACGAAATATTTACATGGGACAAATGGTGTCTATGTTTACTAACTGAAGAGCATTCAGGGGTTCGTGTGTGTTGTTGAGCAGCAGTAATAGGAGAAAGGTTTTTCAGGGCCGTGGCTTAAACTGGAATGTCGCAGCCTAGGAGCATAGGCTAATTCGATTATATGTCAAAGCGTAAGGATTAATTCATCACAATTATTAAGATTGACAGCAGCTACGCTATTAACAAAGGCCACTTACGCTGAGTAAGTCAAGTACCACCACGAAATTTTCATCCATCAACTCTGCATCTCGTTGGAAGACATGATTATTATTTTTTATTAACGTGAGAAGTGTGAATGCAATTTCTTGATTTCCATGAATGTATTTTAAATATAATTTAACGGAATTTGCGGAGATGTTGCTTGTGATACCGTGCTGTCATCATATATAACAGCTCCACGAATTTGCACATCTGCAAAAACTGCTGTTTGCAATGAAGTGTACATTTTATAGGATGGATTGCCAACTTATGTGTAATAGAAGCAGTGGCGGATCAACGGGAGGGAGGGGGGGGGGGGGGGGGAGAGAGAGGAGGCGACCGGCCCTCCTTGGATAATCCAATTTCTTAAATTCATTCCGCGCAGTATTCCTCAATTATACGCCGCAGATCAGGTCTTTATAGCAAGGGAAAGAAATATTCTGAGGGGGGTAGGTATTTTCAAAATATAGGGCCGGTGGCAGGGGCGGATTTGATAGCTGGAGGGGCTATCACCCCCGTCCATTTGAGATGTTTCTGGATCCGCCCCTGAATACTAGGCTGCATTAGGTGCGAATGAATGAATTATCCGTGTAGTCAAAATCCTGAGTAAATGCCTCTCTATTGCACCTTGGCATTTACCCGAGATATTGGATAGAAATTAATCTCCATGTTTTCTTATAAGGTCAGTGAATGTTTTATTTCTATTTGCTGAAAGTATTTAGCTGAATATTCTTTTTTTAAATAAAGACCGATCAAATAAGTTTATTTTTTTATATTATATTAATATTATTTCATGCCTTTGATATCCAGAAGGGCGGCATATTTTTACCTCGCTTACGCATATTTTTTAACTGAAACCGGCCCTGACCAGGGGTGTGCTGCCAAATATACAACAAACGGGTCGCTATTATCGCCAAGCATTCCATAATAACTTTAATATATTCCCACATTAAAATTTCTCCATACAATGTTTATGAATATTACATTTAATTAAAAGTATTAAAGTGTCTCTTTATTACATATTCTCCATCAGTTTCAATAGAAAATTATGTGCCAGTTAAAGGTCACGTTAACTGATCTTTGCAGGAATTAGAGGAGATTTCAGTAAAAAGGAAGATGATATTGTAAAAAAAATTAAATTCTTATTTTAAATGTTTAAATATAATTAATGACCACTGAATCCATGTTCAATTGCTTGGCGTCTTTCAGATAATAAATTGCTGCGTAACACGATATAGAAAGCACCCTTAATCTTTTGCATCCCATTATTCTCAGACCGTCATGCGTCACTAACCTCAGGATAATATGGAATTTTTATGGATTGGAAATAATATCTTGCACCTATAATATATTAATTTTAAAAAAGTTTTATTATAAAAATCATTATAACAGCATTAATACTATATTATTCAGTAAATTTAAATAGAAAAAATTGAGACATTTTTATTATTATTGCCTTTGAAGTATGTAGTGTTAACTGATAAAGTATACACTTGAATTATTGTTATTACATACATGCACGACATGCAATATTGTAGGGTTATGTGTACAAGTTAACATGGAAAACATTCTCCAACATACTGGTAGTGATAGCTACACTTATTCAACATGACATTTAAATGAAAAACTATACGGGACCAGTCTTCAGTAAACATATTTCTAAAACAACTATATGCAACTCTATATGGAGTTTGGTATTTCATAGAGGTTTAACTGCAACATTTACTTAGAGCAGCATTAATGTATCTAATTTGAAATCGTACATAAGATTGACTTAATGTTTATGCTGTATTCCAGGAATTAAATGTGTCGCATTGGGTACGCGAATGATAACACACGCGAAGATAGATAAATTCAAATAATTAACGAATGTTGTGAACAGAAAGCCATGGTTTCATATAATGTACGATTGCCAAAGCTAATTACATAATAAGGCATAATTTGAATCAGGTACATACATACTGGTGTGTTAGTCTTATTATAATCATTCTACTAGCCAGAATCCCCCTGATTCGCCTGACACTTACTTAATGATAAACATAGAAACAGATGTAAACTGCAATAGTGTCACTAAAAGAGAAATATGCCATGCTCTAAGAAGAATACATCGGTTTCCATGTATCACTTGGAATAAAAAAATTCAAGGCTAAATATCATCTAAATGAAAATAAATATGAAACCACGACAGAAACCACTCTTATTACTCACTACCACATTTTGATTTACATTTGCAAGTAAAGTAAGTGTGCCATGAAACTGACTAGAAAATATGATAAGGAAATGGAATTTGTAAATATGGCAATTAAATACTTTTTACACAAGTCATCGAAATTACAAATCTGTATTCCTAAATCTAAGTTAACATTCCATCAAATTTAATAAATGATGCTGCTAAAGGATTAGACAAGCTTCCTGGGGCACAGTGAATGAATTCATTCCGAAAATATATTCTTAAAACCAAAATTATCCTTGCCAGAGTCACATAAACCATAAGGATATGTGTAAGATGAGAAATGCAATTTAGTCCTACAAATTTTCCATGAATGACTGCAAGAAGTTGTAAAGGTGTGTAAAGGTGATTTCCAAGAAATACATAAGAAACATGACATCCATAAGGGAGAAAATTCGCTTGCCAGACAGAGGAGCTGCTTCCAATTCTTCACATAATATACCTTCCAACACACACTCTCTGTTGAAAATGAAATCTGCCAAATGACTTCAAGTTTGTGCACGTTTCCAAATGACCCGAATGGGGTAGTGCACTCCATTCGTTAACCTTTTTTTGAAATGGCGTTTCCCCCGATATAATCGAGGCCTATTCCATTCAACAGAACCCTGCAAAACGATGATAAAAAATTTAGAATAGCATATATGGAAAAGAAATGAAACATTTTCCTCCTACATCTCTGAGAAAAATAGCCATAACAGTAAAATCAGTGGACAAAGAAAAGAATGAATTATTCATTAGGCACATTCACAAAATGCATATAAATCGGAAATAATTACGCCCTAAAACAAAATACAATAGAAACGTCAGTAATAACACATAACACACCAAATAAAACTGTCAGCATAGGCATAAAACATGGCATACGGATACAGGACATAGACAAATAAATTTCTGCATATAAAAATTCGTGAGAAATACAATTTGTCAACGCAAACGCATAAAATACAAAAAACACCAATTCAGTCAACAATGTCATAGAAACACATTAGACAAACAGCACTAAGACACTCGAAATCGATCAAACAATACAATCAGTCCTGAGCAACAAACGTCTCGTCACGCAATACCATCGAAGGTCGTCAATGGAATTGTCACGTCTGCACAGGCCTGTGCTGTCAAACCACATAGCGCTATGGGTGTCAGTCAGTAGCATCAAAAGGACAATACCATTTCAGATAGAAATGCGAGTAAATTAAGCATAAATAATAAAAATCGTAAAATATCACCTAGAATTTAACACCGTACATCGTATACCTCAACCTGTTACCCATTCCAGCATCCTCGTTGTCCCGTTCCTCAGCAGTGTGACCTTTGCCGCGTTGCCCTTTAGTCCCACGATGATCGGCACTCCGGTCCCACGGCTCTCTGTCCACTGCACACATGTAGGGACGCGGCACCCTGTCACGGAAAATGGCTCTGCAAAACAAAAATACCAATTAAACAGAGAAAATAACCCAATGCGAATCAAATAACATCATACAGACTTACTTATCAGTGTAGTTGACTGGGAGTCTTCGTCTTCTTTGCCTATAAAAGAAATTTGCAGCACCTGTCAACGCATTTGAGGAGGAAAGAGGATAATGGTACATACATAGAGGCAAAAAAATTCAATAGAGTATATTCGCAAGTGTATCAGTCGCATAGAACATCGATCATGTACGTGTATATTCGCATAAAAGTGTCGTTAGGGATTTTGTGTGACTGGCCAGTGAGGTCGACCTCTGGGGGAAAGGGACGGTTTAGAGAGAGCTCTCTCTGTGCCACGGCCGGGCAGTTGTGTTGTGTAAACACCTTAAAATACTATTCTAATGGGTACGTGGCATGCCATAGAAAAATAGATCGAATTGTATACGTAAGCATACGAATTAATAAATATCGACAAATGCACATATGTAATGCGATGGTTGTAAAAAATGGAATGTCAGTGTATACATAAGCAAATAAAGTAAATACAAATATCGACAAGTGCACAAGTGTAATACCATAGGACTAAAAATAATAAGGAGAAAAAGGAAATCGGGAATGGGTAAAATATAGGTAGGGTGGAGTTGGGGAAGTATTGCCTTGTTTTGGAGAATCCTCTTCTTGACCAGTGCGTACGAGCCCCTGAAATTAATAGAAATACAACGATATAAGAAAGGCTAGTGTAATTTGCCCGTCTAAAATGACGGGTATACATGAAAAAATTAAATTTAAGACGGTTTCCTATTCCCTCTCTCAATCCCCATCGCTATCTCAGCGTATAATAAGCACAATCTTACACATAGAATGGCGGTAAAAAAGGAAAACGACGAACAGTAAATAAACACGTAAAATACACATTGATACATATGTGATGTAAGAAACTTTCATCAACGGTAGTTGCGTACTTAAAATTTCAAATAAGGAACGGAAATCGTATAAAAAAGTAAACACACACAACCTTAAACTAATCCACATACATATTAATATATGATGGATGAAAACTAGTTAGAATTCTTGTGCAAATGGTATTCATATTAAAAGGTCCTCAAGTGCCACTCACGTAGAGAATACCTGAAAATCACTTTTTCAATTTAAAGCCTGAAAGATTCGCGGTCGGAAAGGAATGTGTACTCTAATAAGTGATGGCCAATCTAAATAGCGATTGCGGACGACTGTTCTCATGTCCAGCCGTTCGACCAAAGAAAAAAGACATCACCACCTCGTTCCCCTTATTACAATAGAGAAAGTACCTCGCACGTGCTGGAATATTCACTTATCCCACCAACTTACACTATTAAAAACTTGTTTGGAATGTTACAACGCTTTCAATCAAATATCAAATAGGTTCTTTAAAGTCATCCCGTTTGCATTCAATGTAGCAACTCTCAGCCTCCTCTAATATAATCCCCGAAAATTTTCGGAGAAATTACTTAGCCTTAGGTTAATTTCGAAATTGGGAAGCATGCCACCATATTCGCACACATTTCCTTTGAAGGCATTAAACGTACAAGAGTGAATAATCACTTTTTGGAAGAGGGGTGACAATATAACGACACTACCATAAACTATGCCTATTAACATCGCGTCGGAAATGATACGTAGAAAGGCCTAAATTCAGAAGGCAACATTTCTATATATTACTGGAATTTAAATAACTTCCATATTTATTCTTAATGTCGGCTAGAAATCGCGGAGACTAAGATGTGAAGCTTCAAAACTGAAAGGAAAGACAGGATTTTGGTCGGCGTAAGTCACGAAAAATTCACTCACGGAAATATATGAAAAGTTACAAAAATCGAGAATAAACGGCGGTGGTTTCACGTACGCCTACCTAGACTTGATAAGCGAAACATTTAAAGAAATGCAGTGAATATTACGAGAAACTTACTGACCTTCGAAGTGTTGACTTTGACACTGCGAAGTGGGCTCGTCGAACATCTGGCTTTGAATGAAAATCCTCAGTTCCGGCCTAGGAATCGCAGCTCAGCGCGATAGTCATTTGTCTAATAGTAGAAAGTTGAAATTCATTTTCAATGACATTAAATACAGTAAAGTTATTATACAAAATGGTTTTTAATATAAAATTGCAATGATATGCTTGTTTTCTTTATTTAAAAATAATATTTTATAATAACAATAATAATTTTCTTTAAATAAACAATAATTTCTTAAAACGACAAAGTGACATCTATTTTTACGTGAGAGAAAATGTCGAAATTGAAGTGCGATATGACATAGGGAATAGTGAGCACTAATGTAAACGTTATCCCTGAGAATTCTTACATATGACATTATTTTTGTGGTTAAATTATAAATATAATACCAGCATTAATTACAACCTGCATAAAACCCACCGTATCAATGAAAAACGCCAAACTAACCCCACCGAAACTATAAATACGGAGAAAGGTAATTCTCAAAATTCCTTAACATTACCACTTTCTCGCGAATTGATGTCTGCGATTCATTTCCAGCGTTCTATTTATTTATGTATGAAACATATTGTAAAACAATCAGACGATTTTAATATAGTTACACACCATTTCATTTAACCCATTTCGTTACGGAATTAATATCCGTACCGTGACAGCCATCCAGGTAATATTCATCTTCGTCTGGTAGGTAATTTTATCTTTATATAGTGGAGATACATCCAAAAAATGTTCAATATCCACATTTAGAATAATTCATAATAAAGTCAGGATTATATTGCAAAATCATAATAATGTTAATACTTTTACAACTCTTTTATTGCAGTAAAAGTGTTTAAGCATCTATTAGACATATTAAATATAATAAAAGTTAGATCAATTCGAGTTAAATTAAATAACTGACTTCAAATCTTCTAAAATTAATGCTAATATAATTACAAAAATATGAAACTTTTCAACGAAATATTTACATGGGACAAATGGTGTCTATGTTTACTAACTGAAGAGCATTCAGGGGTTCGTGTGTGTTGTTGAGCAGCAGTAATAGGAGAAAGGTTTTTCAGGGCCGTGGCTTAAACTGGAATGTCGCAGCCTAGGAGCATAGGCTAATTCGATTATATGTCAAAGCGTAAGGATTAATTCATCACAATTATTAAGATTGACAGCAGCTACGCTATTAACAAAGGCCACTTACTCTGAGTAAGTCAACAACCACCACGAAAGTGCATCTAATGCAAATTTCATCCATCAACTCTGCATCTCGTTGGAAGACATGATTATTATTTTTTATTAACGTGAGAAGTGTGAATGCAATTTCTTGATTTCCATGAATGTATTTTAAATATAATTTAACGGAATTTGCGGAGATGTTGCTTGTGATACCGTGCTGTCATCATATATAACAGCTCCACGAATTTGCACATCTGCAAAAACTGCTGTTTGCAATGAAGTGTACATTTTATAGGATGGATTGCCAACTTATGTGTAATAGAAGCAGTGGCGGATCAACGGGAGGGAGGGGGGGGGAGGAGAGAGAGGAGGCGACCGGCCCTCCTTGGATAATCCAATTTCTTAAATTCATTCCGCGCAGTATTCCTCAATTATACGCCGCAGATCAGGTCTTTATAGCAAGGGAAAGAAATATTCTGAGGGGGGTAGGTATTTTCAAAATATAGGGCCGGTGGCAGGGGCGGATTTGATAGCTGGAGGGGCTATCACCCCCGTCCATTTGAGATGTTTCTGGATCCGCCCCTGAATACTAGGCTGCATTAGGTGCGAATGAATGAATTATCCGTGTTGTCAAAATCCTGAGTAAATGCCTCTCTATTGCACCTTGGCATTTACCCGAGATATTGGATAGAAATTAATCTCCATGTTTTCTTATAAGGTCAGTGAATGTTTTATTTCTATTTGCTGAAAGTATTTAGCTGAATATTCTTTTTTTAAATAAAGACCGATCAAATAAGTTTATTTTTTTATATTATATTAATATTATTTCATGCCTTTGATATCCAGAAGGGCGGCATATTTTTACCTCGCTTACGCATATTTTTTAACTGAAACCGGCCCTGACCAGGGGTGTGCTGCCAAATATACAACAAACGGGTCGCTATTATCGCCAAGCATTCCATAATAACTTTAATATATTCCCACATTAAAATTTCTCCATACAATGTTTATGAATATTACATTTAATTAAAAGTATTAAAGTGTCTCTTTATTACATATTCTCCATCAGTTTCAATAGAAAATTATGTGCCAGTTAAAGGTCACGTTAACTGATCTTTGCAGGAATTAGAGGAGATTTCAGTAAAAAGGAAGATGATATTGTAAAAAAAATTAAATTCTTATTTTAAATGTTTAAATATAATTAATGACCACTGAATCCATGTTCAATTGCTTGGCGTCTTTCAGATAATAAATTGCTGCGTAACACGATATAGAAAGCACCCTTAATCTTTTGCATCCCATTATTCTCAGACCGTCATGCGTCACTAACCTCAGGATAATATGGAATTTTTATGGATTGCAAATAATATCTTGCACTTATAATATATTAATTTTAAAAAAGTTTTATTATAAAAATCATTATAACAGCATTAATACTATATTATTCAGTAAATTTAAATAGAAAAATATTGAGACATTTTTATTATTATTGCCTTTGAAGTATGTAGTGTTAACTGATAAAGTATACACTTGAATTATTGTTATTACATACATGCACGACATGCAATATTGTAGGGTTATGTGTACAAGTTAACATGGAAAACATTCTCCAACATACTGGTAGCGATAGCTACACTTATTCAACATGACATTTAAATGAAAAACTATACGGGACCAGTCTTCAGTAAACATATTTCTAAAACAACTATATGCAACTCTATATGGAGTTTGGTATTTCATAGAGGTTTAACTGCAACATTTACTTAGAGCAGCATTAATGTATCTAATTTGAAATCGTACATAAGATTGACTTAATGTTTATGCTGTATTCCAGGAATTAAATGTGTCGCATTGGGTACGCGAATGATAACACACGCGAAGATAGATAAATTCAAATAATTAACGAATGTTGTGAACAGAAAGCCATGGTTTCATATAATGTACGATTGCCAAAGCTAATTACATAATAAGGCATAATTTGAATCAGGTACATACATACTGGTGTGTTAGTCTTATTATAATCATTCTACTAGCCAGAATCCCCCTGATTCGCCTGACACTTACTTAATGATAAACATAGAAACAGATGTAAACTGCAATAGTGTCACTAAAAGAGAAATATGCCATGCTCTAAGAAGAATACATCGGTTTCCATGTATCACTTGGAATAAAAAAATTCAAGGCTAAATATCATCTAAATGAAAATAAATATGAAACCACGACAGAAACCACTCTTATTACTCACTACCACATTTTGATTTACATTTGCAAGTAAAGTAAGTGTGCCATGAAACTGACTAGAAAATATGATAAGGAAATGGAATTTGTAAATATGGCAATTAAATACTTTTTACACAAGTCATCGAAATTACAAATCTGTATTCCTAAATCTAAGTTAACATTCCATCAAATTTAATAAATGATGCTGCTAAAGGATTAGACAAGCTTCCTGGGGCACAGTGAATGAATTCATTCCGAAAATATATTCTTAAAACCAAAATTATCCTTGCCAGAGTCACATAAACCATAAGGATATGTGTAAGATGAGAAATGCAATTTAGTCCTACAAATTTTCCATGAATGACTGCAAGAAGTTGTAAAGGTGTGTAAAGGTGATTTCCAAGAAATACATAAGAAACATGACATCCATAAGGGAGAAAATTCGCTTGCCAGACAGAGGAGCTGCTTCCAATTCTTCACATAATATACCTTCCAACACACACTCTCTGTTGAAAACGAAATCTGCCAAATGACTTCAAGTTTGTGCACGTTTCCAAATGACCCGAATGGGGTAGTGCACTCCATTCGTTAACCTTTTTTTGAAATGGCGTTTCCCCCGATATAATCGAGGCCTATTCCATTCAACAGAACCCTGCAAAACGATGATAAAAAATTTAGAATAGCATATATGGAAAAGAAATGAAACATTTTCCTCCTACATCTCTGAGAAAAATAGCCATAACAGTAAAATCAGTGGACAAAGAAAAGAATGAATTATTCATTAGGCACATTCACAAAATGCATATAAATCGGAAATAATTACGCCCTAAAACAAAATACAATAGAAACGTCAGTAATAACACATAACACACCAAATAAAACTGTCAGCATAGGCATAAAACATGGCATACGGATACAGGACATAGACAAATAAATTTCTGCATATAAAAATTCGTGAGAAATACAATTTGTCAACGCAAACGCATAAAATACAAAAAACACCAATTCAGTCAACAATGTCATAGAAACACATTAGACAAACAGCACTAAGACACTCGAAATCGATCAAACAATACAATCAGTCCTGAGCAACAAACGTCTCGTCACGCAATACCATCGAAGGTCGTCAATGGAATTGTCACGTCTGCACAGGCCTGTGCTGTCAAACCACATAGCGCTATGGGTGTCAGTCAGTAGCATCAAAAGGACAATACCATTTCAGATAGAAATGCGAGTAAATTAAGCATAAATAATAAAAATCGTAAAATATCACCTAGAATTTAACACCGTACATCGTATACCTCAACCTGTTACCCATTCCAGCATCCTCGTTGTCCCGTTCCTCAGCAGTGTGACCTTTGCCGCGTTGCCCTTTAGTCCCACGATGATCGGCACTCCGGTCCCACGGCTCTCTGTCCACTGCACACATGTAGGGACGCGGCACCCTGTCACGGAAAATGGCTCTGCAAAACAAAAATACCAATTAAACAGAGAAAATAACCCAATGCGAATCAAATAACATCATACAGACTTACTTATCAGTGTAGTTGTCTGGGAGTCTTCGTCTTCTTTGCCTATAAAAGAAATTTGCAGCACCTGTCAACGCATTTGAGGAGGAAAGAGGATAATGGTACATACATAGAGGCAAAAAAATTCAATAGAGTATATTCGCAAGTGTATCAGTCGCATAGAACATCGATCATGTACGTGTATATTCGCATAAAAGTGTCGTTAGGGATTTTGTGTGACTGGCCAGTGAGGTCGACCTCTGGGGGAAAGGGACGGTTTAGAGAGAGCTCTCTCTGTGCCACGGCCGGGCAGTTGTGTTGTGTAAACACCTTAAAATACTATTCTAATGGGTACGTGGCATGCCATAGAAAAATAGATCGAATTGTATACGTAAGCATACGAATTAATAAATATCGACAAATGCACATATGTAATGCGATGGTTGTAAAAAATGGAATGTCAGTGTATACATAAGCAAATAAAGTAAATACAAATATCGACAAGTGCACAAGTGTAATACCATAGGTCTAAAAATAATAAGGAGAAAAAGGAAATCGGGAATGGGTAAAATATAGGTAGGGTGGAGTTGGGGAAGTATTGCCTTGTTTTGGAGAATCCTCTTCTTGACCAGTGCGTACGAGCCCCTGAAATTAATAGAAATACAACGATATAAGAAAGGCTAGTGTAATTTGCCCGTCTAAAATGACGGGTATACATGAAAAAATTAAATTTAAGACGGTTTCCTATTCCCTCTCTCAATCCCCATCGCTATCTCAGCGTATAATAAGCACAATCTTACATATAGAATGGCGGTAAAAAAGGAAAACGACGAACAGTAAATAAACACGTAAAATACACATTGATACATATGTGATGTAAGAAACTTTCATCAACGGTAGTTGCGTACTTAAAATTTCAAATAAGGAACGGAAATCGTATAAAAAAGTAAACACACACAACCTTAAACTAATCCACATACATATTAATATATGATGGATGAAAACTAGTTAGAATTCTTGTGCAAATGGTATTCATATTAAAAGGTCCTCAAGTGCCACTCACGTAGAGAATACCTGAAAATCACTTTTTCAATTTAAAGCCTGAAAGATTCGCGGTCGGAAAGGAATGTGTACTCTAATAAGTGATGGCCAATCTAAATAGCGATTACGGACGACTGTTCTCATGTCCAGCCGTTCGACCAAAGAAAAAAGACATCTCCACCTCGTTCCCCTTATTACAATAGAGAAAGTACCTCGCACGTGCTGGAATATTCACTTATCCCTCCAACTACACTATTAAAAACTTGTTTGGAATGTTACAACGCTTTCAATCAAATATCAAATAGGTTCTTTAAAGTCATCCCGTTTGCATTCAATGTAGCAACTCTCAGCCTCCTCTAATATAATCCCCGAAAATTTTCGGAGAAATTACTTAGCCTTAGGTTAATTTCGAAATTGGGAAGCATGCCACCATATTCGCACACATTTCCTTTGAAGGCATTAAACGTACAAGAGTGAATAATCACTTTTTGGAAGAGGGGTGACAATATAACGACACTACCATAAACTATGCCTATTAACATCGCGTCGGAGATGATACGTAGAAAGGCCTAAATTCAGAAGGCAACATTTCTATATATTACTGGAATTTAAATAACTTCCATATTTATTCTTAATGTCGGCTAGAAATCGCGGAGACTAAGATGTGAAGCTTCAAAACCGAAAGGAAAGACAGGATTTTGGTCGGCGTAAGTCACGAAAAATTCACTCACGGAAATATATGAAAGTTACAAAAATCGAGAATAAACGGCGGTGGTTTCACGTACGCCTACCTAGACTTGATAAGCGAAACATTTAAAGAAATGCAGTGAATTTTACAAGAAACTTACTGACCTTCGAAGTGTTGACTTTGACACTGCGAAGTGGGCTCGTCGAACATCTGGCTTTGAATGAAAATCCTTAGTTCCGGCCTAGGAATCGCAGCTCAGCGCGATAGTCATTTGTCTAATAGTAGAAAGTTGAAATTCATTTTCAATGACATTAAATACAGTAAAGTTATTATACAAAATGGTTTTTAATATAAAATTGCAATGATATGCTTGTTTTCTTTATTTAAAAATAATATTTTATAATAACAATAATAATTTTCTTTAAATAAACAATAATTTCTTAAAACGACAAAGTGACATCTATTTTTACGTGAGAGAAAATGTCGAAATTGAAGTGCGATATGACATAGGGAATAGTGAGCACTAATGTAAACGTTATCCCTGAGAATTCTTACATATGACATTATTTTTGTGGTTAAATTATAAATATAATACCAGCATTAATTACAACCTGCATAAAACCCACCGTATCAATGAAAAACGCCAAACTAACCCCACCGAAACTATAAATACGGAGAAAGGTAATTCTCAAAATTCCTTAACATTACCACTTTCTCGCGAATTGATGTCTGCGATTCATTTCCAGCGTTCTATTTATTTATGTATGAAACATATTGTAAAACAATCAGACGATTTTAATATAGTTACACACCATTTCATTTAACCCATTTCGTTACGGAATTAATATCCGTACCGTGACAGCCATCCAGGTAATATTCATCTTCGTCTGGTAGGTAATTTTATCTTTATATAGTGGAGATACATCCAAAAAATGTTCAATATCCACATTTAGAATAATTCATAATAAAGTCAGGATTATATTGCAAAATCATAATAATGTTAATACTTTTACAACTCTTTTATTGCAGTAAAAGTGTTTAAGCATCTATTAGACATATTAAATATAATAAAAGTTAGATCAATTCGAGTTAAATTAAATAGCTGACTTCAAATCTTCTAAAATTAATGCTAATATAATTACAAAAATATGAAACTTTTCAACGAAATATTTACATGGGACAAATGGTGTCTATGTTTACTAACTGAAGAGCATTCAGGGGTTCGTGTGTGTTGTTGAGCAGCAGTAATAGGAGAAAGGTTTTTCAGGGCCGTGGCTTAAACTGGAATGTCGCAGCCTAGGAGCATAGGCTAATTCGATTATATGTCAAAGCGTAAGGATTAATTCATCACAATTATTAAGATTGACAGCAGCTACGCTATTAACAAAGGCCACTTACGCTGAGTAAGTCAACAACCACCACGAAAGTGCATCTAATGCAAATTTCATCCATCAACTCTGCATCTCGTTGGAAGACATGATTATTATTTTTTATTAACGTGAGAAGTGTGAATGCAATTTCTTGATTTCCATGAATGTATTTTAAATATAATTTAACGGAATTTGCGGAGATGTTGCTTGTGATACCGTGCTGTCATCATATATAACAGCTCCACGAATTTGCACATCTGCAAAAACTGCTGTTTGCAATGAAGTGTACATTTTATAGGATGGATTGCCAACTTATGTGTAATAGAAGCAGTGACGGATCAACGGGAGGGAGGGGGGGGGGGAGAGAGAGGAGGCGACCGGCCCTCCTTGGATAATCCAATTTCTTAAATTCATTCCGCGCAGTATTCCTCAATTATACGCCGCAGATCAGGTCTTTATAGCAAGGGAAAGAAATATTCTGAGGGGGGTAGGTATTTTCAAAATATAGGGCCGGTGGCAGGGGCGGATTTGATAGCTGGAGGGGCTATCACCCCCGTCCATTTGAGATGTTTCTGGATCCGCCCCTGAATACTAGGCTGCATTAGGTGCGAATGAATGAATTATCCGTGTAGTCAAAATCCTGAGTAAATGCCTCTCTATTGCACCTTGGCATTTACCCGAGATATTGGATAGAAATTAATCTCCATGTTTTCTTATAAGGTCAGTGAATGTTTTATTTCTATTTGCTGAAAGTATTTAGCTGAATATTCTTTTTTTAAATAAAGACCGATCAAATAAGTTTATTTTTTTATATTATATTAATATTATTTCATGCCTTTGATATCCAGAAGGGCGGCATATTTTTACCTCGCTTACGCATATTTTTTAACTGAAACCGGCCCTGACCAGGGGTGTGCTGCCAAATATACAACAAACGGGTCGCTATTATCGCCAAGCATTCCATAATAACTTTAATATATTCCCACATTAAAATTTCTCCATACAATGTTTATGAATATTACATTTAATTAAAAGTATTAAAGTGTCTCTTTATTACATATTCTCCATCAGTTTCAATAGAAAATTATGTGCCAGTTAAAGGTCACGTTAACTGATCTTTGCAGGAATTAGAGGAGATTTCAGTAAAAAGGAAGATGATATTGTAAAAAAAATTAAATTCTTATTTTAAATGTTTAAATATAATTAATGACCACTGAATCCATGTTCAATTGCTTGGCGTCTTTCAGATAATAAATTGCTGCGTAACACGATATAGAAAGCACCCTTAATCTTTTGCATCCCATTATTCTCAGACCGTCATGCGTCACTAACCTCAGGATAATATGGAATTTTTATGGATTGGAAATAATATCTTGCACCTATAATATATTAATTTTAAAAAAGTTTTATTATAAAAATCATTATAACAGCATTAATACTATATTATTCAGTAAATTTAAATAGAAAAATATTGAGACATTTTTATTATTATTGCCTTTGAAGTATGTAGTGTTAACTGATAAAGTATACACTTGAATTATTGTTATTACATACATGCACGACATGCAATATTGTAGGGTTATGTGTACAAGTTAACATGGAAAACATTCTCCAACATACTGGTAGTGATAGCTACACTTATTCAACATGACATTTAAATGAAAAACTATACGGGACCAGTCTTCAGTAAACATATTTCTAAAACAACTATATGCAACTCTATATGGAGTTTGGTATTTCATAGAGGTTTAACTGCAACATTTACTTAGAGCAGCATTAATGTATCTAATTTGAAATCGTACATAAGATTGACTTAATGTTTATGCTGTATTCCAGGAATTAAATGTGTCGCATTGGGTACGCGAATGATAACACACGCGAAGATAGATAAATTCAAATAATTAACGAATGTTGTGAACAGAAAGCCATGGTTTCATATAATGTACGATTGCCAAAGCTAATTACATAATAAGGCATAATTTGAATCAGGTACATACATACTGGTGTGTTAGTCTTATTATAATCATTCTACTAGCCAGAATCCCCCTGATTCGCCTGACACTTACTTAATGATAAACATAGAAACAGATGTAAACTGCAATAGTGTCACTAAAAGAGAAATATGCCATGCTCTAAGAAGAATACATCGGTTTCCATGTATCACTTGGAATAAAAAAATTCAAGGCTAAATATCATCTAAATGAAAATAAATATGAAACCACGACAGAAACCACTCTTATTACTCACTACCACATTTTGATTTACATTTGCAAGTAAAGTAAGTGTGCCATGAAACTGACTAGAAAATATGATAAGGAAATGGAATTTGTAAATATGGCAATTAAATACTTTTTACACAAGTCATCGAAATTACAAATCTGTATTCCTAAATCTAAGTTAACATTCCATCAAATTTAATGAATGATGCTGCTAAAGGATTAGACAAGCTTCCTGGGGCACAGTGAATGAATTCATTCCGAAAATATATTCTTAAAACCAAAATTATCCTTGCCAGAGTCACATAAACCATAAGGATATGTGTAAGATGAGAAATGCAATTTAGTCCTACAAATTTTCCATGAATGTCTGCAAGAAGTTGTAAAGGTGTGTAAAGGTGATTTCCAAGAAATACATAAGAAACATGACATCCATAAGGGAGAAAATTCGCTTGCCAGACAGAGGAGCTGCTTCCAATTCTTCACATAATATACCTTCCAACACACACTCTCTGTTGAAAATGAAATCTGCCAAATGACTTCAAGTTTGTGCACGTTTCCAAATGACCCGAATGGGGTAGTGCACTCCATTCGTTAACCTTTTTTTGAAATGGCGTTTCCCCCGATATAATCGAGGCCTATTCCATTCAACAGAACCCTGCAAAACGATGATAAAAAATTTAGAATAGCATATATGGAAAAGAAATGAAACATTTTCCTCCTACATCTCTGAGAAAAATAGCCATAACAGTAAAATCAGTGGACAAAGAAAAGAATGAATTATTCATTAGGCACATTCACAAAATGCATATAAATCGGAAATAATTACGCCCTAAAACAAAATACAATAGAAACGTCAGTAATAACACATAACACACCAAATAAAACTGTCAGCATAGGCATAAAACATGGCATACGGATACAGGACATAGACAAATAAATTTCTGCATATAAAAATTCGTGAGAAATACAATTTGTCAACGCAAACGCATAAAATACAAAAAACACCAATTCAGTCAACAATGTCATAGAAACACATTAGACAAACAGCACTAAGACACTCGAAATCGATCAAACAATACAATCAGTCCTGAGCAACAAACGTCTCGTCACGCAATACCATCGAAGGTCGTCAATGGAATTGTCACGTCTGCACAGGCCTGTGCTGTCAAACCACATAGCGCTATGGGTGTCAGTCAGTAGCATCAAAAGGACAATACCATTTCAGATAGAAATGCGAGTAAATTAAGCATAAATAATAAAAATCGTAAAATATCACCTAGAATTTAACACCGTACATCGTATACCTCAACCTGTTACCCATTCCAGCATCCTCGTTGTCCCGTTCCTCAGCAGTGTGACCTTTGCCGCGTTGCCCTTTAGTCCCACGATGATCGGCACTCCGGTCCCACGGCTCTCTGTCCACTGCACACATGTAGGGACGCGGCACCCTGTCACGGAAAATGGCTCTGCAAAACAAAAATACCAATTAAACAGAGAAAATAACCCAATGCGAATCAAATAACATCATACAGACTTACTTATCAGTGTAGTTGACTGGGAGTCTTCGTCTTCTTTGCCTATAAAAGAAATTTGCAGCACCTGTCAACGCATTTGAGGAGGAAAGAGGATAATGGTACATACATAGAGGCAAAAAAATTCAATAGAGTATATTCGCAAGTGTATCAGTCGCATAGAACATCGATCATGTACGTGTATATTCGCATAAAAGTGTCGTTAGGGATTTTGTGTGACTGGCCAGTGAGGTCGACCTCTGGGGGAAAGGGACGGTTTAGAGAGAGCTCTCTCTGTGCCACGGCCGGGCAGTTGTGTTGTGTAAACACCTTAAAATACTATTCTAATGGGTACGTGGCATGCCATAGAAAAATAGATCGAATTGTATACGTAAGCATACGAATTAATAAATATCGACAAATGCACATATGTAATGCGATGGTTGTAAAAAATGGAATGTCAGTGTATACATAAGCAAATAAAGTAAATACAAATATCGACAAGTGCACAAGTGTAATACCATAGGTCTAAAAATAATAAGGAGAAAAAGGAAATCGGGAATGGGTAAAATATAGGTAGGGTGGAGTTGGGGAAGTATTGCCTTGTTTTGGAGAATCCTCTTCTTGACCAGTGCGTACGAGCCCCTGAAATTAATAGAAATACAACGATATAAGAAAGGCTAGTGTAATTTGCCCGTCTAAAATGACGGGTATACATGAAAAAATTAAATTTAAGACGGTTTCCTATTCCCTCTCTCAATCCCCATCGCTATCTCAGCGTATAATAAGCACAATCTTACACATAGAATGGCGGTAAAAAAGGAAAACGACGAACAGTAAATAAACACGTAAAATACACATTGATACATATGTGATGTAAGAAACTTTCATCAACGGTAGTTGCGTACTTAAAATTTCAAATAAGGAACGGAAATCGTATAAAAAAGTAAACACACACAACCTTAAACTAATCCACATACATATTAATATATGATGGATGAAAACTAGTTAGAATTCTTGTGCAAATGGTATTCATATTAAAAGGTCCTCAAGTGCCACTCACGTAGAGAATACCTGAAAATCACTTTTTCAATTTAAAGCCTGAAAGATTCGCGGTCGGAAAGGAATGTGTACTCTAATAAGTGATGGCCAATCTAAATAGCGATTGCGGACCACTGTTCTCATGTCCAGCCGTTCGACCAAAGAAAAAAGACATCACCACCTCGTTCCCCTTATTACAATAGAGAAAGTACCTCGCACGTGCTGGAATATTCACTTATCCCACCAACTTACACTATTAAAAACTTGTTTGGAATGTTACAACGCTTTCAATCAAATATCAAATAGGTTCTTTAAAGTCATCCCGTTTGCATTCAATGTAGCAACTCTCAGCCTCCTCTAATATAATCCCCGAAAATTTTCGGAGAAATTACTTAGCCTTAGGTTAATTTCGAAATTGGGAAGCATGCCACCATATTCGCACACATTTCCTTTGAAGGCATTAAACGTACAAGAGTGAATAATCACTTTTTGGAAGAGGGGTGACAATATAACGACACTACCATAAACTATGCCTATTAACATCGCGTCGGAGATGATACGTAGAAAGGCCTAAATTCAGAAGGCAACATTTCTATATATTACTGGAATTTAAATAACTTCCATATTTATTCTTAATGTCGGCTAGAAATCGCGGAGACTAAGATGTGAAGCTTCAAAACTGAAAGGAAAGACAGGATTTTGGTCGGCGTAAGTCACGAAAAATTCACTCACGGAAATATATGAAAAGTTACAAAAATCGAGAATAAACGGCGGTGGTTTCACGTACGCCTACCTAGACTTGATAAGCGAAACATTTAAAGAAATGCAGTGAATATTACGAGAAACTTACTGACCTTCGAAGTGTTGACTTTGACACTGCGAAGTGGGCTCGTCGAACATCTGGCTTTGAATGAAAATCCTCAGTTCCGGCCTAGGAATCGCAGCTCAGCGCGATAGTCATTTGTCTAATAGTAGAAAGTTGAAATTCATTTTCAATGACTTTAAATACAGTAAAGTTATTATACAAAATGGTTTTTAATATAAAATTGCAATGATATGCTTGTTTTCTTTATTTAAAAATAATATTTTATAATAACAATAATAATTTTCTTTAAATAAACAATAATTTCTTAAAACGACAAAGTGACATCTATTTTTACGTGAGAGAAAATGTCGAAATTGAAGTGCGATATGACATAGGGAATAGTGAGCACTAATGTAAACGTTATCCCTGAGAATTCTTACATATGACATTATTTTTGTGGTTAAATTATAAATATAATACCAGCATTAATTACAACCTGCATAAAACCCACCGTATCAATGAAAAACGCCAAACTAACCCCACCGAAACTATAAATACGGAGAAAGGTAATTCTCAAAATTCCTTAACATTACCACTTTCTCGCGAATTGATGTCTGCGATTCATTTCCAGCGTTCTATTTATTTATGTATGAAACATATTGTAAAACAATCAGACGATTTTAATATAGTTACACACCATTTCATTTAACCCATTTCGTTACGGAATTAATATCCGTACCGTGACAGCCATCCAGGTAATATTCATCTTCGTCTGGTAGGTAATTTTATCTTTATATAGTGGAGATACATCCAAAAAATGTTCAATATCCACATTTAGAATAATTCATAATAAAGTCAGGATTATATTGCAAAATCATAATAATGTTAATACTTTTACAACTCTTTTATTGCAGTAAAAGTGTTTAAGCATCTATTAGACATATTAAATATAATAAAAGTTAGATCAATTCGAGTTAAATTAAATAGCTGACTTCAAATCTTCTAAAATTAATGCTAATATAATTACAAAAATATGAAACTTTTCAACGAAATATTTACATGGGACAAATGGTGTCTATGTTTACTAACTGAAGAGCATTCAGGGGTTCGTGTGTGTTGTTGAGCAGCAGTAATAGGAGAAAGGTTTTTCAGGGCCGTGGCTTAAACTGGAATGTCGCAGCCTAGGAGCATAGGCTAATTCGATTATATGTCAAAGCGTAAGGATTAATTCATCACAATTATTAAGATTGACAGCAGCTACGCTATTAACAAAGGCCACTTACGCTGAGTAAGTCAAGTACCACCACGAAATTTTCATCCATCAACTCTGCATCTCGGTGGAAGACATGATTATTATTTTTTATTAACGTGAGAAGTGTGAATGCAATTTCTTGATTTCCATGAATGTATTTTAAATATAATTTAACGGAATTTGCGGAGATGTTGCTTGTGACACCGTGCTGTCATCATATATAACAGCTCCACGAATTTGCACATCTGCAAAAACTGCTGTTTGCAATGAAGTGTACATTTTATAGGATGGATTGCCAACTTATGTGTAATAGAAGCAGTGGCGGATCAACGGGAGGGAGGGGGGGGGGGGGAGAGAGAGGAGGCGACCGGCCCTCCTTGGATAATCCAATTTCTTAAATTCATTCCGCGCAGTATTCCTCAATTATACGCCGCAGATCAGGTCTTTATAGCAAGGGAAAGAAATATTCTGAGGGGGGTAGGTATTTTCAAAATATAGGGCCGGTGGCAGGGGCGGATTTGATAGCTGGAGGGGCTATCACCCCCGTCCATTTGAGATGTTTCTGGATCCGCCCCTGAATACTAGGCTGCATTAGGTGCGAATGAATGAATTATCCGTGTAGTCAAAATCCTGAGTAAATGCCTCTCTATTGCACCTTGGCATTTACCCGAGATATTGGATAGAAATTAATCTCCATGTTTTCTTATAAGGTCAGTGAATGTTTTATTTCTATTTGCTGAAAGTATTTAGCTGAATATTCTTTTTTTAAATAAAGACCGATCAAATAAGTTTATTTTTTTATATTATATTAATATTATTTCATGCCTTTGATATCCAGAAGGGCGGCATATTTTTACCTCGCTTACGCATATTTTTTAACTGAAACCGGCCCTGACCAGGGGTGTGCTGCCAAATATACAACAAACGGGTCGCTATTATCGCCAAGCATTCCATAATAACTTTAATATATTCCCACATTAAAATTTCTCCATACAATGTTTATGAATATTACATTTAATTAAAAGTATTAAAGTGTCTCTTTATTACATATTCTCCATCAGTTTCAATAGAAAATTATGTGCCAGTTAAAGGTCACGTTAACTGATCTTTGCAGGAATTAGAGGAGATTTCAGTAAAAAGGAAGATGATATTGTAAAAAAATTAAATTCTTATTTTAAATGTTTAAATATAATTAATGACCACTGAATCCATGTTCAATTGCTTGGCGTCTTTCAGATAATAAATTGCTGCGTAACACGATATAGAAAGCACCCTTAATCTTTTGCATCCCATTATTCTCAGACCGTCATGCGTCACTAACCTCAGGATAATATGGAATTTTTATGGATTGGAAATAATATCTTGCACTTATAATATATTAATTTTAAAAAAGTTTTATTATAAAAATCATTATAACAGCATTAATACTATATTATTCAGTAAATTTAAATAGAAAAATATTGAGACATTTTTATTATTATTGCCTTTGAAGTATGTAGTGTTAACTGATAAAGTATACACTTGAATTATTGTTATTACATACATGCACGACATGCAATATTGTAGGGTTATGTGTACAAGTTAACATGGAAAACATTCTCCAACATACTGGTAGCGATAGCTACACTTATTCAACATGACATTTAAATGAAAAACTATACGGGACCAGTCTTCAGTAAACATATTTCTAAAACAACTATATGCAACTCTATATGGAGTTTGGTATTTCATAGAGGTTTAACTGCAACATTTACTTAGAGCAGCATTAATGTATCTAATTTGAAATCGTACATAAGATTGACTTAATGTTTATGCTGTATTCCAGGAATTAAATGTGTCGCATTGGGTACGCGAATGATAACACACGCGAAGATAGATAAATTCAAATAATTAACGAATGTTGTGAACAGAAAGCCATGGTTTCATATAATGTACGATTGCCAAAGCTAATTACATAATAAGGCATAATTTGAATCAGGTACATACATACTGGTGTGTTAGTCTTATTATAATCATTCTACTAGCCAGAATCCCCCTGATTCGCCTGACACTTACTTAATGATAAACATAGAAACAGATGTAAACTGCAATAGTGTCACTAAAAGAGAAATATGCCATGCTCTAAGAAGAATACATCGGTTTCCATGTATCACTTGGAATAAAAAAATTCAAGGCTAAATATCATCTAAATGAAAATAAATATGAAACCACGACAGAAACCACTCTTATTACTCACTACCACATTTTGATTTACATTTGCAAGTAAAGTAAGTGTGCCATGAAACTGACTAGAAAATATGATAAGGAAATGGAATTTGTAAATATGGCAATTAAATACTTTTTACACAAGTCATCGAAATTACAAATCTGTATTCCTAAATCTAAGTTAACATTCCATCAAATTTAATAAATGATGCTGCTAAAGGATTAGACAAGCTTCCTGGGGCACAGTGAATGAATTCATTCCGAAAATATATTCTTAAAACCAAAATTATCCTTGCCAGAGTCACATAAACCATAAGGATATGTGTAAGATGAGAAATGCAATTTAGTCCTACAAATTTTCCATGAATGACTGCAAGAAGTTGTAAAGGTGTGTAAAGGTGATTTCCAAGAAATACATAAGAAACATGACATCCATAAGGGAGAAAATTCGCTTGCCAGACAGAGGAGCTGCTTCCAATTCTTCACATAATATACCTTCCAACACACACTCTCTGTTGAAAATGAAATCTGCCAAATGACTTCAAGTTTGTGCACGTTTCCAAATGACCCGAATGGGGTAGTGCACTCCATTCGTTAACCTTTTTTTGAAATGGCGTTTCACCCGATATAATCGAGGCCTATTCCATTCAACAGAACCCTGCAAAACGATGATAAAAAATTTAGAATAGCATATATGGAAAAGAAATGAAACATTTTCCTCCTACATCTCTGAGAAAAATAGCCATAACAGTAAAATCAGTGGACAAAGAAAAGAATGAATTATTCATTAGGCACATTCACAAAATGCATATAAATCGGAAATAATTACGCCCTAAAACAAAATACAATAGAAACGTGAGTAATAACACATAACACACCAAATAAAACTGTCACCATAGGCATAAAACATGGCATACCGATACAGGACATAGATGAGTAAATTTCTATATGTAAAAATTCATCAGAAATGCAATTTGTCAACACAAACAGAGACATGCGAACACATCCAATACAATCAGTCCTCAGCAACAAATGTCTCGTCAGGCAATACCTTCAAAGGTCGTCAAAAATATGTCATGTCTGCACAGGCCTGTGCGGTCAAACCACATAGCGCTATGGGTTGCCAGTCAGTAGCATCAAACGGACATTACCATTTCTAAAACAAATGCGAGTAAATTAGGCATAAATACTTCGCTAATAACAATCGTAAAACGACTCACCAAATATCACATAGAATTTGACACCGTAGGTACATCGTATACCTCAACCTCCGGTCCACCTCTTGCCTGCATCACTCCTCCATTCCAGCACCAAGCAGTAACTCGCGGGCGAATGCTTCCCCGTCGTCCTGTTCCTCAGCAACCTGTGCCGTCCCGCATTGCAGTGTTGTCTCACGATGATTTGTCCACCGGTCCCACGGTCCTCTGTCCACTGCACAGAGGTACAGTGGCGCCTGTAAACCAATTTCTTCCACTTCAACGTAGTTTAGCTTTTTATATGTGAAACTCAGTTAATGAAACGCCCTCGAACGCTACCTGTCCGTGCAGGGCAAATATGTCAGATGTATAAATGAAATTTGTCTGTACTTTTATAAGCCCGAACAACTTTCCATTATTTGCATTTTTCGCTATAGCAAACCGGAGAAGATTCCTGATTTAAGTGAAATTGAGTAAATATTCAGATGTATGTAAAGTTAAAATACATCCTGCAAATTTTTCTCACAACTTCAACACGGATACCCAGAAGTAGGACAGCTTGAATTATTGCTCTGTGGCAACGCGAATATACCAAGTCACATTGGGGGTAAGTTGCATGGGAATACATCGTGATGGGAAATCCAGCTGACTTACCGATGCTGTTTTCCGGTAGGCACAAAGGATCTGCCGGCACACCATCGTGAACTGTCGCTGCTAGCAAACCGATTCCCTATCTGAGAACAAATTGTTCCAGCCTCATATCTTTGAAAAACTACCGTATCTAACCGAAAAGCTTTAACGTGAAATTTACGGATTTTAGCAAACTCAAGAAATTTAAAATGAACATCTATGCAAAATGCCTAGTGTTAGTCAGTTAGTCTATAGTACACTACTAAGGCAATTTGCATCGATGGAAGTAGATGAAAAATTGAAAAACAAAGGATTTTTACTTGAATACCGATAGAATCATCTGCCGAACACGGAATTCTATTCCAAGTGAAACGCACTACTCTATCCGCAGGCGTATGTGCCTACGGATAGCTTGTTTAGACTTCCCCTAGGAAGAAGTCTAGATCGTTGCCTCGTTCGCTTTTAGTACGATACACTTGGAACGCGGACTCCAGTGAACGGTGATGACCCCTCCTGCTGAATTTAGAGAATAGAACAAGAAAATTCGCGACTACTGAAACCTCTTAACGGACAAATTTAGAAACAGGCACAAGCTGGTGTGTTAGTGTTGGTAAAGGTAATCTACTGCTAACCAGAATGCGCCTGATTCTAAAGGTAATTTATTAACTCTTCGCCTACCACTCCCTGATTGTAATACATAGAAACGGACGCGAACTGCGATTTTAGTAATAATTAAAGAGAAAGATGCCATGCTATAAGAAGATTGCAGAACGCGTCCTTTCTATGTATGTATTGCTTGTTATAAAAAAATCAAAGCTAAGGTTAACTATAAATGAAAATAGATATGAAGCCAGAGCAACCATTATGAATCTGAATAGTGAAAGCCACTTTGGTATTCGATGGTGGTGATGGTGCCAGCCAGAATGGGTCGTATCCCTCCCATGTCCTGAAAATGTGAACGGATAAGGTAGGAACACACGAAGCACCGCAGCCACTAGACGATTTTAAGGATCGAGTGAAAAGGGGTCGGTGTGATACCGCTTTATCATTAATATCAACTGCAGTGATTTCGAAACGGGACGGTAGACCCGTTTCGTCCAAGCCACTTTCACCCATCGCAGGAAAATTCGGGAAATAGTTGCGAAAAAAGCGAAACGTTATTACATATACATCTGAGAAGGCATTCATCCGAAACATCGACGTCAGATAAATAAAAATATGCACAGCCTTCTATTCCTGAAAGACTAAGAATATCACTCGAAAATGCTTTCAAAAAATGTACCAGCAAGAAACTAAATGGTAGTATTCTGGCAGAAACAAAACAGGAGCATATCTTTCTCAGCATTTATAAATTATTGCTTAGGATTTTATTTTCCTCTAATCTAATAAACGAAAGAGCAAAACTCACGGTGTTATGAATCCCCAATAAAATCGTCGTGCAAAATTTTTTAAATATACAGAGATATTTCGGGTCGTTAGAAATATGCGTTTGCGTTTCATAGCCAACGCCCTGGAAAAATCTAAAAAATTATAAGGTAACCGATGACTAAGGAGGACCGAATCCATCGTTATTGCGTTCTCAAGTTGGCGGCACCACTTAAAATTAAATTGCTACTTTCCCAATAATTGGCACCCTCAAATTGATTAGACATCTTCAATTCATTCTGTTTTATGAATATGGCAAAAAAATTCTTTTTACATAAGTCATTGAAATTACACATCTATATTGCTAGAGCTATGTTAAAATTCCATCAAACTGAATACATGATGCTGCTAAAGGATGAAAAAAGCTTCCTGGGCACAGTGAACCAATTCATTCAATAAAAACATATACGCATAAAAAGAACATTTACCCTTGTCACAGTCGCATAAACCATTTATAAACCATAAAGATACATATAATATGACAAATGAAATTAAGTCCTACAAATGTTCCATGAATGATTGCAAGAAATCGTAAAGGCGATTTCCAAGAAATACATAGGAAACTTGACATCCATCAGAGAAAAAATTCACTTGCCAGACAGAGGAGCTGCTTCCAAGTCTTCACATAATATGCCTTCCACCACACACTCTCTGTTGAAAATGAAAGCTGCCGAATGACTTCTGGTTTGTGCACGTTTCCAAATGACCTGAGGGGGTAGTGCACTCCATTCGTTAACCTTTCTTTGAAATGGCGTTTCCCCCGATATGATCGAGGCCTATTCCATTCACGAGACCCCTGCTAAACGTTAATAAAAAATCGGTAAAACATACATTGTACAAACTTTCTCATATACGTACTAATGCGTCATTTAGTTATCTTTAGAAAATGAAAATCGTATGAGCCTGTTCTTAGAAAATACAATTTTTATTAAAGTTGCCCAAGAATAAACGAGCCTTATATTCATTCGTTGGGAAAAATGAAATACGTAGTATTATTTAAGACGTATACTCAAGTAACTGTAGAAAATATGATCAAAATCATCGGAGCCGTTTCTGAGAAAATGGAATTACTGTTAAAGTTGCCTAGAATAAACTAGCCTTATATTCATTTTTTGAGAAATATGAACTAGACAGTATTATTGAAGACGTAAACTCAAGTAACTGTACGAAATTTGATGAAAATCGTTAAAGCCGTTTCTGAGGGAATCGAATTATTGTTAAAATGCGTAGAATAAACTACACTTAATTATTGATCAATGTCAACCATTTCTAGGTATACTCTGCTCAGTATGATAAAATGCCTAAGTACGAGAATTCGTTCCTTTTCGATCTACCGTTTAAGCTCCAGAGCCAGTAACAGACAGACAGACAGACGGCGTTGCGAAAACCACTTTTTCGGACTCAGCTACACTTAAAACGTATATTTCCGTCAAAATCTCACGGTGGAATTTTTTCGCGAAGACAAAACTTTCTCGATACTTCGTATGCGAATGTAAAAATTTACAATAGCATATATGGAAAAGAAATGAAACATTTTCCTCCTACATCTCTGAGAAAAATAGCCATAACAGTAAAATCAGTGGACAAAGAAAAGAATGAATTATTCATTAGGCACATTCACAAAATGCATATAAATCGGAAATAATTACGCCCTAAAACAAAATACAATAGAAACGTCAGTAATAACACATAACACACCAACTAAAACTGTCAGCATAGGCATAAAACATGGCATACGGATACAGGACATAGACAAATATATTTCTGCATATAAAAATTCGTGAGAAATACAATTTGTCAACGCAAACGCATAAAATACAAAAAACACCAATTCAGTCAACAATGTCATAGAAACACATTAGACAAACAGCACTAAGACACTCGAAATCTATCAAACAATACAATCAGTCCTGAGCAACAAACGTCTCGTCACGCAATACCATCGAAGGTCGTCAATGGAATTGTCACGTCTGCACAGGCCTGTGCTGTCAAACCAAATAGCGCTATGGGTGTCAGTCAGTAGCATCAAAAGGACAATACCATTTCAGATAGAAATGCGAGTAAATTAAGCATAAATAATAAAAATCGTAAAATATCACCTAGAATTTAACACCGTACATCGTATACCTCAACCTGTTACCCATTCCAGCATCCTCGTTGTCCCGTTCCTCAGCAGTGTGACCTTTGCCGCGTTGCCCTTTTGTCCCACGATGATCGGCACTCCGGTCCCACGGCTCTCTGTCCACTGCACACATGTAGGGACGCGGCACCCTGTCACGGAAAATGGCTCTGCAAAACAAAAATACCAATTAAACAGAGAAAATAACCCAATGCGAATCAAATAACATCATACAGACTTACTTATCAGTGTAGTTGTCTGGGAGTCTTCGTCTTCTTTGCCTATAAAAGAAATTTGCAGCACCTGTCAACGCATTTGAGGAGGAAAGAGGATAATGGTACATACATAGAGGCAAAAAAATTCAATAGAGTATATTCGCAAGTGTATCAGTCGCATAGAACATCGATCATGTACGTGTATATTCGCATAAAAGTGTCGTTAGGGATTTTGTGTGACTGGCCAGTGAGGTCGACCTCTGGGGGAAAGGGACGGTTTAGAGAGAGCTCTCTCTGTGCCACGGCCGGGCAGTTGTGTTGTGTAAACACCTTAAAATACTATTCTAATGGGTACGTGGCATGCCATAGAAAAATAGATCGAATTGTATACGTAAGCATACGAATTAATAAATATCGACAAATGCACATATGTAATGCGATGGTTGTAAAAAATGGAATGTCAGTGTATACATAAGCAAATAAAGTAAATACAAATATCGACAAGTGCACAAGTGTAATACCATAGGTCTAAAAATAATAAGGAGAAAAAGGAAATCGGGAATGGGTAAAATATAGGTAGGGTGGAGTTGGGGAAGTATTGCCTTGTTTTGGAGAATCCTCTTCTTGACCAGTGCGTACGAGCCCCTGAAATTAATAGAAATACAACGATATAAGAAAGGCTAGTGTAATTTGCCCGTCTAAAATGACGGGTATACATGAAAAAATTAAATTTAAGACGGTTTCCTATTCCCTCTCTCAATCCCCATCGCTATCTCAGCGTATAATAAGCACAATCTTACATATAGAATGGCGGTAAAAAAGGAAAACGACGAACAGTAAATAAACACGTAAAATACACATTGATACATATGTGATGTAAGAAACTTTCATCAACGGTAGTTGCGTACTTAAAATTTCAAATAAGGAACGGAAATCGTATAAAAAAGTAAACACACACAACCTTAAACTAATCCACATACATATTAATATATGATGGATGAAAACTAGTTAGAATTCTTGTGCAAATGGTATTCATATTAAAAGGTCCTCAAGTGCCACTCACGTAGAGAATACCTGAAAATCACTTTTTCAATTTAAAGCCTGAAAGATTCGCGGTCGGAAAGGAATGTGTACTCTAATAAGTGATGGCCAATCTAAATAGCGATTGCGGACGACTGTTCTCATGTCCAGCCGTTCGACCAAAGAAAAAAGACATCACCACCTCGTTCCCCTTATTACAATAGAGAAAGTACCTCGCACGTGCTGGAATATTCACTTATCCCACCAACTTACACTATTAAAAACTTGTTTGGAATGTTACAACGCTTTCAATCAAATATCAAATAGGTTCTTTAAAGTCATCCCGTTTGCATTCAATGTAGCAACTCTCAGCCTCCTCTAATATAATCCCCGAAAATTTTCGGAGAAATTACTTAGCCTTAGGTTAATTCGAAATTGGGAAGCATGCCACCATATTCGCACACATTTCCTTTGAAGGCATTAAACGTACAAGAGTGAATAATCACTTTTTGGAAGAGGGGTGACAATATAACGACACTACCATAAACTATGCCTATTAACATCGCGTCGGAGATGATACGTAGAAAGGCCTAAATTCAGAAGGCAACATTTCTATATATTACTGGAATTTAAATAACTTCCATATTTATTCTTAATGTCGGCTAGAAATCGCGGAGACTAAGATGTGAAGCTTCAAAACCGAAAGGAAAGACAGGATTTTGGTCGGCGTAAGTCACGAAAAATTCACTCACGGAAATATATGAAAAGTTACAAAAATCGAGAATAAACGGCGGTGGTTTCACGTACGCCTACCTAGACTTGATAAGCGAAACATTTAAAGAAATGCAGTGAATATTACGAGAAACTTACTGACCTTCGAAGTGTTGACTTTGACACTGCGAAGTGGGCTCGTCGAACATCTGGCTTTGAATGAAAATCCTTAGTTCCGGCCTAGGAATCGCAGCTCAGCGCGATAGTCATTTGTCTAATAGTAGAAAGTTGAAATTCATTTTCAATGACATTAAATACAGTAAAGTTATTATACAAAATGGTTTTTAATATAAAATTGCAATGATATGCTTGTTTTCTTTATTTAAAAATAATATTTTATAATAACAATAATAATTTTCTTTAAATAAACAATAATTTCTTAAAACGACAAAGTGACATCTATTTTTACGTGAGAGAAAATGTCGAAATTGAAGTGCGATATGACATAGGGAATAGTGAGCACTAATGTAAACGTTATCCCTGAGAATTCTTACATATGACATTATTTTTGTGGTTAAATTATAAATATAATACCAGCATTAATTACAACCTGCATAAAACCCACCGTATCAATGAAAAACGCCAAACTAACCCCACCGAAACTATAAATACGGAGAAAGGTAATTCTCAAAATTCCTTAACATTACCACTTTCTCGCGAATTGATGTCTGCGATTCATTTCCAGCGTTCTATTTATTTATGTATGAAACATATTGTAAAACAATCAGACGATTTTAATATAGTTACACACCATTTCATTTAACCCATTTCGTTACGGAATTAATATCCGTACCGTGACAGCCATCCAGGTAATATTCATCTTCGTCTGGTAGGTAATTTTATCTTTATATAGTGGAGATACATCCAAAAAATGTTCAATATCCACATTTAGAATAATTCATAATAAAGTCAGGATTATATTGCAAAATCATAATAATGTTAATACTTTTACAACTCTTTTATTGCAGTAAAAGTGTTTAAGCATCTATTAGACATATTAAATATAATAAAAGTTAGATCAATTCGAGTTAAATTAAATAGCTGACTTCAAATCTTCTAAAATTAATGCTAATATAATTACAAAAATATGAAACTTTTCAACGAATTATTTACATGGGACAAATGGTGTCTATGTTTACTAACTGAAGAGCATTCAGGGGTTCGTGTGTGTTGTTGAGCAGCAGTAATAGGAGAAAGGTTTTTCAGGGCCGTGGCTTAAACTGGAATGTCGCAGCCTAGGAGCGTAGGCTAATTCGATTATATGTCAAAGCGTAAGGATTAATTCATCACAATTATTAAGATTGACAGCAGCTACGCTTTAACAAAGGCCACTTACGCTGAGTAAGTCAACAACGAACACGAAAGTGCATCTAATGCAAATTAGATGGAAGACATGACAATTATTTTTTATTAACGTGAGAAGTGTTAATGCAATTTCTTTATTTCCATGAATGTATTTTAAATAACTGCCACCCCCCTTTCCCCTCCAGCCGACGCCAATGGGCTAGAACAGGGCCGCCAAACTACGCTCCGCGGGCCACGTCTGGCCCGCGCAGTGATTTAATCTGTCCCGCCTGCCTTAACCAAACCACCCCCCCCCCCCTCCCCCTCGAAATAATTTTTTAACGGTGAAGTTCCTCGATATCCAACCTCCCCTCCACGAAACTTGCTCTTTGAAGTTTTCACAGGGCCCGATCCGTCATTTGAAAATCTCAAGTGACCCGCGCTGTCGTACATAAAGCCTAATGTGGCCCTTTCAATAAAAAGTTTGGGGATCCCTGGGCCAGCATACGATTAATCTCGAAGTAGAAGTTACGTTAATATTGTCGGTGTTCATATAAACACAGAATCATCTAACCCAATCCTTGGCATCGACAAGGCATGCTTACTCGTACCAAGCTTTGAATGTGTTTGAAAACTTCAAATCAGAGTCTGCTTAATGGGAGTGTCAACGGTGTGAAAGTCAAGGTGGATAATTTACTTTCAACCCCTTCCAAGTCCTCCTAGCAAAAGGATTTTTATATAAGTTGATGGAAGAAGCGTGTTATTAGTACCATTCTCACCCTTATAAAGACTATCCACCCTCCTCCTCATACTACTCACCTCCTCTACTTCTCCAACTCCTCCCTTTCACTCCCCAATCATTTCTGCCTCCATCTATTAAATATCGCATTCCGCCAGCATTATTTTAATCGAGAGAAATGAATTACACTTATCTGAATGAATTATCCGAGTCGTCAAAATCCGGAGTAAATGGCTGTCTATTGCGCCTTGGCATTTACCCGAGATATTGGATAGCAGTTACCATTCGCTTTAAGGAGGCCCGAGAAATAAAGAGCGCGGGTAACAATGGAAGATTTTCATTCAACGCGGTATGCAGTCGAGTGGATGTTGTTGCGTCTGCTTGGTAGGTGCTGGCGATAGGATAGAATACAGAATTGAGAAAGCTACAAACTCACCGTTTGGTGTACAGTTTGCGAAAACACCCTCACGTATTGTATTCACAGGGGTGTCCGACAGACATGGATTCACAAGGCAGTGGGTGTCCTGCGCCCATGACCGCTGCACACCCCTTAGGTCGATGCACACCCGGACAAAACACACGCTGGCAAATAAATGCGATAATTTGCCTTTGTGTAGGGCCGACTATCTGTTAATCACGCACCAGAAATCACTTCTTTAGAAAACGCTCGCTTTTCCATCATCTCTTCGTAAGAATATTATTCCTCGTAAAACGACTATGGATAAACTAGGCACTCTCGGTTCGTTCGTCAACGGCTTAATTATCTTGGGTCGATATGGAGAGCAATATGAAGGGATCAAATAATCACTGCAATTAACTTACAATCTCGTGCGATTAGCATTGAATCCAATAGCACATGACGTGACACGATCCTCTTCGTTTCTTATCCGTAACGCTCAATCCTTCCTATAGGAAGTCAACCGTTTTCTTTGCTTGTAGTAGTAGAACTAATGTGTTCAACCGACGAATTCACTCACTTCCAATGCTATGCCTTCTGGGAAGAGGAGGTCGGAAGGTATGAGGGGTGGTGCGAAAAAGGTTGAGAAGAAAGGAGGAAGGAATCACAAAATATGGAGGATGAGACGCGAAGTTTTTTCCCCGCTCTCGTGTTCAATGACTACACAGGGGCCTTTTAGGTGGGTTCGTAAATTTGCAATATAAAAATATTCGGTAATGTAATCATTACATAATAGTTTTCTTATAAGGTCAGTGAATGTTTTCTTCCTATTTTCCGAAAGTATTTAGCTGAATATTCTTTTTTAAATAAAGGCCGATTAAATAAGTTTATTTTCTTTTTTTTATTATTATATGATTAATATTATTTCATGCCTTTGATATCCAGAGGGGCGGCATAATTTTACCTCGCTTACACATATTTTTTAACTGAAACCGGCCCTGACCAGGGGTGTGCTGCCAAATATATAACAACCGGGTCGCTATTATCGCCAAGCATACCATCCAGCAGCGGGCTTTTTTTGTTGCTTTGAGATCGCGTTACCTGATCTTTGCGGGAATGAGAAGGGATTTCGATAAAAAACAAGGTAATATAGTAAAAACAATTTAATTGTTATTTTAAATGTTGAAATATTATTACTGACTAATATATCATGGGTGGTAACTTCGAATAAGCGCATTCCATGTACAGTTGTTTGGCGTCTTTCAGTTTTGGCAACCCATTATTATCAGACCTTTATGCGTCGCTAACCTCCGGATAATATGGAATGCTTAGCTCGACAACCGGATCGCAGAGTGTCAAAAAATTTTAACAAACGGCTCGCGTGAGCCAGAGGGAGCCGGCTGTGGCATACTCCTGCATATAACACAATTAATAGAAGTCATAAAAATTTGTATCACTCTCAAAATTAGTTTCTAATTTCACCCGTGCATCAATGGATCGACATAAGAAGCAATAGGCTCATCAAGAATGACATTTATTACATAGTGTCATGAATGAATTGAATTGTCCAAGTTATTGTTGCTTCAGGAATTTATTTATCATTTTTACAACAATATTCAGATTGCCTCAATACATTTTGGGAATTGATTTTCTCCAGTCGTACAATGTCGCAATTGATTTTGAAAGACGTAACGTTAGTTTAAAATTGCCGATGGGAAAAGTAACAGAAGAAAAATTAAAGAGTAACAATTTTAACCAACCTATAATTAATGTAATAGAAAATCAAAGTCTAAAACTAAACTAAGTACGGGAATGTATTAATGAAATAAAACAGTTGAATAATATTGAACGAGAATCGCTGATTGAACTCGTGTGGAAATTTCGGGATGTATTTTCGCCGTTACCAGGCGCGGTTTCACAATATGCCCATCGAAGCGAAGTGAGCCATTTGAACAGAAAATTTACCCTATACCAATTGCGTATCGAGACGCAGTAGACGAGCAAATTAACGGTATGTTAGATTGGGGATAATAGAAAAAGCAGCTAGTCCCTATCTAAATCTATTAATTGTGGTGACAAAGAAGGACGGAGGAGTCAGACTTTGTCTGAACGCTCGAAAACTTAACAGTAAAACTATACCTGACCACGATGAGCCGCCCCATATTAAGATATAATCTTAAAGTTTGAAGGAACAAAATTTTTCACGTGCACGGATTTTTCCTCGTCGTACTGGCAAATTCCGCTTCATCCGGCAGACCGAAAATACACAGCATTTTTGTATAAATCATGCACGTTCGTATTCCGTCGTGTCCCATTCGGACTAAAAAATAGTGGGGCAGCGTTAATACGATGGTTGTTTAAAAATAGCTTCGATGATTTCCTTTCCGTTTATGTCGACGACATTTTAATTTCCTCTAAAGATTTCAAATCCCATTTGCAACATGTGCATTCGTTTTTTCACAGAATAAGAGAAGTTAAGATGAGTTTGAATTTTAAGAAATCCAAATTCTCTACGGAGCGAGTCCCATTTTTGGGGATGATTTTAACGCCTGAAGGTATTTGTCCAGATACCGATAAGCTCGAAGACATAAGTGCATTCCCGGCACCTTAGAATCCAAAACAATTAAGAGGGTTTCTCGAAGTGTGCAATTACTATTCAAAATTCTGTGACAATTACGCAGTTTTAATACAACCGTTTTTGATATTATTAAAGAAAGGAGTAAGATGGAATTGGGACAATGAAAAACGAAAACAATCCGAACGTGTTAAGGAAGCTTTTCTACAAACTGTAATTTTAAGTTTTCCTAATTTTAATGATCAGTTTTTCCTACAGACTGACAGTAGTCATTACGGACTGGGCGCAATGTTGTTTCAAAAAGACGAAAATGGGGGCCCACGGGTTATTTCGTTCGTTAGTAGAACATTAAAAGGGGCCGAAATTGCCTATACTACAACGGAAAAGGAAGCACTTGCAATCGTATGGTCGGTAAAAAAAATTTCACAACGTAATAAAAGGTATAAAATGTATAGTTATTACCGATCACCATGCATTAACATTCCTAAACCAATGTCACTTAAACAGTAATAGGTTGACGAGATGGGCCCTGGCATTACAAGAATACGATTTAGAAATTAGATATTGCCCCGGGAAATCAAATAGTGTTGCCGACTGGTTGAGTCAGCATCCGTCGGAAGAAAAGACGCGTGTGAAAATTGACCAAGACGAGCTTTTTATCGCAATTTTGGAGTTCAAATTTAGTGAGTCACCTAAAGAAGAATTAAAGAATATTATTTTCGAGAAAATAATTACGAAAAAATAATTTCGAAAAAAAATTTTGAAAAAAGTTTTTCAAAAAACATTTTTTTAAAAAATTTTCGAGAAAAAATTTACAAAAAAATTTGGGAAAAGATATTTCAAATAATTTTTGAAAAATATTTCAACAAAAAATTTTCAAAAAACATTTACGTAAAAAAATTTCAAAAAAATATTTTCCAAAAAATACATTTTCGAAAAAAGACTTCCGAAAAAATGTTTTCGAAAAAAAATCTTCGAAAGAAATATTCGAAAAAAAAAATTCCAAAATAATTTCCAGAAAAAAATGTTCGGAAAAATTTTTTCGAAAATAATTTTCAAAAAAAATTATCGAAAAAAAATTTCGAAAAATAATTTTCAAAAAATTTCGAAAAAAAACTTCAAAAAAAATTATGGAAAAAAAAATTTTCGAAAAAAATTTCGAAAAAAAATTTTCGAAAAAAACTGAAAAAAATTCCAATTAAAAATTGTAAAAGAAAATGTTCGGAAACAAATTATCGAAAATAATTTTCAAAAAAAAATTTTCGTAACAAATTGTCGAAAAAAATGCCGAAAAAAAAATTTCAAAAAATATTTTCGAAAAAAGTTTCGAAAAAAAAATTTTCGAAAAAAATTTCGAAAAAAATTCCAATTGAAAATTGTAGAAGAAAAATTTTGAAAAAAGAATTTGGAAAAAAAAAATTCGAGAAAACATTTTCTAAAAAAAATTTAACTATAAAAATTTACAAAAAACATTCGAAAAAAAATTTTCAAAAAGAATTTTCGAGAAAACATTTCGGAGAAATTTCTATAAAAAAAAATTTTTTAAAATTTTTTTCGAAACTGTCGAAAAAACATTTTCGAATAAAAAGGCCAAAAAAAATTTGGCAAAAAAAATTCGCAAAAAAAATTTCCAAACATAATATTCCCAAAAAAACTCAAAAAAAGAATTTGAAACAAAATTTTCCAAAGAAAATTTCCAAAAAAAAATTTCAAAAGAAAATTTCCGAAAAATATTTCGGAAAAATATTTCCGAATGAAACTTTCTAATAAATGTTTACGTATAAATATTTTCAAAAAAAAATTTCGAAAAAAAATTTAAAAAAAAAATTTTCCAAACAATGTCGAAAAAAAATTTTCGAAAAAAAAATTTCGAAATATCTTTCAAAAAAAAAACCAAAAAAAAATTTCCAAAAAAAATTTTCGAAAAATATTTCCGATTGAAAATTTTCTAATAAATGTTTACGTATAAATATTTTCAAAATAAAATTTCCAAAAAAAATTTTCGAAAAAATGTTCGAAAATAATTTTCCAAAATAATTTTCAAAATAAAATTCTCGAATATAAATTCTTTCGTAAATTTTCGAAGAAAAAATTCGAAAAAAATTTCCAAAAAAAATGTTCGAAACAAATTTTCGAAAATAATTTTAAAAAATAAATTTTCGTAACAAATTGTCGAAAAAAATGCGGAAAAAAAATTTCAAAAAATATTTTCGAAAAAAGTTTCGAAAAATAATTTTCGAAAAAAAATTTTCCAAATAAAAATTTCGAAAAAAAATTTTCGAAAATTTTTTTTGAAAGATACGGTATAAAAATTGTCGAAAAAAAATTTCGAAAAGAAAAATTCGAAAAAAAATTACAAGAAATTTCGAAAAAAAAATTTCAAAAAAAATTTCCGAAAAAAAATTATGGAAAAAAAAATATTTGAAAAAAATTTCGAAAAAAAATTTTCGAAAAAAACTTTTTAAAAAAATTCCGAATAAAAATTTTAGAAGAAAAATTTTGAAAAAAAATTTTCGAAAAAAAAAATTCGAGATAACATTTTCTATAAAAAATTTAACTATAAAAATTTACAAAAAACATTCGAAAAAAAATTTTCAAAAAGAATTTTGGAAAAAAATTTTTTAAAAATTTTTTCGAAACTCGAAAAACATTTTCGAAAAAAAGGCAAAAAAAATTTCGCAAAAAAATATTCGCAAAAAAAATTTCCAAACAAGATATTCCCAAAAAAACTTTAAAAAAAAAAATTTGAAACAAAATTTTCCAAAGAAAATTTCCTTAAAAAAATTTCAAAAGAAAATTTCCGAAAAATATTTCCGAATGAAAATTTTCTAATAAATGTTTACGTATAAATATTTTCAAAAAAAAATTTCGAAAAAAAATTTTCAAAAAAAAATTTTCGATAAAAAAAATTTGAAAAAAGTTTCGAAAAAAAAATTTCCGATTAAAATTTACAAAAAACCTTCGAAAAAAAATTTCAAAAAAAATCTTGGAAAAAGAATTTTCGAGAAAAAATTTCGGAGGAAATTTTCCAAAAACAAATTTTCAAAAAAATTTTTCCAAACAATGTCGAAAAAAAATTTTCGAAAAAAAAATTTCGTAATATCTTTCCAAAAAAAATTTCCAAAAAAAAATTTCAAAAAAAAATTTTCGATAAATATTTCCGATTGAAAATTTTCTAATAAATGTTTACGTATAAATATTTTCAAAATAAAATTTCGAAAAAAAATTTCCAAAAAAAATTTTCGAAAAAATATGTTCGAAAATAATTTTCCAAAATAATTTTCTAAATAAAATTCTCGAATATAAATTCTTTCGAAAATTAAGTATCGAAAATTTTCGAAAAAAAAATTCGAAAAAAATTTCCAAAGAAAATGTTCGGAAACAAATTATCGAAAATAATTTTCAAAAAAAATTTTCGTAACAAATTGTCGAAAAAAATGCCGAAAAAAAAATTTCAAAAAATATTTTCGAAAAAAGTTTCGAAAAATAATTTTCGAAAAAAATTTTTCCAAATAAAATTTCGAAAAAAAATTTCGAAAAAAATTTCAAAAAAAAATTTTCGAAAATTTTTTTTGAAAGAAACGGTATAAAAATTGTAGAAAATACATTTTCGAAAAGAAAAATTCGAAAAAAATTTTCAAGAAATTTTCGAAAAGTAATTTTTGAAAAAACATTCTCAAAAAAATATTTTTGAAATAAAATTTTGGAATGAAATTTTAGAGAAAAAATTTTCGAAAAATAAATTTTCGGAAAAAACTCGAAAAAATTTTTTTTTGGAAATTTCCGAAAAAAATTTTTCGAAAAAATAATTTTTCGGAAAAAAATTTTCGTGAAAAAAATTTTCGTGAAAAAAATTTTTTGAAGTTTTTTGGAAAAAAATTTAAAATTTTTCCGAATATAATCTTTCAGAAAACGTTTCAGAAAAAAATTTTTCGGAGAAATATATTTCCAAAATAAATTTGTCGGAAAATTATTTCGGAAAAAAAGTTTTTGAAAAATATTTTGTAAAAAAGAATGTTCCCAAAAAAAATTTTTTTTTCGTAAAAACCTTTCGGTAAAAAAATTTTCGGGAAAAAGAATTATTAGAAAAGAAATTTTCCTGAAAAATATTATCTGGAAAAAATCTGGAAAATTATGTGTAATATTTTGGGGAAGATTTTTCTGAAAAAAATTTTAAAGAAAAAATTTTTTGAAAAAAATGATTTTTGGGATAATAATTTATGGAAAAATAAATATCGAATAATAAATTATTCAGGAAAAAAAATTTCCGAAAATAATTTTTCGAAAAAAAAATTTCGAAGAAAATTTTTTCGGAAAAATTTTTTTCGGTCCTTCTCGTCTCTCTTTCTTCTCTTTTTCTTCCCGTCCTTCCCCTTTATCCTTCTCATTTTTCTTCTGCTTCTTTTTCTCTTTTTTTATTCTCTTTCATCTCCTTCTTATTCATCCTTCCTCTTCTCTCCTCATTTCATCTCTTTTGTCTCCTCCTTTCTTCTCCTTCTCATTCCTTGTCTTTCTTCTCCTCGTTCTACTCTTTCTTCCCATCCTTCACCTTTCTTTTCTCCTATTCCTTCTTTCTTCTTCTCTTCTCCTTATCTTTATCATCTTTGTTCTTCTCCTTTCTCCCCTTCTCTTTCTTCTCCTTTCGTCTTCTCTTTTCTCTTTACTTTCTCTTTCTCCTTCGCCTTTCTTCTTCCCTTTATTCTTTCTTCTTTTCCTTCTGTTTTTCTCCTTCTCTTTCTTCTCCTTTTCTTTCCCACAGCTTCCTTCTCCTACATTCTCCTTATCTTTCTTCTCCACTTTCTTCTCTGTCTTCTTCTCTTTTCTTCTCTTTCTTATTTTTCTCTTTCTTCTCCTCCTTTTCCCCTTCCTCCTTTCTTCTCATTCATTTTCTTTCTTTTCTTCCTCCTTTGCTCTTTCTTCTCCTATTTCTTCTACTTTTCCTTCCTTCACCTTCTGCTTTCATCCGTTATCTTTCCTCTCATTCTTCTTCTCCTCTTTCTTCTCCTTTCATCTTCTTTCCTCCTTTCTTCTCCTCCTTCCTTCTCTTCTCTTCTCGTTTTTTTCTCCCCTTCCCCTCTTTCTTCTCCCCTATCTTCTCTTCATTCTTATTTTCCTCTCTTTCTTCTCTTCTATTCTCCTCTTCTTTCCTTCTCCTTTCTTCTCTTTCTTCTCCTCTCTTCTTTCTTATTCTCCTTTCTTATCATTCTCTTTGTTCTCCTCCGTTCTTCTCTTTCTTCTGTAGCATGTTTTTCTTCTCCGATTTCTTCTTTCTCCTTTCTATTCCTCCTTCTACTCTTTCTTCACCTTCACTTTCCTCCTCTCTTTCTTGTTCTCCTTCTAACTCTTCTTTCTTCTCCTCCTACTCTTATCCTTCCCTTTCATCTTTTTTCACCTCTTCCTTCTCTTCACCTCTTCCTTCTCTTTCTTTTCCTTCTTTCTTCGCCATGTCTTTTCCTTCTCTCTTCTTCTCTTTTCTCTATCTTCTCATTCTCTTTCTTTCTTCACATTTCTTCTCCTTCATCTTCTCTTTCTTTTCCTTTCAACGTCTTTTCTCCTTCCTCTTTTTTATCCTCTTTCTTCTCCTACTCTTCTCCTTGTTCCTTTTCTTCTCCTTCTCTTTCTTCTCATTCTCTTTCATCTCCTTCGCCTTTCTTCTTTCTTTCTACTCCTTTCTCCCCTCCTTTCCTCCTACTCTCCCCCCCCACTTACTCTCCTCTCTTGTTCTTCTCTTTCTCCTTTCCTCTTTCTTCTCTTCTCATTTTTTCTCATTCTTCTCCTTTCTTCTTCTTTCACCTTCTCCTTTTCCTTCTCCTCCTACTCTACACATTCTTCTCCTGTTTCTTCTTCTCATTCTTCTACTTCTCTGTATTCTCTTTCTTCTCTTTTTTCTTCTCTTCTTCTTTTTCTCTTCTTCTACTCTTTCTTCTGCTCTTTTTTCTTCACTTCTTCTCTTTCTCCTCCTTTCTTCATCTCTTTTTTCTTCTCCTTCGCCTTCTCTTTCTTACTTTCTACTCCTAATTCTTCTATTTCTCCTACTTTTTCTTCTCCTTCACATTGTTCCTCTCTTTCTTGTTCTTCTCTTTCTCCCCTTCATCTCTTTCTTGTTCTCTTTCTCTTCTCTTCTCCTTCATATTCTTCTCCTTTCTTCTTCACCTCTTTCTTCATCTTCTCTTTCTCCTTTTCCTTCTTTCTTCGTCACCTCTTTCTCCTTCTCCTTTCTTATCCTCTTTATTCTCTATCTCTTCTAACTTCTCATTCTTTCTTTCTTCTCCACTCTCATCTTCTCTTTCTTCTTCTCCTTCTTCTTCTCCTTATCTTTCTTCTCCTCTTAATTTATCTCATTTCTTCTCCTCCTTTACTTTTTCTTCGTCTTTTCTTCTCTTTCTTTTCCTTTCTTCTTTCTTCTCTTTTTTCTCCTACTCTTTCTCCTTTCCTCTCCTCTTCTTCTCTTTCTTCACCTCCTCCTTACTTCTTTTCCTTCTTCTCTTTCTTATCCTCCTTTCTTTTCTTCTTTCTTCTCATTATCTTTATTCTCCTTCGCCTTTCTTCTTCCTTCTACTCCTTCCCCCCTTTCTTCTCCTACTCATTCTTCTACTCCACTTACTTCCTCTCTTTCTTCTTCTTCTCTTTCTTCTCCTACTTTCTTCTCCTTCCCCTTTCTTCTCCTCATACTTCTTTCTTATCCTTCCCTTTCTTCTTCTCTATCTCCTTTTTCTTCTCCGTCGCCTTTATCTTCTCCTTTCTACTTTCTTCTATTTTTTCTCCTATTTCTCCTACTCTTTCTTCCTCACATTTTTCCTCTTTCTTGTTCTCTTTCTTCTCCTTCTTTATTTTCCTCTTGCTTCTCCTTTATTCACCTTCTCTTTCTTCTCCCTTTTCTTCTCCTCTTCTATTTCTTCTCCTCCTTACTTCTACATTCTTCTCTTCTCTTCCTTTATTCTCTTCCCTTCTCTTTCTTCTCCATTTTCTTCTCCTTTTTTCTTATTTCTTCTTATCCTGTTCTTCAGTTTCGTCTTTTTCTTCACCTTTCTTATCTTTCTTCTCCCTACCTTTTCTGCTTCTCCTCTCCTCTTGCTTCTCATTTCTTCTCCACATTCTTCTCCTTCGCTCTTTCTTCTCTTCATTCTCCTACTCTTTCTTCTTCTCCTTCTCTTTCTTCTCATTTCTTCTTTCCCTCTTTTCTTCTTCTTCTCCTTTCTTCTCCACTTTGGTCTCCTCATTCTTCTCATCCTTTCTTCTCCTCCAACTTTCTTCTCCTCCAACTTTCTTCTCCTTCTCCTTCCTTCTGCCGTCTTCCTCTTCTTTCTTCTCCTCTTTCATCTCTTTTCTTCTCCTCTTTCTTCTCCTTCTCCTTTCTTCTCATCCATTAGGGTTAAATGGAAGAGGGGACCATATGGTCTCAATTTCGCCCTGAAAATAAAGCACTTATCTATCTATCCATATTCTCTTCTTTCTTCTTCTATTTCTTCCTCTTTCTCCTTTCTTCTTCTTTCTTCTCCTTTCTCGTCTTTCTTCTCCTGTTCCTTCTTTCTTCTTCTCCTTACCATTCGCTTTCTCCTTCTCTTTCTCCTTTCTCCTTCTCTTCTCCTTTCTTATTCTCTTTATTCTTCCCCTTCCCTTCACCTTTCTTCTTTTCTCCATTCTTCTCTTCCTTTCATCTCGTTCATCTCCTTCACTTTCTTCTCCTACTCTTTCTTCTCTTTCTACTCCACCTTTCTTCTTATCCTTCTCTTTCTTCTTTTTCTCCTTTCTTCTCTTCCTTCTTTCTTCTTCGTTTCTCCTTCGCCTTTCTTCTACTCTTCTTCTTTCTACTCCTTTCCCCTCTTTCTCCTACTTTCTTCTCTTCCTTCACTTTCTTCCTCTCATGTTTTCAATTTCTCCTCCTTTCTTCTCCTCTTCCTTCTACTCTTTTTTCTCCTCCAAATCTTTCTTCTTCTCTATCATCTCTCTCTTGCTTCTCATTTCTTCTCTTTCTTTTTCTCCTTTATTTTCCTACTCTTTCTTCTCTTCTTCTCTTTCTTCTTCACCTCTTTCTTCGTCTTTTTCTTCTTTCTTCCTCTTCTAATATTTCTTCTCTTTTCCTCTTCTTCTCTTTCTTCCCCTTCTCTTTCCTCTACTCTTTCTCCTCCATTCTTCTCTCCTACTCCTTTCTTCTCTTCTCATTCTTTCTTTCTCCTTCTCCTTTCTTCTCTTTACCCTTTCTTCTCTTCTCATTTCTTCCCCCTTTCTCCTCTTCTCCTTTCCTCTCTTTCGTCTTTTCTCCTTTCTTCTCCTTCGCTTTCTCCTCCTCCTACTCTTCTTTTTCTTCTCTCCTCTTCCTTCTTTCTTCTACTCTTCCTTCTACTCTATCTACTCCTACTCTTTCTTCTCCTCTTTCTCCTTTTCCTCTTACTTCTCCTCCTCCTCCTGTTTCTTCTCTTTGTATCTCGTTATTTCTGTTTCTTCATTTTCTGCTACTTCTTTTTCTCCTTCTCCTTCGTCTACTTCTCCTGTTACTTCGCTTTCTTCTTCTTTGTTCTCTTTGTTCACCTTTCTTCTTCTTTACCTTCACTTTCTCCTTTGCCTTTCTTCTCTTTCTCCTTCTTTTTCCCCTATGTTCGTCTCCTTTCTTCTTTTTGTCTTTACTTTCTCTTTCTCCTCTTTGTTCTCCTTTCTTCTTTACCTTCTCTTTCTCCTCCTCCGCATTTCTTCTTTTCTCTTACTCTCTACTCTTTCTCCTCCTCCACTACTCATACTCTTTCTTCTTCGCTTTCTTACTCTCCTCTTTCTTGTTCTTCTCTTTCTCCTTTTTTCTCCTCTGTCTTCTTTCTCCTCTGTCTTCTTTCTTCTCATTCTCTTTCTTCTCTTCCTCATTTCGTCTCTTTCTTCTCCTCCTCCTCCCTCTCCTCTTTTCCTTCTCCTCTTATCCATTCCTCTCTTCTCCTTTCTTCTTCTTTTCTCTTTCATCTCTTTTTTTCTCGTTTTCTTCTCCCCTTTCTTCTTCTCCTTCTACTTCTCTTTTTTCTCCCTCTACTTTCTTCTCCTACTCCTATCCACTCCTCTTTTTTCTCCTTTCTTCTGTCTTCTCTTCCTTCTTACTTATCATTCTTCTCCTCTTTCTTCTTTTTCTTCTCCGTCTCCTTATCTTTCTTCTCCACCTCCTTTCTTCTTATTTTCTTCTCTTTCTTCTTCTCTTCCTCCTTCTCTTTCGTCTCTTCCTTTTTTCCTTTCTCGTTTCTTCTTTTATCCTTTCTTCTCCTTATTCTCCTTTCTTCTTCTATCTTCCCTTTCTTCTTTTCCTTCTCTTTCTTCTGCTTCGCCTTCTCCTTTTTTTCCTCCTTTGTATACCTCCTCCTCCACTTTCTTCTCCTACTCTTTCTTCTTCACCTTTCTCCTCTCTTCCTTGTTTTCCGCTTTCTCTTCTCCTTCTCGTTCTTCTCCTTTCTTCACTTCTTTTTTCTTTCTTTTCCTTTTTTCTTCGTCACCTCTTTCTCCTTTCTTCTCCCTCTCTATCTTCTCATTCTCTTTCTTCTCCTCTTTCTCATTCCTTCTCCTTATCTTTCTTCTCCTTCTTCCCCTTCCTCTCCTCCTTTCTTCTTCTCCTCATTCTTCTCCTTCGGTTGCATCCCCTTTCTATTCCTTCTCTTTCTTCTTCTCCTTCTCTTTCTTCTCCTTTTTCTTCTTTACATACTCTTTCCTCTCCGCCTACTTCGCCCTCTCTTTCTTCTCATTCTCTATTTTCTTCTTTCGTCTTCTTTTTTCCCGTCTTCTCCTTTCACCTTCCTTCTCCTTTCTTCCCCTCCGACTCTTTCTCCTCATTATTTCATCTCCTTTTTCTTCTTCTCATTCGCCTTTCTTCTTTCTATTTTTCTCCTATTTCTCCTCCTACTCTTTCTACAAATTCTTCCTCTCTTTCTTCCGTTTCCTTCTCTTTCTTCCACTCCTTCACTTTCTTCTCTTACTCTTTTTTCTCCTTTCTTCTTTTTCTCCTCCCCTTTCTCTTTCTTCTGCTACTTTCTTTAGACCCGAGGTAACCTCAGGGCACCTTCATAGACCCTAGGCACCCTCAGGGCACCTTCATAGACCCTAGGCACCCTCAGGGCACCTTCATAGACCCGAGGTACCCTCAGGGCACCTTCATAGACCCTAGGCACCCTCAGGGTACCTTCATAGACCCTAGGTACCCTCAAGGCACCTTCATAGACCCTCTGCACCCTCAGGGCACCTTCATAGACCCTAGGCACCCTCAGGGCACCTTCATAGATCCTAGGCACCCTCAGGGCAGCTTCATAGACCCTAGGCACCTTCAAAGACCCTAGGCACCTTCAAAGACCCTAGGTACCCTCAGGGCACCTTCATAGACCCTAAGCACCCTCATGGCACCTTCATAGACCCTAGGCACCCTCAGGGCACCTTCATAGACCCTAGGCACCCTCATGGCACCTTCATAGACCCTAGGCACCCTCAGGGCACCTTCATAGACCCTAGGCACCCTCAGGGAACCTTCATAGACCCTAGGCACCCTCAGGGAACCTTCATAGACCCTAGGCACCCTCAGAGCACCTTCCCCCCCCCCCCATGCCCCCCCATACCCACCCAAATTACACATCAAACGGTACAATATTTACACAATTGCTTTCCAATTACAAAAGAATCAGTTTTGATGTATCCTGAAAACTCTGGTGTTCATGGTGTCAACAAGCAGGAAGAGGCCCGCAGAATAGCAAGACGATGAAGTGGCAGAAATGTTGCAAGAAAGTGATTCAGAAGAAAGTCTGCTGGTGTCTGATAGTGACAGTGATGATGCTATTGACGAGCACACTCAAATTGATTCGATGGAGCCTGATGAATTTGAACAAGAAGAAGATCATGTGTTAAATTCCACATGGGACTATGGAAAATTACCAAGGTAGGAAAGAAAAATTCATAGGTAGTCATGGTTCTCAAAATGGTGCTAAAGAACTTAGAAAAATTGTGGATTCACCAGAATTGGCAATGTCTCTTAAAATTCAGTACCACACAGACTGTGTCAGGATGTTAAAATTGAACAGAAAAAATGTTCCTAAATACGTAAAAGAAAAAAATTAAAGGAGAAATTGTGGAACACAGTGGTCTGGTGTCAGCGATAAAGTGGTGCGACAAAAAAATGTCTGTACGATTTCCACTTTCCATAAGGATGATAACATGGTAGTAAATGTAAAAGGGAAAGACAAAATAAAGTCAATTTACTATTAGATTACATATGGGTGGGAAAGATTTGAAGGATCAGCTCCTGCAGGGTTACCTTATCGAGAGAAAAAGATTGAATAAACAGTATATTAAGTTGTTCTGTAGGCTTCTAAATGGTGCAATATTAAATTCCATGATCATTTATTGAGAGAATATAGGTGTTAAAATTGATCATTTGACATTTACAGCACAGCTGGTGGAAGGTTTGTTGTTAAAATACAGCATCACTGGAAAAAAGTACCTGGTCACCATTCAATGGGCAACACTTATACACCTAACCACAAGACATTTCATCAAAAAAATTCCTCCAACACAGAATAAAGCTCGTCCACAAAAATGATGTGCCTTGTGTATGAAGCATGGATGCAGAAGAGACACTGTGTATTGGTGTGAAAAGTGTGAGGTTGGATTGTTTTGAGGATTATCATATGAAATTAAACTATTAGGGTAAATTGTATTTCATTTTGTATGCTTAAAAATGATAATTAACAAATCAATAAACTTATTTTAAAATTTCAATGAAATCCGATTAACTTTAATGTAGTTAGCGCATGTAAAGTAAATTCCTGAACAGCTTCAAATTTAAGGCAAAAATCCTCCATCCTGTGGGTATTTAAATAGATTTAAATCCTCCACGCCTCACAGTGGGACCAAAAGCCAGTAAACGTGGCCAAAACCCTAGATATGATTTATATGCTATGTTCATTGCTTTTATGGTTTATAATGGGCGGAACTAGAACTCTGAAGCATTGCTAGGAGATTTTGGTAGGGCAAGCGTATTGCCAGGGGCAAATGTCCATAGTTGCTCACCTTGTAGGTGCGCTGATTCGGTGTAGGGGTTCGGGATGGTCACTGAATGAAGAGAGAAACTTCCGAACAAACTAAGTTAGTTTATTATTCCTGATTTTCATTCAAACATAGGAATTGTGACAAAATTTATAAAAAATAATCAAGAATTGTGCCAAAATTTGTTAAAAATAATCATGTCACGCACATCGAATCGGTATCTCAATCATCTTCGTCTGAAATTTCAATATTTAGTTCGTCTTTCATATCATCCAAAAGCGCAATTACTTCGGCACTGAGGCTTCCGTTCTTTTTATTGGGTAGTGCTCTCTGGGATGAAATAACAGGGTCTGAAGATATTAACATTATATGTAGCAAATCTTCATTTGTTGCTACCCTTGACGTTTTCCTGCACCTCTTTTCCCTGTACCTCCTGAAATCTTTATTTCTCGCCTCTTGCGCTTCCTCACTTAGCACTCCAATTGGAAGTAACGCAACTGCGATCACATCTGATTAAGTACTTTATGTACGGAAGCGGGCATAGGATACCAAGGATACTCATTCACATAAAGTCTGGCTGTGTCTAAGGCATATTTATGAAATGAGTTGGGATTCACAGCAAAACCACATGACAGCGTTCTCAGAATTATATCGCATCTTAATATTAGGGTCTGATTGATGCCCGTAATGGAAGCAGACAGTTTTGGATTTTGAAAGAAACGGCGGGCTGTGTTGCCGTCATTAGTGTTTCCTTTCCCCTGTTTAACCACACCCACAAGCAAGCCCATCAATGACCTAAACTTATTCTTGATATCCAACTCCCTCGCATCAACTCTGTCTTTGGTATCTTTTTTCTTTTGCCATGATTTCGTTTCAAGTCTTGCAGCAACTTTAATGAGCCACTCGAAAAATCGAATATAGGCATGGAGGGTGGAAAGTCCGTATTGATATGCACTCCTGTCTACCTCTCTTGCCAACACTTTATCAATATTGTTCATATCATTAGGAGTAGCTCCACATATGTAGCACTTTTGAGCGGAGGCTGTGTCATTAACCACATTACACACTTTTCCGTCAACCATTGTCATGCACAATTCATGATGAACAATGACGTCTGGACTGCAATCTACCTTAGTCGGTGTAAGGGCTTCAATTTGTTCATCCATATTGGTTTTCTCCTTTATTATTAATTCTGTAGACTCCTTAATAAATTCCATTTTGACTGGTCTGCAGAATCTAGTGGAAGAGGGAAGTGGATTTTGCCAAACCACTACTTTTTCACAGCCGTGCTCGTCTTTCACATATAACTGGAGAGGCACTAAGCACGTAATAAACAAATCGCTGTCCGTGAACTCCCTATACTCACTCTGTTGTTTATAAAGTGAATGGTTACTGCTCCCATCCAAACCCCATTTTGACACTAAATGCAGTTTTTTCAACAAATGGGTTGATAGGCTTGATGTAACTGAATTCTGGAGCTGGACTATCCTACTAACTGTGAGGTCTAACAATGCCTGAAGCTTGACTTCAGCCTTACTCTCAGTTATAATGACTGAATTTTGGGGGGGATAACATTCCGCTTTTGCTAGTCTAACTCACTTGTATGAAGGGTACAAATCTACTCCTCTAACCTTGGCTTGAGATCTCAAGGTTTGATACGATTTTTTTGAGAGATGTCTCTATAATAAGAGAAAGAGCTTCATTCGGTGAATACGGTGAAATAACCTTTTCACTCTTAGCGGATCCCCAAGCTGCACGAATCTTCCCTGCGCGCGTGGGTATTGTCAGCAGCGCCTCAGTTAACAGCTTTGCTTCCTCCACCTTGCCATCTGATCGGAGGCTCATTTGAGTGGCGTACGTCAGGACACTTGTATCTGTGATTTCCGTAAGTTCTTGCACTTTCCTCCTCTTGCTCCGTTCACTACAGAAATCAAAGGACTTCCTGGGGCGCCCTCCTGAAAGACAGAAATAATTTATAATCGTGATCTTTATTCGCCTTTTATGTTTCCGAGAGCAAAATTTTTCATTCTATTAATTTTACCTTCAGAAGTGCCAGAATCTTCACAAGTAGATGAGGGAGCGCCTATCACAGAAATTGTGATACAGCTGTCCAGCCAATTCTGGTTTTTTTGAAGGAACTTCTCTTTTATCCTGCAACTCTCTTCCCACTTCTTTCGAACTTGCGCGTAGCGCTTACGAGCTTCCGATTTCATTTCCTGTCTCATTTCCACAGTCATATCTAGCACTAATAATCTTTCGATGTGTAGATCCACATGCTGGTATCGTGTATCCCAACTTTTAGATGACTTTTCCATTAATCTCCTAAAGAGATCACGCCTCGTTATTTCACAGGCCATGATACTGAACTTACAAAGAGATGTTGATAAGCTGTCTACGCGCGAATGAACTTGTCAAAAGAATGATACAATCAACAACAATACAAATTTTAATTACGAATATCCTTCGCTTTTTGACACAAAATATATACATTGTTGTTTTACCAGCTCTCTGTAAGAATGATTAGCTTTTACGAGAATTTGTTATTGTAAGACACAAATTATAGCTAATGATTTAATTTAATTTCGTAACTTAAATCTAAATAAATTAAAAAGTCGTCTTTGTAATGCCTTGCACGAAATCATGTGCTATTCTAATGGGTTATTGAAATGAAAGAAAAAGGTTTAAAATCAAGGCCTAAAACTTTTGAAAATTTTTATTTAATTTTTACGGTGCATTATATATTTCTGACGATTAAAGTCAATTATACTTTTAATTTTAAGTCTTATCCCCTCAAAACATGGTAAACGACCACATTACGACGCGGCGCCCGCTAGCTGGACTCCTGATCGCGCATGCACTCTGACCAAAAGGGAGCATTTTCTTGAAAAGTAGCAAATAGTAGCAGCTAAATTTTTTGGAGCAACGTGACAACACACCGTTCTTATGATATCATGAGGAAATTCAGCTTGGCCTCGTTTGGCTTTTTTTGTAGGTCTAACAGTATGAAGAGAAACATCTGAAAACGCATCCTATGACGAAATGTTTAGAATTGCATATTTGAATTTAGAATTCGATTATTATAATTTTCTTCCATCATCCACAAAGAACGTCTAAAGTCGTTATAAATCGAATTTTGTGCATTGTATGGCTGTTAGGTTTACTGGAAACGACAAACAGAAACGGAGTATACGTGCTATTTGGCAGAGTAGACACAAATAGACCATCTTCCTGAAGCCTTAGTCAGCCCCAATGGTGATATGTACTACGAATTCATGTGTTTTTGGTTACTTTGAGCATTACTCCTTGAGTTAGACAGTATGAGGTCTGTGGGGGATAACTTTCGCTCGGGGGGGTTTTGGCCACGCATACTGGCTTTTGGTCCCACTGTGCGCCTGAGGGGTTAACATCTTCAGCCAAAATCCTATATAGCAAACAGTATTTAGAGTAATGAATTATATGAAATATCCTGTTGGGATTTTCCATTAAAAGAACAATTATCTCGTGTTAAAGGGTAATATATTCAAAGCATAAATAAAAATATAGGAATTGATAAATAATATAACATTGTTTCCACTGTAAAACTGATTCGAATATAAAATTGAATTTAAATTACATTGGTAACTCCTATAGTATAAAAGGTGTTGCTTACCTGTTTTAAGATGTATTAAAGGCAAATTTTCTGTCCAGTGGCGAGGTGGCTCTTGCCGGCCGTCGTTATCGTTTCGTCTTCTGATTTCTGAAACCGATACTACTTCTATTAAATACCTCTAAAGTGGCTGATATGCAAGTTGGAAAAAAGGTCAGGGAAAGTTTGAAGCTTAAATTAAGAAAGGAAATTTATTTAAATCAGTACTTACTTTCGTAGGAACCAAAGATGATGGGTCAAGATGTCCTATTACTAGTAAGTTCAAGAGAAACTTCCATATAACCATGTCAAAATGACAGAAATCGTCTTGTCGCGGATTAGTACAAACATTTCTGAAAGGTCTTACAAATAGTAATGAAACACGAATAATTTTATTTCCGACTGAATCAAGACAATTTCACAGCCTTACGAGTAACATTATCGTTGCCTATAAACTTGAAATTGGAGAAAATACCACAATTGACATTCGAAATATTCTCGGTAAAATTCTCCTTAACCTTTCGAATGAAACACCCCCGACAGCCAGTCGAATGAGCATTGCCTTTGATCGGAAAAATTGAAGGGGCACATGCGCAAAAGCTCTTTTGAGCTTGACAGCGCTCAAACCAGCTTGAGCAGAAGCGGCGTAGCGGCCAAAATGCACTAAATTGCAAATTTATTTAGCGGATGCCTCAATTAGTGGTAGGAGTGGCAAGGTTTAGGGGTGTGCTGCAGCTGGCTCTGGCTGACTCGCGCGAGCCATTTGTTAATATTTTTTATGCTCGGCTAGTCGGTTGTTAAGCTAAGCATTCCACATCCTGAGATTAGTTACGCATCACGGTCTGATAATAATGGGACGCCAAAAGTTTAAGGGTTTTTTCTAGATCGTGTTACGCAGCAATTTATTACGTGAAAGACGCTAAGCAATTGTACATGTAATGTGCGGTCGCCCTGATTAGCCATGCCCTAGGGATGGCCCTGGCCACAGATGAGGAATCTCATAAAGTAACTGCTAAACATTTATGCTTATGAACAGAAAATCAGCTTTCAATTATAGTAAAGTCAGACCTTAAATTTATATTTTGAGTTTGATTTTGCACAATCAAAAAGTTCTGGTTGTTTTTGTATAAATTCAAAAAATCTGATGTGGCCAACACATGATATCTCCATATTTGGGGTATAGATATTTAAATTATTATGAATAGCATTATGAGGCAAAATTACCATTTCATATCGTAAAAGAATACAGTCGTCCTTATTGCCGTAAATTATATTTTGAATATGTTTACAGAATTCACCGCTACATGGTGGTGGCGCTGTATACTGGAAATTTACGAATAAGCAAAATATCTCCGAAATGGATGGTTCTACGAAAATTTGTTTCAAACAAAACTTGGAAGAAATATTATTCTCTACAACTTTGGTCCTCACAAAGATTACCGATAATGACGTTTTTAAGGAGATATTTGACGGAAACCGAAAAAAACCGATTATTTATAAATATTTCCTAAACAATAACTGCTACGGAAAATTGTTTCAAATAAAAGTTGTAGGAAATTACATTCTCTATAATACTTGTATCAATTTATATATATACACTAATGATGTTTTAATGGAGAAATATCAGAAAAACCGAATCGGGTTTCGAATAAACCTCGACTTCCTGTTAACCAGTATTGTCCAAAAACTAATCAGTTCTTTGTGCTTATGCTAAAGTGCTATATATGAAATTTGGCATTAATATGACAATTACTTTTTGAGTTAGAGTGCCCACAATCACATACATCCATCCACACACACACAGGCCCGGCGCATGCTTATCGGCTGCCTGTGTGCAGAACAAGTCGGCCGCCCACAAAGTTTCTATTACCCTTCACCCATTTATATTTCATGTATCGCCTAACTGTGGGGATTTCTCCTACTGTTGTTTTGATGTTGATTACATATTCCATATTTCTTTTTTTCTGTTTCCTGTATCCAACGGTTCTCGCGGCCTCACAACTCAATTACATATGTATAAGGCGATCTTTCGTTAATTTTTGGGGAAAGTTGCACCTGCACCATGAAACACCCTTAATGATAGGTTAGCTGCAAGTACCTTTATATTTAACATTTATGGGTAAAAATTGTAAACTGTTTTAGCAGCATATTTTTCGAATTAATCGACTTCATTATTTCCAAAAATCTATGCAAATATACAGAAGAACTAAATCACTTTCCACTATTTCCTAGAACACTTTACATCAGATAAAGATTCACAAGAATGGAGTAGACAATCACTTGAACCAAGTTCTTGAGGCTTACTGCGAGCAGAGGTCAAGAAGATTTAGTCGTGAGACACTAGACAGCCAGTTGGTGTAGAATGGACATACATTTTGTGTAAAAATGAGACACTTCCCCCAGAAGAGTTGTAAATAAATAGAGACACAATAGAGATCAATAACCTTCGTTTCGCTCAACCAGCATTGATGCCCCGGAGTTGCAGACATTCTGTTGCCTCTAATGCAGCATAGTAGTATGTAACACGTCTTTAATTTTGTAACTCACCTCGCCGCCTCACTGATTGAGAGGACGACCGAAAACGTTTTGGGTCAAAAGCAATTTGTCTTTGGACTCTTAAACACCCGTTGCACAGAGTGAGGTGATGCCTGAACTTAGTGGAAACGTAAAAATGAAGGTTGGCCGAATGGCGGAAAAAGTCTCTGCTTTCACTAGAGAGTTTTTCCCGTCGCTGAATTTCTCGACAGTTTTATATACATACATATGTATGTATATCACAAACAATTTTTGGCTCAAGAAGGAACTCTGTGGCCACCCCTAAATTTTGGCCAACCATGTGCAATGCCAGGCCTGCACACACACACCCACATCATTTCGAAAATAGTCTAAACGTGTTCTAGGGACCTCAAAACGTGTATTTCTGTTGAAATCTCGAAGTCGATTTTTTTCGTGATCACAATACTTAGTTTGCTAGATTTAGACAGAGGGACTAGGGCAAGGTAGAAAATACCTAGACATTTATTTCTAAAGAAGAGCAAGTTGCTCCAGGGTTTGAAGCATCAAATGACAGAATTGCTATTCTGTTTTGTTGAAGACAAGCCATCAACTACAAATACTCCCTAGGAGAAGCTATGCCCTGAAATTTTGATTGCTTTAAAATATTACCCAGCACTCAGGAGTAGGTTAAAAATAGTATTAACCTTGTAAATACAATTGGAGATGAGGGATTTAGTGACATGAAAGGAGAAGAGTATCAGGTTTTAATCTTTTCAATGCAGAGAAAACCTCATCTGTGGAGAAATAAACAGGAGCAAAAGAGCAATTCAAGTGTAAAGCTTGCTCATGAGTGTATGAGGATTTAACTGGTTTTTTCAATACTGAAGCAAAGTAATTTGAAAAAAGATTGGCCACATTGTGAGAATCGCATGCCGTAGTATTATTGTAAGAGATGGAGGAAGGGATGCGTCTACCACCCATCTTCTGCCTAATATGCCGCCAAAATCTTTTAAGGTTATCATTAATTGAAGAATCAATGTCCTCAAGATAAGCAGAATATTTCGCAAGTTGTAATTTTTGAAAAGCAGACCGATGAAAGGAAAATTCAACATAATTGCAATGTAATTTAGTCCTCTTCCATTTTCTAAATGCCCTGCTTTTCATCTTCAGCAATGAAACGAGTTCGCTGTCGTACCACAACGGATACAGCAGCGGGTTAACTTTGAGTTTAGGAATACGATCATAAATATAGGAGTCAAGTAAATCATAAAAGAGAACACAGCATTCATCGATGGATGAAGTAGCATGCAAAATAGTCCACGGACAATAAGATATTATCTCTGTGAGTAGAGAGATATCGGCTCTTTTCCAAATATATTTGACATGATGAGTTTTGGGGATCTTCTAACTGAAGCAACTTTAATTACTCACCATATTGGAGTATGATCTGAAGTAATTATCGGCTGGTCGATAATATTGGTGACCAAATGTAAAATTTGTAAGATTACCTTAAAAGGAGAAAACCAAGTCAAGAAAATTGTTCATATGGGTGGGAAAATCAACTAGTTGTTTCAAATGAAATTCATTAATCCAGTCGAGAATGGTATTAAATTGCACACCATTGGTGGGCAATGAAGGAAGGATTTTTTTATCAATGACTTGCCAAACTGTATTTCGTGCCGTTTTCCTTTATGCTGATGATTGTAAGATAGTTAAGCAAATGGACAATGCTGATGATGCTAATGATCTTCAAAATGATATAGACCGCTTTTTCCTGTGGTGTCAACAATGGCACTTATATCCTAATATTCCTAAGTATAAAGCGGTCTCGTTCTCTCTCAAGAAAACGATTATTTTGCACCCTTACAGCATTAATGGAACTCCACTCGAAAGAGCTGATACTTTTAAAGATCTTGGTGTAACACTAGACTCTAAATTAAACTTTAATGTCCACCTCAGGGAGATATGCTCCCGAGCATTTACACTGCTGGGTTTCATTAAACGTAATTAATATAACAATTTCTCCCTTTCTACCATAATATGGTTTTACACAACCTTAGTTCGTCCGACCTTAGAATATGCAAGTGTTATTTGGAACCCGGAGCACAAAACTAAAATCGATGCTGTTGAAAGAGTACAAAAAAGGTTTATTAAATGGTTGTGCTACAAGGAAATGTTGTTTACAACAGAGATGGCTACACTGACTTATGCAAACTGCTTGAAATTCATCCTTTGTGGCTAAGACGAAAAGTTTATGATGTCTCCTTTGCTCACAATGTGTTAAATGGTGTCATTGACCCGAGATTTTTAGTTGGACTACTTGGCCTTGTGGTTCCTTCCCGCAGAACTCAGCATATGCCTCTTCTGGCTGTGCCTTTCTCCAAAAAAATATTCACAAATATTCGACCATTCCTAGAGTAATCAAAGTTGCCGATGAACTTACTTGTTATATGGACTTTTTTAACGACACATTGTATACCTTAAAAAAGAAAGCCTATGAAATTTTTCAATAGACGATAACGCTTTGCTGTTATATTATTTTAATACCATTTGCTTACTGTTTATTTTTTGTAATTATTATTATCATTGTTGTGTTTTATGGCTGTATAGGTTGAGTATCCCCAATCCGAAATTCCGAAATCCATAACATTATATTAACTCGCTTCTCAGTCCTGAGTTTTTGAAATATCTTTGGATAATATGAACATAGTGCCGCCCAGTGATTTAGAAATGATGAAACTATTCAATATTGTCACGTCCATTAAGTGAAAAAACACCTTTTTAGTCCACTTCCATGTCCGTTGACTAATCAAATAGCTATTTGCCATTCGATCTCCCTTGTCTACAAATCGCATGCTTCGATTGTAGTCTTGAAAAATGGCTGGCTTTACAGCATTTCCATGTTCATCACAGAAATTACTATTTGCAGGTGGATTGTGCATGTTTGTTGGTAAATGTACGTCTCGTTTGTCTCTCTAAGCTACAGCCATCAAATCTTTTTTTACTTGAACACGTATATCACCCCTTTTTTGTTTCTGTATCTTTTCGTCGAACCTTTTCGGCATTCCTTTGCGATTGGGTCTAACAGTCCTGCAATAATAAATTTTTCATGTCTTCAGATCATCAAATAAGTGAGGAGATGAGAAGAAATTGTCCATAAAAAGTTTATGTCCAACGTGATACGAAGAAGAGGAAGCATTTAACATTATCAATTGAACAGAAAGTAAATCTGTTAAAGAAATTGGACAGTGGTGTAAACGCGAAACTTCTTGCAAAAGAGTTTGGGGTTGGAACTACCACCGTCTACGACCTGGAGAAAAAAAAGACAAATTTTTCAAGTTTTATGCTGAAAGTGATGAACAGAAGTTAATGAAAAATAGAAAAACATTGCATAAAGCTAAAAATAAAGATCTCGACTGTGTTTTGAAAGAGTGGATCCGTCAGCGTCGCAGTGAACATGTGCCACTTACCGGTCAAATGATTATGGAACAAGCAAAAGTATATCACAAGGAACAAAATTTTATTATTTCTTGACAACTGTTCTGCGCATCCTCCAACTGAATTACTCATCAAAAATAATGTTTATGCCCTGTACTTTCCTCCGAATGTGACTTCATTAATTCAGCCTTGTGACCAAGGCATTCTTAGATCTATGAAGTGTAAATATAAAAACTCCTTCTTGAAAAGCATGCTGGTGGCAGTCAACAGAGGCGTGGGTGTCAAAGGTTTCCAGAAGGAGTTTAACTTGAAGGATGCCGTTTATGCTGTTGCTAACGCTTGGAACACAGTGACTAAAGACACAGTTGTGCATGCATGGTACAACCTCTGGCCTGGGATTATGCTCAGTGATGATGTTAGAGAAACTGATGATTTTGAGAATAACATGATGTGTGATCTCCTCTCACATGCAAAAGAGGTTCCTTCAGAGACTGTCAAATAGCTAGAAAAGGTGGATATCGAAGAAGTCTTTAACATCGATAATGATGCTCCAGTTATTCATTCAATGACTGATGGTGAAATAGCTGAAATGGTTTTAAATCAAGGAGATCGTGGAGATAGTGACGATGAAGATGAAATTGTTAAAACTGCAGTAAAAATGCCTATAAACGACATGGTAAAAAAATGTGATGAACTCATTGGAGGACTGGAGCAGTGTGAATTTATTACAGAACAAGAAATAATGTAAATATATAAGATAAAAGAAAGACTTTTACAATAAAAACCTTTGGTAATGAGGCAAATGACAGTACAGGAAATATTAAAAAAGGCCATCCAACACGATGTCTCTTCTTCATCCCTGGAAGATTCAGTTCTTGGTCCATCAACCTCTTTAGATGTTCTTTCTCAAGATGGTAAATAAATATACATATTTACATTGTTTGTTCCATTTTTATTCATGTTTTTTATGTCAAATAAAAAGGAATTTTTCTGAAAGTCTGAATTTTTTCTCAATTCTCTTCAACTCCACCATATCATGTATTCCAAAATCCGGAAAAATCCAAAATCCGAAACAATCTTGGTCCCAAGCATTTCGGATTAGGGATACTCAACCTGTATATGTAATTGGGGAAACCTGTTTGTACTAAATAAATTATTATTATTATTATTATTAAGAGCTTACAGCCTTACTCTAACACTACATACTTCCATTATTTTGAGATGAAAACTCAAGAAGCAGTCCTTAAACTTTTGTCTATTATTAATTGACTTTCTATGTAGAAACACCTAAATTGAATAATTAATCATCTAAAGAAGTTTTTACACGGAAATACTAACATAGTGATTATGTCATTTATATGCACTATTATAGGTCATAAAAAGTAAGGGTAATAAATTCTACATTTCTCACCTTTCAGCAAGAGTAACGATCAAGGCTATCATGACTGAAGACAAGGCAGCAACCTTACAAATTCCTCTACAATAAGAAGATGAAATCAGATATGAGAAATTGGCCAAAAATAATAATAAGACTACATAGGAATTTTGCATTTCCTCAATATTTTAGATACTGTTATTTTGAAATTCATTTCTTGATTTTTTCATCATCAATCGCAATGGATAGAGCTTGTGATGAAGATGCACTTTGTTCAAAACGTGAAACTGATGATTCAGATAAAGATGGAACCAATGATGAGAAAAAGACCTACAACATAGGAGTGGGTAAAGAGTCATATCATGGTGTATTATACCAGTTGAGACTTCTTATTCTGTTCATGCTAAGGGGAACCAGCCAATCGCATTCCTTCAAGTTGGCCACAGAACAGAAGGAGGCATCTAAATTCGATGACCTCATTTTTCGCAGCACTAACGAGAAAAACCAAACCACCTGTCGTTTTCTTCAGGCAAAGCATCGGTCTGACAGCAATAAGAAGATCACACTATCAGGTTTGCTTTTGACTGGAAAAGGGGACTTTAGTTTATCAAAGTATTTTGATTCTTTCTTAGAAATTAAGGAGAACTTTAAGGGCGGGGATATAGAAATAAGAGATTTGCTCATCTGCAGCAATATAGGGTTCAAAGAAGGTGATCAAAAAGGAGATTTTAAACTTTCAGGAATTTTTGAACACAGAAAGAATGACGTAGGTGAGGAAGTAGAAGATGACTTACTGCAGACTAAATTGCTTCATTTCAAGAGAGATTTCCATGGAAGAGAAAAGTGGATTGCTCACTTAAAGGAAAATTATAAAGGCAATATGGAAATGGTTGAAGATGACATAAATACGTGGAGAAGAGTTTTTGCCTTACGAGCAGTTTTCGAGGAACAAATTAAGCTCGTAAACCGAGGGATTACTGTACGTTGATGAACAGCTGACAGCGTCGCTTTTGCTATTTAAATTTGTTATCCCATGGGTGCAAGTTGTGTATCGTTACTTTACTGCTCTTCGTAAACAAACTATAAACCCTCATCACATAAGTACTACATTTTTAGCTTTAACCATCCATTGCAACGAACGTAATGTAAAAAAATATAGCATATTTAAGCATTGTTGGACTTACACAGTTTTCAACTTACACGGCGACCTTTGGAATGAATTAACAGTGTAAGTTGGAGACTTACTGTATATATTAAGTTGTCCTGATAAGTTGTAGCACTAGTTTTTGATATAATGATGTTTTTATAAAATTAGATGGCTTATATAGAAATGACGTGAAATAACAATAACAATTTTCCCCAAACTGAAGCCTCTAAAATATTTAATCCATAAAATAAGGGAATCTGAAAAAAAAAATTAAATCCACAAAATAATTTGAATCTGCAAAATAAATTTTGTTTCAGAAAAGAATCTCAATCCGCAAGATACATCTGAATGCTCAAAAAATTTGAATATGCTAAGGACATTTGTTTCCACAAAAAAATAAATTTGAATCAGCAAAAAATTTAATCTGAATAAATTGAATATGCAAAAAAATGAATCCTAAAAAAAATTGAATTATCAAAAAAAATTTAATCCGCAAAAAATGAAAATTGAAAATAATTGAAACCAAAAAATTTGTGGCCGAAAAAAAATTTGAATCAGCAAAATAATTTGAATCTGTAAAAAAATTGGTCAGCAAAAAGATTTGAACCCGCAAATTTTGAAGAAAACATTTAAATCGGCACTGGTATCTAACATGGCCACACCACGTAGTTCTACATTTCTCCGCTTGATGGCACTACTTATGCATGTTGATCTGCCTTCTATGAACTTCATATTTTGGCCATTACGTGGCACTGTGTGCATTACTGGAAATGTCTGCGATGTTTCTACGTTCTCATTCCCGGCAGATTGGGAGTTCCCTGAGTCTAGAGTTTGCCACAACCCAACCATTACCTTGAAACCCTTACGTGCGGCAATAGTGCTGTTACAATAATGCCTGGCATTAAATTTATAATGGGTGCCTTAAATGGAACCTATCCCTCAGTCCCGGTTTGCAAGCTACATTGGCTTGCAAGCTTTTTTATAGCAATTACGTTTGGCAAAAAATTCATAACAAGTGCCTGGAATAGAACCTATCCCTCAGTCCCAGTTTGCAAGCTAAATAGGCTTGCAAGCTTTTTTATAACAAACACGTTCTGCCAAAATGTTATAACTGTTGACTAAAATGGAACCTATCCCTCAGTCCGGATTTGCAAGCTAAATTTGCTCCATTTGTGGCACAACAGTCAAGCGAGATATTTCACACCTTAGTAACAATTCTCCTTCGCAAATAACAAAAGAGTAGCAAAAAATGCAGTGTCGCGTGCACTCAGGGAACTACCAATCTGCTGGGAATAGGAACGTAGAAACATCACAGACATTTCCAATAATGCACACAGTGCCACATAATGGCCAAAATACGAAGTTCTTAGAAGGCAGACCAGAACACATAAGTACTAACATCTAGTGGGGAAACGTAGAACTACGTAGTGTGGTATTGTTAAGTTACCAGTACCTTTAAATCATCAAAAGAATTAAAACCTCAAAATAAATGATTGCCCAAAAAATGATCCTCAGAAAATGTGACCCCGAAAAAAAAATAGAATCTACAAAAAAATATGGAATATGCAAAAAAAATTGAATCTGCAAAAGAAAAATTGAATCCTTAAAGAAAATTTTTAGTATCAAAAAATATTTAAATCAGAAAAAAATTGAATCTGAAAAAAAATTGAATTGGATTAAAATTTTGAATATTTAAAAAAATTTAAATCAGCAGAAAGTTAAATCCACAAAAGAATCAAAACTCAAATTAACTGAATCCCCAAAAAATGATACGCAAAAAATTTGAATCCAAATAAAAATTTGAATTATTATTGAAATTTAAATCCACAAATATATTGAATCCAAAAAGAAATTTGAATACAAAAAAATTTTGAATCCGCAAAAAAATATCAAATCCGAAAAACACAAAATCGGCCAAAAATTGAACCCGAATTAAATTTGATACTGAAAAAATTAATCTGCAAAAAATATTAAATCCGCAGAAATTTGAAATCTCAAAAAATTCGATTCCACAAAAAATTTGAATCTGCAAAATTATTTGAATCCATTAAGAAAATGAAACCTTGTATTATAAAAAAACTTTGAACTCACAAAACGAAAATTTGAATTCTCAAAAAATTATAATCCTAAAAAATATATTAAATCAGAAAATAATTGCATCAGTGAAAAGACCTGAATCATCAAAAGATTTGACTCCGCAATTAAAATTAAATCCGCAAATACATTTGAATCCGCAAATAACGCTTGAATCTGCAGAAAAGATTTGAATCCTCGACAACATTTGAATGTTCAAAAAATTTGAACATTCAGTAATTTTGAATTTGCAAAAAAATTGAATCCACAACAAAATGAATTCTCAAAAAATTAAATTTTCAAAAATAATATGAATCCGCAATAAATGAAATTTGAAAAAAATATAACTGCAAAAAATTGACGAAAAAATTTTGATTCCTCAAAAAATTAAATCCTCAAAAGAATTGGAACTTCAAAAATAATGATTCCCTAAAGAATGACCCGAAAAAAATTTGAAACCGCAAAAAAATTGAATCCCCAAAGAAAATATATAGTGTTGAAAAAAATTTGACTTCGGAAAAAAACTAATCCGTAAAAAATGTTGAATCCGCAAATATGTGATCCTAAAAAAAGAAACTTGAATACTTAAAATGATTTAAAAAATTGAATTATCAAAAAAAATTTGAATCCGCAAAAAATGATTAAAAAAATTGAAACTGCAAACATTCGTAACTGGAAAAAAAAATTTGTATCCACAAAACAATTTGGATCCTCAAAGAATTAAATCCTCAAAATTAATGAATCCCCAAATATGATGCAGAAAATATTGAATCTGAAAAAACTGAATCTGCAAATAACTTTTAAATACACAGGAAAGATTTGAATCCGATACAAATTTGAATCCTTGACAAAATTTGAATGTTCAAAAAATTTGATTCCGCAAAAAAATTGAAAATGGAGAAATTGAATCCGAAAAGAATTGAAATTTCAAAAAAATTTGAATGTGCAAAAAATGAAAATCGAAAAAAATTGAAACCGCAAAAATTTATGACCGAAAAAAAATTTGAATCCTCAAAAGAATTACCTCAAAATAAATAAAAATTAAGCCCGCAAAAAATATTGAATGCAAAAAAAATTGAATCTGCAAAAAATTTGAATCAAAAAATAAGGGTATCCGAAAAAATTAAATCAGCAAAATCATTTGAATCTGCAGAATAAATTTGTTTCAGTTAAAAATCTCAATCCTCAAAAGACGTTTGAATGCATGATGGACATTTGATTCCACAAAAAAATAAATTTGAATCAGCAAAAAATTGATTCGGAAAAAAAATTAAATGCGATAAAATGAATCCTAAAAAAATTGAATTATCAAAAGAAATTTAATCAGCAAAAAATGAAAACTGAAATAAAATGGAAACCACAAAAATTTGAACCCGAAAAATAATTTGAGTCAGTAAAAAATTGGTCAGCAAAAGGATTTGATTCCTCAAAAATTTAAATCATCAAAAGAATTAAAACCTCAAAATAAACGATTCAACAAAAAATGATCTGCAAAACAAGTATTGAATATGCAATAAAAATGAATCCATAAAAAAAACTTGAATCCGAAAAAAAATATAATGTACTTAAAATGATTTACTGCAAAAGAAATTCGAATCCCCAAAAAATATTGAATCCAGAAAAAATTGAATCCGAAAAAACAAAAAGAAATTTGAATACGTAAAAAAATTTTATTCTGCAAAAGTATTGGAAACTGTTAAGGAAATAAATAGTTGAATTCACAAAAAACTTTGAATCTGGATAATATTAAAATTTGAATACATGAAAAATTTAATGTGATAAATCATTTGAATCAGCAAAAAAATCAAATCCACCAAAGAATTAAATCCACCAAAGAATTAAATCCGCAAAAAAGTGAATCCCCAAAAAAATGAATCCACAAAAAATTTAAATGGACAAAAAATTTGAATCTGCAGTAAAATATGAATCCACAAAAAAATTTTGAATCCTGAAAAAACTTGAATATGCAAAAAAAATTGATCTGAAAACAAATTGAATCCACAGACAAATATGAATTGGAAAATACCTTTGAAGCCACAGAAAAGTTGAAACAAATTTAGACTGGTTTGCATCTCTGACTGGCATAATAATCCAAATAGATGAGTTTCTCAAAATAGTGACATATGAAAAAAAAATTGGTCAAAGAATATGTCCAGTTGATAGCTCATTATTGGACAGAGAAAACCTTTTTGTTGATGGTGACCAGACTAAGATTCATCCTGTTGAACTAGTGCGTCAATTCATGGAGAATCATCTTCCCAGGTGAATACAAAAACAGCAGCTAAAAGCTGTTTCCTCTGCAACTAAAAGCCTGGCCTTTGTCTTCTAAGGAAATGGAAGGACCCATTTAATTAAATACCATTATGACAAACTTGCAGCCATTCATCACTAAAGAAAGCCCTAAAGAAAGTAAAGATAGGTTAACCCTCGAACGTGCATGCCCTTTTCTGTTACACGACCGAGCATGCGGTGTACTTTGTCTATGACATATTTTTTACAAAATAACTCTTGCGTTTGAAGGAATTAATGGTTTATTCTTATCAAAATGATGTTTTATTTCTCATAACTATTACTCACAATGGTAATTCTTGATCAAACATAAATTGAGCTCCAATTAAAAATAATTTAATATTATAACAAAGAAATCTCAGATCCGTTACAAAATTACCATTATTAATCTTAAGTACTGTCTTCAGCATTACATGTATCACAAATATACGTCACTTTGACATGCTTCTTGCAACAAAATTGATTGCAAGAATCACATTTAATGGTTGTGTCTACATTTTTCCCTCTACCGCACAGTACACATCTTCCACGCTATTTTTTTCCCGAGTCCTGGTATGTAATTTCTCTTTCAATGGGTTCTCGATATTTTGAAAGTAGTAGTTTCACATATGACGGTAGAGAATTTATTTTTGCTCTATCTTTGAGATAGGGCTTCATCAATGAAAATTCCTTCAAAAACTTTCTTCTTGCTTGTCTTGGATTGTCAGCATTACAAAAATATAGTACTTGCACATTTACCCTTGCTACATCCATTAGTGAGAAGAACACTGCCAATGACCACCGTCGTGAAATACGAGCTACAGAATATGTATTACACATTTGATCTACGGGGTCTACTCCACACTTTCTAATGTTGTAGTCCAATATAATTGTTGGTTTATGGGTTTCATCATCAATTTCTGTGTCATGATGCATTGTTCATAGTGTCATTACTGCCTTATTCTTTTTCGGCACGTAAGACAAATGTTTTATCCTTTTGAAATCCAAAGAGACATGAGTCAACTTCACGATTTCTATTAGCTTGGAATTCCACTGGTATCTCCTTGTTTTTTCGCAAAGTGCCAATACATGTAATCTTCTTTTCTTGTAGAGAACTGGCCAGAGGATAGCTGGAATACCAATTATCAAAAGTAATGTTCCTATTTGTCCCTACAATGTCACAAATCAATCTATGCACAACATCCTCCGGCTTATTGGATTCAAAGTATGGCCCAAATTCTTGTTTTCCACAGTAAACTTCTAGATTACTAGTGAAAAATGTCTTTGAATCGCAAAGCGCGTAAATCTTTATCCCATATTTAGCTGGCTTGTTAGGAATATATTGTATGTCACTACATCGACTGCAAAAAGTCTCAAATTTTTCATCGATTGTTACAAATTCACCAACATTGTATGTATTTCTACAATTCTTCACGAAATTATCCAGAAAGGGACGCACGGCTGCTAATATATCAGTTTTTCTTCTGATAACTCTTGTGTCCTTATCGTCAAATCTAAGACATCTTAACAGGAACAAAAATCTTTTATAGCTCATGCAAGCTCTAAGAACCGGCATTCCTGTTCCATCTGCATTCCAAAGTTCCTCAACATTAATGCGTTGCCCTTTTTTAATGCCTATAAGATAAAGTAACCCTAATAAAGCCAATATTTCCTCTATTGCTGTTTCTTTTGCATCTCTGTCCCTCGAATATTGTACTGTCAGTCGCTTCCTCCGTATATAAAAATTCGTATATTTCACTATATCATCTATCATGCTAATATCAAATATTCTATGAAATGAGGAAATTACATCTGTGATTCCTCTTGCTGTGTGCTTAGGGCCAGGCAATATCTTCACAATATTTTCTCTTCTGGTTTTGGATTTCTTTGAAAAGTCTGATTTCCTCCGCTTACAAACATTATCTCTCCCAATAAAATATTCATTATTCACAGAATCTTTACCTTCCGAACATTTTGACTCATCTGCAGAAGATGTCAGACAACTCTGCTCACATTCACTATCATGTTTGCTTTGGGTAATTATTTCCTTTTCTTCATCAGATTCATCCCTGTCTATTGCCTCCTCTTCTTGCAATTCTTCACATAATAATCTCTCAATTTCTTCATTTCTCATATAACAGATCCTGAAGTAATGAATATAAAAGTGAAGAATATAAAATTAATAATAATATAATGCTTATAATAAATCATCTCATCATAGAGATATTTCGTCTTACATTTAAAAAATTTTTTAAAAATATTTGACTCTTCCAGCATCTCAAAGTGCACTGGAAATTGAAACTGCAACTTTACAGGTATATGTATAAACATAAAGAATATAACTTACATGGCAAGGCGTGCAGCATACTCAGTATAACAAAAATCACTCTTTCAATCTCTCTAATAGATGACGATAGAGCAGCACTTTGAAAAGTGACACCTTTATCAAAAAAACAAAACAAAAACAACAAAATGAGTTAAAGAATACACGAAGATCAACAGGGATTAGGCATGTACACTTTTGCCCAATTCGAATTAATGAAACTGGTTATTGTATACACAGCTGCATCTGTTTGAAGAACGAAAATAAAGCAAACATAGACTTACACGACCAGGTGCGCAGCGTATTCTGTACGCCAGAGATGACTTCCACTATAATCGCTCCGATTTTAAATGTTGCTACAGCTCTTTGAATTGTGACACTTTTCTCAAATGGAAGTCAGAATGACACTGAAGGAATACATGTCTGAATGATGTCTAGAACACAAAGCAGTGTTGCCAGATTGAAAAGTAAAACTGGCATACTTTATACACCAGCGCACCCGCTCGAAGGTTAACAGCAAAACTGTCTTTCAGAAATAACATATAAGTCTCACTTTTTTAATGCGGGCCCCCAAATATGTCTCATTCCTTGATGGTATAGAAGTTTTTATTAAACAGAAAGAGTATGAATTAAATATTTTATTTAAATTTGAGGATTTCAGTTAATTGTTTTCATGCACACTAAACAAGTTCACAAGAAAACTTTTAAAAATTATTGTACAATGTTTATGTACAGCTATTAGATCTCCAAATGTATTTCACAACTTTAATACTTGCACAAAAAACCACATTTTAACAGTATAAATTAAAAACTTAAATACAAATAAAAACAAATAAATTATTCCTTGTTAACAAATATGCATAAGATATGGCAGCCAAAAGCTACCAATTTCTTATGGTGACCAGTAAGCATTACAATGTTGAATATCATTACTGACTTGATAAATAATAATTACAATATAATTTTTCCAATTTGATCTACCCTGACAGGCAATCAAAAAGTTCGGTAATATGAATTTTTTGTCAAAATAAATCATTTTCATACTTTGCACAGCCAAATTAGCTGATGTACGTGATAATAAAAACCACTGAGCAGTAACTATTATTGTTATGTAAAAATAATTGCTCAGAAGCTTCACTTTAATCATGGCAATACTAACACAATCATTGAAATACTTGTAAAAGGAAACCTGAAATTTTAACTAGACTCCACCAGTTTATTTGTTCCTTTTCTAAATAATATATGTGTGTGTGTGTATATATATATATATATAAATGTTCGTGGTAATTACTATTTAGCAAACAAGACTTTAAATTAGTCTTACTGCCCTGTTAAAAAAAACTGAAGTCAATCAAAAACAACACGATGGGGGTAATAATTATAAGTGTAATAAAAAACTACACTTTTTTCTTGTGACTTCACTCACACGCACACATGCACATATCCACACAAGCGCACTGCAATATGGGTTCACAGGAGTCCAGCTCTTGAAACAGAAGAATAATTCAATACAAAGAAGAGCATTTGAATTCAATGAGATCCATCCTAGTGCCACTCACTCCCAAGGTTTAGTTTTTCCCATATCACATAAAATACTCATCTTCCCAAAACATAAAGAGTTTGTTCTCTCTAATGACGGCCACTTGCTACTCAAAAGGGTTCTCTCCGAATGCTTCTTCGAGATTCACAAATAATGGAATTAACTTAAGTTTACTTCATTGGCAAGTGCTTCTGAGCACGAGATAGTATTCCTTATTAAAACTACTTAAAAACTTGCACTCATGATTTCAATACAAGCAGATTACCTTCAAAAAGGTAGAAATAACCTCAGGAAAATGGCCAAAACTGCAGTCAATTTCCTTTGATAGTTAAAAGATGTGGTGAGAAGTTAAAACTGGTACATCCAGTTCTGAGGAAAGGAGTTTTAAAGATTCATAAAACAAGAACATAAGGATTAATTTTATCTCCAATGCATTCCTTCCTAATCCTCTACATTTCCTTAGGGTACAGCAAGAATTGAAAAAATAAAATAAACATGTCTTTGGAAGCACAAATTCATTAAGCTCCATCTTCTATTTCTTTCGTTTCCTTCAATAACCAATTCATTATCCTTTAACGGCCATTTAATAATGCAACAAGAGACTCATTTGAAGGCAAACTTGTGTCTGATAAAGCTCTAACTAATGTTCCTTTTCTGCACCAACCCTAATTTATCTCCAATAGATTCCTGTTTTTTCAGCTCATTAAAAATAATTTAGCATTAAATCAAACCCAGCATATCCCTTACAGCATTCCTTCCATCATTTAAAAATTAGCATCACTGTTAAGATTACATTAACATTATTTCCAAGTAAATGCTAAATTTTCAGATTTAAATTAGGAAATGTAATAAATGGATCAGTTACAAAAACACTTCCTAAGCTAGATACGGTAAGAAGCATAGAAGAAAAATGCTCTTTTGTCAACAGCGCTGAATAAAAAAGGTGATATTTTCAAAAAAGATGGCCAGTAACAATGACAGCCCTTTCCACTCACAATCCACATGGCTCTCTTGATTTTCCTAAATTGAACTCCTATGGCAAGTTATTTATTTACCTTTAAGCCCTACACTTTAACTACTATGCCATATATGGGATCCTAACTCTCATAACTGGATGAACCTCCTCCTTGGTCATGACCAGATGGACTTGGAGGAGTGCTAGGATTGCTGCTGTTATTCGAAGCAATTGAATGCCTTGGACTGGCTCCAGCACTTTGGCTCTGGTCCTAAAAGTATTCGTCCATGAGAAAAATTTTTAAATTAAAAAATTGTAATAATTGAATATATTCAAAAGTAAATTTACGGCAAAAGTACTGGTTTAAATATTTATTCTAAAATACAGAATTCAAAAAAGGGAGATTCAGCTTATATTAGGGGAAATACACTATATAATTTTTTCAGATTAGTGAAAGTTGTTCTTCAATGAAAAAAGAAGCAGAACTAAGTAACCCACCTTCGAGGTCTCATGAAGAGAGGCCATGCTACCGGCAACACTTCCTGACTGGCGCTGTGACTCTCCTGCACTTTCAAACCCACTAGAAGCACCAACACCAGCACCTTCAGGTGAGCGAGGCAGGGACGGAGGGGTTACAGCAGGTCGAGTTGGCCCACCTGTTCTCCTTAATGATGAAGATGTAGAGCCTGCAACAAAATTGAACTTATGCAAGTAGAGAAAACTTTGTAAGATAGCAATTTATCTACCTCACATTAATTTTCCAACATACACACTTTAATTCAGATGACTTGCTTTAAACATACCAACAATTTACATTTTAAACATTTTTCAATTCTGATCAAACTAAAGCTACTTTGAAAAATTTACCATTTTGCACAGAGTACGACTGAAGTGGTATCCTAGGTACATGACCAGAGAGCCTACGAGCCTCAGAAAGTGGAGTTGTAGTCGATGAGGAATGTGGAGGGTGCCGAGGGGCAGGACCAAGTTTCGGGGCCGAGGGATGGAATACCTAAAGCATAAATGTATATAACATTAAATAATATAACTTAAAGGAGAATAAATCCAGCTGATGAAAGTAACAATATAATAATTGTATGCTATAAACCACAAGTTATTACAGTATATAGAATTAGCTACTCATAGAAGACAATAATGAATACAGCAATTTTTGAAAACAGTACACCCATGCAAAAAATTGCTTCTTAAAACAATATACCTAAATGGTTACAATGGACCATGGTAAACATGTCAAGTCTCTCACAGAATCAAGCTAATAATAATTCTAAAATATTATTTGTACTGAGTGATGGAACTCCTTTATACTAATAAATACCTGTTACAATGAACAGACTAAACCACTAGTGGAGTTAACGGTACTTATGCCAGTTAGCAGCATGACGTGCATCTTTTAAAAGATTATAAGGAGCAGTTGCCAAAACAGAAAAATAAACTATTGAGATTTATATTATTAAAGTTAATTATGGAAGATAATTTTTCCCAGGTTTATTATGGAAGATAATTTTTCCCAGGTTTAACATATGAAGATTCTGAACAGGAACAGAATGAAAGCAAGCCTAAATGGCTTGAGTGAAGAACATTTGGACTTAAACCCCCCTCTAACAGTTGACCATTTTGCCTATTTTTAAAACTCCTCATTTTTTTAAACATGCCCTTCCATGAATTGATTGTTCAACAAATTCGCTCTTGATGAATTTGTCTGTTACCAAAGATGCTTACCTTGGACAGACCTTGTTTCAGGAAGGGGAAACAGTGACGAAGCTGACTTTTAAAAAAATCTCAGATGCCAACTTATTCCGGCACAAATTTATTTTTCCCCCTCCAAACTGGCCCAAAAACAATGCTGCACATGGTACCCGAGGGTGAGGGGTTACATGAGTAAAAGTAAATATAGGGGACGCCCAAGATTCGACAGGGATGCATTCCTGAAAACATGGTCAAATCTCTAACAGTCGAATGTCGAGCGCTGTTTCCCCATAAAATTAAATGTTATTATTAGGGGATGCGTACCAGCATCTCAGGAGAAAATTATTAAGTTCCATCTCATACTACATGAAGTTAAAATAACATTACTAAAGTGCTAAGAATACAATATTAAATCATTAAAAACCATAAAATAATTGAAGACTATAGAAAAACAAATTATCTATAATATATTTTGAAGCGTGCGTTTGTGTGTTTGTTCATGGAACTCTTCCTAAACAATAAAAGCTAGAATAACCAAATTTGGTATGATTCTTCCTTACATCCTAACTTAGTGAATGGTCAAGGTTTGGTCAACCGGGATTAATCAGTGCTGCCAATATAGGGGATTAACATTTTTCCATAAGATAACACGTATGAATCCATTTCTTGACTTGCAAGGTATTCTTCCTTCAAGCATAAAAATATGTAAATATGGACCGATTTTTTTCTTTTCTGCTTTATTCGACGAATAAAACTATACTATCTTATTCCTGCGAAGTTTACATGTTACACGGTCGAAGTTTTCAGAAATACGTTATTTGATTCGAAATTTTGTGGATTTTTCGTACCCCTCCCGGGCGTTGCCAAGGCGGCTGTCATTGTTACCTCCGATTCAATTAGCTTCAATGAAGCTTATAAATAGATGAAAGTTTAGCGTTATTTGCTTCGCACTTTTGTTCAAGCAATGAAACGATTGATGTTTATGGATAGCAACGTAAATAGATACTGATTATTATTCAGGAAGCGTTTATTGATGAAGGTAATTGAACATTCTTTCGTCTATTGAATACTGGAATCTTACATTTTTTGTATGTAAAATCATTATATTCTACATTGTAATGTTTATTAACGTAAAATAGGTCACATACCTGGTGTACATTTACCGGAGTCAGTGTTCAATCATGGACAACTGTACGTTGCTTTTTCACGGGTTTCTTGCTTACAAGACATAAAAGTAAATATTTCAGCGAGGCATAATTACACAAGAAATGAATTTGGCGAAAGTAATATGATAGGAAATAAAATTACCGTTATATTTGAATGCAATACGTTCGGAAACAGATTGTTACAAGCAAATATGATTAATTGTTAAGAAAAGCTAATTGTAAGTTAAAAAGTATCTACTATATATTTTAAAGAGTTTGTATGTTGTGCTGTAGTAGCTTCACTAAATCCGTTGAAATTCAACAGGAAATTCTGCTAGTATAAAAATATTTTCATACCGGAAATATTTTTCAACTGTGATTACGGGACTTGGTTTATTAATTGAGAAGTTGTAAAATTTTTGATGGAAGAAGAGGGAATGTTGGCTAGGAGAATGGATAAAATAGTTTCAACTCTTCAGCTTCAATAATATATTTTTTATTAGAAAAGGTAATAAGGAAAAACCAGACATCCTCTACCGCAGTGACGCCTGCCACACTGGTCAACACTAGCACAAATGACAGTTATTACATCTTTGTTTTCACTGTTACTGAATTCATGAACTATTGCTTGAAATTACTTTTTGAAACAAGTCTTTCTTTCCATAAATTTTCTTTCAATTTCTTTTAAACATAAATTTCAAAAAAAGAAAACTTGCAAAAGTTCCCTGAAAAAAATCGGCTGAGAGAGAGTATGCGACTCCAACCCCAAATGAATGCAAAGGATACTCCCAAAGATTTCATTAGTTCTTCTGTTTGTAAACAAGAAAGATGCTTTGACAGCAAAAGAAATCTAATAAGCAGAGGCCCTATAGAGATAAATTCTTGGTCTGCTAGCAGGGATAGATGTTGGAGTTAGCTGATGGACTTAACCCAAACATTAGAATTAGCCTAACTGAAAATTCATTGGTAGATGCCTTTCTAAGTGCATCCTAAAAATATTCCTTTTTATTTAATGGAAAATTCAATTGATCCTTCGAACGGAATCACACAAACTTATGTAATTATATGTTGTCCCAAATTTGACCAATCGGCTAGGTCGAATAGGTAAGTTTCGATTGGTCAGAAGTCGAGGTCAGATTATGATGTATAACGGTCAAATTCTCAAGTTAGTCGAATGTCGAACGGTCAAATCTCAGACATCATCTGTAGCGCATTCACATTGAAAAAATAATAAGTAAACATAATTGTTAGCTGTTGCTATGGATAACAAAATAGCATATTAACTCATGTACCCTGCATACCTTTTTACCAAAATGTTGGTAAAAAAAGAGATTGAGTGTCATACGTGAAATTTCTGAACAAGTTTTAAAAATTGTTTCAATAGTAAATTTACTACAGTATGCTTGCATCTGTTTATACTTGCAGAAGACGAACAATTATATGAAGTATACACATCTATATGACCAAGCAAACGTTTAGGGTACAAATGCACGGTTTATACTGCCGTTGGTGCATCTTCAAAATTGAGATGATATAATCTAATATATAAAAATGAATGTGTGTGTATCATAATTTTAAGACTCAAAAACTACAGATCGTAGAAGCAAGAGAAAGATATCATTTTAACCGAAATAACAAGTATGGCGGTAAAGTTTTCATATCGATTTGATTGACCTGTCTAATTTAAAAAACATTTTCATTTTCTCCATTTGAATAACATAGGGACGAGTGCAGCTTATTTTTCATTTGAATTTTAAAATTACTTAAAAACATGGTATGAATTTGAGACTTAAATGGTTCTACGAAGAAAAGAACAAAGTTTATTTTTATTGAAGACAGAATCCGAATCCTGATCGAATTAGCATAAAAACGCATTCAGAATCAATAAAATACGTGATTTTATCAGTTTTATTACAATACACATTATAAGCTACCATGACAACTCCCATTGTTATCGAAATTAAGAGTTCAATGCATTTATAGGGGAAAAATTTTAACGTAATATCGTTTGTCAATTTCTGTGTACGATTTCAATTTGTTTACATGGAAACCAAATATTTTTTTGTTTTTAATTGAATTATCTTCTAATCTACCATATAAAGGAGAATGTTTGTAAGTTTAGGGGCGAGAATTTATAATGTATGAAAGAGCGACCTGTACGGATGTCGAATGTACGGATGTTGAGGACTGCCTGTACTAAACTAGAGCGATTTGGTGCCCCTGGCATATAGACCTGCCACCGTTATCCAAATTTCCTAACCCCCCTTTTTTTAGAGAGACAGTTCTTCATTTTTTTCCAGGTCATCACTGATTATATATTATTATACATTATATGCATTCAAACATTAAGATCCTTCAGTGCGTACCACATGTTTTTTCATATGTAGATCAAAATTACCGTATCTGCCCGAATAGAAGCCGACCCCCCAAAAATTTTTACAACTTTTTTGGCAAAAATGTAAATTTTGTAGATTTTATGCTGAAGTGTGCCGGGCATTCATGCACATCTTAGAATACATTATTCAAGATGGAAGAAATGTGTGGGAAATGGTTTAGTTGTTGACATTTTGAAATGTTACTCTAATTAATAATTTTGCGTTGCTGAATAATGGTCCACATTCAGTGACAATAATTTCATTCATCTTCATTTTCACAAAAGGTCGAATATAGTAACTGTGATCTCGCCAAGATATTTTTTCATCCGTCTATTTCCATGAAATTAGCATATACCTTGCCTTAAGAAACTGCATTTTTATAATTATACATGTTCCATGTAAAGTTTTACCGAAATTCAAACAGTTGAGCGTTCAAAGCCGTCAACGCATTTTGCGTAATCGTCAATTTACACAAGCGATCTCGCCAAGATATTTTTTCATCCAACTCTATTTCCAATGAAATTAGCATATACATTGCCTTAAGAAACTGCATTTTTATAATTATACACGTTCCATGTAAAGTTTTACCGAAATTCAAACAGTTGAGCATTCAAGCCGTCAACGCATTTTGCATAATCGTCAATTTACGCAAGCGATCTCGCCAAGATATTTTTATATATATTCATCGTAGGTCAAATATTTGCTTTACGAAAAATATAGTACTATCATTTGCACGCGAAGGCAATGAGAGACTTCGAGATTTAACCATAACCCAAATTTTCCTCGGACTCGCATTTAAGCCGAGGGGTGATTTTTTCATGATAGATTTTGATAAAAAACATCGGCTTGTATTCGGGCAGATATGGTATATAATTTTTTGATGTGTAGCATTATTGTTTTATTATTATTTATAATGATATGTTAATATGGTAAATTAATATCGTAATAAAGTAATTGTCGAAAATTATAGATTTAATAAATATAAATCATCAAAAACATTCTTTACGATCCAATGATGCCAAAGAAGCATGAATCATATTTCTAATTCCATTTTTCAAATGTTTTCTGCCTTAGGAGATATTTTTTGTGTTAGAGCCATGACATTTACAGGGGAAAAGAGTGAAATTGGCCACCAGACGATGCAATATTATGCAACACTGCTGAAATATCACAATATTTAGGATACTTTAGGAAAGTTGATTAGTGCAAAATTTAAAAAATCATACGATATTAGACTGTGGTCGCACTGTGCATAAGATGTCACAATATTTAGGATACTTTAGGAAAGTTGATTAGTGCAAAATTTAAAAAATCATACGATATTAGACTGTGGTCGCACTGTGCATAAGATGTCACAATATTTAGGATACTTTAGGAAAGTTGATTAGTGCGAAATTTAAAAAATCATACGATATTAGACTGTGGTCACACTGTGCATAAGATATCTATAGTTAAAAAAAATTTTAATTTGAAATAAAATCCGCATAATAACAAATCCACGTTGGCTGGGGCTGTGTTAAACGGGGCTCACATGTAGTTTTAATTTTTAATTAAATGCATCTCATCGTGAAACATGGCTAAAATCAATTAGTTATGATGATTTTCAAACATTAATTTCAACCCGTAAGATTACTTAGTGCTATTCAGTGCATGTTAAACCCAAAGACAACGGGTGAAACCTGCAGAGGTGGCAACCGTAGTCACGCACGAAATCCAAAACACTTCTATCTCCTGTCATCTATGAACGGGACCTTCCCTACGTGGATGGGGAGTTTTTCAGCATAGAGTCTAATGAGTAAATATTGGAAGGTTAGGAACAAAAAAGTTCAAACACTTGCTTGGTGGCATAAATAGGCATATACTTCATAGAATTCAACATCTTTTGCGAATATAAATGTAGATGCAAGCATATTGTGGAGAATTTACTATCGATACAATTTATATAACCAGTTCAGAAATTCTCGCGTAAGACTCCTTTTTTCACTGGCATTCCGGGAAAAAAAGGTGCGCAGGGTACATGAGTAAATACCAGGTGTGACAATAAAGTTCCCAGAATTTCCCTGTAAAAGCTGTATTTAATTACCTACTCACTAAATGTTGCTGTCACCTTCGAAGTAGTCTCCTTGGGCAGCAATACACTTTGAGTCGGTCTTTCCACTGTTCAAAACATTTCTGGAACTCGTTTTCTGGAATGCTCTTAACCACTCAACTGGGTAGTTTTTTTTATCAAGTCCCACCCACAGTGGGTAATTAAATTGATAAAGTTAAATATCATCCAGTTTCCGCAAATATAAAACAGCGTAACTGATAAAAATGCTTCTCTTAGAATTCTCTTTCAATTCTCAGAAGCAAACTGAGCCTTCCATATACATTTGTTTTTCACATATACCATTAGGATTACTAGCAGGAAAAACATTCATAAATAGCAGGATTACCCTGTAGACAAAAGTGCATGCAGAGAAAAGTGTGAGTTTTCGCAAGGGAGTGTGAAAAAACCCCGAGTGTCATAAACAGTCATTGAAGAAGTGTCATAAACGGTCATTGAAGAAGTGGCGTACACGGAAATGCAACCCGCAATGCATATACAGAGCTCCCTTATGAAGACCTGCTTCTCAAAGAAAAAGGAAGACAAGGCCATCTGTGGTAGGTAGGACGAAACTAGAAGAACTCATCTATAAGTGCGAGATGCTACGGGACGGAAAATCCCAGCATACCCATAGCAATCAGCATTAAAAATGCCATGACGTCTAAATCCATCATACCCAACAACGGTGCGTCCGGCCATGACGTCTATATATGGCATACCCAGATGAGTGGTTAAGGATGGTCATCGCATGTCTCTGAATGTCAGTGATGTCTGAAAATCTTTGGCCCTTCAATGCGGTCCTCAGTTTTGAGAAGAGTTAAAAGTCACATGGAGCCAAATCTGGCAAATATGGTGGATGGTCCAATTTTGTGATCGATTTTTTGGCCAAAAACTCCCGGACAGCAAGCGCCTCATAAGGAGGGGCGTTGTCATGATGCAAGATACAAGCATCAGGCCAAAGTTCAGGTCTTTTCCAATGAACAGCCTCATGTAACCTCGTCAATATTTCCAAATAACAATGCTGGTTCACTGTTTGACCTTGTTTGAGAAATTCAAAGTGAACAATGCCCTTGTGGTCAAAGAAAAAAATCAGCATTGTCTTCACCTGAGCTCGTGACATGCATGCCTTCTTCGGTCTCGGTGACAATGATGTTTTCCATTGCATATTGAAAGCACCATGATTCATCACCGGTGATAACTCTATCCAAAAAGTTGTTTTCTTCATTCAACTCACGAGAGAGATCAGAACAAACATCAATCCACTACTGTTTCTGTTTGGCAGACAAAATTCGTGGCACCATCTTTGCTGAAACTTTCCTCATTTCCAAATCTTGTCAAAATCTTCCTCACAGTTTCTCTGTCTAAATTCAGTTCTTCTGCCATCATTTGCACACTCAATCGTCTGTCTGAATGAACCAATTTCTGCACTCTATTCACATTTTCATCTGTCCTATGAGTTTTTGGACATCCAGTTCTTTCATCGTCTTTCATGTCCTCCCGACCCTCTTTAAATTGTTTATGCCACACATAGACACTTGACTTTTTCATTGCATCAGCATCATAAACCATTCTTAACATCTGCAGAGTTTCACTCGCGATTTTACCTAACTTTGCAGAAAACTTGATGTTAATGCGTTGCTCCAACAACCGATCACTCATTTTTCTGCTAGGACCAAAATACACGCTTCTATAAACACTGCCACTGCTTCCTTACTACTGCCTTATTTCCTTTACCACCACACCAGACGCAAGCACAGACATGTGGCAATATGTCGCTGGCTAGCTATTTCTCGCTCGTTACTCGACGAGACATGTGTGGACATTCCCAGAACTTTATTATCACACCTCATACAGTATTATACAATATAAAAATAGCTCAATATATTGCACAATAATGATGTCATACAAGTATTTTGTCCAATATACTTGAACCTGTACAACTACCTTTAGAGTGCCCATAAAATTCTTTATCATACACAAACATCATCAAGAAAATAGTCATATGTACTCAGAGGACCTCAAAATGTGTATTTCCGTTGAAATCACGAGTTCAATTTTTTTCCCGAATACAAAACTTTCTCCTATACTACCTATGGAGAGAGTAAAAATTGTGACTTAAATTAGGGTATTTACAGTATATTTAGCAAACTAAGTGTTAAATGCCAACAATGGATTAAAATACTACAGTTAGAGTGCAAGACAACTAGCAATTTCCCAGTCACATTACTAAAAACCAAAATTAATCCCATAAATAAATATTATCATCATCAAAATAATACAGAACTCATCCACTTTTTCCAATCTGTTATGCCTTATTGTTAAGCAAAATGAAATTGGTATTGAGATCACTTATTTTAAGTTGTATAACTTATATTTAAAAAGAAAAGAAAATTACCAACTAGTAACTTTCAGCTCCAAGTATAACAGGCTTATGAATGTAGAAAATGACTCAACGCTTTAAACTTACCCTCTGCTGAGCCGATGAGGCTGATGCACTTGGAGGTGGTGGCTGTGACTGATGCAAATGGTGTGGCTGCTGCTGCTGCATTGATGGTAAGAGGTTTGAAGTTGGATGGTGGTGGTGGTGGTGATGAGCAACATGCAGTGACGACTGTTGCATTTGTTGCTGGTCAGCAGTTTCTAGCGTTGTGGGAAGATCCAGCAACTGCTGCATTTTAATACCATCTCCAGGGCCCATGTGACTTATGTGATTGAAGTTCGTAGGTGCTGAGATCATTTTAGACCTGCGATCCGTCCTAAATTTAAATTTGCAATTATTAGGATGCTAGAGCTGTCACAGTTTCAACCAATGCCACATTTTAAATGATTACTCAATAAGCCACGAACAATTCAAATTGAAGAGCTTAACACATGCCTGGCAGGCTTTCATGATTTTGCACTCTAGTCGGAGAGCCTGTCTGTTGGGAGAGGAATATCATGTGGATGTTTGTTTTTCGAATAATAAAATCCTGACACTGGCTTATTCTACGGGAAAAACAAACATTTCCAATTCATCCACATCAAGCTCCTCCTATGTTTCAAGTGAATCGATTTTTTTTATAATGACTAAAACAGACATTCGAAGATTTTTTATGTTTTGATGTGTTTACAGCTTTATCACCCATGACTGTAAAGAATATTTACGGTTATGCAAAAGTTTTAGTCCTCTTTGGGAATTCATCCAAACAAGTTCTCAGCTATCCATTTCCAAGTTTTTCATAGTGTCTCCATTGTGTTATAATATTTTGTTGGCAAACAACCCTGTTATTTTGAGATAATTCAAAGTATGGTGTAATTCGAAGCTAAGAACAGTAGCCGGCAAACACCATAGGATTTTGGTACTTTCTGGTATGGATTATTCGAAATACGCCTACAATGAAATTCAAAGTCATGATCTACTCTGGTGACACACGAACAGTTGTTTAATTCAAAAGCTCTCAACCTTAATGTATGTGTAAGAGGAAGGTTTGCACACATGCCATCACATCATGTTTTTGTTCCTCATTTCTTGCACACGAAATACATATAGTCTCCCAAACAGTTGACTCCTTTTTACTTATTTAATAGTAGGATGATCAAACATCCCATTTTCGCTGGGACAGTCCCGTTTTTTTTAATCAAAAAAGCTATTTTGTACCATTTTGAAGTACATCGCAAATAAAATTCAGATTACCTGATAGTATAACTGATATTCCTATTAGAAATGTAGGACTCTTGGAAGCATGGAAGTTATCAAACGAACAACAAATGTTAATTACAGTCGCAATTGTCAGATTAGGAAATCTCAGGGTCATTGATAAATTTGAGGTGGCAAACCTGGTCTCAACATATAATATCCTGCCAGGGTTTTACCCCAACTTATTCCCTACGAGTTTCGTCGACGATGATGACGCTAGTTGGATTCTCTTTTGATTGTAAGCTTTGTCCAAGTATGGCATGCTCCAGACTGTAAGGACAGTTTGTATTTACCTTTTTCGCTATAGATTGTAATAGTGACAGATCCACCATTAAAAAAATGTGAAAATTCTGTCCAGTTTTTTCTTACAAGACGGGAAATGTTCCGTTCCGTTTACGGATTATTCGAAATACACACAATGAAATTCGAATTCATAGTAGGATGATCAAATGTCTCATTTTTTCCGGGACAGTACCATTTTTTTGATCAAAAAAGCCATTTTGTACAGTTTTGAAGCCCCCATCGCAAATAAAATTTAGATTATCTGATAGTATAGCTAATATTCCTAGTAGAAATGCAGGATTCTCGGAAACATGGAGGTTATCAAACGAACAACAAATGTTAATTACAGTCGCAATTGTCTTATTCCTGAGGCCATTCCTAGTCAGAAATGTCATGTGAACATGGGTCCAAATCTCAACGGTTACAAAGCTATTGGTATTTGAAATGTTTAATACTACTGTATACCCTTACTGCTGCAGCGAATGAAAGCTCGAGAGACTGCCGATGGGGAGGGGAGAAAGTCAGTCGGTCTCTTGCCATTGTCCTGGTCACATCGCTCCGAGCTCGACTGTGTTGCCAGATCTACCGCGTTTACGTCTTAGTGTTCGCATGCGACTTTCTTCAAGAGCGGATATCAGGCAAGAGCGTACTACTTTCCCGCGCCTCTCGAAAACTTCAAATGGTGGTGGAAGGGGAAAACGCCCTGATTGGCTATTCACTGCGCCACGGTCAAGCTTCATAAGAGTAGAAAATGGGTATAGTGACTGTTTAAAATGGCCACCATCAGCTTGGATCAGCCCCAGGCAACTTAAGGGTTTTTATAGGTTTAAGTTACACTCGTCTTTGTTGCTAGGTGTCACTGGGAGCGCTTCAAAATGAAAGTGGGGGAGGGGATGGGTCTGGGTTAAACCATTATAACGGTAAAAACAAGGCAGGTCTGAGCGTGGCCATTATGTTGAAAGATTTGAAAGTGAGAAGTAAGGTGTGTTCCGTGAGTGGATGTGAGGGACGCAGCGAGTGGACAAGAAAATTTTTTAATTTCCCGAGGACGGAAAAAGTGTAAGTTAATTTATATTAATGAATATTTTTCCTGTGAATGCTGAAGTGTTTCTGCAAGTTATAAGTGTAGTTTATAAATAGATACAACGGTTGTTTTCCGTGCGAATATTTTCATTTATAAGCGAAATTTAGAATTTTATTTATTCACTCCGCTTTGAGGAATTACGTTTAACTAAATGAAGAGATTTGTAAGGCGAACATATGTGTGTCATTGGTCTTTCCATTTGTTAAATATGTATAGGTGGTTTGTTCGAAATGTACATGAGTTTCGTCAATTAAATCGAGTGGAAAAGTTGCTGCCTAAATTATTACGATTTGTAAATTATAAATTACATGGTTTCAGCTTCAATGTGAATTATTGTATGCTCTTGGAGATTTGTTCCTTACATACTCTTTAGGACGTAGGAATTAAATCATTCTTTCCGTATTTGCTTTTAAAAAACTACATCGATTCTTCTAGTCTTTTTGCACTTACTATTAACCTCTCGAACTGTGAGAAACTATCTTTAATTTAATAGAAACTTTCACAGCATATGATAGAATACAAAGGGCAGGTAATGTGTATATTGACATTTGCAACATCCTTATATGAGATAAAAGGAAACTGAAAATTTCATGTGCAAACAAATGTGGTATGTTTCAAAGCAATAATTTAACTCCAAATATGACAGCAATTCCTAAAATGCATTTATTCCTGCTAATTGTCGTAATGTGATTAATTTGCATTTATAATTTCCACTGTGAAATATTTCTGTATTTCTATTCCTTGACCTTTTATAAAGAAATCAATAAAATGTTCGTGATTACCTTATAAATAAAACCGAGTGCACCTTTGCAATTATGTTAAGAATAACTAACTTAATGTGGGAGTATAATGGCACTATTTGTTCGATGGTACAATTTCCAATGCTTCTTAAATGAGACGGTTTTCCAGTTCTTTAAGAAATGTCATGAACCTTGCAGGTTTTTTTATCTTTCTGGTAATCTATGATTATTCATACCGATGAATGTCTTTATGTGCAGGTGGTTGGAATGGCTTTCATTCTGGCATATCCAAGATGTATATGAGCGTGGGGATGTGCAAGCAGTGGTTCACAAGGTGATGAGCTCCAGGCACTTCCCTGAGGCAGCTTTTCATTTTTATACTATTTGGTTACCTTGATATGATATTATGAACTTGTATATATGTCATGTGAAGGGTGTCACTGTTTATATGCTTGTATGAATTAACACATTTGAGATGTTGCAGTATGTACATACTTTTACACTTCCTGTGATTTCAAATTATCTAATATCAATGCTCTCATTAGCTTTGAGAGAAAGTACGATTATATATGCATTTTGTGGCATGAACTAGCACAATTCAGATAATGTGCAACCTTTTATTATTTAGTATGTACCTGCATACATCTTTTTTGTTAATTCATTGTTCATTATGTTCATATACATACATTTTATGTCTATGTTCAATTGCATATTTTCATGGTTTACAGTATTGTCTATACTATTTCATATATGTTAAGATTTTCTTATACTTAGTTCCACCTTTTTCTGTTTGTGTAATACCAGTTGAGGACACATTTCAACATATTTTTCTACTTTTCCATGTGTGATCTCTGTTGAATTGCTAATGTTTGAATTGAGATTTGGCAACTGTTTGTTTTCATCTGATACTACTTTGTAATGTAACTGTGCCTTCTTTCTGAGTGTATATCGGCAAATAATTTGTGATGTTTGCAAAAACCTTTTTGCAATCTCTGCTGAAATGCTACAGTTAGAATTGTTTCTCACTTAAAATACGGCATTTACTTGTTATGTGTACATCTAACGAAGCTTAAATGAAGCAATATCAATAACGTACAATAATTTTGTTGTTTTTTCAATTTCATATTTCTATTTAAAATTTTGCGATCATTTATATTAAGCATTTTACGAGGAGTAAATAACCTGATATTTTAAACGCGCGCGCTTGGTGCGACGGTGGTGCCATCTATGAACAAATGTAGTCGTAACTTGAACCTATTTCCCCCACGAATAAGTTGCCTAGGGCTGGCTTGGATGAACATCCTGACTTGTTTGACTAGGGAACAGTTACGGAGCATGCATGCAGTAGGCATGGACGTGTTACAGGCAACGCTTGAGATTCGACAGGGATGCGTTCCTGAAAACGTGGTCGAATCTAGAACAGTTGAATGTTGAGTGCCGTTTTTCCATAAAAGTACATATTATTATTGAGGGATATTCTTCTTTCACTCATTTAAATAGGTAATTGCGAACCAGTTTTCTTCATTTTAGCTTTACTCGATGGTTAAAACTGTACTATCTTATTCTTGCGATGTTTACATGTTACACGGTCAAAGTTTTAGATTCACTAAATCCGCTGAAATTCAACAGGCACTTCTGCTAGTATTTACATAAACTGAGTTCTAAAGGAAATATTCTGAAAAAAATGGAAAAATGATGAGTAAGCCTCAACTTCCGGTTGACCAGTTTCAGCCAAAACCTTTTCAGACCATGAATTACTAATAAAAATCTTAAGTAATGTTTTGTGCTGATCTATCAGTTTTTTTGGTTAGAGTGTCCACTAAACTCCTATCACACACAACTAAAAACACCATCAAGAAAAGACTGAAATTCTCGAGGGGCCTCAAAATGTGTATTTCTGTTAAAATATCTAATTCAATATTTTTCATGAACACGATATTTTCTATTTTTTCTATTACATGTATGGAAAAAGTAAAAATGGAATAGATTATAATGGCAAGTAAAACAAAAAAGAATATTTGTCATTCCCTTCCAATAAAGTACCATACAAAATATAAAAGTTGAATGCTAACTTTCTCTTGATGCTCAAAGCCAAATGATATTTCAGTGCATTAATATTTTACATTAAAATTTCACATAATGCTATTAATCCACCAATTACTTACGCTCTGGCTGCCCTACTTCCTTCACCCCTGAGTGAAAACCTCCTCCGTGGACGTGGTACAGTTCTTCCTGTCACATCAGTCTGATATACAGAAATTAACTCTCCTAGAAAAATTGATATTAACATTCAAAGAATATCCACCTCAATCTTTCAAGTCCATGCAATGCATCCTCCTTCAAAAATTGTAATTATTATGCAAATAACAAAAAGGTTACTTTTGCCATATGCTAAATGTGAGATTTGAAAAATTGATAATTATATTGTTTTAGCTTATAACTGTTCCAGATATTTGTAGCCAGATGAAATTCTTCAAAAAATTTTAACCAAAACCATTGGCAAACAATACAATTTTTAAGCATACCAGTAAGACTCAATGAGTTAGTCTAATTGTGTTAGTAACAAACAAAAGTTAAATCGCTATGGCAGAATACATTTAATGCTAATGAAAAGCTATGAAATGCGTATTTTAAGATATAACTTCTTTAAACTAAATATTTTATAGAAAAATATGTACCCACATATAGAAATATTTTACTTCAGATCACAAGATGCATTTGAAAAACAACATAATTTTTTGCATTTTATTTCAAAATGATAAAATAATGTCAAATGGAGCTACTAAACTATAAAACCACTTACTCTGGTGTATATTGCATAGGTACACAACATGGGGAAGCTCATCAACAAGGCATATACCCAGTGTTCCTGTGTTATTAAGCGGTTTTGTGCGCTTAATGTTGAGCGTCTGAACCCATTCTCCAGTTGCAACCTCAAAAACATCCACATGAGTTTCACTGAACACCATCAAATGACCATCACAACAGCCTAAAATGCAATAAATTATGCAAAAAATATGAAGCGAACAATAGACATTACTTCAGTAGGATATTATTTCTCGCCAAACTTCTTCAATTAAAGAGACAAATGTTAATTCTTTATAGTTTCTCAAGGCATAATAAATTTTAACTGCAAAATATGCCATCGTCACTAATTAAAATTAATACAAAATAAATGTAAGAGATGATTTTACTAATATAAACCATGTGGATAAAAAATAAATCCTGTTTAATAAAAAACTAACAAGAGCTAAAGTGAGGAGAGAAAGGTGAAAATGGCTTTCATACATTCAATACTAGTGTCCTTTTCAGATAATGGCCTCCACAACTTGATCACATTATTACTTATGTTGCTGAAATGAAGGAAATATCTATTGATTATGACCTGGGATTATATCGCAAAAATAGCTAAGCAGTAGTAAAATTTCAGGATTAATGCACTAGATATAGTAAATGAAACCATAACTTATATAAGAAAGTGGAAAACACATAATTTTGATTTTCTAACGTTATTGTACTACTCAAATATTGTTTTTGTATTTAGAATGGTTTTATCAAAGAATTTAGCATTGATAAAAAACACTTTCTCATTCAAAGTTGGTAATGTCTACAACCAACTAAAGAATTTCCTTGAAAGGTTTTGAAAGAATAGGTGAATATTTGAAAGTTAAACAGGCTAAAAGAGAAAGCAAAAGGTAGTTGGAGACCATGAACACAAGAGATGTAGTCCCAAATTCTGATATGATAGTCCTTAGAAGATAGAATCTTGCATAAAAAATGTACGCTGGGTAGTTTTCAGTCCTCCACTTTACAACAATATCTGCATCAGCATTTTCATAATGAGCATAAATTAAACTTGAAATTATCATGAATAACTATTGACCTGACTTAAGCCAATCGAGTACTTCATACAGTAAACTCCCAGTTATCCGGAATGCTCGGGGAATTGGGTTTTCCAGTTAAGTGAATATTCCGGTTGCTTGAAAGTTTTATTGGATAGGCCTCAATCAAGCATTTGGATACCAAAATAAGGAACAGATGCAGAATTGTACATTCACCTTGGAATTGCTAACCTGTAGACTAGGTATTCTACTCACAATTGTCCTTAATTCCTTGACATTCAAGGAAGTAATGAAACTCAAATATACAGGTATTCAACAGGTTTAATTGGAATATTTTAATATTTACTAACTACATTACATCCAATGGAGTTTCTCGTATGACTATTGCTACTAACTTCTCTTTTGTTCTAATAACAATGTGAGGTAAGGGTTAACTTTGTCCAACCTTAAAAATTTTACAACAAAAAAAAATTGTTTCCTTGTCCAAGAAATGGAGAGAAATTATCCACACCCAACACAATGCATTAGCAGAAATTCTTGAGGCAAATAAATACACAGGTAAACATAGTTAAGCAGTCTTTATTTTCTTTAAAACCTTCAGCAAGTCTCACTTAAATTAGTCAGAGTTGAATGTGGTAAACATCACCAAAATAAACCGGTCTCGTTGACATTATAAATTTGATCAAGGGTTAGGCCATGTTCCTTAACTAATGTTTCAAGAAAGTCACAAAATCTGTCGGCAGCTCCTTGGTCAGCCGATATTTTATCACCCGAAACACCTAGACATCTGATCCTATGCCTAATCTTAAAACGTGTTAGCCATCCATCTGAAAATGCACATCTCCATTTGTTTATAAAAATCTTGGGCCTTTTCAATCAACATTGGTTCAGAAATAGGTGCTTTCTCGGAATGTTTTATAGAAAACCATTTATAAATAGCAATATCCAATTGCTCAAGTTTCAGCTTACGAAGAGTGCACCGATATTCATTTCCTCTAGTTGTCTCAGAAGATGTAACGGGTATCATTAACTATGATTTCTGTCTTAATGTCATAAACAGTTGAAGAACCGACATTAAACTTTCATTAAGACATTGCAGTTCTCAACTTTCTCTAAACGTTTTATTATATCAAGTTTCTGGATTAAGGTTAGCACAACACGTTTCCTTTTATCATCTTTAGCGCATATTGGAGGTTTTGGATGCATTTAAAAAGGACATGTGAAATATTTTAGTTAACCCCTCAGGTGGGGTAAGCGTCTCTAGACGCGAATCCTTGCCGCTCGCCAGGTGGTGAGCACGTCTTAAAATGCACCTGAGAGAATGACCGTTTTCTCGGTGGGGAAAGCATTTTAGATGCGTATCTTTGAGAAATGATGCGTAGTAGTTTCTGCCATCTACTGTGCGCTACATGGTTGATCCATTTTCTATTTGAAATGCTTTCACAAATGTGACGGCTGGGGACCCTCAGTCTCAATTTTTCTTTTGAGAAGTGCGGATTTTCTATTCTAAAAGGCGTTCTGTGTGAACAGGGTTTACTTTTGTGGATACAAGTCCATTCACATTTTTCTATTCTTGAACTGTTTATTGAAGTGTTTTACATCGTATAGTATCAGTCAAATAGTGAGATATTTACTGTGGTATTCAAGTGTTTACTTTCCTTTGCTATAAATTTATACTTTTATATATACCAGATTTACTAATGCTTTTTGTGTAATCCGTACGTACATTATTTTGTGTGCAAAAACACGATTTTGTGTAGGGAAATTCCCTTTTGTTATAAGTTTTTAATCCACCCTGAACTTCTGTTACCCATTTTACAATGTCGAAAAGGAAGGGAAATATATCAAAAGATAGTGCACAGGAAATTTCAGGCCTCAGCGAAGAAGAAAAAAGTTCGACTGAAAATAGTTCAGAAACTGAAGAGGAAACTGAATCTGTTGGAGAAATAGCCGGAACAAGAGGAACAACAACTAAATTTATCAAAATACTGAAAGAGCTTGAAGAAGAACCATCTGAAAGTGAATTGGAGAGTGAAACTAGCGAAGAAGAAGATGATGAGACGGATGTTGCCGATACGGAAGATACCGCTGAATGGGTTGGGTTGGGTGAAGCCAGACATAGATTTCCTGCTAATTTTGTTCCTGGTCCAAAGGGAGAACTTATTGGTAAGGTAGAACCAATTGAAAGTTTTGAAAAATTTCTAGATGACGAAATAATGGAATGGATTGCTACGCAAACTAATTTATATGCAAAGCAAAAAATTAATGAAAAATCTCTGCTTCGTAAAATGAAAAGGAGAAGCCGTGATAAGAACTGGGAGGAGACTGACAGGGATGCATCGAAACTATTCTTTGGAATGCTGCTTCTGCAGGAAATTGTGCAAAAACCCACAAATAGCAGCTATTTTCACGTATGAGATTGTGGACAACTCCAATTTTCTATGAAGTCATGAGTGAAAACCGATTTTTTCTTTTGTTAAAATTTTTGCATTTTGCCAATAATGAAGAATATGATAGCTCGGATCCGGTCTCGGCAAAATTATTCAAAATTAAGCCATTATTCGATCATGTGAAAAAAAATTTCTGAGAATTATGAACCTGATGGGGTGATTTCCATAGATGAAAGCTTGTTATTGTGGAAGGGGAGGTTGTCATGGAAAGTTTTCATTCCAAAAAAAGATCGCAGTTTGGAATGGAATCATTTAAACTCTGTGAAGCTAAAACAGGATATGTATGGAATATGATAATTTACACCGGGAAAGATACTGATCTGAAAACAGAAATTGAAAGGATTGATCTTAGTAACTTTACCAAACCAACAAAACTTGAGCTGAATTTAGCAGAAAAGCTTTTGAGGAAAGGATACTTGATCGGTCTGGACAATTATTATAGCAGCCCAGAACTATTTCATTTACTGAATTCCATGGAAACGGATGCAGTTGGGACTGTTCATCGTAATCGAAAAGAACTACCTAAAGATGTGATGATGAAAAAACTGAAACCAGGTGAAGTTGCATCTGCATTTTGAAACAAATTGATGGCACTGAAGTGGAAAGATAAAAGAGATGTGTGCATGCTTACCAGCATTCATGATGTCATGAAAACTGTTAGAGACAGAAAGGGTGGGACAAAATTGAAACCACATGTATGCATCCAATACAACGATGCTATGGGTGAAGTGGATCTATCGGACCAATACATGATTACATACAGCACAGCGAGAAAAAGAATGAAAAAATATTACCAAAAAATATTACGTCATCTTCCGGATTTGTGCGTATTCAATTCTTTTGTCATATATAAAATGAATGGAGGAAAAGGCACAAACCTCCAGTTTAGGCTTGAACTAATAAACTCTATCTTTAAAAAATATGGAGATTCTAATAAAGATAGTCAAACAGAGATAAGAAAAAAGCAACCCTTAACACAAACACCAATTAGGCTTAGTGGTTGGCATTTTCTGGAGTTGAATTCTCCCTCAGCTTCAAAGGAGCATGCACATAAACGGTGCGTGGTGTGTTTGTCACATAAGCAGCGGAGGGAAACTATTTACCAAAGCAGAGACTGCAACGTCGCCCTATGTGCTGCTCCGTGTTTCCGGGCATACCACACACAGCAGGAATATTGAAACTAGATATTGTTTATAATGTAAATAGTGTATATATTTAAAGACTAATCAGTGCACAATGGAGGTGTCTGAGGAACGAAAATAACTATTATGGTGAATTTTCTTTTTTAATTTTTATACACCCTAACAAAAGAAGTTATGGTTATTTTATAAATAATTGTTTTAACATTTATAAACATGATTCGTAAAATTATTTTTTAAATGTAAATAATTTTATTCATATAATAGTCGCTATATCCAAATTTTTGTCTAGATAAGTATAAAATTATAGCTCCCCACCATGTGACTGGATAACAAAAATATCCTCCCCAGTTAAGGGGTTAACATAAACACAGAGTGCAAGAAACATCCACAACTGCATATTGCAACTGCCGAAAACGTAAATTTTAGCAGCAACATTCCGAATTAGATGTAAACAAAAAATTGCCGAAATAGTCAATTTTAGAGGGAACATTCCGAACTAAAAGTAATAAAATAAATCAAGATGCAAGAGATGCCAGCTGCTTGAAAATTCTGGTTGCATGAGTGCCGGATAACGGAGAGTTTACTGTACCATCATTAAAAATTGTTAAAATCTGTTATACTCTAAGTTTAAATCTATTTATTTACATATATATTCCTTTTGTGTTACTATTACAAATTAAATGGCAGGCAGAGATATAAAACAAAATATGTTTGTATGTCAAGTTCAATATTACTAGTAATTCCAATAAAGAACAATATAAAACATAAAACCAACACGAAAGGAAAACTTACTGACGGCTTGAGGCACTGCAGGATACATTATTTCTCTGTCTCGAGATTTACGTCCCTGAGAATCCACATAAACCCCAAGGGTTTGGAACACTAGAAGATATTCTCCATGAGGAAGTTCAATAGCACGCAAAGCATCCACTGCACTATATGACAAGAAACCAAGCAACTGGTTGTCTGGATGAATCAACACTGAAAATAATTGATATGATGGATTATGATAAACCAAATATATTTACACATTGATCCATAAAAACTGAGCAATGTACAGTAAAAGCCTGCTGTAACTTGAATCACATATAATGAAAGTTTGCTTTTATAAACATTTTTACAGGTACCATCAATTTAATAATGCTAAGCATTGGGAAATTCTTTATTAATAATGATTGTTATATATAGTATTTGCCTATTAAAAATAAATGTTTCCCTCACTTTTCACAGTACAGTAGTTACATTCCTGAAAAATGCCAAAAAATGTAAAACTATGAAGGGCAAAAAATTTTTTAACAGCACTTAATTTTTCAGTGTAATGATGACCATAGGGTATTTCTTCCCTTGACAAGCAGGAGAGCAAAATGTCCCTTGAGAGAGATTAAGAATCCTAAGGCTGCAACACATTTATTACTGTATCAATGATATTCTGAATGAGTTTACTGACCCAATATAAAAACAGTAAGGTCTGTAACCAAAATGATCAAGTGACAGGCTCTCACAAAGACTTTTAAATGGGTGAACCAAAAAAAGAAAAGCATTTAAGTTACGTGATATCTTTTGAAGTCCCTTGGCCTGATGGGAAGACAAAGATATTTCCAACAATATTGACCAATCAGTAATTATTTTTAAATAATTCAAAATACAACATTACAGCAATGATAACACTAAACAACCAACTAAAAATTTTTCTATAAATCTCTTTTGTCTTACATGGAACTTATTCCTTATAATTGTGTGTCACTGACAAAGAGTTGACACTGGTTTAGTAAATGAATGGAATTTTAGTCTAACAATAAGAAAACAAATATTTTACATCCATCTGACCAGATATTCCACCACTCAGAATTTTGTAGCTCACTGAATCTAATTAAATTGACATTAGTATTTTTGTCATAGCAAACAAAAATTAAATATTTCACATTTCTATACATCAGACTACAATCCTTCCAAAATGAAATTCACAAGATCTATATTAAAAAATTTGCTAATGTAAATACTTACATAAGGGTTGATGATCACCAATAATGTTGTATATGGTAAATCCAGATTGATATCCTATACATAGCCGCCCCTCACTGAATATGGATAATGTCTGTGCCTGTACTGGTAGAGGTATTTCTCGTAATCTCTTATGCCGGGCTTTTGTCCTTGTTATCTCATAAATTATTACCTGAGATGCATTCTATGCAAAAAAAAATTAGAAAATATTTGGTCACTTCAAACAATTAATACAAACTGATTAAATCTAATCTTCTCTCAGTTTAGAATTTTGCAGCTGACAGTGATAATCATAATAATTGTGTTAAACTTAAGTACTTTTAATTTGTAATACCAAGATAGTAAAAGATATTCTCTTATTCACCAAAGTAAATAAAATTCATTCACCCTATCTCTGATCATAAAACCCAGAGGCTCACATAGTGTTTCTGGTGTGCTCCAAATGAGCTAGTCCCAAAAGAGCAAATGGACCATAGAGCAACTGGACAAGAGCAAATGGGACCAATGAGCAAGTAAACAGATGAGTAAGTATATCATAACATAAAATTCATTTATTTATCTTTGCAAAAGGGCAAGTTAATGGAATTTTTGAGGTCAAACAATTACGCAAAATCAATTTGTCTTTTTTAAATAGGCCAAGTAGGTTAAATTTTAGCTGCCTGAAGAAAAAATTCATCATAATCTTAAATAATATCTCTGCAGAGACTGTCAGGGATGATATGATCATTGCTCACAATACATTTTAGATTAGGTGTTCTACTAATGCTATGTGACTTGGAATTCCTGGGCTGCAAATGTCGTTTTTGTGTAGTGATCATTCAAAATCCTCCCTCTAAATAACGCATTCTGATTATGGGTCTCACTCAAAAACGAATTCAGACCAGGAGTCCAAGTCTTGTAGCATCTATAGAGCAACAATTGAGACAATAATGATATGAGCTCCTATGCATGATACTGATTTTCTCATACATTCAGAATTTTGTCACCGCAAAACAATTAATGTAACAAAATAGAACAGAAAATCTGATATTCATGGGTCATTCTTGCCAAACACAGTACAGGCAGTCCTTGACATCCGTACATTCGACATCTGTACAATTCGCTCTTTCGTACATTATAAATTCTCGCCCCTAAACCGCCTTTCGTATACTGAATTCAGACTTTCGTACGTCAGCTGACGAACAAACATTTCGAGCTATTGCATAATGGCGCTGTCTGTCAGCCAAGCCAATACTTTTAGTAAATTACCAAATTAAAGTATGCTATGTAACAATATACATATTGTATGTAATGTTTTTTAAATATTGTACTGAAATTTGACAAGATTAATACCACTGTAAAGTCAGTTAATAATCAACAAATTATTATTATTATTCAGTCTTGGCAACGTTACCATCTTTGTTTGTACATAGAGCAGGTTTTCTTTATTTGTGCATTTTACACCTATTATTTTATAAATATGAGTGAGAAACGGAAAACTGAAAGTGCTAATACAAGTGAAAAGAAACGTAGGACTCATAAACTGAACACGATTGGGACAAAGATGGAAATAATTAGGCGTGCCGAAAGAGTCGAATCTTTAGCTTCAATCGGACACTCATTGGAATTAAGTCAGTCGAGTGTGTATTCAATTGTGAAGGAGAAGAACAAATATAATAATACAATACGTACTGTGGCATTCTGAATAAATGCCACATTTTTTTAGAGCAAGGAACCAATCTACACACGCTTCGATGATGTTGGCGATATCCCGTTAGCAGACCACGAAACAATTTGAGACATAATGATCGTGCAGTTGCTTGGCTTTCTTGCGAATGACAAATGAACTCAGCGAGATTTTCTTGCGAGTTTGTGTCTCGATTCACAGGTTTAAAGCCTTCTCTGTCTTCTCTACATATGGATTCCTAGGTACAAAAGACACTTTTGTACTTGTTGAAGTACCACTTGCAACACTACCTCTAATCGCTTCTTCACTTTCCTTATCGATTTTACTGTGGACTCGGTCACACCAAGTAATTTACCAACTGATGAAGCAGATTCATTATGTGCAAGCCTATCTAAAACTTCAATTTTCTTCTCTAAACTCATCGCTTTTTTTGCCCCTTTTACCGATTTTTCTTTCATTTTAATCATCACTCTCTTTGGGGCCATGATTAGGCAATATTACAAAAAACTATGAAAATAGCAAAATGCTTAAATGAAAAAAACTCGAACTTTTGTTCATAATACATTTACACCGCTAAACTGCCTTCCGTATGCCAAATTCGGACTTTTGTGCGTCAGCGAAATGACAAACGAATATTTCGAGTGCTGCTGGTTGCCACCAGTTTCTGCCGCGCCAGCATCTTTGTCTGTACAGGAGTGTTTATTTGTGCAATTATTTAAATATTTTATTGAATTTTGCCCTCTCTATATTATAAAATCGATGATTGTGTCTAAAAGGCCCCTGCTAAAAAAACTAAACATTTATACCATAATTAGAAATTTTATAATATTTTTTGGCTCTCTGGGAACGGAACCCCTCCTATAACATGTAAATCTATGTTCGACATCCATACATTCGATTTCCGTACACGTTTTCAGGAATGCACTATGTACGGATGTCGAGGACTGCCTGTAACAGATTTAAAAGTGAAATTTGTTTTTAAAGATCCATATTAGTTTTTATACCAATAAATACGGACAATAAATTTTGCAATAAAATGCAAGTGAAAATTTCCAATGAATTTCAACATATATATACTTTGGACAAAAACAGCAAGGTTATGGAGTGGCTAGAATGCTTGCCTTCCATGCTGCGGGCACAAGTTCAAATCCAATGGAGGTCGGTTTTTTCTTGGACTACTCCCTCCAAACTTGTGTGTCTTGAGAAGAACACTTAAGTAAAAGTGTTCTGTCCTTTGGAAGGGACAATAAGCTGTTGGCCCATTGGTGCTTCTTGTTAAGAGCAGGCTATTGTCGGCACTGGGTTTCTAACCTCACTTCCGTGAGCATGAGAATATATGTGTATGTGTGTGTAACAAGCTTCCTACAGTAATGAAAGGTGGTTACATGATAGACTAGCAACCTATCTGTGCTAAAATGCAGACCTGCTTTTAAATTCTCTATGGAAGAGGAAGGCCCTAGACCTCCATGGTCTGTAGTGGCCGTGAAGATGTAGATACTTTAGAAAAAACCTTGAAAAATTAAATTATAATTTTACCAAGTCACAAATGACGATACAAACTTTCTTGGTCTTTTCACCATGATATTTATTCGTAAAGTTATACCTACTATCATTCAGTTTTTAATATTAAATAAATAAACTGACGCAATAATATAATTAATATTTGCTAACCTGTCTTTTGATGGCAACACAGAGGCAGAAAGGAGAAGAAATTTTTGCTGGTGCAGGAGAATTTGACAATGGTGGAGCTGGAGCTGTGAGAGAATTTGAAGGAGGTGGCTCAGAGAGGTGACCGATGGTGAAAGTCACAGTGCCTTTGGTTTCAGCAACCTTAATCCATTCCACATCATCCCCATCAAGAGCACGCACAGGAACCAACCTGACATGCCTCTGCTTGCCAGAAACCACAACTAGCAGTTGTTCTTCAATCACATACTCCAGCTGGTGCACTTTCTTACCTTCTCCAACCCGTGCCATCTCTGCAATCGTTAAAGGTAGATGATTATTACAATGGCTTCACAGTTTCATTTAATAAGCTCATTCATCAGAAATTCTTCATTAATCTTACCACTTCTATCTAGATCTAAACAGAATAAACCTTCTTCCGTGCCAATGACTAGTCGATCAGAGTCAATTATTGCTCCAGATAACGCGTTTTTTATGAATGCAAGTGTGTTGTCTAGTAACTCCTTTGCTCTAAATATCTGAAAATAAAATATTATGCTTTTAAATACAATCGGGATCACACAAAATAAAAAAATTAAATATGAAAATGCTGTTTGAGGAAGAATATTAAGATCATGCAGAAACCCAAAAATGATCATCTGGAAATGCCCGTGGAATGTAAAGCTAAAAGCATAGCAACCATTGGAAGTAATTTCAAATCATAAATACAATTTTCATTTTTAATAGTTGCATGTTGAGCAATGCACTTAGAGGCTGAATGACTTACAGTTCTATTTGGTAAGTTATTCCTTTTGAGGATCCTATGAAGTTCACTTAAAGCCACCACCCACTTCGTTTTTTCACTTTCTGTATCTGCCAACATCAGAGTGTGATTTTTCAACCCAGGTGGATCCATTAGTGAAGTTGTAATCTGAAAAAAAATATTTAACAAATTAAAAAGGAATGTTTTTATAGATACAAAACAATTAACCTTTATTTTATGGAATTTAAATCCAATTTGTAGGCACTGGTGGATGGAGTTTTTCAAGGACATTTAAAGAAAACTCTGCAGCCATTCGTATTTTTTTCATTCTCTCATACTATCATAGACAAAAATTTGAAATAAAAAAACACAAAATGATGATCTGAATTGTATAGAAAATTTTCATTTCACTTTTTTTCATAAATGACAAAAATATTGTAATTCTACAAAATGATATAAGGATTTATACTCATTTACATGTCAATTTGGTGGTTGCCCATCTACTCAAACAGAAGTAAACTTCCATCAGTGTCATTAAAATTCTGTCTTTGTATGGTAATCTCCAAAACACAGGTAAATACACAAGTTAACACTGCGCTTTTGTCAGTAATAAATCATACAAATCTCTATTCCATCTGCCAATCATACATGCCATCTGCTATCCATTCGCTTTCTATATCTTTCTCTTTTAGTTTTTCTTTCACAGTAAATTCAATCATTCATTGGGAAAATAATGAAGATTAACATATTTGAAAAATAAAATACGCAAGCAGTACATAAGTGAATCACAGAGCTTTATGCCTTGAATGCACTACACAAACAATGGTGTGTTATTACGATAAATTACTCTAACAAAAGTAGTTACATGCACTTATCATAAAATACACACAAAATCAAACTGTGTGCGCTTCTATTATCTCGAAAAATCATTGAAAAACTGAATGATTATTACATAGACTAGGAAATCCAGCTCAACGAGGAAAAAAGCGAGAGAATTCCTGCGATGACTTGTTAGTTCTTCACAGTAAGCTTATACCAAAACTATGATTCATTCCATGCAAAGAACTCTTGAGCAAAGTTAGAAGTAGAGACTGACTTAAAACCTGAGCCCGATGACTTTTAGGATCGAATATATGAGAGACTGAAACTCATGGGAAATTAAGTTCCCTTACGTCTTTTTGACCCTACTTTTTAATAGGAACTTAAGTTCCCTTTTGTACGATAAAGGTTAAGAAAACTTCCTGAAATACTTTTATATTGTTGGCATTTCAAAAATTTTCTGGGAATATTAGTATTTAGTTCTAGATCAGATGCATGAGTCTTGGCCATTTTATTGTCACATAGAGCTGCAAAGTATTTAGTTAAAGAATTTATTTAATAAGTTTTCATCATGAATTTTGCATCACGAAAACATGGTTGTATTTTTGTCCATTTAGGTTTAAAACATATCAACCCCTCTATACAATTTGCTCGGTCATGTGTGATAGTGTAATGTTAAGTCGGCATTTTTAATGATTGAATGGCAAACTAATCAGGATTCGGGACATCACTTATGTCAGTGGTGCTCAACTGCAGTGCCCTTTCTAAGGCGTGAAAGAAATGCAAACTAATAGAATATATGTGATATATATAGCAGTTATTTGCTGCTAGAATTTTGAATAAGTTTATGATATTTGAAAGATATGAATAAACTGTTTATAAGAATAATAAGTATGAGATTTTAAGTCAAATAATATAGTCCTTCCTGTCATATTGACAGGCTTATATACTAGTAAGAATTATAATAACCAAAGTGCAAGAATTTATTTGGACCATTTACTTTTCCTAGGACTATAAAAAAATTGGTAATGAACAGTTAAAAAATGCTATTTTCTCCAACATAATTTTCGTAATGTATGAATAATTAGGATAAACAAAATGTTTTTATTGAGGTTTGCTAAAATTGAATTCAAGAGCACCTATTTTGTAAGAAAAAATACCATGAGAGTTTCAGAAAAAAAGTCATCAGAGAAGAGTCCTACCCTGAAGATACATGGAATGTCCTTCTTAGTGGCATGGATGACATCAGAATCTCGTACTGAGCTGACAGAGAAGTCCTCATCCCTCATGTCTAGCACCTGAGAAACGTGGACTGAAGGCAAAGCATTTCGGTCTGGTGAGATGTCATACAGAAACAATTTGAAATCACACACCACCACAAATTGGCGGATCCAACCTTTCTTCACACCACCTGGCTTTGGCACTTTTACGTAACCCTCATAGGCTGTGCCTATGCCTCGGGTAGGGTCAATTCCTAGAGGACGTTTAGCTGTAATAAAAAAAACAGTAAACAAATGTGAAGAAAGAAATACGACTTATAAAATTCTTTAGGCAAGACACTCAGAATACAATAAAAAAGATGACAGAAAAATACAATACTTTACACACTTTTACTTGACTTCCCTTTGATCTGAACCATTTTGAAGAAAAAAATTATAAAGTTTCTTGTTCTGTTCATCTTTTTCCGCCTACAGTTCGAAATTGCTCAATTTAAACATTTAATTCACATAGTTTGAGGAAATCTTGCCATTTTAATGGGATGTTACCTTACCTACCAATTCCATTGTTAGACCTCGATATCATATAGCTATTTCAATCCTTATAGGTATAAACGTGCTTTGAATGCTTTTAATATGAAGGAGAGAGAAGGAAGGCGAGGGAAATTATTTTCATAGCAACCAAAGTAAACAACAGTTATGTATATTCTTCCACGAAAGAGAATGAATGTATATTGAATATACATTCATTCTCTTTCGTGGAAAAATATATATAACTGTTTTAAGTTTAAGTTAATTGGTCTCACTTCGGAAATTTCGATATGATGACATAATTTTGAATTCCATACTCTCACATCGTCTGAAGATTTGTTAAATCAAAAATATTATTCAGTGAAAAGTTCATCAGTCAGATAAAACAGGTAAATTTTTCATTATGCATTTGTCCTGCACTGCAACAATTATTCCAAATTTATTAAATTCCATAATTATTTCTCATGCATGTAAAAAAATGCATTATTAACACGTTTGCTACATTGGTGAGTTTCACGGTTATAATTCAGGGATGTCATTGTGCACTTTGCATAATCATCAAGAAAATGCATTAAATTTAGTTCTGGTGATGTTTGAGGGATACTGCAACTGTAATTCCATCATTCTTTCTTATATTTGTGATTTACCGCCATTGGTGCATGTTTTCTGGAATTAACCATTTGATTACCATCGGAAATATTGTTCTAAAACCAGTGCTCGGAATGCGCTGGAGTGCACCGGAATGCCGTTCCAGCTCATCACACATGCTGATGATACTGTTCTGTTTCATCAGACATTAGAAATACCATCCCTTATAACAAGCGTTATGTTTCGTAAAAATTTCCGTTCCACTGCCAATTCAAGCATTCCATTTCGTAACATTTTCCATTTCGAGCACATTCATAAGTAGAAGCCCAAATTGAAAGATATATAAAAATTTACAAAAAAGGTTAAAATACGAACATGAATTGGTTAATTGATGAGAAGAAGGGATAAATATTTGCTGGATAAAAAGGATTTAAAAAATTTATTTCAGATGCTGTGCTATACATATGGTTCTCACTGCACAACTTGCTGACCAGCATAAATAGAAAATTATGAAAACTTATCGAAAAATTGCCATGTTTTTTAATCAATGATATTTCTTTTTTGTAAAAATAATATATGGATATATGTAAATGTGAATACAAAATTGTGGCTAGTAAGCATATGGAGTATAAACCTTGCAAACCAGCAAATAGCTGGGGTTCGAGTGGATTGAGGTTTATTGTGTTATGTGTAAAACGAAAGACTTCCAACGTTTTGTTTAGGTTAGAGAAGGATTTAAAAGGAAAAGGTGCCATGTACCACCGGTGGTACACGATGCCATGAACATGTTAATAACAGTTATAAGACGAAAAAGATAAAAATAAAATTAAGTAAAAAACATTTTTAGTGTATACACACTTTTACTTAAAATTGCACTCCAAGGAAGAAAATAATCTTTTCCTGGACAAAAAATATTATTCAAAAATTTGTATGCTTCGTAAAAGTGGATGGCTAATTTCTCTTCTAATTCTTATATTTCATCTTCCTCATAAATTAGTTATTATTGCCACAAACTTAACATATACTCATATTAATTCCATCCAATAACAGGATTTATGTAGAGATGAATGAGTAACACACGAAGAAATTTTTCTATAAATTTTGTACAACTTAAATATAAAAAAAAATTTCTTTAAACTTTTTCTATATAATTAATTTGGGTTTTAAATTTTCTTCTTGCACTTAAACTTTAGAAATTGGGATGCACGTTATATTCATGAAAATATGGGAGTTGTTACACAGAATCTTACTGAAATGGTCTTGATATTATTAAACTACTTTACTATCTCAGAGTTTTTACGATAAAGAAACAACAACTTCAAAAGATGAAGAAGAAAGGAATAAAAAAATGAACTCACTCTGGTCTGGGGGAACAGGGCAAATTGGAGGCACCTTCTCGCAGCAGCCTATGTGGCAGGCAAAACCACACACTTCGCATACCACGCCTTGACGAGTGAGGCCAACCATAAGGGAAGTGCAATGGGAACATTTGGTGGGAGAAGAGAAGGTTCGCACCAGGAACTGATGCGCCTTGGGTTTTGGCTGCTGGTGATGGAGCAATGCCATTTGCTGTTGCTGCTGTTGGTGATGGTGGAAGTGCGATGTGTTCGTAGATGGTGGTGGGGGAGGGGAAAGGACAGGATGCTGGGGATGGTGGTGATGATGGTGCTGCTGTTGTTGCATGATATGATGCATCGATTGCTGCTGCTGGGGCGGTGCAGGGGGAGGTGGAACTTGGGGATGGGAGTGGGAGTGGTGGGGAGGGTGTGGGTGGGGAGGCTGGCCGTGGTGATGTTGGTGAAGCTGAGACAGGTGGGAATGGGGTGGATACCCTTGGTGAGGTGGCTGGTGAGATTTCCGTTCATGTCCTGGGGGAGATCCATGCTCCTAGAAATAATCAATGCAGACAAAGTTATGACAATTTCATATTGCTCACATATCCTGAAAATTTTTAAAATATAAACTTCCTCTCAGGCAATGCAAGAAATTACATTCAAAAGCTGTTTGCTCTCAAATAAAAAAATTAACTACAAATACTTATGAACCTTGAAAAGGTTCTTGCTAATAAAAAATTGATGAAGTTTCCTTTTGCAGCTGTGCATAAAAAAAGGAAATAAAAACTATGGCTAAGAATTTGCCTATTAATGGATATGGAACATTAAACTTCAATTCAACTTTGAGCTTCTATAAATAAATACATAAATTTTGGTGATAACAAAAGTTTATATTCCTCGCTATCAATGCTTCAATACTTACCACACTAATTTCAGATAAATTGGAACGACTGCTGGCAAGGGAAGGAGCACGGTTGTCTTCAATATCTCCTTCCTCACTCTCCACAGACCCAGTAGCATGAACATGTTGTAAAGGATGAGGTGCATTAGCAGCGAGTGGCGATACAGATGTAGTTGTATGCCCTCCAATAGGCAATAAAGCAGGTGATGCATTGGCAGTGGTAGCATTTGTGGATCCATTGTTCCCAGTTTCTTTGAGGAAGTGGTCAAGGTACGACATTTGAGAAGATGGTCGAACATCCAGGACTGCAAATTTTAAAGATAACAAACCAAGAGTTATAAATTCAGTCACAATAATTAGGCTCTTATATTTGTCCATGACTGTACAAATTCCTAAATTCTGAGAAAAATATTTTAGCAGGGTTAGATAAAAAATTGATATCACTCAACTCCAAGTTTTAGACTGTGAGTTTGGTTTAGTTTGATAATGATATTTTTTACACCTATAAAATGGCAAGATGCTGAAAAAGATGTTTCTATTACTTTAAATCAGATAAATTCTGCATATTATACATGTAAAAGGCCAGATATTCCTGTCTGGCAAACGCTTTGTTTACATAGTAACCCAGAAATGAGACTACTTTAGATATGGGTGTTTAATATTTTATTTTGATTTGTTTAGAATAAAAATTGTAATATTTTGTGATAATTGCTTTGTAATCCTCACTTTACTATATCATCTAGAAATTATTCTGCTGATTGATTAATTAGTAGTGGCCTAAATCAGTACTTTTTGTTTACATTACGACCGAGTTTCAATGTTATAACGTTTCATTGGAGTTTGATTTAGCCATCGGTAAGTCTAATATTTTATTTTGATTTAAAATCGATGGATGTAGCCTTCACATGGTGGAACTCCATCTTTAGGGAGAATAAAGGGAACACTTTGGTAAAAACAAACTTGACAATAAAGTGGAATTTTTACCAAAGTGTTCCCATTATTCTCCTTTATTTTGATTTGTTTAGAATAAAAGTAGTAATATTTTGTTATAATTGCTTTGTAATCCTCACTTTAATATATCACCTAGAAATTATTCCACAGATTGATTAATTAGTAGTGGCCTAAATCAGTACTTTTTGTTTATATTATGACCGAGTTTCATTGTTATAACATTTCATCTGAGTTTGATTTAGGTATCCGTAAGTCTAATATTTTATTTTGATTTGTTTAGAATAAAAGTAGTAATATTTTGTGTTGTTTTGTAATCCTCGTTTTAATATATCGTCTGCATTATTACGCAAAGCCAACTTTATTCAGAATAGATTTCAAATAAATTTTTCTTCGATAAATTCTTCACTGAAAATACATTTTTAAGCAAATTAAAGCATGTGAAAGATAATATTTAGGTAAGTTTGGTGTGTTAACAGTTTATAATGTTGAAATAAAGTGGATTTGTTTTTGTTCAGATAGTTTTCAAAGAAATTATTCTGCTGATTGATTAATTAGTAAGCTGAATTTTTATTTCAATGTCTCTGTATACTATTATTTCACTGACTGAATAATTAGTTAGTTTTTAATTTAAATCTTTTAAAGTTTTATTTACATAACAACAGAGAACGTTGAGGATTCTAGTAAGCTTTCTTTCTTCGTAAGTACAGAGTACAATATTAAACCAATCATAACGTAAGTGCACAACATTTAATTATTTTCCCTATGTTATATATACATATAATTATTTCCCTGTCTTTGCACACTGACAATTATATGTAGCATTGACGAGAACAAGGTAGGAGAAGAATATCAGAATTTTATAGCCGAAAATAAAAACCAAAGGCTTTTACTAAATGACATCAGAATATTCACTAGAAATGTTGTATATGACAATATATTTCATATGTAAAAGTGTGCTATTAATTATTTTAAATGCAAATAATCCATCTATCTATAATTCTTCCATTGATATTTCAACGGGCACTTCTGCTAGTATATATATATATATATATATATATATATTGTGGGCATCAGGTGTTGATGGAAATCCATTGAGCACTTACCAGAAGAAGACACACCAGGGTGTCAGAGAGAAAAATTTGAAGACGTTGGTGGAGCTTTTGGGATGATCTCTTCGTCAGTACAAGAGAGAGACAACTCCTGTCTCTCTCTTGTGTTGATGAAGAGATCATCCCAAAAACTCTACCAATATCTACAAATTTTTCTCTCTGACACCTCAGCCGCTCTTCTTCTGGTAAGTGCTCAATGGGTTTCCTTTAACACCTAGTTGCCCTAAATATCTTTATTTACCGTTCCTCTTCCACAAGTGTGTGTGTGTGTGTGTGTGTATATATAAACAGTTGAAGCAGTTGGCACTCTCTAATATGGAATTCTATTCCACAGAAATATCCCTGGTTTGAAATGGTCCCGGAATTTTGACAAATCCAGAAAAGCATCCTTGGTTCAATAATATGGTGTGGATGGTGTTTTGATACTACTATTATGTGTTCCCATAGCTTAAGAAAGTACATTTAAAAATGTTAAAAAGTCCATGAAAACTAAAAACTGCCTATTCCATCTGGATCAGGTAAACCAAAGAATATTTAGTATTTATTAGAAACCTCATACATAAAAATCCACTTCTTATAAAATTTGATTTCTTCCCATGCTTTATTACTCATACCCTTGTAATAGAGACAAAACTATGGCTTAGTTAGTATATGCCACAAGAGCACTGTCATTATATACCAACCACCCATGTTTCAGAAAATTGTATAGCCTGTAATGCATCTCGTCCAGAGCTCTCAAGACTAGAGAGATTCAACTGAATGTATATGTATTAGTATATTCGTGTGTGTGTATAAATTGCTTGCAAATGCCAATATTTGCAGATCACAACAAACCACTGAAAAATATGAGAATTGTAAAACAAAAAATGATCATGTGCAAGTTTTAAAATGCTGAATCAAAACATAAAAAATAATTTTATATAAATAAAAAGTCATTATCCTTTGTAGAAAAACTTCTACAATAAATGATTTACAACCATTAAAGAAAACTGCAATATAAAATCCACTATAATTTAAACTTTACAGTAATACCACCAAAGCAACTCAAAATTCAAACATTTTTCCCAGAAAGTTTAAAAACTCATAACTTCATAATATAAAAATTAAAATAATGTCAATTTAAAGCTATACAAATAAAATATCACAATAAAAATTAGCAGACAGTATTTCTAGTTTTCAAAAAGGTTAAAAATATTGACATCAAATAGATAAACATTCATCTCCACAAAAATTAATAAGCATAAAAATAATCTAATAAGCAATAAATAAAAAGCATCATTCTATTTTGCTACAGATGTTAAAAGAATTTTCTTCATCTAAATTGTATCAAGGCAAATGTGCATTTCATAATATTACAGGCCCAATAAATAATAAAAGCCTGACTACAGCAGACTGACCATCATGACAACATTTCTTAAATTATATTAATGAGAAAAATATTAAATAAATACAAAGTACTTGTATTTCCATAGCTTTACATTTTTGTTTCACATGATAGCTTTACAACATAATCAAGCTCAGTAACTTTTAGAAACAAGCATATAAGACCAAAAAATATTATTGCTGTGTAACACCGAAAAGCAAACACACACACAAATGCCCCAAAAATTCTTCCTTTGCAACAACTGATAACAGATACCATCTCAGGAACCTACAAACAATTCCTCCATTTCTAATCAAACAGAGATGATCTTACATTTTAAGATGATCTCAGTTGGTAGAACAGTATTATTCATTTGATGTATATTTAAGCAATATCATATCAATGCTAATAAATTCATTGTTATACTTTTCCTTAAAAGTGTGTATGCATCATGAATTCATTCATGCAATACACAACTATTTGATAATTTACTGGACAACATAACTATGCTACAATGTAAGCATTACATTAAAGGATGGAGAATTTCAGGGTATATCTTTAACATAGATCTGAACCAGTGGCGTATCCAAGGAGGGTGCAAGGGTGCACATGCACCCCCCAAACTATTTCATAGAATATGAATTTCAGTGTTTTAAACCAATCAAGTAAAAATGTAAGTAAAACACTGGTGTTATTTTATGCCATCCACTGGTTAAAAGTCATTGGGTTTTTATGATGTGCTAGTTATGTTGTCTGCATTCACCTTTAGAGCGAGAAAGAGTGGCTAGGAGTATATATTATGGGAGCACACCATGGATCAAACTTATGGGATTCACTGATGGTTGTGTTCAAACCGTTTGTTGCTCTCTCTCCATGTTGCGATATAATTATATGTACAGTATGTCATGTAAAACAATATATATTTTTTGTGTGCAGTATACATTTATATAGTTTTATACTTGTTAAAAAATGTCAGATGGTGCACCTCAATTCAAATTTCTGGATGCGCCACTGCTCTGAACAACATGTATGCGACTCAAAAGCTATCTAAGCACACGTAGGTTAAAACATCAAAGGTTAAATTTTATAACAAAAAATTTTTGCCTTGAGGTCTGAGATACCTGGACCCTGACATAATGGAATGAGGCAAGCATGGTACTCTGGATTGTGGGAGAGGGCCTATCGAACTATAACAATGAGATCCTATCAATAGATAACAGAGGGGCTCGTTATTTGTAAAAACACTCCACACTGTAGTAATTGAAAAAAAGTGTAGCAAACTGAGCATGGCAGTTCAAGTTGACAAATGAACATTGATGCTGTGAGGTGAGCCACGATGGTAAGGGAAGACAAAATGCAAGTTAGTGCACCAGATTTACTTTACCAGGTGGAGTGGGAATGCCTCTTTCTGTCCCGTTAGCTGGTGGCACTGTCAGAAATACATTTTCATGAGCAGCAGCAGTAAGCCCCAAAGGCAGCTTGTGACACCAATAAATAGGGGCATATTGTCTAGGATTAAAAGTAGACAACAGTTTTAAGTCAATAATGCAGTGGCTGATTCCATGTTCCAGGTAGATGTCACTCAACTCCTGTCCTTTCAATGCCACAAGCTCTATGGAATTCTTATCCACTGTATATGCCTCAGCAGAATTATGTATCTCAGTCTGGTATTTGAAGGGGAAAATTTCTTTTTCTTTGATAATTCACAATCCCTTTATGGATCAAAAAGTTCATCCGAACAGTAAAATGATCTCCCAAAAAGAAATGAAAGGACACCAAGCTATACCATATGGCTAAATACTAGAAATCTTTTTGCATAATAAGAAAGTATAAAGAAATTCTGGAAGTCTAGAAGGAAGAGGTTGTGGAAAACAGGAATAAATGGAAATAAATAGTCACCAGTTCCACCTCATAAGAGAATTAGAGCAGCAGGAGACAGAAGTTAACTGCAAAAACATCACTTAGTAAAATAGCAACTATTATCAACATTGCCTTAATTGGTAAAAAGAATTGAAAGTTCTTGCAAAAACTAACCTAAAAATTAATCAAATGTTTACATTAAAATTCTATCCTTGATGTTTCTTCTAAAAATGTATGATTAGAAAAAAATATTCAATTTCAAGATTCTATCGTCTATCTAAGATATACATGACAGAGAAGAAATGCATAAATATAAAGAGTAATCAAAAGTTGTTCTAAAAAACAACAGTGCAAGTATCAGAAATAAATTACACTATCATGCCATAAAAATCAACAGTAGAAGTATTATTCCCTCCAGTAAATGAAAATTTTTAATTAAAAACTTGGGACAAAAAAATACAGGTACATTTCAACATTCCAGGTATCAACCACAAAAAGCAATTCTAAAGGAACTGGACCAAATGCTGTCTTTGAACAATAATACAAGAACAAAAAATGTAGAAAATATTTTTTAAATTATCTCTCTAGTAAATGCATTGACAAAGACCACGATTCTTCAGCAATGACTTTTTTGATCAATGCATGAACTGGATACAAAGCACTTAAGATAAAAGCAATAAATTTAAATAATAATCAAAACTACTTTCCCTTCAATATACAGACATTTATTTTATTATTTTTTATTGTTTCAAAATTGTTGATATCTGCTATATTGAACTTGCCTTTGGTTTAAGCCCTTGTATTCATTCAGGGTTATACCAATCTGAAGCAAAGAAAGGAATCTCTCTCCAGAGAGACGCTATAAGACAAATGCATTGAACCTAAGAACTCTTCATAATTTTGCGTTGCTACAGTGATACATACACTAAAATTGGAATGATATTAAGAACTCTTCATAAAAAGTAGCCGTGTCATATTCAAGTACTTTACATTTTCTCCTGAAACCTCTAGTTATTTAGCTATATAAAGACAAAATAAAATGGGTTTAACTTAATTCTAATTAAGTATTTTATTATGCATCATGTCACAACATATTTTAGAAATCGATATATGAGTTTTTTGTATAAAGCTGCACCAATAGATCAGATTCAACGTAAATAAATGTTTTTCCAATTACTTTTTCTATAATGGCAATTACCACATATACCCACGTATAAAATGCACCCGCGTATAACACACAGGGAGGTTTTTGGCACCATATTCTGCGATTTTTTTATGTACCCGTGCATAGCACGCAGATGTTTCTAGAATTCAATTTCTGTCACATGCTTATCATTCAACGGCAAAATTATTTGTTATATTGTCAATATAATAGAGATAAGAAAAATTAATGAAAATATACGTACTTCAGTTCGCACTAACAATGAGTAAGACAGCACTTCACTCAAGTTGGTAATAAAAATCTGCCATTTAAGAAAACAGCTGTTACAAAGTTTAGCGGTTTCCCAGTGTGAAGGCAACAGTTATAAATATCGGTGGAGGTCGACTGGTGCTGTTATTTGATATAGCCAACTCCGTTATTTGCATACTAGTCACCAACGTAAATGTAATCGTGAGGAAATTACAACATAGAATTAAGCTGTGGAGAACGTAACGCTATCTTCCACGGAAGATGATTCCAATAACATCGCCGATGAATGGGGCAGTGATCAAGAATTTCTTGGATTTTGTGATGCTTAATAATGTTCTTTATTATTTTTACTTTATTTGAAATATCTTGTATTGTACATCAAGTATAATTAATTAATAAATTTGGCATTTTTGTTCATTAATTTACGTTTTTAGTTCATGTTATCACCGAGAGAATGCATGAGAATACCATCAGAACGTTTAATATCATCCCAATATCGAGCGGATGTAAAATCTGTGACATTTTCTAACATTGGTCCACCCTCGTATAAGACGCACCCTATACGAGGGTATATACGAGGGTGAATCGAAAAGTTCCCGGAATGATCTCATAAAAATAGAATAAACCCATTTATTTTTCATTATATCCACCATCTGACTCTAAACACTTCTCCATGAATTGTCGCCATCATTTTAGCCCATTTCTGTAGAAATTTGGATTGTTTGATTGAAGCCAGTTCAAAACTACTTGTTTAACCTCAGATATCGATTCCTAGTAAACTCCTTTGATGTGATCTTTTAATTTTGGTAACAGGAAAAATTCTGAAGGAGCCAAGTCAGACTATAGGGTGAACGAGAAAGCAGTTCCTAATGCAATTCTCAAAGCACAGTTGTTGAAACCATGGACAAAAGTGCTGGAACATTGTCGTGGTGAAACAAAATTTGACGATGCAGTTTTTCAGGCCATTTTGTAACTACAGCAACGTTCAATTTCCATAAGAACTGTTCATAATAACTTCCTGTGACTGCCCATTGTCCTTCGAGAAAATCGACTAAGATCATGCCTTCGTAATCCCAAAAAATTGTTGCCATAACCTTCTTGACTGACCTTGAACTTGATTGGTCCACTTGACTTCCTTGGTAACTATTGTTTGAACTGAATCTTGCTTTCTGGATCTCACTGATAAATCCAGGTTTCATCACCATTCAATAATTTGTAGAAGGAATCTTCAGGATTGGCATTAATTTGGTTGAGAAACTCAACTGCATGATCAGCCCTTAAGAGTCTTGTGTTCAGCACGCAATGCTTTTGGCACCCATCAAGCAGAAAGCTTGCTCAATCCTAAACGATCTGTTAGAACTGATTAAGCTAAGCCATATGAGATATCCAAACATGTGGCTGTCATTTGCACTGACACTCATCAATCTTCTTCCACAATCGATTGGACGGCAGGCACAGTTTCCCAGTTCATTGACATTGATGGTCTCCCACTTCGCTGGTCATTTTCAATGTTTTCTTATCCATCCTTAAACCATTTCACCCATTCATAAAATGTTTTTTCCTTTGGTGCATCATTCCAACAAACTTTCTGCAAATCCCGAATGATGGCAGTCGGTTCTCAAACAAGTTTTGTCAAAAACTTAATGTTCGCTCGGATCTCAAATTTCAAATTGTCCATGCTCATGAATCAATGGGTTAAAAATATTGGTTATTTTATACCAAATGAATGAATTCTTACCAAATATTGTATGTTTATAGCTAACAAGGGGAGTCCACGACATTCATATCGCCGATTTTCTTCAAATTTGCACGGTTGGTAGCAGGCTATGAATAATGGAAGTATGTGAAGTAAGAAAACGCAACTCTTTCTCGTTCTCGAGAAAAACGATCTTAAAATGTTAAAAAAATCGTATTTCTAGATATTAACAATAGATATCATCTTACTCAACGTATCTACGGTAGACTAGTTGTTAACGAGACGAACCACGGTCGCAGAGTTTATCAATCTGCCGTGGTTCGAACCCCATTTATTGCAATTTTTTGAGGTATTTTTCCTTTTTTTTCATTAAATTCACTCTGATTTTTCAAAAGAACATTAACCATTTTAATTATTGCCTTTTTCCGAAATTAACTTAAAATAATTAAATTAAAAAGTATTTTCTTCCATCACTCAACGTCAACGACGAGCTATTTAATATTCGGGATATTTAATATTTAAATGTAAACTTTATTTTGTTTCTATGGAACGAAAGGTTAACAACATTGTTAAATCAATCAATCATATAATCACAAAGGAAATTAGTAGTATTAGATTATAACTGCTTGGGCATAATCTATTTTGTTTATAAGAATATGAATCAACAGCCAGGTTGTAGTCGAGTGAGCATTACATTCTTGAATGACGGAGTTTTGAAGCAAGAGATAAAAAATGCTTGACGTTACTGTGAGGAATTGCTTCTGGAAAACAATTTCATTTCACACGAATCGCCAACAGAAATTTCTACTCAGTCTACAGCAATTGGAGAGGAGATATTTCGTAGAGTGCTTGAGATGCTTGGAGAAAATGAAATCGTCGAGAAGATGAATTAATTCTAACTGATTAAAGTGACGGCTATGATTCGGAAAGAATCCATAGAAACAAACAAAATAAAGTTTACATTTAAATATTAAATATCCCGAATATTAAATAGCTCGTCGTTGACGTTGAGTGATGGAAGAAAATACTTTTTAATTTAATTATTTTAAGTTAATTTCGGAAAAAGGCAATAATTAAAATGGTTAATGTTCTTTTGAAAAATCAGAGTGAATTTAATGAAAAAAAAGGAAAAATACCTCAAAAAATTGCAATAAATGGGGTTCGAACCACGGCAGATTGATAAACTCTGCGACCGTGGTTCGTCTCGTTAACAACTAGTCTACCGTAGATACGTTGAGTAAGATGATATCTATTGTTAATATCTAGAAATACGATTTTTTTAACATTTTAAGATCGTTTTTCTCGAGAACGAGAAAGAGTTGCGTTTTCTTACTTCACATACTTCCATTATTCATAGCCTGCTACCAACCGTGCAAATTTGAAGAAAATCGCCGATATGAATGTCGTGGACTCCCCTTGTAAGATCATGCTAATTTCAGACAACTATGGTATCTTATTGTTTCAACTCAGGTACGGTGCTATTGACATCATTCCGGGAACTTTTTGATTCACCCTCGTACGGTATGTAACAACTGCATAAAAGCTTCATTTGTGGCATTACCTTGATTTTCCATTATTAATCAATGAAATAGTTATGTACTACATTATGAATGCACATTGATGAATAAAATATATTCAAAATTGACACTAGATCAGGGAAAGAGATTTCATCAAATTTTAGGCACAATTTTAACCCAGAAATTATATATATGTGTGTGTGTGTGTGTGTGTGTGTTTATACATGCAGTATGTACATACTCATAATCGACAACCATATGAAATTTCATTCAGATTGTTCTATAAATTATGAGCAAAACAGAGAAATAAAATAATGTGGAACAATCATTTGAAATAATATAAAAACACATCTCAAACTATTATTATTACCGTATTTACTCGTACCCTGTGCACCTTTTTCCCAAAATGTCAGTAAAAAAAGGGAATGTGTCTTACATGAAGATTTCTGAACAGGCTATATAAAATGCAAGCCTTGATAGTAAATTCACTGCAACGCCGTCTACTTTTATACTTGCAGGAGATGAAGAATTCTATGAAATATATGGATATCTATATGACCAAGCAAATGTTTAAGGTTTAAATGCACAGCTTATTCCGCAGTTGGTACATCTTCAAGATCACGGTGGACAATTTCATGATTGAGATGATGTTATATTTTAATAACATTAAAGCTGTACATTTTAAATGAGTTTTAAGTTTATTGATGTTACTCAAAAAAAGCAGTCCTATCATTAGAAGTTTACTATCAATTTCTACCTATACTTTTGCCAGAATAAGTCAGCATCTAGTATATGTGTTCGCTGAATTCATCGTGAGCCTTTGATGCTCCTTTAACATAAGGGTGGTGACTACCAAGGAGGAGATTTCTGCTAAAGAGATAACCCAATGCATTGCATCATGCAGGTAGGAGGGAGAAGATGCTTAACTTGAATGCACTTTGTTTCAGAGAGGGGATTTTTTAAAATCTCGGATGTCAACTTATTCTGGCATGAATTAATTTTTTCCCCTTTTAAACTGGCCCAAAAAAGTGGTGAGCGTGGTACACGAGGGCACAGGTTACACAAGAAAATACGATATTTAATGATTAAATTGACCTCAGCTTAAATTATGCCTTAAATATTATTGGCAGATTCAATATACAACATGACTCTGATTGGAAAAAAACAACATGAATTAGCAGCACAGCATTCCAAAGACCTACAAAAAACTATATTTTTGTTCGTTACCACTTAAACGGAGATGAAATAGAAGAAAATTCAACTATTACAAAAAAGCATTGGCAATTAATAAAAGTATCTGTTAGTCTACAGAATTCAAAAATTGTAGTTTTAATTCAACATTTTAATGCTTGAAAAAATTTCAGATTATGATGTGATTTTACTAAAGATAAAAATGCTTTGATTAAAAAGTAAACTACAGCGGCAGCAGTTCAAAACATTTAATGAGTTAATATCTTCATTCCGCTATAATTATTTTCTTTGCTAATCTAGGTTTTACAAGGGGACGCTGTCAAGTCGATGTCAAGATTCCGGTTGAAACTTCTTGAGGTGAAACTAGAGAGAAAATAAGCGGACACATGTCCCGGCTTTCTTCCCCATAGGCCCGGGTTCGAGAAAATATGGGCAAAATAGATTTGCACGCAAAACGTATACCAGTATTTAACTCGGCCATTTCATAGAGTGCTGTGGCTGCGGTCGCTAAGGCGTTAGCATTGTAGGCATAAGGTTGGTGGTTCGATTCCCACTGGCTGCAAACTTCTTTTTCCGTTTATTTTTTCAAATACCAAGCTGGGTACGTTTCTCAACTTCGTTATTTGGGATTAAATGTTTTTTTATAGTAATAAAATAATTTTTCATATTTTAATCTTTCATTTTTTATTTGCCAGCGGTAAAAAGAGGTGGTCCTCACTATTCACCATTCAAATGAATATCTTCAAGGCAAAGGCTTGGATGGTATTTAACGTAAAAACAAGGAAAGCACAGATATTCCTTGCACCACGCGCATCTTACGAAACTTATTGCGAAACATATGCACTTCCATTTGCATAGGTCTTGGGGAAAACATTCCCCCCGAACGTTCATGAAAACACTTCTGGTGTCCGCTAATTTCGATGCATACCATGCATTCTGGAGCATTTCTCGGAATGCAGGTGAAGACAGCCACAAGATGCCATTTTAATGTAAATTGCTTACCTATAAAAAAAATGAACAGCCCCCGTTATATCTTGTTTATCGTGATTATCTGATAAAATGAAGCATTGACGACGTCTTCATCATCTGGTGCAAAGCTACTTCCGGAGGGTCCGGCAACTGGATCGATCTCCATCGATAAAGCGAAATGGTTCATGAAGGCAAAAGTCGAGATCAGGGAAGTAATCAAGAATCGTAAAATATTACGATAATCATAAAAAAAACGAAAAATCGCAATACTGAACAATCAAACAGCTAAATCGTACTCCAAAAAGAGCGCAGAGGTCGCTGACGTGAGAGTAAGTGATCCAGGAGAGCAGAGGTCGATATCAAAAAAGCAAATCAAAGGAGTAAAGCGAGAGAAGCACGTAACAAAAGCAGCGAATGGCAATAACTGAATTGGTGATGATCTGCGGCCTTTAATTGTAAGAGCGATCCACAATAGCACGTGTATTGCAACATTGTCGCGGGGAAGTATGTAGAATTTTAGCATGTGCGTCACCCCGCTTGGCGTCATGGGCACCGTGAGAAACGCTCAGTTAACAGCGTGGTGTGGCTATCTTTGCATTGCACGTTGTTTTTTCTTCATAGAAAAGCAAGGTTGGCTTCGTTTTTCAAGCTTCGACGATGCGTTGCTTCTAATTTTGGTAAACCCGAAGAATAGTTTATAGTTTTCAAAAAATTATTTTATTTAACTCGTAAATACCATAAAAAACATTTAAACACAACGAAGTTGAGAAACGTACCCTGCTTGGTATTTGAAAAAATAGATGGAAATAAAAACGAAAAAGAAGTTCGCAGCCAGTGGGAATCGAACCACCGACCTTAGGCTTAAAATGCTTACGCCTTAGCGACCGCAGCCACGGCACTCAATAAAATGGCTGAGTTAAATACTGGTATACGTTTTGCGTGCAAATCTATTTTGCCCACTTTTTCTCAAGAGATATTTTGATTTTTACTTCTAAATTTATGTTAAATACATCGCTAAGTAATATTGTTTCAGCTGCTATGTTACAATTTTCTAATTGCTTAATCTGCCATGGGCAATTTTAATTGCGCATCAATATTTTGTTATCCATAGAAAAAGTTAGCAATTTTGTTTTTACTTTCTCCATATACATAGTACTGGTAGATCCACCAAAATAAGGGAAAATTCTAATAAAAAGTTCTCATTTTTTGTGTTCTTCACCTCATCATTCCATCTCCTCTGTACTTTCTCATGTACGAAGTATATTGATCAAGTATTGTAATCGCGAAAAAATTCAATCTCAAGATTTTGACGGAAATATATGTTTTAGGTGTTGCCGAATCCGAAAAAGTGGTTTTAGCAATGCCGTCTGTCTGTCAGTCTGTTACTGGCTCTAGAGCCTAAATGGTATAGCAAAAATGTATGAAATCTCGTACTTAGGCATTTTATCATACTGAGCAGAGTATACGTAGAAATGGTTGACATTGCTCAATAATTAAGAGTAGTTTATTCTACACATTTTTAACAACAATTCCATTTTCTCAAAAATGGCTCTAACGATTTTGATCAAATTTCATACAGTTACTTATGTTTACATCTTCAATAATACTGTATAGTTCATATTTCTCATTAGACTTAGACATTTTATCATACTGAGCAGTCTATGAAGAAATGGCTGACAGTGTTCAATAATTAAGGGAAGTTTATTCTAGGCAACTTTAACAATAATTTGATTTTCTCAAAAACGGCTAAAACGATTTTGATCAAATTTCATACAGTTACTTGAGTTTACGTCTTCAATAATACTGTGTAGTTCATATTTCTCAAAAAATGATTATAAGGCTAGTTTATTCTAGGCAACTTTAACAATAATTTGATTTTCTCAAAAATGTCTCTAACGATTTTGATTAAATTTCGTACAGTTACTTGAGTTTACGTCTTCAATAATAATGTATAGTTCATATTTCTCAAAAAATGAATATAAGGTTGGTTTATTCTAGGCAACTTTAACAATAATTTGATTTTCTCAAAAACGGCTCGAACGAATTTGATAAAATTTCATACAGTTACTTGAGTATACACCTGCAATAATACTAAATATTTCATTTTTCTCAATGAATGAATATAAGGCTAGTTTATTCTGGCTGATACAATTTTCATTTTCTAAAGATAACTAAACGACGCATTAGTATATGAAAAAGTTTGTACAATGTATGTTGTACCGATTTTTTAATACAGAAGCGGGTAATTTTTGAAATAACTGATTCATTCTATTATTATCTCTCATAAAGACAAGGGTAAACATGAGACACTACAATGGTAGAATCAAAAGTGACATCTAAGATCAACTTCTATTAACTATGTATTACCACTATAAAGGCATCTTGAAATTTGGATGTTTTTAACAAGTATAATGTGCAGATTCTTAATATTTTGTAGAAAATAGAATTTAAATATAAAATAGTATTATAATAGAAAATACATAAAAATCAATAAAGACTGACAGCTAGAAGTGCCTTAACAACTATATCATCAATACAAAGATAACCAACATTAACCTTACGGTATAGATTGAAATGTCTGCCATGGGAATCTTCAACATTTAAGTAAATGCACAGTTGCTAAAGATTAAGTAACCTTTAAATGCCTGATTTAAATACCACATTTTGGTGTGATTTAAATATTATATTCATAAAAATAATCATATCTCTTAAACTACCAATGAGAACACGTTCAAGTAAAGAGCATTTTCAAGAAGTATTGATAAAATCCATCGTACAATGACTTTGCTGAAAAATATTTTTTCTCTATATAATAGGAACCAAAACTAAGAGATGAACAAGTTCTCCATTCCCCATTGGGAAATTCCCTTGCCTCTCCTTTCCATTTTCACTACCTGATCCCTCTTGAAAATGGCTTTCTTTGTTCCCAATTCAGATGGAAAAAGAAAAACCTTCCTTAGACAGCTATTGCATGATAATGTGGGCCAGACATACCTGAGCCATAAATGTTTCAACATCATGAGTAATAAAACGTCTTTTCAATATGTTGTTTGCCTGTTTGCAGGGTGTTTCAAAGGTAAGACATCCTAACGTTACTTAGAGAGTGCTGGACAGACTCAGTTTATACAAGAGTGCAGAATATCACTTTATCACCTACAGTACATATAAGAGGTGTGCAAGCTCAACAATTTTAAGTATGAGAGGAGCTTAAGCTGAGCCTTGCAAATCGTGCGAGCTTCGAGCCTGAGCTTTGATCTTGAAATATACATTATAGCTTAAAAATGAACGATGTACTTCAATCCCCAAAGAAAAGCATTGCAAATTTATCTATGTTCATTAATTCTACTTTCTTTGCTGTAATTATTAGAAGAATCAAAGCTATCCTGATATAACCCTAATAGCCAAGATGGCATCACAGATCTCGTATCGAGCGACATCATAACAAACCTTCAGAGGTTTTTAAAGAGCAGGTTTTTAATGTGGTATTGTCGAAAAATGCAATTAATGAGGAAATAAAAAGTGGGAAAATGTAAGAAATAGGCAAGAATCAAAAATATTATCTATGTAGTCGTACTCGTCATCGTGTTAATTTTAACACTCAGAGTCACAATAGTGTTAACTTTAACGGGAAAGCAGCTAGTAATAGATTATTTTGAACTTTGGCTCGGCTCGCATTTTCGAACTTTCCACATAGCTTTAGTACATATGTTGTACTGCACATCATTTAAAGGTTAATTATACATTTCTCTTTAAAAATATTAAACACTCTCATAAAGAGCCTAAGGCAGGGGTCGGCAACCCACGGCTTGTGAGCCATATGTGGGTCTTTGAGGAATGACCTGCTGCTCCCGACAACCACTCTCCCACTTAAACTGCACCTTATGACAATGACAGTCTCCACTGATAACAATATAATCGTTATCAATAAAAGGGTCCAGTATGGGTTGAGTAAAAATTTCGTTTTCAACTTTCTCATTTTCATCTATAGTCCTAGATTCATTTTCTGCAAGAATCTCTTTATTTGCTTCATTTGAATGTTTATTTATGTTTTCATTGAATAAAAAATTATGCAAAACATTCTTTTGTTTCTCAAGTTCCTTTTATGAATTATCTCCAAAACATCATTTTATGGGTGTGTGTGTGTGCAGATTTTAAATAAATAGATTTAATTAAATATGGCCTGACGGTATTTAATACATATTCTTTCATTATACATGCTCTGCGGCTCATGTTTTGTTGGATTCTATACAAATTTTGAAAAAATGGCTCTTCTTGTCAAAAAGGTTGCCGACCCCTGGCCTAAGGAGATACTTAAATATGTTAGGACTGTTGACAGTAGCAACACCAACAAAACTATTTTAAATTTTCATGTAATCTAATCATTTTTAAGCATTAAAAAATATAAAATTAAAATAAATACCCAACTAGTGAATGATTTTGCAAAACCTAAGCAAAGGTATTTTTTTAAAATGTTTTTAATATCCATCAAATAATAATACCCATCAAATGAAAGCTATTCCTAGCAAAAAGAACTAAAATCTCCATTTAAAATAAATGTACCTCATGAGATCATTTGCACCTAAATAAGTTTCAAAATCAAAACTCTCCCATCAGACTACTTAAGTTAAAGAGATGTTAAGTAGAAAACAAATGATTAACTTACTGAAAGCATAAACGGCATTCAGATTATGAGCATGAAAAAAGCGCTGCTCCATGGAACAAAAGTTAATATTATTCAGAGACGCATAATAAAAACCAACCATTATGTTAAGTTCCAGATGATTAATAATAGGCAATCTAAGCATTCCATGTTTTTAAGAACGTTTTTATGAAAAATAGAGGGACAAAGATGAGTTAAATCCCAATGTTGCACATTTACTACCTTTTTTCCTTTGCCTTCAATTTACTCAAACATGTGTTCCTTCTGTCCAAGAAATCCTCATTTATGTGTCGAGCAAGAACCAACCATCACAGGTACAATTGGGGATAAAATGTCTGTGCTGAAAATTATATTTTTAAGATGTAGGGACATTAATGCCAATAAATCGTTCACTACATAAAAGAATGTCTTTTAAATGCCTCAGCTAGAATTATATTCTACACTGCTTAGAACCTAATTGAAATACAGTAAAACCTCGTTAATTCAAAGTTCAAGGGACCAAAAAATTACTACTTCGTAATATCCGGGTTCGAAATAAACGAACTTTCATAAAAATCGAACTTTTTTACGATCAGTTACTTGGGCAACAAAACCGCAATACAGAATCTTATCTAATCGCTCTACAAATGAATTGGCCTTACAAGTTAGTGTACACGGTGAATTCGAACAAAGCTGAAGTGAACACTTAGTTTGTGATTCACAAAGACCACCACGTGTGAAAAAAGGCTCCAACGAACATCCTGAATTTCTCAGTACATTTCAAGTTACTCCTTGGTGCCGCAAAGATGCCGAAAGATTATCACTCATCTATACTCCATACTGCTGCATATGTATTACATTGTGCTCTTCTTGTATGACATTATGGTAAAACGAGAGATGAGCTGAAACCAGCTCCTGCTGACTCATGTGAGCCAGTTGTTAAATTTTTAGAAAATATGAAAATTTATTGATTTTGTCCTTTCAAGTATGTTTTGCCCTATCTGAAAGTCAATTACCGACAGTGTACGAAATGGAATATATTGCAAACCGAACACTTCTTAAGCTAGCAGAACGCTATTACAATACCAGAGCGATCTGGTGCCCCTGGAATGTAGGCCTCCTGCCACCCTTATCCAAATTTCCTTACAACTTTTTTGAGAGCCGGTTCTTAATATTTTTTCCAGCTCACCACTGGGTAAAACCACTAGGTTTTTGTTTTTGGCTCATCACTTATTCTCAGGTAAAACAAAGGCATGATCTTTTTAGAGACAACATTCGGTATATCTTAATGCAATGTTATTTAAAGATTGGTTCAGTAACAGAAATCAATATTACACGGTCTTTTCAGGATCATATAACTTTCTCATGAGAAAAATCTAGCCCAGGTTTGGGAGAGCATGAGGATTGAGATAATAGGGGTTCTTGCAACTTCTGTTCATTTCAGCATGGTTCAAAAATTTTCGCATTTTTTTAATGATGGATCTGTCACTATCAAGATCTATAGCAAAAAAGGCAAATATGAACTTTCCTTACAGTCTGGAGCATGCCAGACTAGGACAAGACTCAAAACCAAAAGAGAATCTGACTAGCGTTGTCGTTGTTGAAACTTGAAGGGAATAAGTTAGGTTAAACCCAGGCAGGATATTACATGCGGAGACCAGGTTTTCCACCTCAAATTTATCTATGACACTGAGGTTTCCTAACCTGACAATTGCAACTGTAATTAACATTTGTTGTTCGTTCCAAGAATCCTGCATTTCTACTAGGAATATCAGCTATACTATCAGATAATGTAAATTTTATTTGCGATGGGCTTCAAAACCATACAAAATGGCTTTTTTGATTTAAAAAAACGGTACTTTCCTGGCAAATATGGGATGTTTGGTCATCCTGCTAATAAATAAGTAAAAGGGAGTCACCTGTTTGGGGCACTATCTGTATTTCGCGTGCGAGAAATGGGGAACAAAAACGTGATATGATGGCATGCGTGCAAACCTTCTGCTTACGCAGGATCGAGATTTCGAACTAAATCAATTTTTTGTGAGTCACCGGAGCAGATCATGACTTCAAATTTCATTATAGGCATATTTAGAATAATCCGATCTTAGCTTCGAATTACACCATACTTTGAATTATCCGGGATTGAAATAACGGGGGTTTACTGTATTTAGCAAAAATATGTTGTTCACAGTAATTCTTAGTGTTTAAATAATTTAATTATAGCAGAAATACATTCCATGTGGAGGGTAACATAGAAAGAACTTCATAAAATACTTACAGATTAGGATGAAATGGTAATTATTTTTAATCACTGAAACAAAAAATTATAAACCAAAAAGAAAGAAAACCTTAGAAAAATTAAAAATTTGAATATGCTATGATTATAAAAAGTAGAGCCTTAAAATTTTTTTTCACTTTTAGAAAGATCACACTGGTTGGCACATTATTTACAACCTTTTTCACTGGTAGTGGTGCTAAGATACAGCTCCTGTCCACTGACTGGTGTATATATTTCAAGATGACTTCATTCCTTATAATTAAAATGATGTTCCCCTCTCTTCTCATTCCATTTGCATTCAAAACGATTTGATTGAAAAAACCCAATAAGTCTTAATGAACGTAAATAAAACTATAACCACCTTAGACAAAGTCAATAAAATATAATACTAAGTTTAGACAATGCTAATGCCAGTGAAAGGTCTATGGGTATTCAAAAGAAAAATACACATTAAAAATTAAATTTCATGTTAAACCATACATTTAGCTTCACTTTCGGTGTTCAGTCGATTATACTTCACGAAATTGACTGCAACCATAACATCAACCTCAATTCTTTGGTTATTTTTATTTTATTTAGTTATTTATAAGCAACTGGCTTACAGCATGAGACCAATTACAGCTGACTGATCAATATTATATAAATAAAAAATTACCCAGAAGCATGACATTATTTGGATACAACAAATACATTCAATTATTTTTACCTCTTCGACTATAACTCTCTAAGGAGAACCAAGTCACCAACTTTTGATTAAATATAGTACTTAAAGCAGATGTGCAGCATGTTTGTATAGGCTACATAAAATTGAAAAAATATACACTAGCATGCCTGTGGCATAGAAACATTAAAAATAATTTTTAAGATCTCAAACAGATACTTACAACCATCACCAGCCTCCAGACGCTGCTGCAGCTCCTTGATTTGGGATTCCTTTCTCTTAATTTCATGTGACAAGCCTTCAAACCTTTGCCTTGTGTCTCTTAACTCTCTGCACATTAAAATAATTAATAAAGAATAAGATTATTCCAGACAGAAGATGCCGAAAAGCCATTTATATATTAAAATTCTTTTTGTAAAACCTCTATAAAATATAAAAAAGAGATTGGGATGAAACCTGATTAAAGCTCCTTTTACTCTGTCAGGTACAGGAGCAAGAAACTGAAAATCAATATTCTTACTGAATTTTACAAATCCTGAATAAAACTTTTGATAATATTAACTTAAGACTTGTTTAGAAAGACAGCATCTAGTTACATAATTAAAAAGATCTTTATTTCCCACTCAAGAAAAGAATATAAATTTTTATCTGTGCTTGACAATGACGGTATTAAGGAATTGTATAAAAATAAAAAATTTAAATAAATAATGACAAAATTGACTAAAAATAAGAGACCCAGCAGCAAGAGAGACTAATGTATTTATGTATATTTTATGTTAAAAATGAAAATTTTGATGTATGTACTTACTTTTGTGCTGCTACAAGTTCAGATCTAGTTTTGCTAAGCTCTTCACCAATTGCCTGTTTTGCTTGAATCTCAGACTGTAAGCTGCTCTGCAAATTTAATAATTCCATTTTGTCGAGTTTTTGAGACCTTCTATTTCTCCAATTCTTGTCCTGAATAAAAAATGCATAAAATCATGTTAAGTTGAAACTGTGTGGATACCTTCAGCTGATAATACCGTATTTACCCGAAAGGAAGACGACCTCGAATTTAAGACGACCCCTAAAAAAACCAAGGTCTATCTACGAAAAACTTTTAAATTATAACACACTAAAAGCATGAATAAAAAATCGGTACAACATACATTGTACAAACTTTCTCGTATAATAATGCGTCGTTTAGTTATCTTTAGAAAATCGTATCAGCCGGTTTTTAGAAAATCCAATTTTTGTTAAAGTTGCCCAAGAATAAACTAGCCTTATATTCATTCATTGAGAAAAATGAAAAATGTAATATTATTGCAGAAGTATACTCAAATAATTGTACAAAATTTGATCAAAATCGTTTGAGCCGTTTTTGAGAAAATCAAATTATTCTTAAAGTTGCATAGAATAAACTAGCCTTATATTCATTTTTTGAGAAATATGAACTATACAGTATTACTGAAGACGTAAACTCAAACAACTGAACGAAATTTGATCAAAATCGTTAGAGACGATTTTGAGAAAATCAAATTCTCGTTAAAAATGCGTAGAATAAACTTCCCTTAATTATTGAGCAATGTCAACCATTTCTTCATAGACTCTGCTCAGTATGATAAAATGCCTAAGTATGAGATTTCATTCATTTTCGCTCTACCATTTGGGCTCTAGACGGCATTAGGAAAACTACTTTTTCGGATTCAGCGACACCTAAAACGTATATTTCCGTAAAAATCTCGAGGTCGAATTTTTTTGCGACAACAATACCTTCTCAATACTTCGTATGAGAAAGTAAAAAGGCATTGGCTTTGACATCTAACAATTATTCCTTCAGGTAGCAGTTCCCTAAGCATTGTTTTGCGTTTTAAAATAACATATGACGGCAACTTCATGCCATCTGCTAACGCAACCAGCATTACCGTAACACATAATTTTTCATTCCCAGAAGTTTTTATAGTGACACTATATCTTTGGGGTAACTTATTTTAAACTTAAAAATAATGACTAGTCTTCCCTTCACATTAAAACTTGGCGAAGTGAGTACTAATGGAGTGCTTTCATAAATGTTATACTCTTTAAAATTCAGGTGTACTTTCGTCTGCTGCTGGAGCACCAATCGAAAGGTAGCAGATTTTTAAATTGTAATACATAGACATGTTTAAAATGTAACAATATACTTCAAATATGGCCGCCAATCCTTGCTTAACCATCTACATTGTCGCACATATAAGATTTCCTACCCAGCCGTAAACATATCCCTTCCATCAGTACCCCGGAGGTAATCTTTCGTACTATGTGCAACTTTAAGAACTATGATACGAATTTTTAATGTATTATAATAATTAATTTAATGTAATGTATTGTTGTATGCATTTATAAATGCGTTTTCATGGACATATACTCAAAATCCGGGTGTTCCATGTAGTGTTTAAAATGCATGCATTTTTCCCACCTAAAACTTCGTACTCGATTTTAAGACGATCCCTAATTTTTTTGCGGACATTTTTTGTAAAAAACCTCATCTTCCTTTCGGGTAAATACAGTATGTAAATTTTTAATGATATTTTTCAAGAAAAAAGTTAATCTCATAGCATGGTAATAATGGTTTTTTTTGTTTTAATGAAAATAACTATAATGGAATCCTAATAGGAAGTTCCCACAGAAGTTTCATTTTTGAAGTACAGTATAGTCCCAATATCATAATAATTCCGACAAAAAATAGTGCATTAGATAACAAAGAACAATATACACAATATCTTCTAGGTAAAAAGATTCTTGAAAGACAGCAAACATGTTCTCAGTGTAATTGCAATATAATTTTGCGACACCATTCATTATATCGACATATTCACTTTAGCAGCACGACTTTGGTCCATGGTTGCCATTAGAATGGGCTTTTATTGTACCTAAGTGATAATGATAAAAGTTGCTACTTACAGCAGTGGGGGCTGAAGCAACTCCAGAGTGCTTTAAGAACTCAAGTTCTTCTGTCATTTTTGTAGCTAGAGCTTGAAGATATCCACGAGCATCTTTTTCATCGCTCACCCTATCAAAATAATAAAGGATTATTTGAATATGTTCTTCAAAAATATTTGAATAGCTTTACCATACTTTTGTTATTGCAGAATCCACATGCAAAACAGAAATCCACTTTCTACATTTACTTGGAAAACTTAACTTACTTGTATGAATATAAAGTCACCAAAAGAATTTATTATAATATAGCTTTAATTATAGTAAGGAAAGCATTAATTTAAAACATTTTTCATTCCAGTCCTTTAATTTATAAAATGCATACTTAGTTTATTTCATACTTAAGATATTTTAGGAAATGCACAAATCTCTTTTAATGAAGTTCATAAATAATTTTCTATGAATTAGTTTTAATTACTTGTCAGATATAACTCCAAGCTATATATAAATTTTACTAATAAAACAAAGTAAACTAACACAGGTACATACTGAATATATGTTTATCCTGAGAAAGTAGAATTTGATAAAAAAGAATTTAACTGAAACATTTTTCCATCTTTTTTTGAGTTATCTGCAAATATCCCTCCCTCACAATCTGATGTATCACTTTTTCATAATCTCTTAGTATTTAAAATAAATTTTACTATTATTAACTATTACATTTTCACTTCATTTTTTCCTCGAGGCAATATACAAAATGTTGGATTATTTCTTATGCCAACTAGCAAAATTGTATTTTTGGATATTTTAAAGAAAGGTTAAGAAACACTGACAGAGGGCATTCAATTTGAGATTTTACTGACTATTGCAGGTTATTTTATGCAGGATGGTCCTCTCAAGTGGCATACTTAGTTGGTACTAGCTGAAATTCCCGGCGTTGCCCGGGGAAAGTTGTTCCAAATCCGATCGGAATTCTAGATGATACATGGTATTTAAGAATTCACTCGGCCGCCGTGTTGAATACAACAGGCAGAGAGAAACAAAAACGACGTGTGAATTATTTCCGGGAGCCCTCAGCAAACATACCAAATTTGCTTCAAATCTACCTGGGAAATACTGGTAGTTTAATCAGTATCTGCCGCCCAATTACGGATAAGGAAGTAGTCCTTTCCTACCTTTCTCATTTGTATAAGATGTACAAAATAAGGAAAATAAGGAAAATCAGGAAAAACAGGAAAATCAGAAAATTCAGGTAAATCAGGAAAATCAGAAAATTCAGGTAAATCACGAAAATCAGAAAATTCAGGTAAATCACGAAAATCAGAAAATTCAGGTAAATCAGGAAAATCAGAAAATTCAGGAGAATCAGGAAATTCAGGAAAATCAGGAAATTCAGAAAATTCAGGAAAATAAGGTTTATCAGGAAAATCACGAATGTCAGGAAAATCAGGAAATCCAGGAAAATTAGGAATTTCAGGATATTCAGGAAATCTGAAAATTCAGGAAAATCAGAAAATTTAGGAAATCAGAAAATTCAGGAAAATCAGAAAATTCAGGAAAATCAGGAAATCCAGTAAATTCAAGAAAATCAGGGAATCCAGATAATTCAAGAAAATCTGGAAACTCAGAAATTCAGGGAAATCAGGAAATTCAAGAAAATCAGGAAATTCAGGAAAATCGGCAAATTCAGGAAAATCAGATAAATCAGGAAAATCAGATAAATCAGGAAAATCAGATAAATCAGGTTTATCGGGAAAATCAGGAATGTCAGGAAATTCAGGAAACTCAAGAAAATCAGAAAATTCAGGAAAATCAGAAAATTCAGGAAAATCAGAAAATTCAGGAAAATCAGAAAATTCAGGAAAATCAGAAAATTCAGGAAAATCAGAAAATTCAGGAATATCAGAAAATTCAGGAATATCAGAAAATTCAGGAATATCAGAAAATTCAGGAAATCCAGGAAAATTAGGAAAATCAGGAAATTCAGGATGTTCAGGAAACCAGAAAATTCAGGAAAATCAGAAAATTCAGGAAATCAGGAAATACAGGAAAATTAGAAACTTCAGGAAAATCAGGAAATCCAGTAAATTCATGAAAATCAGGAAATCCAGATAACTCAAGAAAATCAGGAAACTCAGGAAATTCAGGGAAATCAGGAAATTCAGGAAAATCAGAAAATTCAGGAAAATTGGGAAAATCAGGAAATTCATGAGAATTAGGAAAATCAGGAAAACCAGTAAATTTAGGAAAATCAGGAAATTCAGGTAATTCAGGAAAATTATGAAATTCAGGAAAATCAAGAAATTCAGGAAAATCGAGAAATTCAGGAAAATTAGAAAATTCAGGAAAATTGGGAAATTCAGGAAAATCAGATAAATCAGGAAAATAAGAAAATTCAGGAAAATCAGAAAATTAGGGAAACTCAGGAAAATCCTGAAAATCAGAAAATTCAGGAAACCCAGAAAGTACAGGAAAATAAGGATATTCAGGATAATCAGGAAATTTAGGAAGATCAGGTAAATCAGGAAAATCAGATAAATCAGGAAAATCAGAAAATTCAGGAAATTCAGAAATATCAGAAATTCAGGAAATCCAGCAAATTCAAGAAAATTAGGAAAATCAGGAAATTCATGAGAATTAGGAAAATCAGGAAATTCAGGTAAATCAGGAAAATCAGGAAAATCAGAAAAATCATGAGACTCGGGAAATTCAGGTAATTCAGGAAAATTATGAAATTTGGGAAAATCAAGAAATTCAGGAAAATTAGAAAATTCAGGGAATTCAGGAAAATCGGGAAATTCAGGAAAATCAGATAAATCAGGAAAATCAGAAAATTAGGGAAAATCAGGAAAATCCTGAAAATCAGAAAATTCAGGAAACCCAGGAAATTCAGGAAAATAAGGATATTCAGAAAATGCAGGATATTCAGGAAAATCAGGAAAAATAGGAAAATCAGGACATTTAGGAAAATCAGGAAATTCAGAAAATCAGAAAATTCAGGAAAATCAGAAAATTCAGGAAAATCAGAAGTCAGGAAATTCAGGAAAATCCCGACAATCAGAAAATTCAGGAATATCAGGAAATTCAGGAATATCAGAAAAATCAGGAAATCCAGGAAAATTTTCATGATTTTCCTGAATTAGCTGATTTTTCTGAATTTCCTGATTTTTCTGAATTTCCTGATATTCCTGAATTTCCTGATTTTCCTGAATATCCTGATTTTCCTGAATTTTCTGATCTTCCTGAATTTCCTTATTTTCCTGAATTTCCCGATTTTCCTGAATTTCCTGATATTCCTGAATTTTCTGATTTTCCTGATTTTCTTGAATTTCCTGAATTTTCTGATTTTCCTGATGTTCCTGAAATTTCTGATTTTCCTGATATTCGTGAATTTTCTGATATTGCTGAATTTCCTGATTTTCCTAATTTTCCTGAATTTATTTGAAAAACAATATTGAATGTTATCACTAACCATTGAATTATTTCGCTAATCTGGGCCTCCCATTGAGCTATTGCTTCCTTCTTATTACGAAGTTCTTCATATTCCTCTTCGATTTGTCTCCTTTCACTCTGAATGCGGTTCACAGTCTCTGTTAACTATTTAATGGAAAATAAAAAAAATTTCGTCCTAATTAATATAAGTAGATGACAAGAACAGAAAAGAAGTATGTAATTTTAAGCACTACTGAAGGAATTAAAAGGAAAACTTCAACTTTACTATCTCATACTTTCTATTTTTTCCTGAATATAGAATAATAATAATAATAAACAATTATTCAATTGAAATTTAAATGATCAAATTTTTCAATTACCTCAGTTTTTAAAGCATTTTTCAAACAAAACAACTTCAATTTACATATTTTTAATAAATTTTGACCATTTAATAATATGTTTTGTTAATTTGTATCCTTATATCTTTTTTATTATCTGTTCATATGTATTCGTACACATGAACATCTGAAATAAACAGTAATGCTAAAAATTACACAAATATAAATTGCATGATATACTTCAGTCTTTTATTTAAAAAGTTACTTCAATTCAAGAATATTGTAGCCTACAGTAATTAGGTTCATATTCAATGACTTGAATAATTACCGAATCCAAATCTATCATCAGTTTTTTGTTCTCTTCCATAAGCAGCAATTTTTCTCGTTCATGAATACGTTTCACTTCAGACAGTGTTTCCTCACTTTCTGTAAATTGTTCAAGCCGAGCCTCTTCTAGCTTCTCACGAAGAACAGCCACCTATCAATAAAACAACATGAAACGAAATTAAAAACTGATGAAATAGTAGTCATCTAAAACCTGTTAAACAGCAAATCACTACAGCAATATCTCTTTTACCATCAAGTGAGATAAAAAAGTTACTCTAGTGTATAGTTTTCTATAAGTTTTACAATTTTTCCCTTATGCATTTCTTCCTTTGTCTCCTGAACAAATTCACATTAAATAATTTTGACTTTCATACACAGAGAAATTATGACTGTGGAAAAAAAAATACTTCAAGATAATGATGAATGTGTATATTTTAGGTACCCCTAAGTCTAAAAAAAAAGGTTGTTTTTGTAATCCTGCCTGCCAAAATTTTAATTTGATGAAGTTCACAGTCATGAGGATGAACAGACTGAAAGATTAACAGATACAGTCAAACAATAGGCACTTTTTATGATATAAAAACACAGTGAAATAAAAAATTATAGAATGAAAATTACTCAAAAGTCATTGAGTAATGCTATCACCCCCATTCATATCAGAAAGGCATCAAAAACCTTAGGTAATAGAACCACTATCAATATGAAGAAGATAAATTTTTATAATCTAAAATAATTGCATTTTAGCCTTTTTAATATACCTTGCATAAATTCCCATAAAAATATTATGATGACTGAATAGCTAAAGATGTAATATTTTTTATAATTTAATTTTTAACTAAGGAACAGATAATGAAATTTTTAAAAAGTTAAAGCAGTGAAAGAAACAGGAAATTTTTCTTACAACTCCTCCTTTTTACTCATGTTAGACCCACCTCCCTTTCAAGTGCATCACGCCTGTTCTCAGCTTCCTGCAGCTGATCTCTCAAAGTAGATAACTCCAAATTGAATCTTGACTGCTGCTGAGCTATATTTTCATTGTATTGCACTTCCACCTTTTCCACTTCAGACTTTAACCTAATAACAATACAAATTAATACATCGTCATTCAAAGCCAAGGAAAATGGAACAACAAATAAATCTTTATCAGTTTAAATTAATAAGTTTAATTGCTTCTCTTCGGTTATCTCCGACCCCTTTTGAAAAATAATTTTTTGAGATAACCCTTTAACGCAAAACGAAAGCTTGTAAACCCATGACTGATCTGCCTGTGGCACCGGCCAATGGTGAGGGATAGCTTCATTCCAGAGAGGCGAAGGTCGCAATAGCGCCCAAAGATAGCTACACCCGATATAAAAGGCATTATAATCTACAAAGAAAGCGAGCCAAAGGCTCGCCAATATCCTCGGTTGCTTGTAAATAAAAATTTTTTTGACAAGTTCTCATTTTCTTAGTTTAATGTTTTCCCCAGGAAAGGGTTATCGCAAAAAATTATTTTTTAAAAGGGGTCTGGGTTAACCAAAGAGTACCGTTTAATTAGTAAAACATCAGTTAAATTAATTTATCTATTTTATGAGAGTATTTTATACCACGAAATAAAAATTAATTTAAAATAATTGCTTGTGAACTTTCACACAACATGTTCAAGAGATCAGAGTTTAAAACAAGTTAGAAAAGTATGTACTACAAAAACAGACATTATAAGACCATGTTTTTTACAAAAAAATCTAAATTTCTTCCATTGGTCGTTGTTTAATATCAATGACGTTATAATATAGCCCCCTCTGAATCCCATTAAAAGCTTATCTACCCATATAAAAGCATTGAGCTCGTTGCCATGGTAGTCGATTGTTGAGACCCAGAAAAAAATTAGACTTTTTTCCAATAAAAACTACAAATTTCTGTCTTCAAAAATATGAAACTACAATTTCTAAACTTTGCAATACTTCAAGTCCCAAGTTCAAATCTTGACAGGAAATAATTTTGAAAAGCAAATAGATAAACCTCATCACAGATTTACGTGCTTTTCTTATGGGGTAATAATGGGGAATAATTATCTCCTGAAAATTAGAATTTTAACAATTTCAGATTGTCACATGTAGCTCTCATGTGTAGTAACTTATCCTGAAAATTTGGTTTCTCTGGGTTTCAGAGATATTGCCTGCACAGACGGACGGACAAAGTGAATACATAAGCAATTTGTAAAACAATAACTAAAAAGTTGCACAAAGAAATTTCACAGCTTCATTAATGCTCTATTCTGTTTGTTTACAAGATTAAATGAAATTCCCAACAATTCAAACAACTAATTAATGACAGAAAATACTCTATTTTCAAATAAAGTAAATTAGTGTAATCACCTTGAGATCTCCTGTGCAGCCTGACTGCCAGATCCACCAATACCTAATGCGCCATCCAAACCAGCACCACTTCTCTGCCTTAGTCTCTGTGCCTCTTCCTCTGTTTGGCGGCAATACTCCTCACTTCGCTCCCTTAACTTGCGCTCTTTACCTGCCTCAGCCTTTAAAGTATAAAATATGTATGTACCAGGTATAGATATAGGATTTCAAAAAGATGATATTCCATGTTGATCATATTTCAAAATTTACAATTATTAGATATTTGGATGTCAATTATATTTCACATTGTTAATCTTGTGCAATGAAAATGCTTTGATTCAATAATACATATATACACCTTTGTAATGATTTTAAAAATCACTCTAAATTGTGCTTAAAATTTACTATTTTAAATTTTAATTGCAATTTTTAACACAAAAAGGGATTTATATAAACATATACATAAATAGATTGGAATTTTTGGTATTTAGATAATCACCAACAGGGATGATGTTAAGTCCACCTCTGATATGTGTTAGCTGCATCTCTCCAGCAGTGGCTTAAATTTATTAATTGGCTAAGACATTCTTCAAAAATTCAATTGTTACATTTATACATGTTCACCTGTTTCTTTACCTTTAGCTAATGTAAAATACAAATGATTTTGTATTCTCTAAATATTTCTGCTATTCTTCAAAATACTCTTTGAAATGTTTTTATGTACACTTCATAAAACTTCTTTAAAGTAATGGAGTATATTATAAACAAATCGGACAAAATTTATCAGGTAAAAGTTAATACAAAACAGGTTTGAATACTATAAGTTTCAATCCACATAAAATGCACATGATATTAATAAAGAGTTAGTACCTGAGCCTCATCCACACGAGCCTCCAATTCTCTTCGCAATTTTTCTGCTCTTCTTAAATCTTGCCTCAGACTATCCACCTTCTTCATTGCCACCTCTAACTCCTCCTCCCTATCCCTAACTTGTCTTGACAGTTTTTGCTTCTGCTGTCGCAGTTCTGATAATCTAATACAAGAGATTTCATCAAAATTTGAGGATTAATAAAAATGGAATTGAGACTTTGAAACACATTCATTTTGCTTCTTTTCAATACAGCTTTTTTAAGGCTACTTAATTATTATATTCATTTAAAGAACGATTTTAAAAATTTGGAGAGCCATTACAAAGTTATATTTTAGTTGCTGCTATTATGCAACATTTATGTTGCATGCAGCACTGTTTCATACATAACAAAATAACTACACAGTGTGAAAAACAATGATGTAAAAATTATGGGTTTTTTGTATAAGGGCAGCACTAAACTCCATCACTGAAATGATTACCAGACATAATGAAAACATACCTATCAGTCACTTCAGTATATTCAGTCATTGCCAATTTTCTTTGGCTTAAGGCATCCTTTAATTCCTTATCTTGGAGTTTTAATTTATCTTGAACATCAAGTTTCTCCTTCATTAAAAAATAAAAAGTTATATTTAAGTATTTAAAGAGTTCAATTAAAATCTCAAGAGTTCACTTCTAAACAATTCATTTAAAAGTTACACAAAATATTTAAAATACCTTTTGAACTTCTTCTTTTTCTTGCTTCAGCATTCGAACCAATTTTTCCAGTTCTTTCACTTTAATTGCACTTTCAGAATCATTGTTCATTATTTCCCTTTTAAGCTCTGTGGATTGCTGGTTTTCTAGGGTTTTCAACTGAGTTTCCAGCTCTGAAATATTGTTCAATATGATGTTGCAGTTAAGTTTATAGCCATAACATGAAAAGTTAATGATACAATCATAGAATAATAGTTGATTTTTTAAATCTTAGAATAACTTAAACAATGGTAAAAATGAGTTGAATAGTGATATTGTTACTTATTAATGATATATCCAGGGAAATAAAAAATAAACAATTTCAATTTTTTGCAATAGCCAATAAATTATTATTATTTAACAGTAATAGTTTTTGAAAATTACGATAGGAGAGAACAGCATAAAACATTTATTATATTAAGATGCAACATTTATATAATTAAATCGTATAAATCAACACCAATTATTACTTGCATTAAAGTAACTTTCATTCTTTTTAATACTATTTTCTTTCAGTTTGTCTATTCAGAAACCTAAAATATAAAACTACCATATTTACCCAAATAGAAGCTGACCCAGAATTTAAAATAACCTTGAATAAGAAAAATGCCTATGAAGAAAATTGTTTTTACCTTCTGGGTTTCACTTGCTCCACCTATGACATGAATTATTTCTCTCTTACAACAGTAAACAAACTGGCATGCTAAAATAGTAACACAGAACTATTTTTTCTTTCGTTCATTAACAATGACCTATTTTGTGACCGATTTCACTGCTCATGTATCGAATTTCATTTACTGTCTGTGGAGAATGGACAGCATGAAACATTGTTACCAAAGTCAGGCTCATAATGATCCTTAATATATGTAATGTCTAAATTACTCCAAGCAAAGACCTGTACAGAATATCTTGCATATGATCCCAACCCACATTGGCAATCATTTATTTGGCTACTTACTTAATATTTATATCATATCATATATAAGTTCCATTCATATGTCCTAGCAGTTTTCTGCTTCATCATAGTCACAAATTTTTTTTCATTTTTTGACAGGAGAGTTAAATAGATTAAAAAGTGTAAATTAAGTTAACCTTTTCCAAACTACATATCATCTTCATTGTAGAAACTAATATGCATTAAAAATACCAATATTAATTATTAACAGGCAAATTTAAAGCACTTCAGTAGATAATCACTACATTCTGGTCACCTTTTCATAGAATATTTATTTGAATATCTGCCTTAAAAAATATTTGTGATTACAGGAAAACCTCGTTAATTCAAAACTCAAGGGACCAAAAATTCAGAACTTCGAATTGAACAGGTTCCAATTAACTGATATTTCATTTTGGCACCTAAATTTGAAGTTTCAAGTTCTCATTCACTCGTGTGGCTATGGATACCATTGTTGTCACTTAGAAGGTGTTGGACGGGTTGTGTAAGATAAATGATTCACATATTTAATGAATGAACAGATATACATTCAAATGGAGGGACATTAATGTAAAAAACTGTATCACAAGAAAATGAATAACGATTGTGAAATGAAACATGAGCCATCAATGTAATAATTCATACAAATTTTTTAAAAAAATATTCATTAATTTTACTTTGCTTTGAGGCTGTCATGTATTTCTTGAATTTGAAATTCATCAATTTGCCCATTGCTTTGATGACACTGTCATCTACATCAGTAAATTTATAAGTGATTTGAGCACAGGAAGTGCTGTGAAAACCTCTTTGTGAATAAGGCATGCAGGTTCAAGGAGGCTGTCCTCATCAACATCTTCTCTCTTAATCCATGGAGCTGCTTTGGAGCAGTCGCATCTTTATCAATTGCAAGAATATCCAAAGATTATTTTTGTTTAAAATTACCAGAAATTGAACAGTTTATCAAATTAGGACACAGTTACATTAATTTTGTATCTTATTATGAAAATCAAGCAAAATATTTTATATTAGTTTTCTAAGAACCTAAGAAAGCTATATGCAGCAAAATAGAATACGTGATGGATGAAGAAAATGTTTCAGGGGGAGGAATACATCTCTTTTTATGAACTTCTGTGATTGAAAAAAAAAACCTTAACAACTGGGTTCAAGTATGGTACTTCAATGACCATAATTTCCAGATTCAACAAGGGACATTAGTTTTGGACAAAATTTTGGGAGCTAGTGCATGGAAAAGCCTACCACCTGACCAAGTACAAGAAAACAAAGACTACATGATGATGAAGGCGACAAAGAATAAAAGGAGATGCAACAAGCCCCAAGGAATGATGATGATCCAGATGGGCTTTCAATCAAAGTAAAATAGCACAAGATGTGAATCAAACAAAATTAGGAAGGATACTATGCAAATATGATATTATGCCACAATCATGTAATTTTAGTCCATTCCTATAGTAGCATAACAAATATACTAACAGCAACAGCTGAAATACGTATGACATTTTACTGATGCAAGCAGAATATATAATTAACAAAGAAAAACATTAACGGCAATTGATGTAGAGAGTATGCCTAAATGTACAGGCATAAATTTAGATAAAATTTGTGGCCAGCAGTGATTTAATTTTTTTACAACAAATAGTTTTGATTTCATTTACTAACCACTATTCCTCTTAGTTAAAATATTTATTTCATCCTGCAATCTCCTCATCCCACTGCCTTCAGATGTTGGTGAAATTTTCCTTCCTTCTTCAGCAGTGGTTCCATTAATTTCTAGAAATAAAGACAAGTAGAATCTAGAGCCACAAGAAGTTTAAATTTTATAAACAATACTTTGAACTCAGGATACTACTAGGTATAAATTAAAATTAGAAACATAACAGGTGTATTCTAAAACGTAGCTAGAACAAAAATAAAAATCTGATGTGTCCAGCTCATGCCTTTCTCCATAAAGTTTAATGAATATGATTGCATCAACATCAAGAGTCCTCAAGAACAATTACCGGCAATTGCACTCATGAATAATTTATAAATGTTTACAATAATCTTTATTATGAAACAAGTTAGGAAAGTGTACAACGTATCACAAATGGGCACGTTTTGTGCAATGGAGTATTAGAAAGAAATGATATACCTGTACGTAAGGGAAATGGCATTTTAAATTTCTTTTCTTCATCATAAATAATCCATTTTCTTCCTATTTAAAAATAGTGCTTGCACACGTAAATTAAACGTTTGTTTGTGAGATTGTTTTTGTTGGCAACAATGAAGTTCAACTCGTATTGACATTATTGTTTGATTTTCTCAATAACGGCTACTCTTACAATAAAAATGTATAGGAAAGGAAACACTTCTTTACTAGTTTTACAACATTTCTTTGAAAAATATTTTGATATGAGCAATACTTTACAAGATAAGATGAAAATTTCATTTTTGTCACCAGTAAAGTGGTACCCCTGATTAGCGTATGTGATTCATTTTTGCGATTTTCTTATTATTTTTTATTGTAAGACCTTAATATCAAATTTCATGAAAATCCGTTCGGTAGAAGCCGAGAACGAACATGGACGGACAGATGGACAGACTTGATGATAAAAGGCGCTCACGCTGGAAGCGAAACGCCTAAAAAAATAAGTAAACAAATTTATTAGCTGTTTCTACGGATAACAAAATATCGATGCTCAATTAAAATTACCCATGGCAGCGTGCACATCACTATCAACAATTAAAAAATTTTATCATAGCAACGGAAACAACGGTAACACAAATTCAGATGAATAATCAAAATATCTCTTAACAAATGGTCTTACCAAAAATGTTTATTAAAAAAACTTGTAGAAAATGAATTGTTTATAACTTTGATAATGACAAATATTTACATAAACTCAGAAAGAAAATACAGTAAAACCGTTATAACACTGGTTTCGGGAGACATAATGTACACCCGCATTACTGGCAACCAGCGGTATTTCGGGAAATAATTTTAAAACCCGTGAAAGTATATGCGTTATAACAAATTTAATTGCAAAATACTATAAAGACTGATATCGTATTTTGATTTAAATGCATACCTTACTTTAATCGGTGTTTTTAAAATAATCCGATATTTTCTTTTGGCGCAACAGCTGATGGCGTTTCTTCGTCACATACGTCTTAATGTTTTGCAAATGAAGATGATCACAATCACTCTGTCTCTCCATCCAATTCATCACTTCACTGATGTTATCCAATACTTCGCTTATTTAAGGGGTATCAACCTCACACATCTCTTCATTCTCGCTGTCATCTTCCGATAATTTTTCTGCTCTTCCGCGGTTCTGGACTTCAGCTACAATTTCTTATAGACAGCGATGGGAGTTTAGCATCGGGGTAAAATTTGAACCAAGTTGTTTACAAAGAAAATAAATTACGGTAAAATTTGAACTAAGTTGTTTATGAAGATAATAAATCGAGCTAAAATTTGAACCAAATTGTTTACGAAGAAAATAAGTAGCGGTAAAATTTAAAACAAGGTTGTTTACGAAGAAAATAAATGGAATCATTTTGGGGACATGACTAAACCAACGGTATATCCGAATCTGCGGTATAGTGAGGCATGTTATAACGGAGTTTTACTGTACAGGCGACTCCCGAGTCTCGATTGTTCGAGTCTCGATTAATTCGAGATTTTGATTTTTTCCTTTTTAGTGCAAAAAATAAGTTATACATTTAAAATATTTATTATATAATTTACTCATAATTTAATATTGTTGTATTAACGTATTAGTAATGTTATTTTATCTTTATAAAATGTGAGGGGAGACTTTTTCCCGAGATGCGGGAATGTATCCCCCGATTATAACATGCAAGTATATGGAAAAACGGCGTTCGACACTCCACTATTCGAGATTAGAACACGTTTTCAGGAACGCATGCCCAACGAGACTCGGGAGTTGCCTGTATTTGGAAAAATGGGAAAATGACAGGAATAAAACCCCACTTCTGGTAGACCATATTTTGAGACTATACTTTCACTGAAAAATAAGATATTGCCTATGCTACATTTCATCAATCACTTTTTTATCATAGATTCGCCGTAAGAAGAGTTCTCGTTGGCCATAATCAGCCCTCCAGCCTAAGATTGCCTATCCATTACGTACACGATCGATTTTTAGTTGATGTTTTTCCTGTTTCGAACTTGTGGCCTTGCAATCGAACAAACTAGTGATGTACTAAACATAAATTCAAAAATTGAAATCTCTTTGAAACTATTGAGCTTATGAAAAAATGTTTAAAACAAAACTAATAGAAAATTACATTCACTACAACTTTTACAATGTCAAGTATTTATTTACATTGAGTTCTAAAGTGGATACTTGAAAAAAAAACAGAAAAGCGACAAGAATAAACCTTCACTTCTGGTTGACCAGTTTCAGCCAAAACCTTTTCACCTCTTCATTTGCTAATAAAAATTTTAAATATAAAGTTTCGTGCCAATCTGATTGTTAGTTTTTGAGTTTGCGTGCTTACAAATATACACACATATATTGCAAAATTAGTCAAAACGTAATCAGGGGATCTCAAAACATATATTTCCGTTGAAATCTTGAATTCCATTTTTTTCACAAATACAATACTTTCTCTTATACTATGGAGAAAGTAAAAATGGATGATAAATTGCGTTATAAGGTTTAAAAATATAAAATTCTAGTGTAATGCTTCCCTAATTGACATACCTTCTGTCTATAAAGGAACACACACCTAATACCTTAAAACCACAAGATCTTATGTTATTTATGCACCAGCACACACATGTACAGGTACATACACATAAATATGCCTTAACATATACATAGAAACATACATTCACATGCTTGGTATACATGTAACTCCACTGGGTGTTTATAATCATGAGTATTGTAAACAAAAAAGAATACCTGCAATTTTCTTCAGCAGATGTTGGTTTTCTTCCTCCAAATACTTCAAGCGTTTTTCAGCAGCAGAATTGTTTGCATTAGTCTGGTTTCCAGGTAAAGACCCCAGATCTGATATAGAACTAGAATTGAATTTAAAAACAAATATGAATTAACTAATTGTACAAATTAATTATATTAAAACATAAATACTCCTTAACCGTACAAAGTATTTATGTTTTAATTTAATTAATTCATCTCGCCGTAGTCTCCGACCTTTTTTAATCATTGTACAAAAATTATACATACATTAAAATAAAACAATATTTGCAAATTCCATAATTAATATTTACCATAATTTTTAGTAAGTGATAAATTCAAATATAAGTCCTTAGGTATTAAAAGTTGAAAAAATAAGTATTTATCTTAAGGATCTATAATAGCCATAACAATTTTTATAAACTACTTTTAGTGAATCACCACTGAAGACAGGTGAAATTTAGCTGAAATGTACAACTGTTATTTCATAAACTAGTTACAGCTATAGGAAATACCTAAGATAAGTATTGTAAATTGCAGCATAGAATCAGGGTCAGCCCGAGGCAACAGCAAGCCTGGCAGCTGCCCAGGATGGGCAAGTACTGGGAGTGTTAACCCGACCATCTATCTATACATTACTTACAAGTGAATAAATATTCTATACCAATTTATATCTTGGGACAGGTAGAAATCTATGTTAAATTAATTTTAATTTTCATTGCCAATATTTTATGTAGCAATCAATAAATTAACAAGGCTATCTTGATGACAATCTACAGAAGGGGGAGCTGGACCAGTTTCTTACCAGCGATACCAAAATATCTCAGACCTCTCCTGTGTTTAAGTGGAATTTATCCATCTTGGAGAATAAACAAATTAGAAATAACTTGTACTTTTTCCACAATTTATTTTATTAATCAATCACAACCATGGCTTCACTACAGAATAGCATCATCAGGTCTGATATAAATAAATTTGCCTGTTTTGTGAACTAACATACGACTTCAAAATACAGCAGAGCACCAATTATCCATGGTAATTGGGGATAACTGGGACCCGGATAATCGAAAAACATGGATAATCCAAATAGAATGTATTTATTGGAATTATAGTTACATTACTAGAATACATAATTGAAGCAAAATGTGAATATAAGGTCAGACTCCAACAACGTAAACATTTAAATACTTCGACAGAGCAGAAACAAACTAAAGTTAAAATGAATTTAAACTCACTCTCCCACACTTTTATTCACATGTTGGAGTCTTTTATCCAGAGAATAAAATATTCAAACAATGTAAAGGTGTAAATACATCACCAAATAATGACGACAAACTAAACTTAAAATGTAACAGGAGTGAGAATAAAAGATCAAGACTCCAATAATGAAAAACGTGGAAATAATTCGACTCCTCACACACGACCATGGATAATCCACCCCCACAGATAATCAGGCCCCGACACTTTACTGTACATAATTATGTTCCATAATTCTACAATTCTCCCTATTAGTTGGAATTAGTGAGGTTTTACTGTATTCTTTTATTTGTCCATCGCAGGGATTCTGAGGAACATAACCCCCACATATACCAAGGTCCTACAGCATTTTACAACTTGAAGAAAGTAGCCCCTTTTATAACATTTTAGTGTACATTTTATGATTAGATCAATGCAACATTTCTGAAATGAGAACAAATCCCATAATAAAAAGAGGAGAAACAAAGAAAAATTTTCCTCCTAACTTACAATATTCTAAAATGGTTTTTGAAAAATACTAACCTTCCTTGAGTGAAAGTAAATCCAATGAAAGGCAAGTGAAGGGCAGTGAATGCTGGATTAGCTGCAGTTGGTGGGACAGCATCAGAAGACCCTGCTCTAACATCAGTTTCATCCACATCAAAATTTGAAGTGTCTGTAGGGGAACTAACTTCTGGAACATATGGGGCTGCACTATCACGAACTGTTTCCCAGTCCAAACCAGAAAACCAACCATGATTCTAAGGAAAAATCAGAATAAAATTCTTGTAAACACATACAGACAGACCTCGATTTACGAAAGAGTTACGTTCTTCAAAAACCTTCTATGAATCGAAATGTTGTAAATCGAGGTATAATTTCTCATTGACCCCCATTATAGAAGACGAGATATGTTCCTATGGCGAAAAAATCTTCCCCTAAATATAGTAAAATGATACTGTATATGTTTCTTAGGATATTTATTATGGAAAACAACTGTTCTAAACATATTATTATTATTAAATATTACAAGTATCCATCGCTTAGCGTCATGGTTGCGTTCCTTAAAAATGCGATTCTAAGTGAAAATACGTTAAGCGAGAGTTTTTTCTCCATAAGAAATAACTAAAATAAGGAAGGTTACATTCCTCCAGAGTAGAGTAAATGCCACATTATTATTATTATTACTGGTTATTTTCAACAGCCGCCTGTTGTAAACAAATTCAGATTCTAAAACCAGAAATTATTTTAACATGAAATTTCCTCCGCTTTATATGATCACACCTGCCATCTATTATGATAGAAATTTTATCTGATCTCGTGATCAGTTGAAGGCAAGAAATATGTCTCTTCGTACACTATTTTTGACAACAGTATACGATGCACAAAACCTTGCGAGAGCATGCATACAGATTATTTTTCAAAGAAAGTGAACTTTATCTTAACTATTCAATCATAGATCATAATAATAAACGATAACATTGGAAATGAACGTTTGGTCGGAACCAATAACTACGCGAAGTTTATTCCATGTATATTACCGATCGGCAGGATCGAAATCTCGAATTAATCGAGACTCGGGAGTCACCTGTATTCGGGTAAATATGGTATTGGTGTTCAAGTATCTACAATGAAAATTACATAAAAGATATAAATATTTGAGAGGTTAAATTCTGACCAATTATTAAATATCAAAACAGTTGTATTTTAAGTAAAACGAATAAGTAAAAGCACTATAGTTTTTATCATTAATAAACAGAAAAATAAAATAAATTTACCTTAAAATCTTCTATTCCATTTTGTCCCAAACGAAAGTCTGAACTGCATATCAATCTTTTCATTAAGTCTTTGGCTTCATTGGAAACATCATAACCAACATCTGATGGGAAGTCAAAGCAGTTCTAAATTCAGAATAAAATTTTCCAATTATTTTATGAACAACAAATCACAAAAATAGAAATCTAACTTTAAAATTCACATATAAAAAATTGCATAAAACTTATACTATGATTTTATAAAACTTCAAAAACAGCAATAACTTATATTAGGGTCAAAATGGTGCACTCTCAAAAACTGAAATGAAATGAGAATAAAGGAAATTGGTTTTGGATTTCCGTTTCTGCTGCATATGGTGGACCATTGTTTCTGACATTTTGCACCTGTTGCAGGTGTGCATCTTCAGGGATAAAGAGTCACCTGTACGCATATACATGATAGCCTTTTCCTTCATGCAATGACTGTTGTAGATTTCTTACTCTACTTCTTTCTTTCCTCTCTCTCTCTCTCTTCAACAGCCACTGATCTTCCTCCTTCACTTTCCCTATTTGTCTTCCTTCCCTCCCTTTTCCTCAATAGTCTCACAATTCCTTCTCTTTTCTTATTGGCATTGACTGAGCCTTTCCCCTTTCCATAGGTTCTTCTCCCTTACGTGAAGAACAGGACTATCATATATATGCAGACAGAAGACACTTCATCCTCACTTCATCTCTGAGGATACACACCTGCAACATGTGTAAAACATCCGAGACAATGATATACCATATGCAGCAGACATTGAAAGCTTATGCCAGTTTTCCACCAAGACGATGCAAAAACCATTTCCTAAAGTTAATAATAGAAATCACCACTTAGTGCTCCATTAATAATATGCACCCTGACGTTTTGCCGATTTTTTGTGAAAAAATGCATATCATATATAGAAAATTACCGTATATTTTTTTTAATCTTGGAACTAAATGCTATATTTTTCCCTTAGGTTTAATGATTCTTCCAATGTGGATTCCCACAACACAGCATTGGGATAAGTTTTCCAGTACTTATTTACTTATTTAATTTGGAAAAAATAAAGCTTGGAGAGGGGAGCACAGATCTGATTATAATGCAATTGTGAATACCGTAAGTCCTCAATTTACGTTGAGGATGTGTTCCCAGAAAATGCAACATAAAGTGAAACAACATATAATGAAACCTGATTTTTGTGACTCTGCTCTCAACCTTCAAAATGCTACAGCACCTCATATTTAACCTCCAAATTGATAGATTTACGAGATCTCTTTGCTGAAGCACTTTCTGCACGTTTTCACCCATATTTAAACATTAAATCAAAACAACAGAAAGTTAAGAGAGAAACTGTGGCAGAAATAAAGTAATGACCTTCATGTTAAATGAGCCAATATTGTGAGGACAGGAGAGGGCTAACTTGGAAAATATGACGTAGCCACCCACTCTCTTTCCTCCAATAATTCTCAAAAACATTCTAAAACAATTTTCAACAAAAAAATACAGAAAATAGGAATTTTTTTCTAATCATTCCGTAGCAATGTTTTTCATGTAATTTTTTATTATAGAGAATCCATTTAATAACATTTGAGGATAGATTTAGCTACATTAACCCCTCAGCATCGTCCTGCATACTGGGTACGCGGGACAAAAACTCCACATGAGGTCGTCCTGCATACTGGGCATGCCGTGGAGGTCGCTAGCTTTCTTTATTTTTTGAAACAGTAATTTTCTTAAATATGAGTAACCTTTATATATTTCAAAAGAGAAACCTTTGGGCTACCTATTTATCATCATTCTGCGATCTTTTTGTCTTTTTTATTACACTTAATGTGCATTAAATTTTGTGATTGATTTTTAGCGAAATCCCCTATCCAATGCTGAGAGGAACTGTATCTCGACATGAATGCTACTGCAAAGTGAAACAAGATCTAGACTGTTTATCTGCACACAAACTTCTCTTTCTCTTTGGTTTTTCTTATGAGTCAGAGGTTGAGAGTAGGATTGCCAACTTTTAGACCTTCATGAACCGGAGATGTTGTTACGGGTTGCCTACTTTAATATATTCATAAACTGGCGTTTGCTTGAAACCTGGATACTGTAGAAGAAACCCAAGAGGAATTAAATGTAATGATAAATATATTCAATATTCTTAAAGGCACCCATGATTTTAGGACATAATTAAAAATCATTTATTTTTTAAATATCGCTAATTAACAAAATTGTAAGAGCATCGTTTGTATAAAACGAAATACAATTGAAATTAAAGTGCATATTATCTTAATTCAAATCACTTATAAAAAATGCAAAAAAGTCATAAAAAGAGCATTCCGCTGTAATCGAAATTGAACCGGAGACCGGAGATTATGGCGATGACCCGGAGATCTCCGGCCCGAAAGCCGGAGTTGGCAACCCTAGTTGAGAGGTATAAGACAAAGACAGCCGAACAGAAACCACTGTTCAGCTCTCGGACGGGCTTGCTTGCTTCAGCATTTCTTGAAACCAGTATACATAGTATGAGAGAGAGGGAGAAACGTCTGTTCTTGTGTCCAAGGTCTGTTTACAAATATAAGTCACTGATGATGCATAGTAAGCGAGAGAGTTTCTAAGTGAGCACTTGTGTAATACTCTTATGCTCGGGTCATCGCAGGAGAAATATTCTCGTGTCTGAAGTGAATGCTAGTAAAAAAAATTCAATAGAAATAAACTGGTTATATTTTTTTGTAAATTTCATGGTAAATTGGATAAAGCAAATACCTTTTTAAAAAAATTTTAACTTTTCTAATTTTTTTATTACGCATACATTCTGATACATACAACATCATATCTCCGTTTCTACTGAACAAAATTGGACAATTTTCACCATGTAACTTCTATAATGACTATGAATGATTACTGTAAAACTCAAAACTTTCAGGAATTGAAATCATGAATTCTTGCAAATATTTAAAAACCTCCTATGACCTCAGACGTGTGATTTAAGTAGATGTCCTTCACGCTTGAGGGGTTAAGGAAGTTGCATAGATAATTGTTGTCACTGTCGCTAGTTATCGCAGCAGCTAAGCAGCACAATGTAGTGCTGTGATGACGGTAGGTATTTTCGGCAATGACTTAAATCAAAGACTTACTGTATAACAATCATAACTTAGTAGCACTGTGTGTTGAAAAAAAATAAAGTCAAACATATGCAGTTTTTAGATAGTCGTATTTTTAAACACTGATGTATTAATAGAGAATTAGTCTACTACCTTGGCAGTTAGTATTACTTATACAGTAAAATCTTACTACTTCAAAATTGAAAGGACCAAAAACAATGCCTTCAAAATATTCAAGTTTGAACTTACCACACTTTCAAAAATATATCAACCTTACTTATAATCCATTACTCAGACCGTAAACAATGTAAAGTGGGATGAATTAAATTAAGGGCTCACTGTACTGGATGAAACAGAACAGTTGTAGCAAACTTTTTAACAGACCCCATGGATCAAAATAACTTCCAGAAAACCTTTAACATTGATATAACTGCAAAAAACGGTAAATGGAACCTCCTGAATGCTATGCAGCATCTTTGCATTTCCTAGGAAGCTCTGTCATCCACACAAATTAAAAACTGTTTCTGTAAGGTGGGATTTTTTTCCACAAAAGTAGAAAGCAAGGAGTTTGTGGCACCTGAGGATGAAGATTGGGAAGAAATAAGGAAAAGTATGAATGTGATGAACATATCTTTCAGGCATTACGTGGAGGTTAATAAAGATGTCTTGACCTGTTTGGTGGAAAGTGAGACATCCGCAAGATCAGAAGCAACCTCTGAGTCATATCTGGAGGAGGTAGAAGAGGATACCGAAATGGAAATAGTGTGACCTAAGTTGAGTGAAGTGAGTGCTGTACTAGATACCATCAAAAACTACTTCTTTTCTTCAGAGATATGCAGTGGTGCTATGAGCTCATTCGGGAAAGTGGAGAAGATAGATAAAGATGCCTTCTGTTTTCTCCATGATGATTAACTGGCTCAGAGGCATATGGTACTGATTCTGTTCTTCAGCCCATATGCTTAATAATCTCTCTACTTTCTCCAACAAATTACTCCTTGAATGTGTTAGCTTCATTGCAGTTAATAATTAGCAGATGTTTTCATCTTGTCAAATGTAGCTAGACCTAGAGAATGACCCATATTCACTTGATGCTTCAACCACTTTAACACATTCATTTTAACTTTGGGTGTGATAGTTTTCTTTGTCTGTTTTGCAAGACTTTTAACACTGTCACTTGCAAACCTTTTCTGCCATTATAGCTCAAAATTGATCACCAAAACAAAGGGGCAACCATGCGCAGAGACCATGTAGAGTCTACTAACAGTCTTTGCTCACACTGCTCAACTGATGTGAACGATGTCCAACAGCCATGAGATGCAAGCACCGTGCAGTGGCTATTAGAGTAAACCATGCAGCAGCTTTATACATACATATTATTTTTTCATAGAAAAATTGGTCCCAGAACAAAGAGCATTATAACAAATAAGTGTTGTACGGGGCAGCATTAAACAGGATATTACTGTATATAAAAACAACTAAAAGAAATACCTTGTGATTCATAATTTTTCCATAAGTCTCCACTAATGACTCAGCATAAAATGGAGTTTCTCCATAAAGCATTTCATACATGCAAACTCCCAGAGACCACCAATCACATTCTGGCCCATAGCGTCCTTGACCATCTTCCATTGCCTGAAACCAATATATAACACAATTACAACTGATTCACACAGTGTATGTATGCACATACACACACAAAACAAAAAAATTGAGAAGAGAGGAAGGAATAACAGTCATCTTTGGTCGTGAATACAAGATATGGATTTATCCTCTCTCTCACTATATATAGAGGATATGTCCCTAGCCTCACATGAGGCCAAACCCAGTCTGATGGCTCACTTCAATTGGCTATTATTTTAAAACTAATTTAATACAAATATAATAAATGTCTTCAATAAAATACATTTTCATTATCTGATTTTTATATATACCAATAAATAAAAGGAGTAATGATTCTTTAAATAAATAGGATAATATGTGTTAGTATCATGACATCATCATATGTTTACTTTGTTTGAAATCAATGGCATTACAGGCAGTCCCCTACTTTTGTACATAATGCATTCCTGAAAACGTGTATGAAAGTCGAATGTACGAAAGTAGAACAATAGACTTACATGTTATAATGGGGGTTCTGTTCTCAAAGAGCCCAAAAATATTATAACATCTCTAATTATGGTATAAATGTTTAGTTTTTTGAGCAGGGGCCTTTTAGACACAATCGTCGATTTTATAATATAGAGAAATAGGGCAAAATACAATGAAATATTTAAATGACTGCACAAATAAACACTGCTGTACAGACAAAGATGGCGACGTGGCAGAAACTGGTGGCTGGCGGACAGCACTACTCGAAATGTTCGTTCGTCATTTTGCTGACATATGAAAGTCCGAATTCTGCATATGAAAGGCGGTTCAGGGGTGTCAATGTATAATGTATGAAAGTGTGTCTTTTTCATTAAAGCATTTGCTATTTTCATAGTTTTTTGCAATATTGCCTAATCATGGCCCCAAAGAGTGATGATTAGAATGAAAGAAAAGTCGGTAAAAAGGGCGAAAAAAGTGACAAGTTTGAAGAAGAAAATTGAAGTTTTAGATAGGTTTGCACATAATGAATCTGCTTCATCAGTTGATAAATTACTTGGTCTTATTGTGGACTCGTTCACACCAAGTAATTTATCAACTGATGAAGCAGATTCATTATGTGCAAACCTATCTAAAACTTCAATTTTCTTCTTCAAACTTGTCACTTTTTTCGCCCTTTTTACCGACTTTTCTTTCATTCTAATCATCACTCTTTGGGGCCATGATTAGGCAATATTGCAAAAAATGAACGAGTCCACAATAAGATCGATAAGGAAAGTGAAGAAGCGATTAGAGCTATTGTTGCAAGTGGTACTTCAACGAGTATAAAAGTGTCTTTTGTACCTAGGAATCCATATGTAGAGAAGACAGAGAAGGCTTTAAACCTGTAAACCGAGACCCAAACTTGCAAGAAAGTCACGCTGAGTTCACTTGTCATTCGCGAGAAAGCCAAGCAACTGCACAATCATTGTCTCAAATTGTTTCGTGGTCTGCTAACAGGATATTGCCAATGTCATCGAAGGGTGTGTAGATCGATTCTTTGCTCTTTAAAAAAATTTAAATCTGCTAGGTCACTTTCTAGAAACTCATCAATTGAGTAGAATGATTTAGATTTCAGCCAAGACGCCATTACAATTTTGAATTTTATTATATCATTTTGCTTCATTTGGTAATTTCTTATAAGTATTGACTTGGCTGACAGACTATGCGATAGCACGAAATGTTTGTTTGTCAGCTGAGGTACAAAAGTCCGAATTCAGTGTACGAAGGCGGTTTAGGCATGTGAATGTATGTATGTATGTACAAAAGTGCGAGTTGTGCAAAAGTCGAACGTATGAAAGTCGAGGACTGCCTGTATAATATAGTCCACTATTTCTATTATAACATTATATTAAAGCTGTAATAATACACAGGGTCATCGCAAGGGGCGGGCAGCCTCCCAGGATAAAAAAACCCAGAAGGGTACCAATTCTTAAATTACGTTCTTTAAAAAAAAGCCCGGTGCACGTTGCTAGTATTTCAGTCCTTGACATTTTAGCTCTCATGTGAGTAACAAGGAAGGGAAAAGTGAGAATAACAATACAATGTCAATTCTTCCAGGCAAAATTTACCTGCAAACCAGGAAAGCATACAACATATCACAAATGGGCGCGTTTCAAGCAATGGAGTATTAGAAAGCAATTATATACCTGTACATAAGGGAAATAGCATTTTAAAGTTCTTTTCTTCATCATAAATAATGCATTTTCTTCCTATTTAGTGATATTACATGCACACGTAAAGAAATTAAACGTTTGTTTGGGAGATTGTTTATGTTAGCAACAATGAAGTAGCCATGCAAGAAATTTTCTAAGTTCAACTCGATATAAGACTTTCTTCTTTGATTTTCTCGATAAAGGCTACTCCTACGATAAAAATGTATAGGAAAGGAAATATTGTACCAGTTCTACAACTTTTATTTGAAAAATATTTTGATATGAGCAATACTTTACGAGATATGATGAAAATTTAATTTTTTGTCTCCAGTAAAGTGTTACCCCTGATTGGCGTACGTGATTCATTTTTGCGATTTTCTTATTATATTTGATTGAAAGTCCTTAATATCAAATTTCATGAAAATCCGTTTGGTAGAAGCCGAGAACGAACATGCGGACGAACGGACGGACCGACCGACCGACAATAATAGGTGCTCACACTGTAAGCGAAATGCACCTAAAAAGGGCTTGATAAAAGGAACAAAAAATTTGTTCATTTTTTGTAAAATTACTTTTTGAAAATAACCCCTGATATGCTTAAAATGCATTTTAAGAGGCTCACTTTCATACAAGTTCTGCTGTCACTTCACTTGCCAGTGGGTTCCCAAATTCATCATAGGGTGAGGGGTACCAAAGGTGTACCTCACCCAGGGCATCATTCTGTTCCAGTAATGGCCCTGATAATGCATTTCCCATTTAAAAGTGTCAGGCAAAATTTCAGACCTGTAGGAATCTTAAACGAGTTAGGAAATTTTATAGTGGGCACGTTTCGTGCGATGGAGTATTTGAAAGAAATTACTATATAAACGTTTTTGAAATTGTTCCTTTGTTGAAAATTATTCATTTCATTTCACTTGCAAAACTCATTGAGTGTACCTAAGGAAAATAGCATTTAAAAGTTATTTTCTTCATCATAAATAATCCATTTTCTTCCAATTTAAAAATATTGCATGCACATGTAAGGAAATTAAATGTTTGTTTGTGAGATTGTTTATGTTAGCAACAATGAAGAAGTAACCATGCAAGAAAGTTCAACTCGAATTAAGAATTTCTTGTTTGATTTTCTTGATAACGGCAACTCCTACGATAAAAATGTATAGGAAAAGAAAAACTCTAGTAGTTCTACAAGTTTTATTTGAAAAGTATTATGATACGATCAAAAATTTACGAGATATGATGGAAAGTTCATTTTTGTCACCAACAAAGTAGTACCCCCGATTGGCTTACGTGATTCATTTATGTGATTTCCTTATCATCTTTGACTGTAAGTCCTTAATATCAAATTTCATGAAAATCAGTTTGGTAGAGGCGGAGAACAAAGATGCGAACGGACAGATAGGTGCTCATGCTGGAAGTGAAACACGCTTTAAAAAAAGTAATTCAATCCTTAGATTGGTTTGATTGGCTTGGAAATACACACAAATGGCACAGTGGTTTTCTGTTGCCTTCCACACCAGAGACACACACCCAGAAGGGAGGAGGGAAATCTGGTGTCGGCATTAGCCTACTCTTACAAAGAGCACCAAGGGGGCTAACTGCTTAACGTCCTTTCTGAAGGACAGATGTTGATTTGTGTGTTTTTCTCATTTTTCGTTTCCTCGCTGTCTCTTTCTCTTAGTTCATACATTTTCAAATAGGGGGCTGAATAACCTCTGAAAAATATCCTACTTTCACAGGATTCATGCCCGTTGGCATTTAGAAAAGTGTGCAAGTAGTAGGCCAGCACCTTACCCACTACACCACCGACATCCCTATAGCAATCTTAATCCAAGAAAAATATTTTTGGTTGCAAAATAATAGTTGATGGCTGATGAAGCTTATCAAGAAACTTCTTCATGTTTTAAAATGATTGTTTTTATAAGAATTGAAATTTCATTTTTACATTCTCCATAAGCAATGTAGAGAAAGTATTGCTTTCATGAAAAAATCAAATTCAAGATTTCAATGGAAATATTGTATATTCCTTAGAAAATGCTGCCTAAAACTCCTCTGCATCTTACTGTCCAAAGGTATAGTAGGACGACATCTCTCTCTACATAGACATTATTTTCAGGAGGAAAAGAAAGCAGAATATCAAAGATACCTTCATATTTGACAGTATTACACTGTAGAAAAGTCTACGCTGCACAACATAAAATGAACTGTTATATATATTGTTACCAAGCCTGCATCACCAAATTAGCTCGAGTTCATCCTGTCTATGGTTGGATTTATTCGTAGAATGTGTTTCAGATGCATAGTGCGGTAATCAGTTTATAGTTTTTTTGTAAATTCACTATGTAAACACAACGGGTAGAAAACAATATATATTTTCATACACTGTGAACTTCAAATTAAATGTTATAAATTATGCCAAAGAACATGGAAAAATGGTTCTACGATGACTAAAAGCTACGAGAATCAACGCTGTTTTCTTGTGTTGCCATGCCATTTTGTTTCGTAAGTACTGAGTAGTTATAGTTTTAAATATATGGAATAAATAACCTTTCCCAAAATTCACCCTCTAAAATCAAAGTGCATTTTATGGTCCAGAAAATATGGTAATGTTTTAAAGGATCTAAATATGTTTTCACCCTTTCGCGATTATGTCAATGTGTGCTTATGTAAGTGTGATAGGAATTTTGTGGGCACTAAAACATTACTATTCATATCAGCCGAAAACTTTTAAATTAATATTATCATAAAGTCAAGGTGTGATTAGGTTTCAGCTAAAATTGGCGAACTGAAAGTGGTATACCCTTGTCATTTTTCCATTTTGCCAAATATTGCAATATAATTATTTATAACTTTGCACAAAATATTTTTTCATAGAACATTATATCAGAAATAAAATGCTGATTGTCTGTTCGAATTTCAATAACTAATAGCTTCGTTTCCATTGATAGGATAAAATTTCCAAAATGTTGATAGCGATGTCAGCATTGCCAATAGTAATTTTAATCATGAACAAAATTATCCCAATACCATCTAGAGCAGCTATTCTCAAATGTGGCCACCAGGAAAATTCCGTGCGGCCACCACTAACTTCTCCGTCATACAAGGGGTCCTTAACCCAGTAATTTGACTCGAACCTTCTAGAGGAACGGTTCCCAAACTATGTTATGCGTACCACTAGTGGTATGTGAAACTTTTGCCAGTGGTACGTGAGCAGAGTGAAAAGAAGCAGAATACCTGCTTCGAATAGGAAGAAGCAGGGACAGATCAATTGTGATACGTGAGTTTGGTGCCACATTCACTACATTCATACTCACTAGTACTATGTGGTACGAGGAAATTTTGTCATGTTTTGGTGGTACGCAAAAAAAAAGTTTGGGAACCGCTGTTCTAGAGCATTTCTGTGAATAAACAGAAGGAATGAATAGTCCCTTATTCAGAATATAGAGATATGATCCAGATGCCTCTCTGTATATACAAAGTAAAGGTTAATTGACTTTAACAGCTGGCCGAGAACATCTCATTATTAGAAAAATGCTATGCATCCACTATTCCTCTCTCTCTTAGTGAGGCAATATGAAGTTTGGTCCTTCTAGAAAACAAACAAATATTTTACTCACTAAGCTAGAGGGAATGGTTGCAGGAAAATCATTCGTAAACGAGCGATCTGAAAGTAGGGAGTATGTTTGCCTTACATTTGGATAGCTCTGTGATGTTCTCTAAGAGCTTCATTTTCATAGTTTTCACTCGTTTTATCATAAATATTTGATTAACTAGCAAGTGCATCTGTCTTGTGATAATAATGAGATAATAAGTGTGATTGTAAGTGTGATTATAAGTGCCAAAATTCAGTTCAATAAATCACCAGCTACAGCAACCAAGCTTAACCATAGTTGATACTGTATATTGAGTGCATTTGGTGCACTTCATTTCCTCAAAAGTATATACTGAAACAAGATGAAGGACGAGCATCATAAAGCCGCTCTCCGGTTAGCTGTAGGAGACCATTTAATAAACTTCTTTGACTGTACGAGGTATGTATATTAATGACTTATTTCATATTTATAAAAATATTTTGATCTTACATGAGTTTGAAGACATATACTAAAAATAAAAAAATACAAGTGTGGCCACCAGACGTGCACTGTGGCCATACGTGCGGCCACGTCAATTTTTTTCATGAGAACCCATGATCTAAAGTAATATTTTGTAAACAGATTTTCTTATGAATACTAACAGAGATGCCAGTGCTGAAAATGGCAGTTTTAATTGTAAACATTTTGCACGCGCTGCCTATACTTGATTTTTTAGTAAATTTTCATTAATACAATGCATTCAATATTTCTAGTATAAACAGAGTTATTTTAACAGATTTAAAATTTAGAATTAAGATCCAATTGTATAATTTCTAAAAGTGAAAAAACTCCCAAGCTTGTAAGCTTGCTTACCCTTAGTATTTCAGGTGAGATATAATCAGGAGTCCCAACAGCCACATTACTTTGTACTGTTCCATCCTCATGGAGGCGAAGGCAAGAACCAAAGTCAGCTAATCGAATATGACCATTGGCATCTAAAAGGACATTGTCTGGCTTGATATCCCGATGAACATAGCGTAAGTCATGAATAGATCCTATCGCCAAAACCATTTCAGCAATATAGAAACGAGCCATATCTTCTGGTAAACGATCTTCAAATTTAGACAGTAGTGTCAGCAGATCTCCTCCACAATAGTAGTCCATAACAAGATACTGAAAGAAGAAATTAACATTATATGAGCTTGTGGATTTTTGAAAAGCATTGCTAAAAATATCTGTTCACTACATAGCCCTGCCACAGCAACTCCCTATGAAAAGCATATAGCAGAAATGAATGAATTATGAAATTCTGTCTTGAGTATTAGAAATCCCTTTTCATTGCAAGAATGTCCAAAATCAAGATCTTGAGCCTCAATGGCTTAACTGTTGTACATTTAGTTTCATATAGTGAAGCATCACAGAACAAATGTATTACTAAGCAGTAAGAATTAGAAGCCATAAGAGGAATAAATTACTTTATATCGCAGCATAGAAGTCGATCTTTAAAGTGATAAAAAAATCTACTTATAGTTTGAGTATAAAAATGTAAAACCTGAATTCCTGGTGATTGGTATACAATAGTAGAGTACAGCTAATCTTCATCATACTGAAGAAGCTGTTTTAGTGTTTACAATATAATTAGTATGCATTTATTTTTAATTAAAATAATCAATTACCGTATATACTCGTGTATAACGTGCAGCTTGAAGACCAAATTTTCAGGTCATAAAGTAGGGGTGTGCGTTATACATGGGTAACACTTTTGGGCACTTAAAATTAGAAATTAAAGTGAACCTACCTCGCACCAGATTCTCGCTTTTTAGGTGAATTACAGGAAAAACCACAATAATTATTGATAATCCAGATCATACATATATTAATTATACGTATAGAACACCTAATTACTTCTATACAGTTATAATTCCATCCTCTCCAAATATTCTGCATTTCACTAGCTCATCAGCTGATTGCTGTAGTTTTTGCAAAATCGCCAGATAGACTTCCCGCAAGACACGCATTGAAAACAAAAATACGTAGAATAAGCAAATTGAAATAATTTTATTTAGTTAATGATTCTAGTATGTATATCTCTCGATATTCGTCCTTAATTGGTTCCATGGAAACTGGATGATAAGCAAAAAGACGAATATCGAGAGCTATTTTCCATTAGACGCAATGTTATCTATATATATAAAATGCTAAGGTGTGTATGCTTTGTTGATTACCGTTACCAAGTAACCATTTATTACCCCATAAGAAAGGAATTGAAATCAGTGCAAGGCATTTTTTAATTGCATTTTAAAATTACTTAAAATTATGAAACAAACTCTGGACTTTAAGTATTAAATAGAAAAAAGAGTGGAAATAATTATTTTTGAAAACAGAATACCAAATTAGCTTAAATATTTTATTTTAACTGCATAAAAATGAGAAATTTTAAAATTTATAACAATGGGAAATTTTATCTACCATGGAAATGCTACAATGCTTTTATATGGGATTCTTGCCTTTTAATAGTATGAATGTCTATACAGCTTATGAGCATAAAAATAACGTTTTATAAGCAGTTTAAATGAAGAGAGGGTAAGGGGAAAAGGAGGGGGGAGAGAGGGAGGAGAAAAGGAGAGAGGGAAGGGAGGGAAAGGAAAAGAGGTGAAAGGGAGATAGGGGAAATGGGGGGAGGGGAAAGCAGGAGAGAGGGAGGGGAAAGAGAGGGAGGAGGGAAATAGGGGAGAAGAAGGGTTATGCAGGAATGTAGTAATAGAGGTAATGTAGTAATAGAGGTAATGGGAAAAGGAGACAGGGTGAGGGAGGGGGGAAAGGAGAGAGGGGGAAAGAGAGAGGTGGACGGGAGAGAGGGGGATAGAGTGGGGGGATAGGGAGAGAGAGGGAGATGCATCAATAATGCAAGAAAATAGTAAAATACGTCTTTAATAGAATAGTTTTCTATGGGGATGTCATTTGCACCATTAATTGATCACATTATTATTAATAAATTAATTGAAAGAAATACGCGTAAACATTACGTGGGTACAGCTGGAATGCCTCCTCATGAACTGAAGCCGTTATCATGCTCCTTAGAAACCTAATGCCATTGAGAGGACTACGTAATGGTAAATGACTTACTGTTACTTGAATACAAACACACATAATCGCAGCAAAGTGATCGGTGCAACAAACTCAGACACAGTACTTATTCCAAGAATCTCACCCATTCCATCAGATACAAATTTACCATTCAGTTTCAAACAAAAACAATTCCCCATACGATTGGCTTTTTCAATGACAATCAATGAGTCACAAGGTCAAACATTTGATAAAATGCCTTTACCTAACTAAGCCTGTTTTTAGTCATGGACAATTATATGCTGCTCTATCAATAGTCAGATCGTTTGATACACTTACTGTAATGTCAGGAAGGAACCCAGAAATTGACAATTGTATCTTTAGAGAAATCTTTGATTAAAAAATATAAGTTAAAAAATAAATAAATAAATGCGTTTAATTAAGAACCTTTAAGATCTGCTAGGTTAGCGTATGCTACGCTGGGTAAGTGTATAATTCATTCCTGAAAATCCAAATAGTAGACCAAAATATTGATATTACCTTATTTTATGGAGCTATTGGGACTATAAACACAATCTATAGGAACCTACGGCCCGCAAAGGCGTGATGTAAACTCAAATACAAATGCAGCCGCCATGTAATTGATTGATTTAATCACAAACAGAGAGCTCAAATTCGTACTCAACAATATAAAATTGCACTGAAATGCAAACTAAGGAAGAACAAACAACACGGTGAGAGGCCGAGTAGCTGAGACCAGTAGAGTCAGAAGTTGAATGAATATTGATACAGATCACCCAAAACTCCTAAACTTAAAGTGATGATGAAATCATCTCAGTGGCATGCTTTAATTTGTTGTTAGCTGCAGTCACAAGGGGAAGACAGACACCCTGCGTGATATTTTCAATTCTTGATCATAAGGTTATAAGTTTATACTGCTGAGAACGATAAATCCTTAGCGTCTCATCGTTTCATGAGTAATCGTCTGAGAGTCCCTCTTCGTAGGTCCCAGCTATTTCGATGGACGAATAAGCGAGGGAATGGACGAATGAATGGGAATTGGTTATGGACGAACAAGCGAAAAGATGAAAATCGGGAGGACGAATCGGGAGGGACACCTGTACAATTAACAATGTAAGTAATTTAAAACCCATAGAATGATGTGTATGAACTTAATCTTAACTGTCACGTTTCCTGTTTCCAAATTTGTTTGTTAAATATTCACATTATTCCTTTTATTAAACTTTTAGAATGAGATAGAAAATAGAGAACCAAAATCCACTATAAATCAAAACTCTTTCTATTTTATAGATCCCTTTTTGTCTGATTTAAAAGTATTGGCAGCAGTTTTCTTTATGGCATTAGTTTGACCAACTTACATCTTAACTCATTCGCTTTCATTAGTGATGATGTTTCTCTAAGATGTAATGTGGAGTTTATTGAACATAATACTTTTGGGCAAGTCTACGCGTTTTTAAATTGTTAACTGGCGATAATTTAATGCTTTAACATATTTATTTATGGCACTCTAGTTAATACTTAACATGACAATATAATTCTAAAATTTTGTTCTTATACCCCACAAAAATCAAGGGTACACATTATACATGGGGTATAAGAAAAAGTCGGGATTTTTGGCAAAAAGTACGGGTGCACATTATACACAAGAATATACGGTATGTACCTAATAAATAACTATAAATCCAAATGTTGTTTTAATACAGGCAACTTCATTTATCCACATATGGTTATCCATGGGAATCATCCAAACTCATGAAAAATTTGGCTGCTAGAAGGAAGAAAAATATCCACAGCTTGTCTGAATTCAAAAATTAAGTCATCACGAGGGTGGAACTAGAAACTTCCCGGAAGGGGGGGAGGGAGGGGGGGGGGACAGGGCAGGGCAATTACTATTTTTCCATGGGGGTGGAGAATGTTTTTAATTTGTACACTAAATCTTTGTCAAAATTATTTTTTATTAATTAACCATGGAAAATGATAGAATAGGATGATGATTACCACAGTGAAGCCTATTGGGGAAAATCTCCTGCAGCATGACAACCCTCTCTGCTACTCCTTTTGCTACCCCTAAAGAATATCCAATTGCCTCCTTGGATCCTCCACTGACAAGGGGAGTCCACGACATTCATATCGCCGATTTCCTTCAAATTTCCACCGTTGGTAGCAGCCCATGAATAATGGAAGTTTGTGAAGTAAGAAAACGCAACTCTTTCTCGTTCTTGAGAAAAACGATCTTAAATTGTTAACAAATTCTTATGGCTTGATATTAACCATAGGCATCAGTTTACATGCAGTAGCTATTGTAGACTAGTAGGTAGTGAGTTGAACTATGGGTGCAGACGTCATCTATCTGCTGAGGTTCAAACCCAACTTATTATTATATTTTTTTGAGATATATTTCTTTTTTTCCATTAACTTCACCCTAATTTTTCAAATGAACATTGACCACTTTAATTACTGCCTTTTTCGGAATTAATTACCGAAAAAGGCAATAATTAAAACAGACTACATTAACTTATGTGGCCATCATTATGGGCTGGGATAGGAATGGTATTCAGGAATGAGTAAAGTGCATGAAAACATATGTGAGGCTATGACTTGGGTTATATATAGGAGGGGAATTGATTGGATAAAGGTTTGAGGTGGGGAAATGATAGAGGACCAGGTTTAATGTGAAAAGGAGCAGTTCCTTGGATGATACCTGTCGTAAAAGCAGGCAAAACAGAAATGTTTCTGATTGTAGGAACAAGGGGATATAGAATCATGGGAAGACGCTATTAAAATTCATGAGCTTGTCCATCACCAAATGAGTGTGTTGATTTTCCATGACATGATTAAATATGCTTGGTACACCTCAAAATTGAATGATGAAAGAAAATACTTTTTAATTTAATTATTTTAATTTAATTTCCGAAAAAGGCAATAATTAAAAAGGGCAATGCTTTTTTGAAAAATCAGGGTGAAGTTAATAAAAAAAATCTGATGTGGCCAACACGACTTTCTCCATATTTGGGGTATAGATATTCAAAATATTATGAAGTAGCGTAATTCCTGTCGAAATATCAATGGAAGAATTATAGATAGATTGATTATTAATATTTGCATTTAAAATAATTAATAGCACACTTTTACATATAAAATATTTCATCATATATTACATTTCTAGTGAATATTCTGTTGTCGTTTAGTAAATGCCTTTGGTTTTTATTTTCGGCTATAAAATTCTGATAATCTTCTCCCACCTTGTTCTCGTCAATGCTACATATAATTGTCAGTGTGCAAAGACCGGAAAATAATTATATGTATATAACGTAGGGAAAATAATTAAATTTCGTGCACTTAACATTATGATTGTTTTAAAATTGTACTCTGTACTTACGAAGAAATAAAGCTTACTCGAATCCTCAATAATGTTCTCCGTTGTTATGTAAATAAAACTCTTTAAAAGACTAACTAATTAATCAATCAGCGGAATAATTTCTTTGAATACTATCTGAACAAAAACAAATCACCAATTTATTTCAACATTGTAAACTGTTCTCTTGACGATTGAATGGATCATTGTATCAGAGATCCTTATTGACAAAAAAATAAAATAATTGTTTATCATAGAAACCATTACATAAACAAGTGTTTATTATATATTCCCGTCGTTTTTGCAGAAAGAAAGGTGAGTTGTTGACGTACATGTGGCGCCGACCTATCGGGCAGAATGAGAACTACATTTTGCTGTCGGCCATCTTGCGTACCTTACAGAACAACATTTTTTTACAGAGAATATAGAGAATAGCATTATAAGGCAAAATTATTATTTTGTATCGTAGAAGAATAGTCGTCCGTCTTGCCGTAAATCATATGTTGAATATGTTTACAGAATTCACCGCTGGTTGGTGGCACTGTATACTAGAAATTTATGAATAAGTTAAATATCTCCGAAATGGATGGTTCTAAGAAAATTTGTTTCAAACAAAACTTGGAAGAAATATTATTCTCTACAACTCTGGTCCTCACTAAGATTACCAATAACGACATTTTTAAGGAGATATTTGACGGAAACCAAAAAAACCGATTATTTATAAATCTTATAAATATTTTAGTGTGTATATGTATGTGTATGTATGTTCTTTATATGTTTTTACACCGATGAAGCTGTCGAATTCAAAATTTTCAGGGCCATCCTATGGACCAAAGGAAGAACTTGGTCAAGGTTTGCAGACCGTGGTGTCTTATACCCCATGGGGGTCAACAAAATACCATTTCCATAAGAATGCATGGGAAATGGTGTGGAGAAACCCCAAAATGCCATGCAGCCCTTCACTGATGTGGATATAAATATACCTAAATATTAACTTACGATCACGGGAAATGGCTTATTTTATGCACAAAAGACTGAATATTTTAATTCTGTTCATGTTTTGTCATATTACATGCTAAATCGCTTGAAATTTTCCTTTAAGCGCAAAATTTATCGGTTTTTTCCAGGCAGCAACAAAGCTAAATTTCTTAATTGTTGTCCTCTTCAAATGGAGATAGCCATGTAAAGATTAATGCAAAGAAAATCCACACCGTGGCACGCCGTAGAGGAAGAATAGCTAACGCCAAGATAAAGGGTACAAATGGATTCATGCCTAAATATAATTTATGAATACTTTTAATGTGAGTCAAATGATTTTTAAAGAATATTAGAACATTGTTATCTTTTACCATTAACATTGAAAGATTTATCGCAACATAAATCGATACAGCTATTTACATTTGTTCAGTAAACAAGATGTTGTTTATTGTTTACATTTTGGTTAATAGTATTGACATAATCCACATAATTTTAATGCTGCCTTAAAGGCTTCGATGCATCTATCCATGTGAATATTAAGTAAGACGTTAATGCGTAATTATATTAATGGTAAAACTTTACAATACAATACATAAAGTAGTAAATGTTAATGTAAGCATCACTTGCGTAATTAAGGAATAGGGACCGTTTGCCTCAAACAATAAAAAACGTTAATGCGTAATTATATTAATGGTAAAACTTTACAATACAATACATAAAGTAGTAAATGTTAATGTAAGCATCACTTGTGTAATTAAGGAATAGAGACCGTTTGCCTCGAACAATAAAAAACATTTGCTACTTAAAAGAAAACTTTCCCGAGCGAAGCCGGGCGTTTCAGCTAGTAATTCCTAAACAATAATTGCTATGGAAATTTGTTTCAAATGAAAGTTGTAGGAAATCACATTCTCTATAACCCTTGTATAGAATTGTATATACAATAAGATGTTTTAACAGAGAAATACCGCAAAAACCGAATCGGGTTTCGAATAAACCTCGACTTCTGGTTAACCGTTATTGTCCAAAAACTAATCAGTTCTTTGTGCTCATGCTAAAGTGTTATATATGAGGTTTGGTAAGGATATGGCAAGTACTTTTTGAGTTACAGCGCCCACAATCACATACAGACATTCGGCACGCCTAATTATTTCCATCTTTGTCCCAATCGTGTTCACTTTATGAGCCCTTCCTTTCTTTCCACTTGTATTAGCACTTTCAGTTTTCCATTTATCACTCATGTTTATAAAATAATATGTGTAAAATGCACAAACAAAGAAACACTGCTCTACGTACAAACAAAGACGATAACGTTGCCAAGACTGAATAATAATAATAAGTTATTGATTATTAACTGACTTTACAGTGGTATTGATCTTGTCAAATTTCAGTACAATATTAAAAAACATTACACACAAATCTTACATTACATACAATACGTATATTATTACGTAGCATATGTTAATTTATCTTTGTGCTCATGCTAAAGTGTTATATATAAAATTTGGTATTCATATGACAAGTACTTTCTGAGTTAGGGCGCCCACAATCACATACATCCACACACATACGCACACACACATCATTCTGAAAATAGTCTAAACGTGTTCTACGGACCTCAAAACGTGTATTTCCATTGATATCTGAAAGTTGATTTTTTTCGTGATCACAATACTTTCCCTATACGACGTATGGAGAAAGTAAAAAGGTTGAAAACCCTGAGCTAGGGTAATCTCGTTTAAAATTTCTCAGTAGAGCAATTAAAGTGTAGTCAGCATTTAAGGCAGTAGTTATTCTATCCTCCTTTAAGATTACCTTGTTAAAGACATTCCCAATTTATTGTAACTCATAATTGCGAGAATGAAAGATAAGTGTAAGCATGTCACATTGGCAATTAAAAATAAACTTGAAATAACATGTAAACTTGAAGACAGTAGTTCTTCAAAACAACTTTCTATGATTTATTTATGTCCACCTTATCCTACACTTGCAAGTTCTGAGTGTCCAAAAGAATTATTTTTCATTTTTGTTTGTTTTAAATTAAACTACAGTAGAAGATCGTTTATCCAAAATGGTCAGGGTCGGATAGATAAACGATATTTTCGGATGTTGGATGTATAAACCCTTACACAGCATATCAGCCATAAAAATCGTTTGTAATAACTAATTGTAGAAATAAATGATGTTACAAATAAAATAAACTTAGAAAAAGTTTTATATAACAAAAAAATCACAGGTATCATCATCCAACATAAACACAGTGAATATATTGAGTAATATGTTAGCTGTATATATATAAATCCTTGGATGGGAAATCAATAAATAACATCAGTGTTTACCTAGAAATGGCAAAAATAAACAATGTTAAATGACCTATATTCATGCAATTTACAAACTAAAGGAGGGTAGCCAGGTGGTAGCTTTTGCAACTACAACTGATATCAGTTGCCAGTTATTTCGCTGTTTGGATGTTTTCGTTGTTTGGAGTTTTGGATAAATGATCTACTGTATAACTAAAGCATTTTACCTCAGGAGTTTTTAACTCCTGAGTTATTCTTGCAATATTGGTGCATTCATGATTTTCTTATCAAAAGACCATGAACCACCACAGAAATTATATTATTACAACTAAGAACAAAATTCATAATTGTTATGGAAATAAATTGTTGACTTCAATATTTCATTTTAATGATTAAAACGTGAGAGCACTATTTTTAATTTATGATCTACAATTTATCTTGAATATTGCAGTTTGCTAAAAATTACAGAAGTGCAAGGATTATCCAGTAGAGAAAATTTTAATAGGAAAGTTACCAATCTCTCATAGCAATGTTTTCCAGAATTAACCTCAAAACACAGAATAAATAAATCAAAAAAATTATACACACCAAGTTAGATTCATCCTGGAAAGCATAATGGAGGTTGGTGATCCAGCGCCTGTCTCCATACACTAGCACATCTCGTTCCTCTTGGAAGCACGCTGTCTCTGCACGCTTCAGCATTTCCCATTTGTTGAGTATTTTCATTGCATACACCCTTTCATCCTCCTTTGTTCCTCCTTTCATTCGCACCACGCACACCTCCCCAAAAGCCCCCCTTCCAATCACCTTCACTATCTCAAAGTCATCACGTATTAGTCGAAGGTTCTTCACAGAGGAAACTACTGGTTTGACTGTACAACAGAAAATAAGAATAATACTTTTGATGCATTTCAAAATATATTATAAAAAGATATCATTCCTTCAAATCTTATAATACTCAGAAATGTACGACACATTTCAAAACTCTCATAATGACAATATGCAGCTTTCCAAGAGTTTAAAAAATTACTGTACAGTATGAATACATAAAAATGACCAATTCATTATATCATACAACATATATAAAAGGCAGTGTCACTTGTCCCTTTGTCATGTAATGCTTTTTGAAGCTTAATATCTCGCAAATGACTGAACCGAATTTGATGAAATTTTCAGGATAGCATTATGATATAATAACAAAACATTTTAATGTATCAGTAATATATAAAAGCCTTATTCTGTCCCTTTGTTCTTTTGTCACTCCCTCTGTCACGCTCTAAAACAGAAATATACCTGGCAAGAGGGGACTAAGGTCACCCTTTGAAGCTCAATAGATACCCGTGGCGAGGGTTTCCAACCTTTGCTCGGATCGAAAGCAACCCTCTCAGCATGAAGTATGATTTCAGGTCAAAGAAGACTGCCTCAATTTTATTTCCGAATAATTGATCATCCCTGTCATTTTTGACGGGCACTTATACTAGTTTTTGTATAAATTAACCCCTCAATTGCGACTTTAAAAGGGGTTTCCTTCGCGATTCAAACACCACAGAATGCAATTTGTGTTATTTTAATTAAATCAGAGAGAAAATGTTTGTATAGGGAAGTTTAATAATCCATCAAGCCTAGATAAATTGAGATTTTTGGCAGCAACTCAACACAAAAGACGAAGGAACCATAAAAGTGGATGCTGCACAGGATGACACTTGGGGGATTAAAAATTAACATTTGAAAAGTGGTATAAAACTGAACTAAAATCTTAAACACGAAATAAATCTCAGAGCATTTCATTAAAAAATCCTGTCAAAAATTATGAGCATAAGCTGAAACTAAGAATATATGAATGAAATAATCACCCAAATGAGCTAAAGGTCATCTCAGGAAAGTAATTTTAAATCATATCTTTCTACCTGCACATGATCAACAAAATAAATAAGCTATGCATAAACATCAATCCATTTTTGAGTTGCCATGGGTAGCTCCTATACAACTAAAAGAGTAAACCAAATGCAGATCTCTGCTAGAAAGTAACTGGCTTCCTTGGCAATTTGCAAATTTTTTTAGTCCACTTAAAAAACTTATGAGCAAAGAACTTAAGTTTTCATCATACTGCAAAAATTTCACATCATTTAGAATCAGAATTTCTAATTGAACGACCTTAAGATAATGCATATTAAACAGGATGTTCTATAACTAAGAGGATGGAATTTTTCACACAGACTGCATACAGCAAAATTATAGTTTTGATAATATCCTGAGAGATTTTGTTAGATAAAAACCATAAAAAATACCACTAGTTCTAATTTGGCATGCCCTTTGCAGTAAAAGCATATCTTTTATAATACAGTTCAACAGTAATTCAAATGCAATATTAAGAAAATATAAATCATACACAAAATAAACATGCAAATTCACAGTAGGATATGATTAAAACAACCTATTTTTAGTATATTTCATTTCACAAATTGCCCATGAAGGCAATTTCAAAATTCCAACAAAACGTAATTCAACCATAACTTCCTCTAGCATTAACTAAAATTGTTGAATCTCTCAACTCTATTGAATATCCTCTGGTCTTGCTCTATCTTTCAAGACAATCATTCCAAAAATTGATAACCGACACAAACAATAAACCAATATCAGATTAGCTCTACAAGGAAATTCTTTGCCCAAACTTTTCCTCAGTGAACTATTATTAGTGTGCGTTTCTGACAGGGAAATGATATTATTGACCAAAACTCTCAAATGTGGGGAAACATTTTTACTTTTAAGTATGAATTCTGATTTAACAGGTTCTACAACATATCGGAAGGAATTATTAAAATTGTGAAATTGTTCATGCAGTTTACGCCGTTCGAACTTATATCAATCACTGTTTTTGGCCAAAAATATCAATTGACGTCACAGTTTATACATGGCCAAAATATAAAAAATTAACAGCGTGTCGTTACCATCATAAAAATGGGGATTAACGCTAAGAGCTCACCAAATTCAATGAAATCCGAAACTGTCTTCTCACGTCGAAGGGATGAATTACAGCATTCATCGTATAGAACAATAAGCACATCTAGAAGTGTTTCCAAACTTAAGCACTGCCCTCTCCCTAAAACTGGGCCTCCTAGAAATAGAGACTCTAAATTCCTGAGGCGTTCTTCGGCGCTAACTACTGTGCCACCACTCCCTACCACACCCCCTTTGCAGACAGTACTTTCAGACATGATCACAGAGAGAATAAGCAAGCAGCACCAGAAGCAGCTGCTGATGCAGCAACAACTGCCTCATCACCATAGATCAGCATCTCAAGGTAAGGCCAGTTTCTTGCAGAAGATATGAAATTGGGTACTTGTTTTGTCCATGGCTGATTAAATTAACCTGGAAATATATATCTATTTAAATAGAAATTCAACATGGAACTTAGTAAATGGGTAGATTAGCTTATGTAGTGGAACATGATTCAATTACAATGATACAGAATAAATTACTTTTTCCTAGCAGCAAGTAATAACTGGTACGGTTCAAAGTAGGATTCGCTCGTCGATATCTAATATAACATACTGCGTTTAATTCATCTCTATTGACACAGCACATAAAAAGTTGAAATTAAAAACAATCGACAAATTAAAACACATTCACAGTGAAAATGAGTTCCATATCGAAGAATAATAGGTCATTAATAAATCACAATGCAAAAATTAAATCTTCCTGCGGGAATATTGGAACATGTCCTAGATGCAGAAAACACGTATAAACGAAATATCCGGAGACAAGTGCCACAATGACTTCAAAAATGTATCTACACACCGATTTTATCGGTCCATTAAGGTTTTTCGAAAGCTTGACTACATAACTGCAAGGTACACAACAAACAAGCAGACTTCAGAACAAAAATATGGCTGCCACACCTAGCCGACAGAGGAATCTTGGGAGTGGGGGGTGCATATGCAGCATTGCCAATTAAATTCCAGAAATATGGGTTGCATTAATCAGGCAGTAGTTCATAATGAAAGGCTTTGCTGTCTGAAACACAAGTTCCGAAAATACTTAATTTCGCTTATAACATAAAAATATTCAACATCGCAAACAAACTGATCCGGCTCAAATGTCAAATTTACGGAATAAATGGTATAAAACGGCAATATATATAAACAAAAAAATTACAGCACACTCACAAGGTTTTTTATGGCTGAAGTTTTACTTGAGTGTGGTTAAAAACCACTCAATTCATGCACTCATCATGCATGAAGACAGGTAGCTGGATTTCGTGGGAACATCGGCAACGTTGCGTTTACAATGACTTCCAACCCGGATACCAAAGATACTTTTGAATCAAGAAAAGTATTTTTAGATTATAAAAATACTTCATCTAAGGCTAAAAAAAATAGGCTTTAATTCATAGTCAAAATAAAACGTATTTTTATTATATCCAGTGATCTTAACCTGCTGAAAGTTTTACTAGCGTTGTATTAGGAAGGACTAGAAGTTTGGTTTTATTTTGATGACAGCGTCATATTGTTCATGTTGATAGAATTGTGTAGGTGAATGAGTATTTTTAGTTTTTTTGATATGTGTATCCGTATTTTATTCTTTTACGAAGTTTGCTGGTTTTTGTGTGTATGAATGAAGACTGTAAATGTAAAGGTAAATGATAAATTTTTAAGCATTACTTATGTCTAAGTACTCCGAATTGGACTGAAAGATTTAGCCTAAATATCTAACTGGTTCGATGTTGAAATTCATTCGTTTCCGTCAATTTTTGTTTCCCATCAATAAAGTCATATCTGAAAATGATAAACGCGGTTATGCATGCGTTATTAGTGATATTACTTTCTATGTTGTCTGTTGATGAATGATTTAGTCCAGTCGATTGTTTTAATGGTTGTTGGTACCATGTTTCGATTTGAATTGGAGTTGTTTTTATGTATCGTTTTGAGTTAAGTAGCTTATTTAACAAGCTTTTTCACGGAAGTGATAATAATTTGTTTGATTACTATTTCAGGAGTCATGCGGTGGTTATTTATTCAAATACAAATATTTACATCTGAATTAGTGTGTGTTCAAGCAATCATATGAGTATCTACGGAGTTTTATTTCCGTTTCCATACGTGAAGTGATAGTCATGAAATGTGCTGAAAAATAGTGTTCATGGTTTTTATTGTGGGAGAATCGTTTTTTCCGCGTATTATGGGAGAACCCGTGAGAAAGAAGGCAAGATTGGAAGCCGAAGGAGACGAAGATAGTAAGGGATGGGGTGAAGATAGGTTAACGCTGACAGAATTCCAGACCCATCTCCTCACTCACTGCCTGTGTTCGTACCCTGGATCTGTTTACGTCAGAAAAGAATGGTCTGGAAATGATGACCATTCTGAAAACTTTATAATTCATTCATCAGGACTTGGAGAGGATGGTCAAAATGCAGAGTGGACTCGTGACCACCTACTCCTCTTCTTAGCAACAATACAACTTATGTGTGAAACTGAAGTTCGACAACACGGACATGGGATAGCATGTCCTCGTTTAGCGGAAGCTCGAGATAGGTTAGTTTCGTCCCCTTCATTGGCTCCCCAATTAATAGCCCTATCAGCTCATGGTGACCCCTTCGTTGTTTTCGCCGCTGGAAGAGCCCTCTCAGCACTCCTCTTGGCTTCCAGATCTCGTCTAGACCCAGCATGGTTAGACGCACTTCTTTCGGATGCTCTCCTTGCAGCAAGGGTGAATCCTCCTCCCTCTCCTCCACAAACACCTGCCCTGTCAATTCAGCACTCGATCCAGTACAATAGCAATAACCATCACCGCCACCCCCCACTTCATCATTTGCCCAGGAGAGCTACTTTCGCCTTAGATGTCCTTCGACGTGTTGTTGAGTGGCGGGATCTCGACCTCATCCACCCTCTAGAAGATGCTGCCGACGGTGGAAGAGAAGATGGGCCGCCATCTCATCTACCTGAAACTTGCAGATCTACGCCAGTGTCAGATCCAGAAGACGATGAAGGTCATGTGAAATGTATTTGCATCAAAGCATTGGAATCGCGATGGCCTGAAGTAGTTCACGAATTTGGCAGCCTATTGGGGTCTTTTGGTAGTTCACATAGGAGTAGTGGCATGTCAGGTGATGAAAAAGAAGCAGCTGCTGTGGCATTCCTTTCTCTCTGGGAGGCCATCGTGGCCGTGAAGGCAAATTTATCTGTTGCGGACACCGAGCCATTTTTAGCACACCTTGGTGGGCTAGTATCTCTATTGCGTCCTACCCTCCCACCTGTTTTATGGCGCCATCTCCTTTCATTACTGAATGAGGTTCTCTGCTACGGTAGCACTTTAGCGCTGCAAGACTCGTTGGCAGAAGAACCGTGTGCTTTGGCCCACCTTGTTGTTCGTAGTGTGAAAGACTGGCGGCTCTTGGATGGCCTCCCATATCGCCACCCAGGTGGAGGACGGTTTGGTGGTCGCGGCGCTACAGATGCAAGTGAAGTGACGGGAGATTTTGAAGACCGGCCTCTCCTTCAGAAAGCAGTTCTCTTGGTGCTCAAATCAGTTGCAGTGACTGTGAAAGAAACTCGGTGCGAAAGTTCAAGTGATGATAGTTCCGTTGGTGGTTTGGGAGTGGAGGAAGAGGAGGAGCGACGTGCTAGAGATGCTGACCTCGCAGTAATAGAGAGGGGCATTAGGGAAGTATTACGCCGACTAGATGACCGTGTAAAATCACTCCTTCCATTTCACCCTGAGGCACTTTTAGCGCACTGGGTGGTGTCTCTTTTCTCAGACCAGGACGATGCTCTGGTGGAGGGAATGGTGTGCTGCCTCGACGTCGCTGTTGGATTGGGAGGTCCAGGCCCTATTACGGGAATGTCTGTTAGTGGCCAGGGGTCGGTTTTGCCGCCTTCTCTATTCATAAGGCGGGCCTTATCGCCTTCTGATACCTTTCTACAGTTTTTACATGCAGTATCGCATGATGCAGGGGTACTTCTCGATTTGTTGGTGTCTAATGAAACATGTTTCCTCTTGTATCTTTTACGGTTTCTTAAATTCGCTAGAAGGAACTGGGAGGAGGTTGTGCGTACGGCAGCTGCAATCGGAAGAAATAGATTAGGAGAGGCAATTGGTGTGTTAAAAAGATTGCGCCGTGCAGTGCAGCGCCTAGTATCCAAGGCCCTCTTCCCTTACAACATAAATCCAGTGCTGCGGCTTCTTGAAAACTGTGAACATTTATATGATGCCAGTAGTCATTGAGCTGAATGATTTTTCACCAGCTCAGGAGTGGTTGTTAATAATTGGTAAACTTATTTTATAGACTTAATACTGGGAATGGGCTTTAAAATAGCATTCCTTGTAGCATTATTTTATTTCAGTGTACCAGGGAACAAAAGTACAAGGACTCATCTGAAATTTAAATCGTATATGATTTTGTGTACCATACTGTAGAATAATAATATTACCATTTGCTCATTTGAAGCAATTTTTTTAAAAATCTGTACAAAAGAATCTTCTTTTCCTCTGTAAATCAATTTCTCATATTTTATATAATGCCCAACCAAAGCCATGACATTTTATCAATAACAATGCATTGCTCTCCAATCTCAAAAGGGTGTTTATTTCTATTATTACAATGTGTAATTGTTCATGTACATAGACAGATTAATTTTAAAAAAGAAATACATATTTTAAATTTATCTTTGCATTTCTTAATTATTAAACATCATCAAACCTTATCAATCGATTGGACAGTTTTAAGTAACTTCATTTAGTGTTTAAGTCATTCTATTTAAATAGATAACAACCAATAACACAAAGCATTTGTTCAAAATTTTGCAGCCACATCTACAAGTTAACTTGTATTTCAATAATAAGATGGTTTTTATCTTGAGGCAGAAAATAATAGCCTAGTAAAGAAGACACTTTGATGCAATTAACTTATTTCTCCTTTAATTTAACCACAATGAACACATTTCCCTACAGGTACATTGCAATCACTGAAAACATTTTGTAGTCTCAAAAATTTTCAGACGTCATAGTCTTCATCGAGTGCCAAACTGGAAGTTGTAGGCTGTACTTGCTCAGTAAACGTTAATACAGTCTGTTTTACAGGTAGCACAGCAGAATTATCAACAGGATTAGGGACTGATAAATCACTTCCTTTGAAATAATTTGGAGATATAACAGATTTATCTCCGTGCTCAGCCACTGAATAGTAATTTGTCACTGGAGGTTTAGGGAGACTGTCGTCACCAGTGGCCACAGTTTCTGAATGGTTATTATGGGGTAATTGGTCAGTTGAATCAGAATCATAGTTAGGACTGTTCTTCACATTCGAACGTGAAACATTACCGTATTTTTTATAACATTCACCCACTCGGAAAGGATTTGGAGCATTTTTATCACCCTGTAACACACGATCTTCAACACGGTATTCCTTCTCTTTTTCCATAATGCTGAAAAGAGAAACACCATTTCAATTCCAGGCAAATAACATCAGATATTAATAACAATTTTTCAATGAACAATATCACATCTGAATCATTACGTAACGTTGGGCTGAAATTTCAAAATGTGATTTGAATCAAATTACTTCAATCACTCTAATAATAGAAACACTGTTCTCAGTTATGTGATGTAAATTATTCGCTAAGTGAAGCGCAAATTTATCTGAACAGACCAAATTCATATTACAAATAATCATGCATAGGAGAAAAAAGCAGGTATGAATATAACGTTAGTAATATAGTTAAAAAGGATTAAATAATATCTAAGTTTAGCTGTATATACTATCTTACAACATAGAATCTACAAAAAGGTACTCTTTTAGCAACACAGCTACAGTTATGAAACATCCTCATGCTGTTTCAGCAATAAACATTTTTAATTGTTATAAAAGATCAATTTACTTTGAACTAGAATAAGTTCTATTTATCCAATTTCTCCCAGATTAAGTCAAATCAATTTTCATTACAATTCAACAATATCAAATAGTGACTGCTTCTAACAAGAGCTATAGACTGCTTGGAAAGACCTTGGTGAGCCACATTTTACCCATTGACCACAAGCTGCACTTTACTTAAATCTTTTAGTCATTCAAAATGTCTTATATTGCACTTTTTAAAATGAAAAAGGACCTATGGTATTTGGATTACCCATCTGATTGTCTGTATCCATGAGAGGCCAGATGATGAGAGCTTGGCTCTCAAAATATGTATTTAGTGTTAGTGGTCTTCTCTAAGTCCTCTCTTGTACGGTTTGGAGTTAGAATTTTAAGTTACCAGTTATCTTTGCTGTAGTCTCCACTTCTATTTGTTATCAAAGTAGAAGACCAAAAATTTCACTCCAGTCAAATCAGAACTGTCTCTTGACTGGGAAGAATGAACTTTAATTTGAGGAATACCCATCCACCCAAGAAAATTCTAAAATTTTAGCCATATACATATTTTTAAATAGAATGCCTAGTTTTTGAGTAAATCGCTATAAAAATTTCTATTGAATATTTGTACCATATAGAAACATTCACTTCAGCACTGTATATTTGAGGAGTACATACATTGAAATGCAAGATAAAAATGTTCACAGGTTCGAATCCTGTCAAGGGAATGATCCTATGAATTTTTCTTGGTTATCATTGTAAAAGACCATAAAGTGCTGTTTATGAGCTAATTAAAAATAAATAAGTACAGCATGAAAATGTTATATTCAAGTCACATACATAGTTACCAAAATAAATTTGAAAATGTAGCTAAATCACCCTTAAAAGGTCACTAAACCCAAAGAGAATGTCGCTAAAAAGTCGTTAAAAATATAATAGTGCATAAATACTTCAAATAATTCTTATTAATCTAATTAGTATACTTATTATCTATTTTAGAAATGAATATCAATTAAGATAATATTTCATTAGTAATATTAAGTAACGGAGAATTATTGCAAGCCTTTTATTAATTAAAAATAAAATATATATTAACATTTATAGGTCAATCTTATTTTACAAGTAGAAAAATAAAATACCGTAAAAGATGCAGGGTGGTTTTCCCCCTCATATTTAATGATTTTTTATATATCCACGCACAGGGGCAGCCCGAATAATTTTGGAGCCCCGGGCGGAATAGCACTCTAGCGTCTCCCTCCATAAATGTTTGTTGAGATAATTACGAAGTAAATGTTAATTTATTCATCGCTCTGTAAAGTTTATAGATAAAGGGAAAAAATGAATGTCATAAAGACTGCAGCCTGTTTGACGATATAAGTCAGTATCCAATATTTATTTACTTGCAATTAATGCATAGAGAGATGGTCGAAATAGCGCCCCCAAGATTTTGGTGCCCCAGGCAGCCGCCCAGTTCGCCGGTATTTTGGGCAGACCCTGCGCATTCGTTCCTAGAATTTGGTATTAGTCACTTATTTATCATTTAACGGCGAAAATGTTGCATTACATTGTCAATATCATTACGATATGATAAATCAGTCTATAAAAACTAACATTCGTCCTCATCTATTATATACAGCGCTTATGATATATGTATATATTTTTATATGTATGTATGTTAACATTACTATGTTGCTATCTACAACCAGTAAATAAACAAAAGTTAATTTAGCTGAGTAACGCATAAATAAGTCTAAATTATGAAAAGAATTTAAAAACTTGATGTTGACTGAAAATATGAGAGTTGAAACTGATAGTAATATAGTAGCAATTGGACTGATTATTTGTTAAAAATAGGAAATGGAAGTATTCCAAAGGATTCTGATGGTTACATAGAGTTACCAATGGAATGTAAAAGCAGTTTAATAGATGAAATATTCGGAAAGAAAATCGAAAAAGGTAAAGAAGAAGAACTATACGGAAAAGTTATATTAGTGCCTACAAATGCTGATTGCTTAGAAATAAATAATGAAATATACAAGTGCGGACGAGTTAGTTAATTATAATGAAGAAGAAAAGGCAAATTTTCGGGTTGAGTTTTTAAATTCACTCACACCACAAGGAATGCCACCGCATAAATTAAGATTAAGAGTTGGAGCTGTGGTAATGCTACTAAGACATATCAATGTAAAAAGAGGACTTTGTAAGGGAACCTGCCTAATAGTTAGGAAAAAACACAATTGAATGTAAAATTGCGACTGGTAATAACAAAGGAAATTCAGTGTTGCTACCAAAAATTGACGTTACAAGGACAGAATGCGAATTACCATTCGAAATGAAATGAAGACAATTTCCTATAACACTGTCGTTTGCAATGACAATAAATAAGAGTCGGGCAAAATTTTGACTATGTAGGACTGTTGCTCAAAAATAAAATATTTGCCCATGGACAACTTTATGTTGGTTTATCAAGAGTACGACAACAGGATCGCCTAAGAATACTGTCCAGCAAAGAAGACAAAATGAAAAACATTACTATTACAGATGTAATTTCATGATTTTTTAAAAAATTAAATATTTATTTAACTATTTTTATTTTGTCTAAACATTAGATTAAGTGTATATTATAAAGCTAGGCACATGGTGCCCATAGGTCGCTAGTTTTTAATAAGGGGAATAAAACTTTTGGATTTTCAGAACAAAGTAAGCTTCATTTAAGAGGCGGACGTCCAATAATCATCAGAATCTCCATCGACTTAGTTAATATTGAAGATGTTAATAAAAATCAATGTCTAATTTCTACATCGAGAAGAATACCTTCTTTTAATTTTATTAGAAATAATTTTTTCTGTAATTTAACTGCGTTTTATGATGTATTCGTCAAGGTAAATTATAATGAGATGTTTCAATAATAGTTTAAAATGTCATTCAAATGTCATAACTGGGGAAGTAACTGTAGAAATATTTTAAGGTTTATTAAAACTTGTACAGATTTTAATAAAGCTATCATAAAATAAATTTGTTTAGTTTATGTTGTATATTTCATGTATTTCCGCTTACATAAAGCAATATTTAAATTTGTCGCTAGATTAGTAGAAAATCGCAAAGTTAGTTACATGTCGCTAAGCACAAAAGAATGCCGCTAAAGGAAGTAAAAAATCGCTAAATCTAGCGACAAAGTCGCTAAATTGGCAACTATGGTCACATATCTTAACAAGGACTGCCATATTACTAGAGACAAAATTTTAAATTTCAATTACTTAATCCTGTGATAAAGCTTCACTACATTCAACATTTAGAAAAACTGAAAGAACAGTACTATGTCAAATTTCAGCCTTAAAGCTTAATCAGCACAGACCCTCACTGAAAACAACTTTCAATCCTTAACCCGTACAGTAGCTAATCCAGTCCAGATAATCAAAATTTCACTAAACCAAATTTCTCAATTTTCTTTTAAAGCATTTACTGGTGAATAAAATGTATTTCAGAGGGCAAAGGAAGATCAGGTGGAGTACTACTGCAGGAACTGCGATGTTGGATTCAGCTTCGTATAAAGTTATGAAGCACATCACAATATGGTAATGGCAAATGCAATTTAATATTTTTGATATATATTTTCAATTAAATTTGAGAACATGAGAAACTGATTCTGATTATCCAACTGTATGGTAATACACAAATCGTAGCTAAAAATCTTAGTGAAAGCCAAACTGCCTTGAAAGAATATATAATAGGCAGTCTTAACCTGAATGAAAGATGCCTTTGAATATAACATAGCCTCCTAATGCAACTTCCTATTCAATGAAAAAATATTCTAATCACTGATAGAAATTCCTATCCATTTCTCCATTTAATGGTGCGCTAGGATTTTATTTTTCAAGTTTCTAAAGCTGTACAATCACTTTGGTAAAGCAGTACTGCCATTTTGTAGCATCTTGACATAAAAACAATGACACTGGCAAATTATTCCTAATACATATATGAGTTTATACTTTTAAATGCCATTTTAGGAAAATAACCACCTCATATTTAAATGTAATAAAAACTAATGATAAAACCGATTTATTTTACATAACGAGTTTAACAGTACAAAGCAATTGATTCCGTGTAGAATTGATGAATCATTAAAGACTGCATACTTTTAATAATTAATTTAAAATATGGGAGTGGCAAAGTACAAAAAACAAACAAAAAATAAATTATATATAGGTATATATTACCTATTACACAAAATAGATTAGCTAAGTGTGTGAGGTTGAAAAGAAAAAACACTGATAAATGGCCCAAAAAAGTTAAAGAGAAACTGAAAAGAGACCAACGTTTGCAGTGAAGGCGAATAGGACCTAAGGAAATGGGGTTTGAAGGAAGGGAAGAAGAAAAGAGAAACACTAAAACAAATCATTGAGATGGAATAAGGATAAACAACCCACAAATTTCTGTTCAGCAGACTGAATATTTTTTCAACACCGACATCTTTCACAAAAACAAGGTAAACATTAAAATGACTCCTTCAATCATTTGAAAGCTTTGATAGATTTTGTTATGGGATTCCTAATTCACTTTAATTATGGAAAATTTTAATTAAAGCACATAGATTGAAAAATAAAAATTCTCAGGCATCAAAGTTGACAAAAAGATCTAAAGGTTGGGAGAGAGGTTTTTGGAGATGAATGACCTTTTATATGAAAATATTTTTCAACATTCAATATGGAAATTTTCTCTATGCACGATTTTTTGGCGAATGCATAGTACCACCACCTCTGACTCGATAGTTGATATGAAGAGTGACCACTCAGAAAAGGTTTACATAACATGTAATATAAAATACTTCAACAGGTGAAAGATCCTTCGAAATGCCGTTAATATTGCGTTAACTCTTAGCTAATTAAATGCTATGGCAGAGCTATAATTAAACCGTAAACATCGTTCTTAGCTCATCCTATCGCACATATATTTTGTGTGATCACTTGCTATAAAGAGGCTATAGTATTTTTAAATTCGTACCTCGGCACTTCGCTGCCCAGCTTGGGAGTTCTAGTTGTTGGGGTATAACATTCATCTCCCTCTCCAGCCATATCAGGCAAAGATTTCACCAAGTCCTTAAGGAAATCGAAGCGACTTTCAGAAAAAATGCAATGCTTCCTAGAAAGAAAACTGCTTGTTATTTGGGTTGAACAACAACTGGATATTGATGTGAGATCAATATTTTGCACACACATGTGTGAGGGACTTAACGTTTTCGCATTTCTTGCGCTAGTTATCTCCATCGTCTTCGTTAGAAGAGACTCGACAAACAACTCAAGCGCACGAGGTAATCAGTTAAGAATAATACCACTACAAACAAAACATTACAAATCAAATGTTACAGCTCAAAAAGTTTCAAAGGATATAGATTATGACAGGAACAGCTTGAGCCACTTTTCCAACTTCTTCGTCAGTCTGCATAATTTTTTTAATGCGTCCCTATATAAAAAAAATTATAATAGTTCGTGATTCGCCATTAAAATAAGATAATAATATTAACGGGGAAATTTATGATGCTATCATAACATTGCCATATCAAACACAACAGATGTGAAACAACCAGTCAATATGACAACAAACTCAAAATGCCAACAGACGTCAGCATGAAAGTTTCCAGGAAACTCACAGGAGGAAATCTAGCGTTATACTTCTTCTTTTTGCTCGGCATCATTACCCAGCATAAGAGTACGTTTTCTACTTATCCTGCTCTACTTCAGAGACTATTTACACGATTTACACACTACTGACCAGTATGACGGAGTCGATTGTTATTAATCGCATCATCGATAGATCGCTATGCTGAAAAAAAATTTCAAGCACGAGGATTACCAGCAGCCCCTGGCAACTCAACGGTTTTCAGAGTTTCAAGTTACGCTCATCTTTGTTGATAGGTGTCACTGGGTGCGCTTCAAAATGAAAGTGGGGGAGGGGATGGGTCTGGGTGTAATTCTACGTCCAGGAAGAGTAGGGTCGTGAACGGGTAAGTAACTTTCCGTTCGTAATTCGCAAAAGATTTACGTCGACCTCGTGTTACTGTGATTGATTGTCGGTTTTAAATGCTTTAGTTAGAATTAAGCGAAAATTTAATTGTCGTTGTCGGAACGCCGCATCGGGGTAGCATCATCGCATTAATATTACCGTTCAATTTTGTCTCAAGGTCATTATTTCTTCTGATCCTTAGTTCATAGCTTTTGTGAAATTATTTCTTAATTAAACGAAATGGTTGATCTCTTCACTGAATTTTATGTCGGCATAATCTTTACATTAATTAGGAGAGACCTTTACATAAGATATATGTGGATCTATGCAATTATTTTCCTTGGTGAAAGTTAATCACGTGTATTTTGGGTGAACTGAGTCAAGTTGAGACATGAATATGGTTATTAATTTGTCGAGTGGTTGTGTAAGCGTATAGTTTGAAGGTAAAGGTTCGTTTTCTATCAACTTTGATTTTTAGAAATGATATATGTATACGGTGTTAGCCTATGATCAGATTGGCCAACGGTGGGAGTTTGATATGAGTTTCTGAGGTAATCCATCTCATTTTCGTGTATTTTAATCTCGTTAAAGCGTATGTTTGATAAAATAATAATATTTTAATGCGCAACTGAAAATATATTGATAAGGTTTTCTCCTAATTATTCAGTTTTCAGACAGAATTCTCCGTGTGCAGCTGTATTTGATTTTGGCAACCATTATCGAGAAATTCATTCAAAGCAATGCTGTATTTCGTTTATTGAAATGATATTAATTACGTAATCAATACATACTAGTGTCATGGTTTTGAAATAAGTATTAAGCTTAACTTAGCAACTTAAGGAATATAAGTCTTATATTTTACAAATCTTGGAATTTGAGTTACAATACAATATTTTCGAATATTATCGGAGTGATTTAGCACGAGAGACACTACATAATGTAATCAGGTTATCAGAAATAATATTCAGAATTAAAATACAGTAGGTACATATTTTAAGATTTCATTCTCTTGTTTCAGAGGAATGTTTGCCGAAGACGTCACAGAACAGCTGTCATGTTCCCTTGTGTGATATCAAGAAATACATATTAACGGTGAGTACAATCTTTTAAGTAGTTTGCCAATTGCATTTGTATTGGCTGTTACTTGAAGTTTCCAGTGAGAATTATCGACGTATTTTACTGAATAGATAGGATAAATTTAGTCGTGTAACCACGCATGTGTTTTAATTGCGTCTATATATGTGCAGTACTTATTGTACTAATTTTTCCATCTATTAATGGTGAAAGTGTAGTAACTTAAGCTTACATTGGAAAGTGATAAATCTCAATTTATTTTAAGTGAATATTTCATTGAGAGAATAAAATTGATTTTATAATTTCGACTTTGAAAGGTTTGTTAATTATCGTTAACATAAGTGTTATCAATGCTTCAATTTTTGGCATATTTTATGAAATACTTTGTACCTGGGAAATTTTACTTTTCAATCTACTGACATCCATTTCAGCATAAATCAATTAAGTATGCTCTATAAACACGAGATGATTTCATAGAAACAAAATTATTACTTTGTAGTGACAGTGTAACGTGAAATGTTCATTGACTTTTAACTCTTTGGTGAGGTGTAAACTAATGTTGAAATTATGGAGACATTTTGAGGAAAGTAATTAAAATATTTTGCTTGGAAAAGGCGATCTATATGGAAATTGCTAAAGCAATCAATGAAATATTTTGAGGAAAGGGATTTCTTAGTCAAAGTTAGTCGAATTCTTGGAATACATGCAAATTTTTGAAAAGTTTGCTATGCTAATGAAAGTTTATCATGACAATTGGTTTTTATTCTGTTTATTTCCACCGGTGGTTGGCTAATCATCAGTTGATCATGCAAAAATTGTACAGGATTTATTCAGATACTATTTTAGTGCATTTTATTTTATAAATATTCAGTCAATCAAATCAAAATAGCAATTAAACTGTAAGAGATAGAAGGCTGAAATGTGGTTATGCCATTTATTACTATGACGAAGGATTTTATTTTAATGAATAATTGAAAGTATGTTGACAAGGTTTCTTCCCAAGTATGTATTCAATTTTCGGGCAAACTCCTGTCTAGACTTATTAAATGTTGGAAACCCTTTACCGAAAAATTCATTCAAATCAATGATTTATTTAGTTGATATTCATTTCCGTAATCAATATATGGTAGTCAGGTGGTTTTGAAATAAGTATTGAGCTTAACCAAGCCACTTAAGTAATATAAGTCTTTAATTTCATTACAAATCTTTGAATTTGAGTTACAATAGAAAAGATTCCAATGTTACCTCAGTGATTTAGCACGAGAGACATTACATAATGTAATCTGGAATATTATTCAGCATGAAATTACAGTATATATTTTAAGATTTTATTCTCTTGTTTCATAGGAATGTTTGCAGCAGACATCACAGGACTGAGCTGTTATATTCTCCTGTGTGTGATAACAAGAAATAATAACAGTGAGTATATTCCGTGTGTTTCTTTTAAGTAGTTTGCCTATTGCATTTGACATATTGGTTGTTTTGTGATACTTTTGTTGGCTGTTACCTCAAGAAGTTCCCAGTGAGAATTATCGACCTATTTGAATGAATAGCTAGGAGGAATTTAGTCGTGTAACCATGCATTTGTTTTTTTACTATATGTTCAATACTTATTGTGCTAGTTATTCATCTATTAACGGTGAAAATGTAGTAACTTCAGCGTATATCGGAAAGTGATAAATCTCAACATCTTTTAAGTGGATATTTTGTTGATAGAATAAAATTGATTTTATAATTTAGACCTTCAAAGATTTGCTAATTATCGTTAACATAAGTGTTATCAACGCTTCAATTTTTGGCATATTTTATGAAATACTTTGAGCTGGAGAACTTTTACTTTTCAGTCTACTGACTTCCAATTCAACGTAAATCAATTAAAAATATGAGATAATTTCATAGAAACAAAAATATTAGTTTTGTAGCGACAGTGTAATGTGAAATGTTTATTGGATTTACTCTTTGGTGATGTGTAAACTATTTAATGTTGAAATTATGGAGACATTTTCAGACAGTTGAAAGTGATTAAAATACTTTGGAAAAGGTGTCTGAACGGAAATTGTTGACACAATCAAGGAAATATTTTAAGGAAAAAGATTTATTAGTCAAAGTTAGTCGAATTCTTGGAGTACATGCAAATTTTTGGAAAGTGTTTATCGTGACAGTTGGTTTTTATTATGCTTATTTACATCGGTGGTTGGCTAATCATCAGTTGAGCATCAAAAAATTGTAGAAAATTTATTCAAATACTATTTTAGTGCATTTTATTTTATAAATGTTCAATCAATCAAATCAAAACAGAAATTTAACTGTAAGAGATAGAAGGTTGATGTTTGCGGGGTGTATGTCATGTGTTATGCCATTTATTACTATGACAGAGGATTTTATTTTTGGTGGAACTGGTGTGCGACAAGAGGTCCAATGCTTTTTAAAATGTGAAACATATTTCATAGCATTAACATAACGATTTTTATCTTATTAGCCTGTTATTTACAAAGTATTAAAGACAATGAATAAAGAAGTGAGATCAAGTCAGAAGCGATAATGTCAGTTTTTACCTCTTTAAGTGCAGTCTTGTCACAATGCAAGCTTTAGGAAGATTAGAAATATTTTCTTACTATTCTTTGGCTTAAAATTCAATTCTGAATTCATGTTCTTTGATCGTTTTTAAAGGTAAAAACAAACTGTAATTTTATCCAATATGACAATGGTTTTAGGTTGTATTATAGATATAGACATTATAATAAATGCTGTGATTTGTCGATAATTTCCAATTAAGAGTACATGGAATGATTTTTATAAAGTTAATTGATCAATTTAGTTGATTTTATAGCATAAATTAAAATGAATATTGCTGTTACTACTTGAAATTATTAACAGATAATATTTAATACTTGTCAGTAGTTAAACCTCTGTATTAATTTCCATATTTCCTACCTGTTATCACTAGTCTATTTATCATTTTCTGGAGTACTTGATCGTCCTCGTATTTCACTGTTCTTATAATCCTTCCTCTGATTTAGAAATCTCCCATGCCTTCTAACGGTTCCTGCATTAGCCTCTCTCCATATATATTGAATAGAATCGGCGATAGACAGCAGCCCTGTTTTACTTCTCTACCGATATGTACTCCGCTGGTATCCGCATTCTCCAACCTGACTTTTACCAGTTGATTTACGTATAGATTCCCGATCAGTCTCCTGTCTTTCCAGTCTACACCTATATCCTTTAATATCCTCATCAGCAGTACCCAATTTACTATATCAAAGGCCTTCTGCCAGTCGAGGAAACATACACAGCAATCTTGACTGTATTCTATTGCCCTTTCTGATATGATTCTCACTACACCGATAGCATCTCTGGTTCCTCGTCCTTTTCTGAAGCCGAATTGATCTTCCCCTAGCATTTCTTCGGCATTTTTCTCTAGTCTTTTATTAAGAATCCTCGTGATGATCTTCGAAGTGTGTGACAGTAGGGATATCGTTCTGTAGTCCTTACACTGCATTGCCTTTGGCTTCTTCTTTAGGGGGATCATTGTCACATCTAAGAAATCCTGAGGCCTCTTTCCCGAGTTGTAAAGCTTGTTAATTAGTTTCGTAATCACTTTTAGTCCTTCCGATCCCATGACTTTAAGTACCTCTGCCTGTATTCCATCGCTGCCTGTAGCTTTCCCTTTATCCAGTTCCAGAATTGCCTTTTGTACTTCGCTTTCCATATTACTTGTTCCCAAGTTTGTCTTCTTCAATGTTATCCTCTTCTTCCGTTCTATTTGTGCTGATCCTGCCTGCTTGCTGTATAGTTCCTTAATGTATACTTCTCATACCTGTGCTACATCCTTTGGTTCTGCGACTATTTTTCCATCTGCGTTTATAATTGCTTTACCACAAATCCCATTAGACTTCTAATCTTCTAACTCCAGTGCCCTAGCATACATCATATCATACCGTCCTAACTTCTCAGTTGTATTTCCTCACATTTTCCTTTTATTCAAATTTCCCTAGCTTTATCTGTTACCCTTCTCGACTCATTGTTTGTGCATCTATAGTTGGCTCTACCTTCTTCACTGTTAACATTTTTTCCATTTTTTTCTCTCATCCATTATCTCCAGCATTTCCTTAGTGATCCATGGGTTTCTGATTTTCTTCTCTTGTTTCCCAATCTCTTTATTCAAGGTGTCTTTGATGCTGGCTTTAATTTCTTCCCATTCTGTATTCACGGTCTCTGGTTTGTTTTCCAAATTTCTAAGGCGACCTTCCGACTTCATGCTGAAAGCATTCTGCCTTTCTTTCAGTTTTTTATGTCCCAAGTCTGTCTTTCTCTTCTCGTTTTCCTTATTTGTTTCAGCTTTGTGGTTACATCGAGTATTAGAAGGATGTGATCTGAATCAATGTTTGCTCCTGGTAATGTCTTAGTATTTTTTATGCTGTTCCTGAATCTTTGTTTTACTAGGATGTAATCTATTTGGCATCTCATTTTATCTCCTGGGCTTTTCCAACTGTGTTGTTCCAATCTCCCATTATTGTGCAGTTCTACTTCATAAATGTCATTCTTTTGCTCATACATCTCCCTGATTTATTCTTCTTCAATAGCGGTTGTTGGCATATATACCTGGATTATCAACATGTTAACTGGGACAACTTTTAGCTTTATTGCCATCAACCTATCGTTCGTTGCTGTTATTTTTGTCACGCTATTCATCATATCTTTTAAGTACCAGAGCTACTCCCCTTGCCTCACTATTTCCTCCGGTGTAAACTACCGTGAATTCTTCCGAGCGGATCTGCCCTTCTCCTTCCCATCTGACTTCGCTCAGCCCTATGACGTCAATCCTATTTCATTTTTCAGGTTCTCTAGCTTTTCTGCCTTCCTCGTGGTTTTTAAATTCCAAGTATCTTTGCATAAGTTACCTTCGACAGTTGCTTTCCTCAAGGCAGTCCATGCCCGGAGATCTGATTGTGGGACTATTTTACCTCCGGAATATTATATAATATAATCATTATTAGAGAAATGTAATGTGGTAGTTTCCCTCTTGCTTTCCACATCGCAGTACTGTAGCCGATCAAATCATGCCTACTGTTCTATTGAATATATACCCAACCAACATCATTTGTTTTCATCTCTATACCGTACCGACAGTACTTCTGCCTACTGCCAGACACCAATGATAGTTTTTTATTATTAATTAATTAATTTTTTTGTGAAAAAAACCTCCATTTGCGGGGATCGCACCCCGCAGCTTTGTAATGGGAAGCTGACACGCTAAGCACTACACCTTATGGAAGGTTAAAATTTAAAACTAATTGTCAAACGAATCTTTCACATAATAATTTGAATAAACTCGTAAAGAATTTAAAATTTTAAGATTCTAAATAGACCTTGATAAGTGAATGTGCTCTTTCATGTTGTTTAAGCAAATTAATCTTTTATATTTAGATTTTTTAGTTAATATTTCTTTATTGAATTCACCACAACCATTTTTCCTCTTCATTGTAGGCATTCACAGTTGATGCTGAGTGAAAATGCGATGGTTTGAGGCGTCGAGGAACCATGAATCGAAGAGTACTGCTTTGCTGAGACGACAATTGATACACCTGGGTGCGAGAATATAGAGGAATCTGAGCTGGAGGCTATACATATGGGATGAGAGAAGGTTTTTATACCTATATGTTGCTATATTCTGGTTTGTTCAATATGTCAGACGATAAATATCTTGTATAATATGTAGCTGCATCTTATGGAGGATGTAGGAGAGATTGTAAATTATAAGTCCCTTTCAGATGAGCTAAACGCTTCAAATTTGGCATTATTATAGCTTTATGCTCACAACCAATGAAAATAAATACAATACAATAAGAATTCCAATTTTTAGGAGGTTTTTCTCCTGTCATTCAGAATGAGCAGAAATTTACGATAGGATTAAACGATTCCCCAAGAATTTGATTTCTTTTAAAAATATTGTTTAATCAACTTACACTAAAAGTAAGTAAATGGAAAATATAGTGCTACGTCTGAAAAAAAAGTTTTATCTGATATCGTCCGTAAGAGTATTTTATTTCTGAGAATGTAGGGCATCAATTTTCTGTTTGAACTTAAAAACTTTCTGATAACTCAACTTTTTTATAAAATGCATTTAATTTTTTATTATAAATTTACAAGAATATAAGGTGTTGGTTTTCAGTTTGAACTCTGAAAACTTTCTTTAATTTGATTTTATAAAGAATATTCCATTTTGTTTGTAAAGGTTTATTAGCGTACTTCTATAAATTTTAAATTTTTGTTAAATTCACTTCCGTTAATAAGAATCAAATGTAGTAACAAGTTATTTACAAATTTCCGAAGATGTTGAATTTAAAAACTTTAGAAAACTTATAAAATGCCAAGTTTTCGTATTGACTTCTGAGACAGCACTGTATTTGCTCATGTTTGCAGACTTGTCATGTGAATATCGTTCCGCAAATTGGATGTTGGAAAGTAATTAATTAAATTTAATCTTAAAATAGGAGCAGCCATTAAAAAATATTATTTGTATCGGGATTTTTGGTGTTCTACATTTAATATTTTACCAAGAGGGTTTGTCGTGGTTAAATAATTCCAGATTTAATTTAATAATTTAAAGAAATTTGGAGATGTAGGATCTGCTTGAATTAATTCAGAAAATATTCTTTGGGGTTTTTATTGTTGTTTATTCAAGGCAGAAAAAATTCTGAGGCAATACAAATTCAGTTCATTATTCAAGTTATCAAAATCAGATAAAGAGATAAAATGCAAATGAAATTTCAGTTAGTTTTGAGAGGTTTGATTGAAAATCCAGACTATGTAAAGTATTTTCATTGTGAAAAGTTTATATTCTCCAATTATTAAGCCATGCATCGGAAATGGTAGTTTAATTGTTCTTGATTCTAGACGATATTTAGAAAAAGATTTAACTTTGTGGAGAGTTAAATTTCTTAATTAAGAAAAATTGTGCAGGTTATTTTATTCTTAATTAAAGTCTATGTCCAGAAAAAAGTTCTTTTAATAATTCCATCAATATCCAATTATTATTATTTGTAAATACGTTTCCAAAGTGTTGTGTTATTTATATATTATTCAGAACAATTGCAAATTCTTTTGTCTAAATGTATATAAGCTATTGCTTTTCCATTCTGTATAATTATTGCCATTTTTTTAAATCTGAACAAACCAGAATTAGCAGCGCTTTTGGGTATATATTTATCGTCTCTCATTTCATATTTTTTCTAAGCCATGCTATTTTTCCTCTCTACTTTCTCACCAATAGAAATGATTAAAGAAATATTATCCTTGCCAAAGTACTTTGTAAAAATGTCCAACTTTTATTCTAGTGCTTGTTATATTTAAAAAATTTTCTGCAGTTCATGAATATTTTTAAATGGCAATTTTGATTTGTGCTAATATTCAGATCTTTTTAAGTCCAGAAATTTTTTAAGTCAGATATTATTCTAAGTCCAAAATGTAAACAAATTAATTTTTTTCAAGTTCTAATTTCAGAAATCTTTCAAGTCTAGCGTTAAAAATTATTGTCCAGATTGTAAACAAATTACTTTACAAATTGGACAATAGTTTTTAACTCTTAGACTTGGAAGATTTCTGGAATTGGGACTTTTTCAAAAGTTTTTCTAAGTACAAATTGTAAACAAATCAATTTTTTTTCTCAAGTCAAAAATTCTTTTAAGTCCAGTATAATTTTTATTTTCAGGTGCAGGATAAAATAAGTAGACAAAATGTATTATTTCAGATTGTAAAATTTTTATTGAACTTGTATGTATACACTGTACATTTTAATTGCAATAAAGACATTTTATTATGATCAAAACCTGTTGACTCCTTTTAGATAGGAATAATTTCTTTTTCTCGGAGCCTCTTTTAGGTATCGTTGGACTTAAGGGGTTTTTTTAGGTATATTTTTGCTAAATTTAGCACATTTTTAACTTAAAAATGACATTTTTGACCACCAATTCAGCCAAATTTTGCTGATTATTGAACAAATTATTCAACATTATGACAATTTATCTGCATTTCAACTATTCAACAACTGACATATTACATATAACACAATATTTTCAACTGTTGTTCAACAGCTGACATAAATACATATATAACATGAAAAAATAAACCATCAAACACATTTTGCAGCTGAAATAAATTATTGAACAAGCACTTGAAGAAGTTACTTGCCTCTGATAAAAATAACTGCGACTGAGCTGTGGAAAAATTAATACAAGCATTTAGACTACAGAACAGCCATCATCAGTGGAGAAATGCCACTGACGACAACTGCTCTGAAGTCGAAATGCATGTATTAATCTTTTCACTACTCTGTCGCAGCTATTTTTATCTGAGGCAAGCAATCTTTCAAAGTACTTGTTCTGGAAACACTTAAAAAAGAAACATTTCACATTATCAATGACCTTAATTACAATTAACAATGTCTCTTATTGGTCAAGAAATACGTAAAATTGAATGCACGCAACTGATTCCAAATGGGAGCAATGTTTGCATAAATGACGAAAAAATAATGAATCTCGCAAAGCAATGCTTAATTGGAATTACTTAAATGCCAGGATAACATTTTTATAAACTATTCCAAGTCAGAAATAAACTTCAAAAATGCAATATTAAAATTTCATGTCATACCTATTTCAAATGTTAATAAAATTAAACCTTTATATTTGCCAAATTAATTATTGTATAAATGCACAAATTATATTACCTCAATTAGACGTATTACTGTTTTTTGAAAAAGATTAATAGCATAATATAAACAAAGATTTACTTCTGATAGCAATTTAATTTTTATAACAGCAAAGATTGAACTAAATACATTTTGTCTTTAAAAATTATCTTGCATTTAAAAATATAACTGATTAATCAAGGTGAGATTATATTTACAACATCAAAAACATATTTGTTCTAATGTAAAGTTCAGATTCAAAGCTATTATGCAAAATATAACTGATTTAATCAAAGCAAACACCCTATTTATGAAAAAATATAGCATATTCTCAAAGTTTGTCTTATATTTCCAGGTAATGTACAGTAAGTGCGTAAAATTTAACGACTTGAGGTTAATTTACTTTAAATTTAAGTAGTAATTGCATTGCGTGACTCAACTCACTATCGTTAACAAATCACAGTGCTCCTTATCGATAGCTTAACACTTTCATGGCCAATTTGTCAAATTTAAAAGGAAAATCAGCAAATCAAATCATTAAAAATTTATCAATAATTATATTTTTTAACATTATAAATGTGCAAATTGTAAGTAGCAATACATTATCATTACAAAACATTTATTTAAAAACTTATATTTGAAGAATTTTCAGATTGTAATTTATGAAAGTATTGAGTGCACGAAAAACTAAAGTATTTCATTAAATATTTGTATACAATTGAGTTATTTATGTTAATAAATTTAAAGAATTCCTTTTCAGTAACGCTTATGTTAGAATAAGTCAAAATCTCATATGGAGTTTACCGAAATTATCGTTACGATAACTTAATGAAGATATTTTAAACAACAGCCATGAAATTGTTAAGTAATCTAAAATATAACTCAACCAACAAGAGACAACGTTAATATTTACATAGAGACCAACCTGAGAATCAAAAGAATAACTACAAAATTGAGAAACAAAATAAATATCCTATAATTATTATACCAAATAGAACTGAATGAGCTTCCCACAATCTATATATATTTGCAAAAGTTTGTTTGCGTGTCTCATTATGCATGCCATAAACTATAAGACATGAATAACTAAAATTTGGTACAATTATTATTAACATCTTAACTTGATGAATGTATAAAAGGTTTGGTCAATTGGTTAATTATAGTCAGTGCTATAATAATAATAATATAGGGGAATATAACATTTTACAATTCCACTAGAGATGCCTGCATTTCAAATTTGAAATGTTGACAGAATTTTTTACAATAAACAAAGAAGCTTCAAAGTTTATTGTATATTAGGATTAGCTATGATGCTGGTCAACACAGACATCCATGACATTTGACGGTGCGATGAGACACTATTACAACGCCAACCTTCATAACAGCCTACTTAGTTAGACAACAAACCCATACAGCGGCCGGGTTACGCAATCTTACTTTCGATACTACACAATTTATACAAGTGAAAACATTTACCACTTACTTTATTTGCTCACATTACACTGTGTTGGATGTGGTTTGGTTAATACAAAACGACAAACAACAGATGAACAAACAAAAAGAATTAATGCAACGAAAAACAAAAACAGTAGAAAAGAGAATTAAAATCACACAGAAATTCAATGCTCCGACTCTTAGAATGATTCTCTAAGCAAAGTGTTTTGTTAAAATAAATTTATGTCAAGTGAATAATACTTTGTTACAATAAGTGGACAATACTTTTGTTAAAACGTTACAAATTGCACTTGACAATGCCTTATCCTCCTCCCTCCCTCTGCTGTTCCCCCCCTTATCTCTCGCGAGGCAATAATATGAATCTCGAGCCTTAAAAATGACATTCGTTGTCCAGGAAACTTATCGATAAAAGTCTAAATCTGTCACATATTCGTTAAATATGCGTAATTTCAAAACATGTGGTGCATTACTTTCTGGGAAACCCTCGTACAATGTTGTGTGAGACAGACGCTCCTTTCTAGGAACCTGGTATTATCTGAATTTTTAAAGAATGTTTATTTTGAACTCCTGAGCATCCCGCATATAACTGTCCATGCGTAAAGCAAAGCTACCGTATGGTAACTGACTTAAGAAGTCACCTCTCTACTCTGCGTGCAAGGGGATTTCCCTTCTAGGAAGCGCGCTCACCTTCAATGCCCCTCTATTCTAATGGAATTCGTTCCCCTCCACTCTACATATTACCTCCGATCACTGAGGCGTAAGGTAACTTCTAGTAATTTTCAATTGCTACATTAGGCGGAACTACCTGTACTCTACATGCACGTTCTCTACCGGAAGCTTAGAGAACGAACTCCACCTGGCAAAAAGCATCACCTCACAAAATGAATCGACTGCGTTGATTGTCAATTTTAACTACGAATCCTCAAAATATTTTCCAACTCTTTCATTTATATCAATTAAAATATGAAAAAATTTCCCAAATAAAACTTAATTCAAGCATAGATATAATTTTTTGTTCATAATTATTGCCATAATTTGAAGTCACGATGATTTAAAACATAACCTGAGCAACGCTGGGTAAATTTGCTAGTTATTTATAAGCAAAGAACTTTGCAATACCATTTTAATTTAATTTATTCACCAGAGAACTATATAAAGATGTTTGTGTAGCATTGTAAAATAAATTCCAATAATTACTCCAAGATTTGATGCACAAAAACGATTACAGTGTAATTTTCCTAATAAACGTTTAATGTGACTAAATCTTAGAAGGATATTTTGTAGTTTAATTTACATTCTTCGTTAGAAATAATTTTATGAACTCTGTATTTATCTCAGAATCACTACAAATATGCTGTCAACAATTTGTTGTTAACATACATTAAAGTTATGGTAATTTAATGTTGTGCTTACGCAAACTGTATAATTATAAAATATCAGTTGATTACTTCGTTTAAAAATTAGTACAAGAGTTTAAAATAACACTAATATTTATAATGAGATTTTAAGATATAAACAAGTTAGGAAAGTGTACAACGTAACACAAATGGGTGCGTTTTGTGCATTGGAGTATTTGAAAGAAATTATTTACGTGTTTGGAAGGGAAATAGCATTATAAAGTTCTTTTCTTCATCATAAATAATCCATTTTCTTCCCATTTAAAAATATTACATGCATATGTAAGGAAATTAAACATATTTCCGTGAGATTGTTTACGTTAGCAACAATGAAGAAGTAACCATGCTAGAAAATTTCAAAGTTCAACTCAAATTACGACTCTTGTTCGATTTTCTCGCAAACGGCGACTCCTACGATAAAAATGTAGAGGAAAAGAAATACCCTGCTTTATTAGTTGCACAAGTTTTACTTGATAAATATTTTGATATGACCGATACTTTACGAGATATGAGGGAAAGTTCATATTTTATCACCAGTAAAGTGGTACCCCTGATTGGCTTACGTGACTCATTTATGTGATTTTCTTATTATCTTTGACCGTAAGTCCTTAATATCAAATTTCATGAAAATCTGCTTGGTAGAAGCAGATAACGAACATGCGGACAGACCAGATGGAGACTAATACTAATAGGCGCTTATGCTGGAAGCGAAACGCACCTGACAAATAACCTTGCATGTAATTACATTTACAGATACACATACATTACTAAAAATTGTCTTTAATGACAAGAATGATATGTTACTTATTTGTTCAATATACAAGTAGAAGGTACTTGCATTCTGTAAGCGTTTCAAGTCATTATTTATGGCTTTTGCAAAGTAAAAATTATAAACTAGTTAAATAAATAAAACAACTTCAAGTACTCATTAGAATAAACTTCATTAGACCACTGATTCCCAATGAAAAGACAAAACTGATAATGGTTTGATTCCGATGCAAATGAATTGGAATATTTCGAGGCGGTGCTTACTGTAAAAGAGAGACTGACTGATATTATTCACTTCTTTCGGTAAATTGTGATGAGATTAGCCATGAGGAAGTGTATCATCCGAAACAAAAGTACCACGAAGCCAATGAAAAGGAAGAAATCCACAGTACATTGAACCCTCTGCATACTGGACCTTGATGGAACGTACTTAGGATATAACGGACAGAATGTCCGGCGATGCAAAACAGTTAAATGACGCCACTACTACATTGTGTCTCATGCGGACCTATCACATGTGCGTTATTTGGAAGGCCTAATGAATACATCGCAACATTATAACTAACGTATATCACGGCGTATAAGTTGACCTTTGAAGCTTAAAAAAATTTTCCTAAAACTTATACGACTTATACGACAAATATAAAATTGTGAACCTTAAATTACAGATGAATAACATCGATATTTACCAACAAGGGGAGGCCATAACATTAATATTGAAATTCGTAATACCCTTTTAGGAGGTGAAACTAGAACTAAAACATCACCTATATCTCTCTGCGTTTTTGCCAATGGGCCCTTGTTTAAAAGATCTTAACAATTTAAATTCAGGTGTAAGCACGGATGCAACATATACCATTAACCTTAAGGTTACAAACAGAAGCAGCGATAGCTGAATGGGTAGAATGAATGTCTAGTATCGGATGGGCTGGGGTTCGCTCCCAGCAGCCAGCATTTTTTTCTTTCAGAAGTGGTCTGTACATATATTTTAACTAGTAAAATTGTATTATTATTATGTCTTTTTTGTATTTTTGTTTTTTTCCTCAATTTTTTGTGATTATTTTTTTTGTCTTTTTCACGTACCTTTTTGTACTTAATTTATTTGCACCTTCCACATATAATTATGATATTATAATTATAAATAAATAATAAAATTTAGAATGTTATAATCATTACTTGATTGTTTATTAAAATATCAATTCTTTAATACGACATTTATGAAATGTTTATTACGGACAATTACCTTGTTTTTTTAATTGTATCATCCAAAGTATTGTAATGCTGTAGAAGTAAGTGAGATAGAAGAGGTACACTTCGATCGAAATTAACCATACTAATTGCAAGTTATAATTATATGTGGAATATGCAAATAAATCAAGTACAAAAAAGTACATGAAAGAAGACAAAAAAAAATAATCAAAAAATATGCGGAAAAAACATTTCCTTTTTTGAAAAGGGGAATAATGTAATTATCAGAACCATCCTCACGCCTGCCAACATGCGATACTTTATTGAATTTCACCACCGTAGATATTGATTGCGATAACTAGGTGCAGTTAATTTTGATAGCATCATTAACAGCCGACATCAATCAAATCATAGGAACCATTATTTAGTTGGTCAAGCTCTCTGAGAATAGCAGTTTCTTATTGGTTGAAATTAAAACACCTGTCAAATGGAAGGCTCAAGAAGAATAGCACGGACTCGAAAAAATATTCCTATATTTTTTTATTACTATGTTTATTTCTGTATCTTGTTAAAACTTGGATCGTACAGGACCTTGATTTTGCCTGGCAACGATTTCATGAGAAGTATTTTTAAGTGAAACAAAGAGGGTCGACTTATACTGCGAACATATACCTAATCTAGTATTTTCAAGTTGAAAATTCAAGGTCGACTTATACATTGCAATATATGGATATATATATACATATTATAATGTATATAATTACTGTATATACTCGTGTATGATGCGTCCCAGTGTATAACTGCCGTGTATAATGCGCACTCGTACTTTATTCCAAAAAATCCCGACTTTTTCTGATACCACGTGTATGACACACATCCTTGATTTTTGGGAGGTATATGAATTTTAAAACGTTTGGACTTGTCCATAAGTGTATTACGTTCAATAAGCTCCATATTATGTCTAAGAGAGACATCGTCAATAATTAAAGCGACTGAGTTGAGATGGCAGCAACCTCACATGGTAAGTTGGGCAAAGTGATGCCGTGTAGAAAACTGCAGCGCCACTGTTGCCAATCCTTTTAAATCAGACAAAAAGGGATCTATAAATTAGTTTTGATTTAAAGTGGACGTTGGTTCTCTCTTTCCTATCTCATTCTAAAACTGTTTAAGAGAAGGAATAACGTAAAAATTTAACAAACAAATCTGGAAACAGGAAACGCGACAGGTATGATTAAGTTCACACACGAGATTCTATGGGTTTTAAATTACTTACGTTGTCAATCGTAGACACTAGAATCATTTACTAAATAAAATTATTTCAATTTGCTTATTCTATGTTTTTTTGTTTTTGATGTGTGTTTTGCGGGAAGACTATCTTGTGATTTTGCAAAAATTACAGCAATCAGCTGATGAGCTAGTGAAATGCGGAATAATTAAAGAGGATGGAATTATAAATGTATAGAAGTAATTAGGTGTTCTATACATATAATTATGTATGTATAACCTGGAGTATCAATAATTATTGTGCTTTTCCCATTAATTAACCCAAAAAGCGTGAATCTGGTGCGAGGTAGGTTCCCATTTTAAGTGCAGAGAAGTGTTACCTGTGTATAACGTGCACCCTACTTTATGACCTGAAAATTTGGTCTTCAAACAGCATGTTATACACGAGTATATATGGTAGATACAATGTATAATTTATTGGTGTAGCAAATCCGCAAAAATTAATTGTTCCTCCGTTTGACCTTTGTGACTGGTTGAAATTGACTGACTTGCATTACTTGTGGGGTTTGTTTGTCTTAAAACATTCTTTGTATTCATTGTTACTTTCTGCCAATTTCCACCAGGGTCCGGAAAAATCTAAAATCTCGAAAAAGTATCCCAAGTTCCATTCCTAAGAATAATTCCGTTTCAAATAAGAACGCAAGGGAAAATCAATTTTTCTTATGGTCACTATAATTTATTTCATTCTTAATTATGTTCTTATAAAAGTATGCTCCTGCTAGCACACTGCAAGCACCTTTTACTAGTAAAATATAAAAATTAATACGATTCCTATTTTCCTAAATTAATTAGAAAACTCTGTGCTATGATTTCATGCGCTCTTTAACAATTTGTATAAATATATAGCAGAGTAAAACACTGTCCTTCATAACATGTGCACTTTAACAATTTAAGGCAACACATACGTTTCCTTCGGATGTTTCGGATATAACAGACAGGCCTTCCCCTCCTTTTAGTCCAATATATCGAGGCTTCACTGTATGTATGTAAAGAATGCGATGTCGGACTGTGTACAATACCACGTTTTGCAATATACCATACACGAAAACGTATCAAGTATATAATCGCAAGCTCTGGAATAATATAAATTAAAATAGTTATAACAAATCCAACGTATATTTTCAATCCTTTCAAACTTTTACAAACCTATGCCAACAGGTGCTTCTGATGGAATCTTAACTTAGTACTTAAAAAGAGTTAAAAATGAAACAATCTTTTGTTATTCTAAAAGCTCCCAATTGCAAGCGCGACCTGAGTTTATATAAACATTTGAAATACAGTTGGACCTCTATAACCGTCACCATTGATAATCGTTGTTTCGATCAACCCTCATATGTCGCCAAATGGTACAAAAAAATTAAAAAGTTCCGATGCCAGATTGCACTGTGACAGAGAGAGGAAGATTCCTGGCATTGCCTCCGATTCAATTAGTGCCAATTAAACCTTCAAATAAGTGAAAGAATAGCATTATTCGCTTCACGCTTTAATTTAAGCATCGAAATTAATGCTGTAGCAATGTCAAACTTTATAGATAGCAACAAAAATATTTACGGATAATTATCCAGTTAATAACAATTTAATCAAAGCAATTGATCTTATTTTAAATCATTCGAATGCTGGAATATTACTTTTTCAATAAGTAAAACTATTAAACATCTATAATGCTTATTAAGGCAAATTGTCTCATGCATAAATTTAAAATTAGATGAGAATAAGGACGTACATTATTTTTTAACAAATTATAAGTTATATGGTTATGTCACCTTCGTAGATAATCTAAATGACAAAGAATGTTAGGCGACGGGCTACGTTTATTCAGGAGCAGCATGAAAACATTTGTTTTAGATTGATAACCTAGAACTCGCCGAAACTTATCTTCTCTTCTTTGTTAATCTAAATAAACGGTTGCGTTGATTGATATATGAAAAAAAGGACATATACTTCATTTAAAAAAAACAAAGAAAATTAAAAACATAAAAGTTTGCAATCAATTACCGTGTAGCATTAATTTCCTCTCTAATTTGACTTTTAAAATACAGATTTCTTACTGACTTTGCACAATTAATTGTCAATATGCACACACAGCCTCGCCCTCAGCGAGATTTGTACCCGCTAACCTTACCTATACTGGGGAAATGCATTATCAGAGTTAAATACGAATTATTGAGTTATATGTGAAATATTGAGACCAACTTATTCTACACAATTCTTAATTTTTTATAAATTAATTGAAAAAACAGTGAAAACACTGTGCGGGTACAGCTAGTACTCCGTTAATTCAAATAGAACTTATAATTTTGTTTGTTTAGTTTACATAACAACGCTTTTACTCATTATTACCTCTGACGGTAAAGCACTATCAATTGCAATTTCCCAGGTTGTTGTTACTATCAGCATTTTAATTACTACAAATATAACTTTTAATTAAAGTTTAAGGCAATAATAGCCCATTAATTCATCAAATGGAAGAAAGAAGAATATAACGAGGTCTTTGAAACTGTGTAATTTTTACTTATGTACCAATGACGTGAATCTAAATTGATTCTTTTGAAAATTTTAATGTCAATCTGATTCAAACGTACTTCATTGCGTCATTTTATGTTACTTGTCGCCACCTGGCAGATCCAGCCACTTTGTGACTAAATGAATAAATAAATAAATATTATAGAGACAGAAGAAGATAAAGAAGAACGACATAGAAGAGAAAGAGTGAGAAGATCAATATGGACAGATGAGCAAAGACAAACAGCGAGAGAGACCATAAACGAAATCAGGTAACAAAGAAGAAATGAACAAACTGAAGAAGGGAGTAATATAAGAAGAAGCCAAAACAGAATCGATGCAGCCAACGGCGGAAGGCGAAGAAACGACACAAATTTAAACTCAGCAATAGGAAACGGATTAGCTACTCGACGAGATGATTCACATTTAGGAAAAATGGATAAATGTCAAAATCGTAGAGCTTTGTTTTTTAATAACCGAGAAAAGCATAACAGATGCTGGTACGAGAAGAGCACTTCCGCAGCTTCCAGATATATTAAAACTGCCGTAGAGAGAAAATACCCCTATGTGTAAAAATACGTAAGACTAATGTAGTTTCTGCACATGCCAGGACATGAAATATATATATTTAAAGCGGGAAGCTCATTAGTTCTAATTTGAAATGCAAAATCAATCACACTCACCCATCTTCTTTCTTGATATCGCAAAGCAGAGCTGGCCTGAGGAAGACGTACGATGCTGGCTGCGTTTTCAGACTTCATTCTTCGGAGGCACGCATCTGAAACAACGACAGAAGCAACTCAGAAATCTCGCACCCAAAGGATAAAAATTCTACAAAACCTTCACAATAACTTTTGATTTGAAGTTTATAAAGTAATGGAAACTGGCTAAAAATGTATTATTCATACGTTTTTAAAAACACAGATTCTCATTTTATGAGGTAAACTATAATTTTTACGTTAAAAACACAATATATATTGATAACAAACCCTTAATTAATCCTACGTTAAGAATGTAACGCCATATCTTGGCTATATTTGCCCATAAACAAATCCGTCCTTGCAAAAAACTTTACCAACTCTTCACAGAAAATGATACTTTACAACGATAAAATCACTCATTAAACATGTTATGCGGTAACAAAATGTTATACATAAGGACTAATTTATAAGAATAATTACTCCATTATACATAAATATGATAAATATAACATTTACTATATACATATATATACGGTAAAGATATTTCAACTATAAATCAAAGATGAATAGAGAAGTTATTTAAGATTTCCTTACCTTTGAAGATATAAATCCTCGAGGAGATTGACCAGGACAGCTGGATCACACAATAATAACAGTACATTTATTTTCCAGAAGATCATAGTTACAAGGCAAATCAATAAGACAAACTCAATCACAAAAGAAAATACAAAGTAAAACAATATAACAGCACGAGTGGGCTAAAGAAAAACAATAATACATCAAAACATCACCATAAATTACAATTAAGTGGCAAAACAGGGCATACTGAATAATTACATATACAAATTCACATATCATTGTATAACAAAATAAGAAATAGTACTATTAAGAGAAGTTAATTAATGTCCAGTAAGCAATGTGAAGATGACACATTGAAACTATAAAAAACTTTAGATAAAACTTCACTTCACTTAAAGTGTCCTAAAACGTAGACAAATCAAACTAAAAGTACATATTTAAAAACTGCAGTCAAAATGCGTCACATGGACCACTGTTTTCGAAGAATAAACGGCCAAACTTTTGTCACTATCAAAACTATCAACTTTAAATTTCGAATACAATAAAAAGGATTAGTTTTTTACTTGTAGAAAGTTCTGGTGTAAACACATAAAATAACCGAAAGTATTAAAACACTGTCAAAATGATTGTCACGTGGACCAGTTTTCGAAGAACACACGGCCAAACTTATATCACGATCATAACTATCAACATTAAATTTCGAATACAATAAAAAGGTTTAGTTTTTTCCTCCTAAAAAGGTCTGATGGAAACATAAAATAAATTTCGAACGGTGTTACGCACATATCTGACAACCTCGTCAGCCATTTTAAGATTTCTATGAAGTAACCAGAAGTAACGCGCAGGCGCGCAGGCTAACCAACATTTCGTCTTATAAAGCAGGATATTTACAATTTCGACAAAAAAACCACAAAAAATAAGCAATTCCTTTTTATATGTTGATTTCACATTTTAGTAGGAACACAATTATAACTTATTATAGGATCGATAAAATTTGCTTAAATGTTATAAATTACTTGCAGTAAATCAAATTTATTGGCATTAAACTTTTGCTTTGCAAACCTAAATTTGGATTCGTCATGGAGAGGGGTAAAAATAAGGCATTAAAATATATTTTCACATTGCTTAAAAACCGACAATGTAATTAATTAAGTAATAACGAATTTTTGCTCCAAATACGATTGCGTTTTTTGGTAACATTTATTTTTCTGTAGGACGTCTTCATAAACAATTACATGGGTAGTTTCTGTGACATTTACAAATTATGCGGAAACAATTATTAGTTATTAAAAACTATTCACGAGTGTAATTATAAGAATAGCAATTATACTCCGGAAAATACTTTCAGGTTTTTATCTTATCCATGTACTTTGGAAACCTGTGGTATATTCAATTGATACCGATAAAATATTCGTATAAATTTGAAATGTAGGTACCTACCGTAGGAACCTACTGATTTACAAACACAGATGTCCGGAACAGGTAGAAAAATACACTTGTAATTGTCCTAACTAAGATACTCTATTTAGTAAGTGAATTAGCCTTCATAATGCACTTAAGAACCATAAAAAACTAGGGTGAGTCCTTCTTCACAGTAACCTTCCACCTCATTTCCTATTTGAAATCCAAAAACTCACGTAATATATTTTCAAAAAAAAACATTCGTGCGTCAATTTCCAACAAATCCTTTATCTAATTTTACAATTGTCCGTCCGTCTTTCTCCATTTGTATCTCCCATTATTACAGCTAATGCCTGTCGCATAAGTATATACGGATCATCCTTTGCATCAATTTATAGAAATTTATAAAATTTTATTATTGTAATATTATCGTATATTTCATAAAGGTAAGCTCCTCTCCATTATGAATTTTACACTAATAATAATAATACTTTATTTACGGGACAAGCCCTTTTCCTAAAAATACAATCAGAAATGTATTAAAAATAAGCTAAAATATTTAAACGTGCGTTGAAATACAATATAAACCATTAAAGCACAATAATAAGAAAAACTATCTCACATAAAAATCACATCCTATAAAAATTATACTCAAAATCAATCTGACAATATAACAGTATCGTACAATTTAAGTTAAATATGCAGGTAGAAACTTTTGTATGAACTCAACATTAACGAGGATATGTGCTAGTTATAATAAGTACTTCTCTAATCTAGACATTTTTATCAGAAAGTCTGAGTATATAACATAATTATCGACTTTATTGGGGTAGTCAATAAAAGATATGTATGAATTTATAATTTCACTATTGTTTGAAATTATGTACATATCTTGAAATTGAAGGAATATATGATTGTTATCTGCCTCTCTTCTTTTATAAATATATTTCATTCGTTGTTATTGATAATACATAACTACAATTGTATAACTACCATTGTTACTTGCCTTATTTATAAATAGTTCATAGGTCGTGTATGGTAATATATATATCATTGTATTGAATAATGAATATTTTATGCTTGTGAATGTATATGCTTTTGTATTGCTTTTTCGTTACATATATAATTTGCCATCTTGATATCAAGATAATTAGAATCAAGTGTATTTATTAAAATGTAAACCAGTTTATCCTGTAATTATTTTGTTGGGTAAACTTTAAAAATGATAAATAAATAAATATTCTAAGGCATAAAGTAAAATTATATCAGATTCATGGTACTTAATAAAAATTTACCTGAATTAAAATAGACATAAGTTGGCATAAATTTCTACCACATTTAAGTTAGGCATTGCAGCTTAGTTTTAAATGATTGCAGTGATTCATTGAATATATCAACTTTATGACTTATAAGGTTGTAGTCTCTCATCATAGTATACAAAGGTAAAATGCACATATAATTTGTCCATATATGGTATATGAAAAGTCATATCTAACCTTGTATACATTAAAGGCACTCTTGAGGTTTATTAAATTAAGTAATTCTGGGCTTTTAATATGGTTATTTAACAATTTATATAAAAACATAAGGCCACTATTCCTCCTTTGAATGTAAAGGAGTAGCATATCAAGTAGTATTGTCACTCCTAACAGTAAAAAAGCAAAAAGTGTCAAAAGACTTATGTCCTTAACAACGCTTTCAATCTATTATCAGAACGTAAGGGGATTAAGGACAAAATTAGAGCAACTTAAACTAGCTATTTCTACCGCTGACTATGACGTTATCGTACTCACTGAGACTAGGCTCAGTGAAGACATAACTCTGAATTGGACTTACCTCATTTAGACATTTATAGACATGATCGCAGTGTAATTACTTCTAATAAAGTTCGTAGTGGTGGGGTTTTAATTGCTATTAAAACAAAATTGCAATCTGTAAAGGTTATAAGCCAAATTATTAATGTAGAACATTTTTGTAAACATTTGTAGTCAAGAGGCAAAGGTTTTAATTGGGGCAGTGTATATCCCCCCAGCCTCTGCCATTGATAAGTACTTATCTCATTGTGAAGTGGTTGAAGATATTGTGAATAATAACAATTTTTTGATATTATTGTACTGGGGACTACAATTTACTTGATCCCTGTTGGAACACTGACTGTGATAGCATGTCTTTCACCACTCAAGCAAGAATTATAAATGAAAGTTTTACATTACTGGGTCTTAAGCAGATGAGTACTATTTGTACAATTTACTATTAGATCTAGCTTTTTCTAATTCAGGGCAAGTAACTTCCGAAAAGGATCCATATCCTATTTAAAAATGTGTTAATCATCACCTTGATATTCATTACAGTGTAAAGTTGGCCAAAGAACTAGATTATAACAATTATCAATTTACTATTTATGATTATAGAAACTGTCATTATACTACATTGACTAACTACTTAGATACTTTAAACTGGCTAGGAATATTGTGCAATTTGGAGATTAATAATGCTCTATCAATTTTCTACTCTATTCTTTATGAAGCTATAGAACTGTGTACTCCTACCTTAACAATCAAAACATCATCTCATCCTAAATGGTTTAGTGTTGAATTAAAGGAATGTATCAAACTCAAGAAACATTACCATAAAATTTTCAAAATTACTGGGAGTAATGATGATTATCATAATTTTTCTAAAATCCGAGGTGAATGCAAAAAACATTCTGGTTCATGTTGCAAAAACAATATAAATAACATGGAAACAAATATTCCCTATAACTTAAAGTATTTCTGGAGACATGTTAAAAATCATCAAAAATTGGATAGAATACCAAGCATAATGTATTATTATGAAGAACATGTTGCAAATAATGACCACGATATTTCAAACCTCTTTGTAAGAAACTTTTCTAAGGTCCACAGTACTGTGATACCTGACACAAAGCCTGCCTTTGACATAAATTACACGTTTTCCTTTGGCAAAATGACAGTTTCAACTGAGGATGTACTATGGAAATTATTGTCTACAAATGTTACAAAGTGTACTGGCCCAGATGAACTCTCTCCCTTTTTTATTTAAAAAGTGCAGTCAATCACTGGTTTACCCACTGTTTATACTATTTAAAAATCTTTTAGCAGTGGCGTTTTTTCTGACCTCTTTAAAATTGCTTACATTACACCGATTCACAAAGATGGTGACAAAAGCAATACTTGTAAAATCAATATATGTAGTGGAAAAGGGAAAATTAGGTTTGGAGTAGCATTTAAATTCAGCCAAGCATATGAGAAACAGTAATTCTGGCACTACATGAGGAAAAATTACAAATGATGCTATTACTAAAAATAGAAAGTAGGCTGAAATTGTTTCTGCTTGTAACTTTAGGCTTTCATTCAGTTTGACATCACTTTGAGTTATCGATCAGTGATTTGCACAAATAAGATTATTTGCGGATTCAAAGATGGCTACTAAAATTTCACCAGCCACAGCTAAGACATAAGCAATAGTTGACAAGGTATTAGCTCCACATTCTCTACCTTTAATAAAAATTAAACTTGAATATGTACATCAGGATCTCCACTGATGGTAGCAATAATTTATCATGAAAAATTTTTCGAATACTCGTACAGTATTTTGATCGTCATGTTTAAGGACTCACACAAGCTAGTTGAATTGAAATGTTTAAAATGAAACAGAGGGGACTATAAGTCACCTTGTTTTAAAAACATCTGATTGGCCAGAAGAGTGTATCGCATTTGGAGGGGATAACTGCAACTCCAATTTTGGTTATGTTGATGGAAATGGACAGAGCAATGTTTATGTACTCTTGTCTGCGGAAGTTGGGGAATTACTTGGAATAAAATGCCCTGCCCGTATATCTTACATAATTATGTTCAGCATGCAAGGGATTCCTGGCTAATTGATATTGAATCAAATTTGGTTACAATTTATAATCGTTTTTCTGTATTCACGGCCAGAACAGAAACCTTGAAAGAACTTTGTGACTTTGTATCTGTAGGTTATAATCCATGTGTGATCTCTGTTGAATTGCTAATGTTTGAATTGAGATTTGGCAACTGTTTGTTTTCATCTGGTACTACTTTGTAATGTAACTGTGCCATCTTTCTGAGTGTATATCGCAAATAATTTGTGATGTTTGCAAAAACCTGTTTGCAATCTCAGCTGAAATGCTACAGAATTGTTTCTCACTTAAAATACGGCATTTACTTGTTATGTGTACATCTAACGAAGCTTAAATAAAGCAATATCAATAACTTACAATAATTTTGTTGTTTTTTCAATTTTATATTTCTATTTAAAATTTTGCGATCATATATATTAAGCATTTTACGAGGAATAAATAACCTGATATTTTAAACGCGCGCGCTTGGTGCGACGGTGGTGCCATCTATGAACAAATGTAGTCGTAACTTGAACCTATTTCCCACAAGAGTAAGACGCACAGGGCTGATTACCAGTGTCTGAAACATTCTGAAAGATGCATTTTGTAGGTAATAGGGAATTAGCTTGTATGGCATGACGTAGTTGTTGACGTGTAGTATCACTTGGTTAATGCATATAGCGCTATATGTTTAAATTATCATTTCAAGTTACTTTCCTTTATGTCACCTATAAGGTGTCAGATTTCAGTTCTCGGAAACTAAGATATTTTTTGTTGTCTTCAGCCTTAGTAATTTTAATTTGACGATAATGACGTTTAATTACTTAATATTTTGCGTAAAATATCCAGTGAGTTTTTCATGATGCTGAATTTTGTTTTAAAGCTGACAAAATGTTTTAGAGTGAATGTTTATGTCATTAACTGTATAAAAGTTATAGAGCATTGTTCATATGACAGTGATAAAAAATTTAATCGTGTTAGTTTAATTAAACATGCGGAAGCTCATTTGTGTCAATCACGAATATTTTTCTTAAGTACATCAAAAAATGAGTATGAGGAATGGAAGTCATTTCACAGATAATCATGGAGAAATACTTCATATCTTCATGAAAGTACGATATTTCTGCCTGTTATGTTCCATAAACAATTTCGATGTTATGAGTATTCCATCAATTAGCGTATCATATGTAAAATATACAGCACGGAAGGTGAAGATATGCAGTATAATCTCGGCAGTACAAACTTCAAGGGATTTAAATATTATTTTTAATAACGAAGTTAGTAAAAACGAGATCGTTATGACAAGTAATACCCGTTATAGCAGGGAATGAAGTATAATTAAGGCAATATCCCAACCATATCCTATTCAAATTTTGCTTCAATATTTCTCCATCCTGTAGGTCACTGTTTCCCAAACTTTTTGGCATGACAACTCCCTTTTGGTTTTCACTAAACCGTCATGCCCCACCATGTTTTCGATTGAAGTAAATGTAACCCTTGACACTCGTATTTACATCATTATTCATGGCCAACTAACTAGTAATTATTTATCCATGTACATATTGGGAGGATTAAAAAATACGTTTAAACTATTTCAGCTGAATTTGACATTAAAAATTGATTTTTTTCTCATGGCCTCCCCCCTCCCTCCCCCGGCACACACGCCTCCCCAGGGGGGCGCACCCCACAAGTTGGGAACCACTGATATAGATGAACATGAAATTAAATCAATAATGTAAAAAAAATTTTAAAACGTCTGGGTGGGATGACATCCCATGCTCTCTTACTAAAGGTGTTCCTAATCAATATCTTCTTTCTTCAATTACCCGCATCGAATTAGCCCTTAAGTTCTGGAACTTTCCCCCAAAAACTAAAAATAGTTAAAGTTATTCCAATTCCTAAAAAAAGGTTAAACTTGCAGCATGGATAACTTCGACCTATTTCCACCTTATGTTTTCTCCAAAATCTTCAAATCTGTTATGTATAACAGAATTATTTCATTTTTGCACAAATTGACATTCTTTCTGACTGCCAATATGGATTTTGCAAAGGTAGATCTCCTGAAACTGCTTTAGCCAATTTTGTAAATCATGTAGTTGAGGGAATGAATAGTCGAAGTAGCAGTGTCTGGATTTTCTATGATCTATCAAAGGTTTTTGCTTCTATTGATCATAAAATTCTCCAATCTGGAAAATTTTTGATGCTGATCACCAACCTGCACAATGCACTTTTAATGTACTATGCCTACATTTATTGTCATCTTATGTATGGCATTATAGTCTGGGGTCACTCTCATCATTCTCTTCTGCTATTCAAGCTGCAAACATGGGCCATAAGAATCCTAGCCAATTCTGGTGTGATAGCTGTTGCAACTTGTTTAAAAACCTTGCGATTCTCACTGATTCCTGATTATATATATTTTACTTAATTCTTTTTATTAAAAAAAACAACCCTTTCGTAATTAAAATACATTTCTAATGCCCATGATAACAATACTAGAAGCAAACAAGATCTGCACCTGTCATCCCATAATCTTAAAATGGGCCAAAACAGTTCAGTATATGCTGGATCAGTATTTTACAATAAGCTGCCTGTTACCCTAAAACAAGTTAGAAATGTGTACAACATATCACAAATGGGCGCTTTTCGTGCAATGGAGTATTAGAAATAATGTCTTACATAAGGGAAATAGCGTTTTAAAATTTTCTTTGTCATAAATAAACCATTTTCTTCCCATTTAAAAATATTGCATTCACACATAAGGAAATTAAACGTTTCTTTGTGAATTATGTTAGCAACAATGAAGAAGTAACCATGCAAGAAAATTTCTAAGTTCAACTCAAAATAGATTTGACTTTCTTGATAACGGTTACTCCAACGATAAAAATGTATAGGAAAAGAAATACTCTTCTTTACTAGTGCTACAAGTTTTATTTGAAAAATATTTTGATATATATATGAGCAATACTTTACGAGATATATTCATTTTGTCACCAGTAATGTGGTACCCCTGATTAGCTTACATGATTCATTTTTGCGATTTTCTTATCTTTGATAGTAAATCCTAAATATCAAATTTCATAAAAATCTGTTTGGTAGGAGCCATGAACGAACATGCAGATGGATGGACGGACAGACCGATGATAATAGGCGCTCACGCTGGTAGCAAAACGTGCCTAAAAACCACTCAACTCCATTGCATTGCTGATAACGACTAAGTGAACAGGAGTGAATCGACTTTGTTTTTATGAAAGAAATTTTATGAGGAATAGAATGGGATACATTGTACAATATTTAAACCAAAATTTTAATAAACCAGAAACCAAACAAATATAATCAAGAAGAAAATGAAACATTTATTCTTGGGAGAAAGATGCCAACTCTATGTGCATATAACAATGTAACTGGCAGGAGCAAAGACAGCCAACCCACAAAAATTACATGATATTGGTCAGCATAAGTATGGGTTCCCTAACAACAAGTAGGTATAAATGTGTGAGTTCTGTGGATACGCTATGTTAAAGAAACCGACTAAAGTAAAAGAAAGGACAAAGACAGAAAAATGTTCAAAAAGGACATAAGGTTTAGAGAGGACAACGACTGAAAAATGAGGGCTGCCCTTCCAAAATGAGGATATCTGGTCACCTTGGTTTAATGCAACTTGAATGGAAATGTTGGCTTTTAGGCCCATGGCATACTTGTGGTTGGACTTCATGGGTTGCCGACAAATTTTATGAACATACCACAAAAGAATGAGTGGTCTAACTAGGTTGGGCAGGTCAATCTACCATCAACAGTTTGAATTTTCATTCAGAATGAATAGCATCGACTTTATATGCATTTATTATTAGGAAGAGAAAAAGACAGTAGATTCTCCCTCTTAAAATGTGTTACAGACAATTTTGCTTTCAATTTCTCTCTCTGTTGCTGTAGTTGGAAGATGAAATTTTCCAAATACTCTCTCAATTTGATTTATAAATGATTGTGTATCAAATGTTTTAATGTAAAGGAAAGCTTATCTTTTCTTCGATGTCTGAAACTTCAAGTGTGGCATGGTACATTAAATTCAATAAGTTCATTAATGCAGGTCTGCCTGTATGGTTACTTGGCCAGCAGTTAGAACTTAGAAAGTTGAGCGTTGACCTACCTGACTGGGGATGAAAGTGTGGCATACACCATTAGAGTCAATCACATCCATTAGTAGTGATTGGCCTATATTTCCCAACTACAAGTGTGGAGTCAGCTTTAAGCTAGTCCCCGTATTATTAATATAATACAATAATTATTAATCACATATTAGTAAACAAATGAAAGTGATGAGTAAATTCTATGCAGGCAAGCACATGCAGGACAAGAAGATAGTCTGGAAAAGCTAAAGAAAAATCCTGCATTCATGGTAAAGGAAGAATTTTTTGCATATTAAAAAAATCACTTAGTTTACCTAGGCATCCATCTGCATACTTACTTGAAAAAAGAGAGGAATAAAATTTTCTATATAAAGATGACCTTTGGTAACACCACTTTTAAGAAACTTTCATCGTTTTTTGACGTAATTGAAAAAAGTTCTCATTCATGTAAAATTTTATCAATAAAAAGCACATTTTAAAAAAAGTATGAATGGTTCCACAAACCATTCCTTCTTTTGATCACTCAGAACTAACTCCGGACTGGAACGAGTTGGAAAATTTAAGGTTGGAACTAAACCGAAACATCCCAGCTCTGAATCCTATTTTCAGCATTACTAAATTAATGACGCATATAAAAACACTTTTTATGGAGGAATTCTTGATATATCTCCTCATTATATCAAACTAAAATTGTATTTTATCTTACATATAAGCTACATTTCATTTGCTAAATTTAAAATTTAGAAAAAAGTGAGGCTTACATGTAAATGTGGTATATTACTTAGGCCTTATTCACCCATCTCAGGTGAGTGCTTGCAACTTGAGTATAGATGATATTTAAGGGTTGTGTGCAAGTTAATGAATTAAAAAATTGACTGTAATTACACTGGAATGCACTCAACAATAAAAAAAATTGGGCAGACCTTTGAGCGGAACAAGCGATGCAAACAGGGAGAAAAACCTCTGACTTAATACATGACCTGATGTGTTTGGCGTTACAAATTAGACAACTTTGTGGTGCCATCAGAGAAGAGATACATTGTATTTCTTCTATGATAGTGCCTCTTCTACTGAGAGGAAGGGGTGCACATTTGGGCGTGTGCTAACTCAAATATATTTTCCCCCTATCCTTTCCATTTGCTTGCTCCTACACTCGAATCGACATTGCTTTTAGATACAAAAAGATACATCCAGTAACAATGTTAAGGATGAAAACATACATACTTTGCTTGTGAATATCAAGACATCATGCGAAACTATTTTTCTGAGGTAAATTTGATGTTTACATGAAATTGTGATTGAAAACAGCTACAAACAACGTTCAACCAAATAACAGTTTGAGAGATGGTGGTACAAATATGTAACAACCTTCATGTTAAATGAGCCAATATTGTGACGACAGGAGAGGCTAACTTGGCAAATACCATGTAGCCACCAGCTCTCTTTTGTCCAACAAGTATCAAAAGCATTCAACAAAATTTTCAACGAAAAAATACATCATTCAGGCAGTAAAATAGGATAATTTATTTCTAATCCATCGTGATGTTTTTTGTGAAATATTTTATTACAGAGAATCCATTCGGTAACATTTGCGGATAGATTTAGCTACATTAATGAAATCGCATAGATACTCGTTGTCACTGTAGCTACTTACCGCAGCGGCAAAGCAGCACAATGTAGTGCCACGGTAACGGTAGGAATTTCCGGCAACAACGTTATATCGAAATGATGTAAAGCGGGAGAACTTAAACCGAGGACTAACTGAAAATCAATTTTTAAAAACCGAATAAAATAATGGTCACAAAAACCTTTATATAAAAGAGCCAAAATCCCTCTTAATAATTATTTGATATCACTTCTTGATTTGCAATAGCGTTCTGCTAATTTTATACTGTTCACCACACTGCAAACTTGTTCCTGCAAATCAACCACTTCCAGAGACTCAGTGTTCTTCACAGACCAATCCCACCCTGAGCTGATAGAAAACCTGTCCTGAAGAAGAGTTCTACATTTCTTCACTGTCTTCAGGTCCTTTTGCAACTATAAATTGACAAAAAATCAGTACGTTAATAATCATGTATAATCAACTAAGAAGTGTAATAATCTATTTAAATATGAGCATGATGGATGTATAACTTTACAGTAGAAAATATGGGAAGAATAGGTAGTATGACAGCTAAATTATCTTACTCATTGATAAATATTTGCTCACCTATTTTTAACTACCTAAATTTTACATAAATCACCATTGTTGTCCAGTCCAAAATGCTAAACAAATTAAGCTGAATACATTCTAAAAATTATTGGGATCAGATTGGTTTACAACTTATTTCCGGCATTCAGGTTTATAATTTATCAGATTTGACTCACAATTACTTTATGTAATGTTGAATTTATATTTTGAATAAACTAATACATTTCAACAATTAATAAATGACTTTTGACCATTAGTACAGTGGTACAGGGGTTCACGGACCTCTGGGAGTCCATATGTTTTCTCCATGGGACCCGCAAGTTGATTTTCGAGTCTTATATGTATATTAAAACGATGAATGATTTTCCTTAAGATTCATTTTGACCATTTAGTGGTCGGATAACGTTTGGAAATGTTTTAAAAGAAAGGTCTCATAGCATACATTACATTCTTTATTATGTTAAGTAAGATCTCGGCTCCTATCCAATGGATTTAAGATATTTTAGGTAGATGGGCGGGGACGAGATGAATGAATGAAAACTATTCAAGATCAAAAATCCCATTAGCCTTTTAGCTATGTCATTTTAGTGTGTTTTAAAAAGAGTAGAAACCGTAGGTTCTATTTGCTGTAAACTGAATTTGTGACCCTCTCTAGTAGAAATATTATTTGCCAGGACTACTACATTTCATGGACAGATCAGGTCAGGTCTATGCCCCAACCAAGACAATTGGCATTCTCGTTAATGCTAAAAACAACAGGACATTATTCATGTTTAAGGAATGGAAGCAAATCAGCTGTGAGTACATAGGAATATCAAGATTGGTTACACCAGTAAGTTATTCTATTTTTCGCTTATGGCAACTTCTTAGTTATATAAGGTTTTAATAAAAATTTAAATTTTGGTCCTTTTCATTTTTATATTTCAATGTAAAAAACTTTACTCTGTTTAAAGAACATTTTTGAACTTTTAATGGGAAGGGCGTCCGCAGAAATTGTGATTCGTAGGGGGTTCACAGCTCCAGAAAAGTTAATGTAGGGGGTTCAGAGGATGTTTTCATTATTACCTTGGAAAAGCAATCCATTTGTTCTGTTAGCTCTTCCAATGCAGGTATTTTTATAGTTTCCATTACTTCCACAGGTAAAAGTGCTTGTAGTTCTGATTTGTATAGTTCATCAACAGTCTGCCAGAGGTTTTCCACAGATGATGCTACATTAGCCAGCCTCTCTAGTTTGTTATTTCTCTCTTCAAATAATTGTTCTAAGTAATCTGCGGCACTCATGTTATCATCCTTTATCTGAAAATAAAATATAATGATCGCATAGGGTTTTCTTTCGAATAAATGACTGATTTAAAATACAATTTTAATGAAAATAAAACCACTTTCATCAATTTTCCAAATAAAAAATAATCACAAGTTGTGCGTGTAAAAAGCACTGCTGTTAACCTTCATAGTAGTACAATGAAAATTTGAAATAAACAGCTAGGACTTTCAATCTGAATGGCAACATTATTTACCATAAGCAGCAAATTTTTAAACTTTGCCATTTTATCTTCCTATGTTCTTTCCATCTGGTTGCATTGATATCCTTGTCCCACCAAAACTCTTACACACTTTACTGCAGTTAACTCTTCCCTAACCCTACAGCACACCTGATCATTAAACCAAATGCCTTACTTCTTTTGGTCTCTTTTCTCCTACAGCTTTAGTGCAAATAGATAGCAAAAAGATTTCAAGTACAGAATAAGAAATCAAACCATAAGATCAATATTTGTCCATCAGTGGTGGTTATGCTGACAATTAATACACACTGCACCTCACTTGGATTGGGAAACATTAAGAAATTTGCCACATTAAAAAAAACCACAGCAATTATGAGATTTTCCACAGGAAAAGTAAGTGCCACAGGATAGGAAAAAGAGGAGTAGAGTACAAGTACATGATCTGTAATGACAGTAACACTTAAAACCCTCAGCCCATTCATTGCCAATTAGTTCAATGTACAAAGTTGTGACTCAGAAGATTTCTTTCGCATTCCTATTAAATAAGATCCTTTTCTTCTATCTAAAACTTAACTATTGGGCTCACTTAATGGCTAGGACTGAATGGATAACTCCAATAACCTCCAGACAATTTGAAAAAAAAAACACGACGTTTCTGTAAACAGAACTCTGTGATTTAGCATTTCTGGCTCTAAAATAGAATGATAGGTGGATGACCAATGAGGACAACTGCTGTATGATTGAAATGCAAATCTGGTTTTCCCAATCATCCTTATCATCATTTCTCTTCTTCAGTCTCTTTTCCAATATTTAAAAATAATATGCATGTCACAGATAAAGTTAACTATTACCATAGAAAATTTTTAACTGTATACAATCTAAAAATATCTTGATTGTAACCATAACCATGAAACTATAACCTCTTATCTCTATACATTCACACATTAAAATATGAAGTATAATGATGAAACAAATATTTTTTGTCAATATTGGTTGGTTGTTTATAAATGTTAACTTCTGCCAACAGGTTAACACAATCTTTTAGTTACTAAAAATAATCTTATGAGTTACTTGTTAAAAACTGCTTATATCTCTAACAAATTAATTCTCTTAAGGAAAAAAACCAACAGAAAAGTCATTCATTAAGACAATGGTAAGTACCCCAAGTTTGTGCCTCTTCTTTTTTATGCTTTCTTCAGCTGCCGCAACATTTTCTTGCATCTTATTCAATTTATCAATAAGTAAATCCATATTGTAAGATTTAAATGCATTTGACTGGGCATTATTTCCTTTTATATCAGCTTTTGGAATATTTGAGTCTTCAAAAGTCTTGAACACCTACAGAAGTATGTGAATTACTAAAAGTGCAAAAATTAATAACAGTAGGAAATATTTAGGACCTAAATCCTTAGCATAAAAGCGATCTATTGATGATTCACATCAACTTCTTCAATGGAAAAAGCAAGAATATTATCAGGTATTTTCAGCTAACTATTATAGTAAACAGTTGAATTTTCAGAAATGCACCTGTTAGAAAGTTAGAATTGACAACAGACTATCATATACATGAAGTAATATTTTAATAATAGTGATGGAATTTACAATACTTCTGCGTTTCATTTTTTTACACGTTTAGTCAATATTCAAACAGGAAATCTGATAAAAAGTAATTTCATAAAAGAAAATTAATACCAGACCGAAATCACTGTTTTAAATGCAAGCTCATAGTATTATTTGCAATAAAGTAAGCCTTAATAATACTGCTCGTGCCCATAGAATTAATTAACCAGTCATTACATTGCGTTTCTTTTAACGCATTTGGTCCATCGGTAATTAAATAATAAAAATGAGGTGAACTAAATGTTTAAAATAGAGGCGAGAATAACGCAAAACCAGTTTTGATCGTACGCAAAATCTGAGAACGAGTAACTACAGGTTTATCACGGTTTTGAAAATTCTAAAAACGCAATAAATGCCTGTTAAAGAACAATAAATATAAATACCTTAAAATCCACTACGATACCCAACTTTCCATTATTTTCCTTGGAATCAATATTAGGAGTTCCATCAATGTATTTCTTCCTCTTCAACTGGACTAAATCAATTAACATTGAACAAAATTCCTCTCGTTCCTGAACAATTACTTTGCCCTATAATAATAAAGTACCTGAATTTACGAACATAAGTGATTCAATTGCTGATATTACTAAAAACCCGCAAAAAATACATTCGTAGTTACCGAAACGAAATTATCTGATGAATTTGTAGAACAAAATCCGAGTCCAATTATTACATCCTTGATACCTGCCAAAAATAGCAAAATATTTTATTAAACTCTCAAAAGCCACGAAAACATGCATAAAAACATACTCGAAGTAACCACTGACTGTCAGGTAGCTTTTCCTTTTCAACAAATTTCAGTGTCTCTTTGATATCACCATCAAGCTCCCCAAGAAGCCACTTAAGCAATTCGAACCACGATGATCCATTTACAAAAACAGCATTCTTTAAATCTTCATCGCTCCACAAGTGCACTTCCATATATCTAATATTTATAAGTTCATCCCTTAACCTTTTTATCACTGAATTCGGTACACTAGCCATTCTATAAAATACTCTCAACTACAATACTTTACTTTTCGGCGCCAAGTAAGAAAACACTGAAACAGTGGAAAGGCGAAATTTGATTTAAATTTATTTAAAAATAATACGGATACCAATAAGATGGATTAAGAGCATTTTCTGCAGAAGAAACGCACTGATGTGTGAAGTTATGTAAGATACTGACATCTCCAGTACAGTATACTGTATACATAATTATCTATGTTAACGCTAATTTTCTTTATTGTTCTGTTTTACATAAAATTAAATACTTTTACGGAGATCTTAATGCGTGGCATAACCTATAAATAACAAAAATACTAATTGGTATATATAATATGAACTTTCACAAATAAACTTGGAGTTAAATGTTTAATTATTGCTGTTAACTCCATCATCTAACTCGTTTAGTTTTTTCATAATATGAGCTATTCGTCGAACGCATATTTAAAATATACCCTTGTAATCGGCAGGTCTTTGAAACAGATAAACTTATGAAGATTTATCATTCTTGTTAAAGTCAATTGTCTATCTTTTTTTAGTTTTTTTGATACTACGATGGCCGCCTTTGTTGGGTCACCACTGCGTCCTATGCCTGAAACAAATGACATTTTAAATAATATAAGTTATCGCGACACATAAAAAATCTGATGGGTTCATGACTTTCCCGTTTTGACCCCGCAAATATTTTTCATTGTTAAATTTTTTTATTTTAGTACCGTTGACAATTTTTTATTGTTATTTTTCTTGGCGAGCATTCGACTCGCTTTGTCTTTAATCGAGTGTATAGTTAGAATTTTTAATTACAAGTAGCCGAGGATATTGGCGAACCTTCGGCTCGCTTTCTTCTTTTATATCGGGTGTAACCGTCTCCGGGCGCTATCGCTCCCTTCGCCTCTCTGGAACGAAACTATTCCTCCCCATTGTCCGGTGATCGGGTGGGTAAATGTCGCCACAGGCAGATCAGTCAGTGGTTTGCAAGCTTTCGTTTTGCGTGAAAGGGTTACATATCTCAAAAAAATTATCTGATCTGCCTGTGGCGACATTTACCCACCCGATCACCGGACGATGGGGAGGGATAGTTTCGTTGGTTTCGTTCCAGAGAGGCGAAGGGCGCGATAGCACCCGGAGACGGCTACACTCGATATAAAAGGCATTATAATCTAAATAGAAAGAAAACATATTTCAAACAACACTTGTCGAAAATTACAGTCTACAATTGATTTCTTAAGAAGAAATTTGGGGGAAACAGAAGAATGACAGGAATAAACCTCCCCTCCCAGTTGTCCAGTTTCAACCACAACCTTTTCAGACCTTTAATCTTAGATATAAAGTTTTGTGCTGATCTGATTACAGTTTTTCAGATAGATTGCCACAGCTTTCTATCATACATACGGACTTCGTCGAGAAAATAATCAAAAGGTACATTTTTTCTCAGCGCGAAATCTCAGAAAAATATTGAAAACCGTTATTTGCTAATTTATACAACAAATTTGGTACGAATACACATTAGTAAAACCACTTCTACAAGCTGTGTAAGAATGTACAATTTATACCACAAATTTGGTACGAATACGATTAAACGTAGTCAAACACTTCAACAAGCTGTGTAAGAATTTACGATGTTGGTATTATGAATAGATCGATATATTGCAAACTTTGTAATGAATTAGGGTATGCGTTTACTGAATAGCATGTGTATACTTTTATTGAGCGTATTTCGTTCAAATTCTTTTTTTCGATATAGTGTTGGATTACACATTTCAATTTCATTTTATATTGATAATCGTCCACTATTTTAATTCTACAATGGGGAAGTTGAATGTTACCGTTCTTCGTTATTTGTCGAAAGAAGACTTTAGGGTCTTGACTGCTGTGAGTTAACTTATGCAGAACCAACGTTCATGTATGATTTTAATATTGTCTTAATTATAATTGTTTTATCTTTAGATTGAGATGGGATTGAAGAATCACGAACTTGTTCCTGGGCCTTTAGCTGCTTCCATTGCAAACTTGAGGCATGGAGGAGTTCACAAAATTTTGAGGGAGTTGTGCAAACATAGGCTCCTTAGTTATGAACGGGGAAAACACTGTATGTATAAATTAAATATAAAATTGTTATTGATGGTTTTAATTATTATAAGAGATTTTTAAAACGTCTTACATCATTACTATAACTCTAGGAATTGATGCTGTCATTCCATTGTAGAATTTCGACAAAAGACAGCTTAAATTAAATACAATTTCTTATCTCCTTTTATAACGTAGATGATGGATATAGGCTTACCAACTCTGGTTACGATTATTTAGCTTTAAAAGCTTTGACTATGAGGAGCGTAGTATCTTCATTTGGAAACCAAATTGGGACTGGGAAAGAATCTAATATTTATGTCGTTGGGAACGAAGAGGGAAAGCAACTTTGTTTGAAGATCCACAGGTACGTTATGTTTAAATTCAATATTCTGGCATTCTTCAAATAATGAGGAACCGTTTTTTTTTGACTTGGTTGAGATGAAATGTCATGTTACAATTCATTTGTCGGTTTCGTTTTACAAAAATTCATGCTCATTCCAGTGAAATTTAATTTACTTATAAACATTTTTATGCAAAAATTTCAAAGTAACATTATATTTTTATACTTAAGTTTACTGATTTAGTTCTTAAAATGTTATCAATTTTCAATGTGCATAATACATTGTTTATTTACCCTCCCTTAGGTTGGGCAGAATATGTTTTAGAAACTTGAAGGAAAAGCGCGATTACCATCAGCATAGACAATCAGTTTCATGGTTATATCTCTCTCGGATATCAGCTACAAAAGAATTTGCTTACATGAAAGCTCTTTATGAGAGAGGATTCCCAGTTCCAAAGCCTGTTGACTTTAACAGACATTGTGTTGTAATGGATCTAATTGATGGAACTCCTTTGTAAGTTAATTGTGATAATTACTTCTCATTATCCTGCCCTAGAGTCCTGGAAGGTTGTATTTTGCCATGATAGAGTTATATTTAATACTTTAATAAAGAAATTTATGAATTCCTGGTTAAAAAAAGCTTTTTGCTAAAAGTTGTTGAAAGAAATTTTTTTCTTCATTGTATTTTGTAATTTTTCCTCCTAACAGTGTGGTTACTTTCATGTTGATAGTAATTTGGAAAAAAAACAATGATAATGTTCAGAAACTTTAATGATATCGCCTCTAAAATTCAACTTTTCAAAATAATTGTCACGATATTGAACACTTTTTTTAAGATTATATATTCTTGTATTGCATAAATGAAATTTTAAAGTTTAATTATATTATCAATCTGGTTATATTTTGTAGGAGTCATGTCCGTGAAGTGGAAGATATTGAAGGGCTATATGATGACTTAATGAATCATATTGTCCGTTTAGCAAATTGCGGAGTAATTCATGGTGACTTCAATGAATTCAATATAATGATGACAAATGATGCTAAACCTGTCATAATTGATTTTCCTCAAATGATATCTACTTCTCACCAAGATGCAGAGAAGTAAGTGTCTTATTATGATATCTTGATGAAAATGTTCTGCATTCATGATGTAAATGAGTATAAGTATACTTAAAGTTTTATAACTAGATTATAATAATAATCATGCTTTAGGGCAAGAGTTCTTAAACTTTTTCCTTCGTGGGCAGTAACAATAGAAACTTAGTTATTTGGCCCACCAAAATCCTACCTTCTAAAATATTTCTAGTAAGATGGCTCTCTTGAATAATATGAAAACAGTACAATTTAATAATCTTTAAATCCCATTACTAGTTGATTTTAATTAACTTGACAACAGTTTAGCCTAAATTTTGTGTAAAAATACGACCCTTCTTTGAGGCCTTGAACACTTTGTGACCCAGCGCTGGGCTGTGGCCTATACTCTGAAAAATCCTGCTTTAGGGAATGTATTTATTCATAAACGAAATTAAAACATAAATACTCCTTAACCGTACAAAGTGAGAATATTTAGAGACAAAACAAACGATAAGAAAGGGTTTAAAAAGAGTTTTAAAAAACAAAATCGGGTAGGAATCAATGGAAAGAAAAACAAAAGTAACACTTACAGGTTTACGGGGAAAAAAAACCTCACAGGTAGCCTGGTGTCACCCGTTCATGCACTCATATCGTTCCCCAAAGGAAAAAAAAACTTTTTTCCTCAGGAGAGCAATCACTCAAACACACACTCAAACAACAAAAGGAAATAAAAGAGCGGAAAACCTAGTACACATTCACTCCTAATTAAACCAATGTTTTAGAAAACACATTTATACACACACACTCGCAAAACCGGGAATCTCTAAATATTCAAGGGACACTAATATGTATTTCGGACGGTGACGCGGCCATCATCAGAGGGAGATGTTGAATGAAATGAGATGTTGAACCTTTTTTAATTAGTATTTATTCATAGTTGCAATAAAACTTAATTGGTACCACACTTATACTAGTTTCTTTCATTTGACTGCATAGAGAAATTTTGGATTTGTTACAATATGAGTATAGCATGTTCAGTTGATGGAGAATTATGAATAATTCTCCATCAACTGAACATGCTATACTCATAATTCTCCGTCAACTGAACATGCTATACGCATATTGTAACAAATCCAAAATCAAGGTTAACTAATTTTAAGATAAAATAATATCAACTTTTATATGAAAATTTTTCAATCTACATATTAGCGTAGTAATATGCTATAATGTAGATTCTAAAAAACTGCTACTTTTGTGGAACAAAATCTGCAAGATTTGATTATTTACTTCAATTTTCTAACAATAAATTGAAAAAATCACTAAGTAAATGTACTGTAGGTAGTTTCTTTTGCTAAAATTTAATGGATAAAACCACATATTCATACGAGCTTTATTAGTATGTCACACACATAGGTAATATATGGTGCATGCCAAATTTAGGACTGCATATAATTAAATTTCATTCTTGTTTGGTAAATAAGTGTCACATTTATTTAACAATCTATATATACAAAATTGGACATGGGTTTATAATATTGTCCTTGTTTTTTTTTCCTAAAAACATATCATTTATCAATTTCTGCTGAATCTGGTTACTGTAACCAAAATGAGAAGTAAAATTTAATTGATGATGTTCATATGTCACTGCTTAACATAGCAATAGACAATGTTGCAAAATATTGCCTGTTCTGACATTAAGCAACAGTACATGTATTATAGGAGTATGTAGTTATACCATATTCAATCATTTGTAAGCCAACCCCCACTTTTCACAAGGGCACGCAAGGAAAATTCCATGTTGGTTTTCCAGGATTTGTCGTGAAAAAAATACCAAAAAAATGAATGCCCCGACTTTTTCAATTCGTAATTAAATAAAAAAGGTATCAACTAAAATTATTACAGCACAAATTAGGTTAAATTCAAGCATTCAGTACAGTTTTTACTAAAATGTAATTTGTCCCAGTTAATTCTCAGATTTTTAATCTAGCAACAAAAATATCCCAGTTTCTCTCTTTGTCTTCTCCAATGTCTGACATTCATCTCATCAATCCTGTAGCACCATTGTGCAGCAAGATTTGATGTTTCTTCCACATATGCTACCACTTTTCGCTTAAAGTCCACAGAATCATGAGTTTGTCCCATTACGGGACTATTAAAAAAGACTGAAAAACTCGCCAAAGTAAATGACAAAAATTTACGCTTGCAAAGGAACGAGGAAATGACGGTTGGCTCTGGGAATCCTAAGTTTATGCACGCACATACTAGAGATGGCTCAGGAGTGAATTTATTGAAACATTTATTTCGATTTTTAGGACTTGATTTTAAGCCAAGTGGCAATTTTTAAGGAGGTAAAAAAAAGGTCGGCTTACAATCAATTAAATACAGTATTTTAAATTTTGTTAGAAGTTTTATGGGGACTGCTGGCATGTTATTGTCTTTACATTAATTCTGTATTTATTGTGAATGAAATTGCTTAATTATACAGAATTTTATTTTCCTCCTTTAGGTATTTTGATAGGGATGTAAACTGTGTGAGAGACTTCTTCATGAAACGATTTGCATATGAAAGTTCTTTGTATCCTACCTTCAAGGATATAATGTAAGTTTGAATTTACTTTTTTATACAATAATAAATTAGAAATAGTTATAAGAATAGTGAACTTCAAGGTAAGTGCTCGAGTAATTTCTTTGTTGAATTGATAAACATGTGCCATACCTAAATGAAACCGTTTTCCTTTAAAAATATTCCTGCAGAATTGCTGTTTCTGGATGCCAAATAGTCATATGTTATTTTTAAATATATTCACTTTTTCATGTATAAAGAGTAAGTATTGTCATCGCAAAAAGTTGACTTCGAGATTTGACAAGGATACACATTTTTGATGTCCCACAAGACCAAAAAGCAATTTTTGCCTTTTGAAATTGATGAAATTTTTTATTGAAATTCATTCAGTTATAGAGCTTTGGTGTTATAAAAAATTTGACATTAGCCATATTTCTCGAAAAATAACTACATATATAGTCTCCAGTGTCATAATATAGTGAGTTTTAGCTCTCTCGAGTCACTCAACAATCTTTGTGCGGCAACAATGCTTAATCGTCCATGTGGCTTTATCAATTCACATAATACAGTACTGGACCCCTTATCCTGTGTTCTGGCAGGACTTGAAATCTAGCTATATTCGGAGCTTGTGCCTTAGGTACAAATTTGAAATTAGAATGCTGATTATTTCTCTGACCTGCAATTTTGTTTTGCATAGTGTTATTGTTTTAACATGCTGACTGTAATGTGTAATCAATTTAACATTTTCTTACAAGAAAAACTATTCAGGTGTCCACAGTCGATTTAAAATATTTTTGTGTTTGGTTGGCCCCATATAGTAGTGAACCGAGACAAAAATTTCAGCAAGAATACATAATTACAGCAAAAAATACTCATGGAAGTTCCTTTTATCACTATGTATTTAGATAGGCCAAATATCAAAATGCCAAAGGCTGCGATTTTCTTCTACTGTGATGGCGGAAAACTGAGAAAATGAGAATTTTTTGCCAAATCTTTTTCAATTTTACATTTTTAACGTAGAACCTGAGATTTTCATTGAAATTCAATATAAAATGAAATCGCCAAATTTCTGGTAGATAAGGCGCATGTTAATCTATACAAAAAATTGAAATCTAATAAAAATGACTGTGCGCGTTATAAATAGGAAAACAAGTAAATACTTTAAAAGTTACTTTTTAAAAACAAGTTTTTTCTCACATTCTATTTCATGGCGTGAATGTACGTAATTAGGTGAAATCGGGTGATGACGAAAGATTTTTCACTGCTAAAAACCTAATATTTTCAACTTTAAAAGATGTTTACGTACTGATTTTCCATGTATTAAAAAATCAGCGATTGGCTAAAGAATGTTTATTCATTCAAGTCTCGAGTTTTACAAAGCTTATAAATATTTTTTAACAAAATTTTTGACTGATCAGTATCTATGTTTTAACCAGCGGTATAAATGTTAAGAAGTGCTTTATCTACCAGATGTGTGTTGCCGATGGGAAAATGCTGTACATGCAGGAGGTTTTTATGAGAAGAAGATAAAGATGCAATTCCTATTTCAATTTTAGGAAAATAATTATAATAGGTCTTCATTTGTATTTGGAAAAGTTTACAATGATTTATTTATCAAGTTTGATTTTCTCATATTTGAGGTTATCAACATAGTAATACCATTTATGTGCAGAAAACATTTTTATGGCTCTTTTGTATTTGTGGCATGAAGATTATCTTTCCAGTCAGGAAAGAGTATAGTGAGACCAGATGCATATGTATATGAGAAAAATTGTGCAATTTATTCTATACCTATTATAAGGGCTGGAGTTGAACCTTCTATTTTGTTGCTGTCCATTGCTACAAGTGCATAACGCAAAATATAATGTGTTCAGTTTTTTAAGAGGTATAAATTATAATTTATGTAGGTGATGGTTTACTACTTATTTATGACTAGTGGCTTTATTTATGACAACTTCAGTAGTGGCTGGTTCTCAGAAAATGGCAATAGCAAAATTTATTTTATTCAGCTTCAAATAGCAATAGATTTAAAATAATTTATTGTAGCTATCTTGTAAGAACAACTTTTTGATGGTTTCTCTTGAACAGGAGAGAGGATACCCTGGACAAAGAAGTGGCTGCTAGTGGATTCACACGAGAAATGGATAAAGACTTGCTCCTTGGAATGAATATTGGTGAGGATGATGATGCTGATAATTGTGAAGAGGATGGTAATCAAGCAACTGAAGATGGAGATGCAGAGGAAAAAAATATTGAAAGTGTTTCAGAAATATGTAGTATTGTGAAGGAGCTGCAAGTCGATGATTCAAGTAATAAAAGTTCAAATTGCCCCTCAGCCTCCCTTGTTAACAACCAGTCCTTTGAGCCTGGTGATTTTAAAGGCAGGAGAAATGAGGATGTGACACGTAACAATGAAAGTTTCACTTCAGTAGATTCAGAAGTAGATGAACAATCATTTATGAAAGGAAATGTAGGAAAATCTTACAGTGAAATTTTTAGCATTCGCACCTCTTCGACTTGTGCTACAATTGCTCCAGAGGTTTGTAAATGACCCGTTTTTCCTCTTCTATTTATAATCTTAAAAAATTAATGCTACAAATTTGCCATGTCTTTTATGTATTTCATATTGATCCTTTGACTTAGTTTTTGTGTAAATTTTATCACTCAATTGCAAGGTGACATTTTCTTCAGAATTTTACCATGCTCAAGGTCGTTTTCAACAGATTAAATTCTATTAAATAGGTAATATCCAGCCGGGTGCGTAAGACATTAGAGAAGAGAGAAAAAGCAGCTGCTCGGCGGAAACGAATTCTAGTAAAGGGTGAGGCCAATGCAACTACAAGAAGCAGACGTGAAAATTTCTGTGTTATCAAGGAAAGTGAAGGAATTTGGGGATGAAATTCTGCAAATATTTTGTTAATTTTGATTTTCTGTCTGTATATAGAAAAAGTCTCTAATAAAGGTTTATAAGCGATTATCGTTGCTTTTGATGCAACACTTTTTAGTAGATGGTCTTTAATCTTATGAATTATAATGCAAGATGAGAGAAAAATGAACTAATGAAGGAATTTCTTAAAATTGCATGACTCAAGTAGGTTCATGGATGATAACTAGGCATCTTAATTAAATCTTTATAGAATTTTATGCATTATAATGACTTTTATGAATTCTATTAAAAAATCTGCTGAAAAAAAATGATTAATATCTCCAAAATAAATAACAAAGCAAAAAGTCATTAAATAAAAAATAAATTACTCATTAGAAACAGTCACAAAATGTATGTGAGCCTGCAATGAGTACTTAAAATAAATTTACCCAAAATAACACAATAGAAATGTTGATAATAGTGCATACAAGTCTCAATGCAATATGTTAGCTATACAAACAAAATATAAAAACGTCATTAATAAGCTAAAATACCGTACAATATAATAAAAATACCCTGATAAAATTTCAATCTCAACATGTTCACTGAAATTATTTTTCGCATAAATAGAAGAATTAGAAGTGGAGTGAGAGGTATGAATGAAATATAAATAAAGAGATTATTTATATTAGCCAAAACATTTCCTTGCAGCATAGCTGAATGTGGGAGGGGTTATTCTGCAATGAATCTTATTTAAATGGATTTGAACTAGGAAATATTGGTGGAAAACATCAGCAGTTTACTAACGATTAAATTAAATGGGCCACCTCTGGGTGAATTTATTCCGGCCAGGTATGTTGAATCATGAAAAAATTCACACAACTAAAGACAACCAATTAAGAAAAAGGGTGTTAAATGAGAAGAGATCTTGAATCCTTTACAGGAATTGTGGAAAATTATATAGGTAAATAAACATTTTTTAATAATAAGATAGTTAAATATATAAAAATTTAATACTTTATCATATTTACATTTGCATAGCTTTAAAAATTTTTTGCAAAATAACTGGCTTCCACAAAAAGGCATTTAACATATTTATTCATGATATAAATGTGATATTTTCCAAAAAAGTGCTTAATTAACCACTAATTAGGGAAATAAAGACAATGCTGCATTTCTCAGAAGTTTATAAGCCCTGCTTCTTTGCTGGGAAATTGGCTAACCCTTTATTTTTTAAATTAAAACCTCTAATTTTTTCAATGCAAACTTCTCTAAATGGAGTGTTTTGCAATAAATACACACAATATAGTGTTTTGTACATAAGTAAAAAATATAGCTTTAATCTCAACATGTGGGTGAGATATAGATAATTTTCTGAGATTGCTGAAACCTGAGGCATTTTTGGCTGAACCTGCCATAGGGGTGATCAGAACTCAAAGGGTTTAAACTTAACAATACTATTTTAATTAGTTCTGTTAACAAACCTCACCCTTACTATCAACTAAGGTCTCTCTTTTAGAATACCACTCTATTCTCTATGTTCATATTCAAAATGACGTCACATAATCAAGAACCCGAAAACTATCATTTAAAGCTTTTTATCTGAAACTCATCTAGCCTGGTCAACTACTTTGGCTACGAGTTATAGCTATTCGTTCCTTAAAGTGAGATGTATTATTTACTTAAATTTATAAGCACATACAGTAGAGGGAAAGAACTACCAAGATTGTGGAAATAGTACATGTATACCCCAATTTACATTTAGGTAGACTCAAAGTTATGTCGCCGATCCGTTGATACCTGTGTACCCATTTACGTTGTTTTGAATCGAAGTTACGTCGTTAGAGGTCTAAGGTTCTTTAAAATGTTTGTTTCCCAAAGCTGTTATCTCATTGAAATACTAAACAAAAATCACATATTGTGATCTAAATACCTACTCCATAAAATAATATGTAAATAAACAAGGATCTTAAAAATATTGCTTCCCTTCATACTCTCTAGGTGACTGCTTAATATGTTACCTTTGAGGAGTTTTGTAATGAGAGAACCTAGTGATCCAAAAATTGGTAAATTTGGACGTGAAATCAATCAAGGGTATACAGCGTATAACAACTTCTTAACGTACCTGTTCAGCCTATAACAAATTTCTCAAGCACAAAACATAGGGTATACACTGATGACGTTGCTTATATTAGGTAGATAAAAAAGATATTTTGATCTGCTAGTCACTGTCTGAAACATTGCTAAAGAGCACAACTTATCAAATGATATTCTTAACCTGCTTATTATTGTTTGTCTTTTTTAAATTAATTAATTGTCTGGATTATTTTTTGTTTTAACTGTGCCCATAAAAAAGTGAGAATGAAAAGAAAAATTAGCCTGTTTTCAATTAGACCAGCGGTGGCAAACCTATGGCACGCAAGACAATTTTGGTTGACAAGCCAACGAAAGGCGAAAACCAATCAAACCATTTATCGTACTGATTTAGTGATGCAAAAACATTTGTGTTATTTAGTTAACTATTGTTAACATTAGCATTATGGTTACAAATTTCAATCTCTTGTCTTGATCACAAATTTAATTTATTTGGCAAGCAAAAAAATCAAGGACTTTCATTGTGGCATGCGAAGATGAAAAGATTCGACAATTTCAGTAATATTGGCACGCAGGCAATAGAAGGTTCACCATCACTGTATTAGACCAACTAAAAAGCTTAACGTTACTATGGAGCAAAAAAACATAAAAGTAATGATATGTTCACTAGTGGTGGTGTAAATAGTGATGATGTTACAATAGTAGAAGGAAGAGAAGAGTTTTTATTTTTGCTGATAGTCATGGTAGGGGTCTGTCATGCAAAATGACTGAAAATGTAAACAACAATTCGGTGATTTGTGGTATAATTAAGCCAAATGCTGGGATGAAAGATGTTGTAAAGGGATGTACTGATGCTAATGTTGATGAGAAAGATTTTGTTGTTATAGCAGGTGGTACGAATGATGTTTTCATGAACCGTTCAAAAAATGCTTTACAATGTTTAAAGAGTACTTTGTCTGAGTTAAAACACACAAATGTCCTGGTTATAAATTTACCTCATAGGCACGACCTCCCCAATTCCTCAGTAATTAATTTAGAGACAAAAAGAGTGAATGATGAAATGGAAAACCTGGCAAAACCTTTCAAAACTGTGCATGTTATAGATGTTAGCAGTTTCCAAGAGATTTTCATACGAGTCATGGTCTTCATTTAAGTGGAAAAGGGAAAAAAAATATATAAATCATTATTCATACTCATCCTGTAAAAAGGGACCACACCACTCTACCTCTGTTCCAAGAGATTTTCATACGAGTCATGGTCTTCATTTAAGTGGAAAAGGGGAAAAAATATATAAATCATTATTCATACTCATCCTGTAAAAAGGGTCCACACCACTCTACCTCTGTACTTTACAATAATCTGCCACTACATATCAAACAGATTAACTCTTTAAATACATTTAAGTATAAAGTGAAAGAATTGCTACTTAATAAATGCTATTATAGCATTAACGAATATCTCTCAGAGTCCTTATAACTCTGGATATTACTGTTCTACATCTCTGGATATTAATGTTTTACATCTCTGTATTTTTTGTATTTTTCTTTATTTTCTTTTTTATATTTTCCCCTGTATTTGAACCTGACTTGTTCCATGTCATAACTAATGGCCGACGGAATTAATAATAAACTATTACTATTAGAGAAATGTCCTGATTATGCTGGTAAAATGCTATATAATAAACTCCCTTCACAACTGAAAGGTATTTTAAATGTAAACCGTTTTAATAGAGAGTTAAAAATGTTTTTTAAAAATAAAGCGTATTACTCTGTCAATGAATATAAAGAGGATAATATTTAAAACCTGTGAATTGTTAAAAATGGCGGTGTTAATATGAAGAGGATACTGTTTAACGTTGCAAATTGTGTAAATAAATGATGATGCCAATACAATGTAAAAAAATGTTCTTATTGCAAATAAAATTTGTTTATTATTATTATTATAATATATTTAAGAAATAGCCTTATCTTTGGCAATGGCTAAACATAATGGAGACATCGGTTCTTGTCTGATCGCCGAGGTTAAGCATCATAGGGATGGGTGACTGTCTGGGAAAAAAGGATGCCATTTCAGATATCTAAAAGATGAGTTAAGTGACATTAAGGGGAAACAATAGTTGCAGCATCAGGATGGTGAGTTAATGGCAACCTTAAGAGAATCATAGCTACTGGCAAAGTATGATGAGTTAATTGGCAACCTTAAGTGAATCATGGTTAATTATCCTGGATGACGAGGTAATTAGCAACCATAAGAGAGTCATAGTTACTGCTGTTAAGTAAGTGTTTAAAGCATAGCGGGGAAAGTTCCGGATCTGGAACAAGGAACGGTTCAAAAATCATTCCAGTTCCTGGATCTAGAACTGGAACGGAAAAATTTACCTGAACCCGAACGGTTAATATTTTTGTATTTTTTAAATTTAAAACATAGACTTTTTAATTTCTACTATTATATTTTTTACACGAAATTTAAAACGAATAGTTTACCTGATTATTCTTCTTCCTTGTTAGGTTGGCTCTATTTCAAAATTAAGAATGCCTTAACTGTACAAAGTAGAATATTTAGAGATAATACAAACGGTAAAAATTAAACAGGGTAATGAAAGAAAAAGAGAAAAAAATTACACTTACAGGTTTATGGGGATAACTCGATTCAAAGAACATATTGCACATTTTAAACACAATAGGTTTAATAATTCAAGTGTAGAAAAACACATACAAGAATACAACCATCCCATCACCATTGAAAATTTATCACTTTTTAAATCGGTACATAATGATTACAAACTAGATGCCTACGAAAGCATGCTCATTGAAAAACATAAACAAGTCATTATGAATAACAACCGTGGCCTTCTCCCCCATTCCCTTCTTTACAGTTCAACGGTCAACCCTCCTCCTCCTTTCACTTTCACACATACACTCCACCATTTAAATTTCTCAAACCACATGCCACACCTTCATTCCACATCAGCTGATGATGATGAGGGCTTCGCTCTCGAAATACGTATCCAGTGTCCCACTGAATATTTAGAGATTTCTGTTTGTTGTTTGAGTGTGCATGTGAGTGAGTGTTCTTCTGACAGGATTAGTTCTTTTGGGAGGGAATGAGTGCATGAATGTTTAACACCAGGTCACCAGTGAGGAGTTATCCCCATAAACCTGTAAATGTAACTTTTTTGTTTGTTTCACTGTTTTTCTGTCATTACCCTGTTTAATTTTTACCATTTGTACTGTCTCTAAATATTCTACTTTGTACGGTTAAGGAGTTCTTAATTTTGAAATATCCATCTCGCCGTAGTCTCCAACACCTTTTTTAAGGTTGGCTCTAGTGTTTGGACCTTGGTATCCAATCAGTCTACATTTTGTTTCCACATTTTGCATAACAGATTCTGGTAAAAAGCTGTTCAAAGATTACATAAAGCAGTAAATAACAAGTAACATTCAATTATTTACTTGAATACATTGTAGGTGCTCACTTTCCAATCAGTTTTATCATCTTTCTTTGCATAGTCATAACAAATATTCTCTACAATGAAATTGTTGGCTTGGAAGATTACTGTATATCTCTGAGTATAAGTCAAGAAATTTCTTCCTTTTTTAGGCTGATCAAACCCTACCTTCGATTTGTATTCTAGTCGCAAACTAGATGGATATTTTTCTGGGTTAATAATTAAACATGACTGGCAAAAAACATTTGACTGACTTTGAAGCACATTGGAATGAAAAATTCACGCTAACTAGCAGAAAATGCGAAGACTAATGATAAAATAATATGGCATCGTCATACTTGCATAGTTTCAAAGAGAAACTTAAAATTTATATTTTATCTTTAAAAAACTTACCCAAATGAGTGAATTGAAGAGAAGAATCAATTCAGCAACTCATGCGTTGGTTTTTTTATTTTGATCCTGAATTCAAATTGTTAAACACCGTTCCATTTCTTCAACAACGGAATTTCGTTTTTTACTTATAATCACAGACTGAACAGAGCCTGCATTGCAAATATGATCGGCAATTTTTCCTTTGTCTTTTTAAATGGTTGCAATTGTTGAACGATTGAGACCATAAACACGACCAATCGAAGTAAGCGACTCACCTTTTTCTGATCAATTTATTATGTCCATTTTAGTTTCCTTTGAAAGCACTCAACGTTTTTACCACTTTCACAAACACTACATTTACGATTGTTTTCTATATTTCGAGGGTAATAAAAAACAATACTTATATAAACATGCACCCATACAGTTTTGAATACAAATGGCAAATGACAAGTGTTGACAAGCTTACATGTTCTTATTGCGACCGATGTTCGTAAGTGCAGGAGGGTGTGTTCGAAAATGAAGTGCTAGGTGCTATTCATTGGAATGTGTTGTGTTCGTAAATACGAATTGTTCGTTTCTTGAATGTTCATAAGTAGAGGTTCACCTGAATATAAGAGAGTTGGTACGAAAATAATGCCTCCATTTTTTAATCTTCGACACAAAGTGACACAGAAAACTGCACGCATCTCTCAATGAACAGTTAGAGTCTAGCTTCTCTGAAAGTGATTGGTACTGGGATCGGTCATATGACAACAATGCCCGACTTGTTCAAAATGCTGGCTGTGCAAGATACACGTACAAAGCAGAGAGTGGTGATTGAATTCCTTACCATCGAAGAGGTTAGTCCCATAGAAATTCATAGCCGTCTGTACAGTGTGTATGGTGAGTGTACTGTTGATGTTAGCACAGTGAGACATTGGGTCAGGCATTTCAAGAGTGGTGAAACGAACAGCGGCGACAAGCCCTGAAGCGGCCAGCCTGCTACGGCAGTGACAGTGGACAACAAGAGCCGGATTGATGTGCTCATTAAACAGGACCGCCACATCACAACATGTGAGTTGTGTGATGCTGTTGGGATTGGAAAACCAGAAGTCATATGCATCGTATAGAACTTGGGATTCTCCAAGGTTTGTGCACGGTGGGTCCCTAAGATGCTGACAGAGGAGCATAAAGGAGCCCGGAAATTCATCAGTATGGAACTCCTCCAGTGCTACAATGATGAGGGTGATGTTTTCTGTCTCGCATTATCACAGATGATGAAACATGGGTTCACCATTATGACTCTGAAACCAAGCGACAGTCTATGGAGTGGCACCGCACAAGAAGAAGTTCAAACAACAGCCTTCTGTGGGTAAACTCGTGGCATCTGTGTTTTGGGACAAAGAGGGTATCCTGCTTGTGGACTTCTTGGAGAAGGGTACCATGATTAGCTCAGAGCAGTATGTGGAAACATTAACGAAACTGAAACACTACATCCATAGAGCTCGTCCTAATCAAAACATGAATGAGGTCCTTCTCCATCACGACAACGCCCGACCTCACACCAGCCTGTACACACGTGAGGCAATCACAGCCATGGGATGGGCCATTCTTCCCAATCGTGCTTACAGCCTGGATCTGGCACGCTCCGACTTCTACCTGTTTGGCCCTCTAAAGGATGGACTAAGTGGACGACATGTCTCAGATGATCATGCAGTGAAGCAAAGTGTATGTAATATGCTCCGAAGTCGTGACAAGGAGTTTTACAGCATCGATATACAGCGCCTTGTTAAACGGTGGCAAAAGTGTATTGCAGTGGATGGAGACTTTGCAAAAAAATAGCCTCATGTTCATGAAAGATGTATAAATTTTCCCTGTAAATCTCATTGTGATTGGAATTATAATTTCTGAAAAAAAAATTTGCAGGCATTACTTTCGTACCGACCCTCGTATATTTTTTTTGTAAATTTCGAAATTATTTGTTTTCATTTTCTTTGCTTCGACTTATACTCAAGACTTGGATTTTAGATGCTGTTTTAGACTAAAAAGTGCACTTTGACTTATACTCGAATTGCCTTATACTCGAAGATCTACATATGGTAATCATTTCTTGGTATTTTAATATCATTGATAATCGAAAGAAAGAAACGCATTTGAAGAATATTATTCAGAAGTTTGATTGACCACATGTTTTTTTAAGACAATGATTCAGGAAATGCTTTATGGATTTGAAGACCAAAATATAAATTCAACGTCTTGATTAAAACTATCTTAATCATCCGCCAAATAAAATTTTCTAATACAATATTTGTATTTGTTACACCCAGAGACCAAAATCACTCAGTGAGCGAAAAAAACAGCCACAACACGTTGTGGATGCACATAAACGATCAAATACTGACATTAAGATTTTTTTCACTTCATGGCTGTTTTAAACCAACAACAACGCGTTGTGGATGATTCAGGAATTACACAACGTGTTGTGGATAGTTAGAAATGACCATGAAGCAAAATCATGCATGTTGAGACTTGTCTTATTTCAATTCATACTCAGTGGTAATCACATTATTTCACGTTGTGGTCCTATGGAGGCAGCCATGTCGCGATTTGACAGAATGTGAAGGAACAGAATGCTTTGTGATCGTTTCAAACTGTCCACAACGCATTGTGTAATTTCTGAATTGTCCACAATGCATTGTGGTAGGTTTAAAACGGCCATGAAGCGAAAAAAATCTTAATGTCGGTATTTGGTCATTTAGGTGTATCCACAATGTGTTGTGGCTGTTTTTTTCGCTCACTGAGTGATTTTGGTCTTTGGGCATAACAAATTCATCGTGTAAGGAACCAAAAAGGTTACCCATACATCGTTTCATGAACTGCAAGCTTGGGCAGAGGGTGGCAATTTTTAACTAGCCCCAAGGTGGCAAACTGTCTGAAGGCAACGTGGCTGTAAATAATGTATGGTGTAACTAATTAACTAGTAAATGTTAAAGTTGGGGAAAAAAGGGAAGGGCTGGTTAAATCCTTATGAGACGCTCCCATTCAAGTCGATGTTGACATTGAAAATATTTTTTCTTTGCAAGGATTGGGAAAGCCCCAAATATGTAGGTATTACTCGCCCTTGTTTCAGACTGAGCAACCATGCCGCTAATTGCTGAGGTAGAGTCAAGGTTTCCTACACCCTCACTACCTCTATTGTACACTTCAATGGCCAGAAGAAACTTCTATAAATGTGGAATGAAAAATTAAACAGTGAATTCTTATCTTTTCTGAACAACCCTCACCATGGAGTGCGCTTCTTTGAGACAGATATTGTATTCATTCTGCCAAAAGGGTTTTTCCCCAAGTACTATGGAAGAATGGTGAATTTTTACATCAGAGGGAAATGTTTAACCGACTTCAACCCCTCCCCCACCCCTTATCTAGATAAATATTTAAGAGATTTTCAGTCTTCCCTTTGCAGTGGAAATGGTGATATTCATGATTTAGTGCTATTTAATTTTTGACAATTAGTACATATTTGCCAAGTTGTTAGTTGAAGGTCAGTATATATTCTATTTTTTAAATGTGTTAAAAGCCTGTTCTTATTTGCGGGTGCTGACATGCAATAATGAAGAATTATCAACGGTTAATTCCACTTTTATTTGCTCCTTACATCCAGCCACTCTGAATACTTCGTGAATTCCACACCTGAGGATTTTCAATGATTTATTATTTGAAATAGATGGTTGAAGGTCAGTTTATATGCTATTTTTTAAATGTGTTAAAAGCTTGTTCTTGTTTGCTGGTTATCAACGGTTAATTCCACTTTTATTTACAAACACGGGCATAATTGAAAAATAGTCAAACATACTTAGGGGACCTCAAAACGTGTATTTCTGTTGAAATCTTGAATTCGATAATTTTCACAAATACAATACTGTCACATACATTACGTATGGAGAAAGTAAAAAGGAAATTTTCTTTAAAAAGATGACCATTATTTTTTTATGTAATTGAAAAAAGTTGTAATTCATGTAAAATTTTATCAATAAAAAAACATTTTTTAAGAACTAGCAACAGTTCTGGGACTGTTCCATAACCGGATCCGAACTGTTCCTTCTTTTGGTCACTCAGAACTGAACCCGGAATGGAACAAGTTGGAAAATTTAAGGTCGGAACCACAATGCTTGGAACCGAACCTGAACGTCCCAGCTCTGGTTTAAAGCAGAGTACTACAATCCTTTAAAAATGACTCTAGAGAATAACTGGTCTAAGACCTTAGAGCAGTTTCTGTTGGGAGGTTCTTGCTGATACTCAAGAGTACCTTGTTGTATTCTTGGCCAGAATATCCATCTATTAGATATGGGGTGAGAGGTATGAATGAAATATTAATAAAGAGTCATTATTTATATTAGCCAAAACATATCCTTGAAGCATGGATTTGAACTAGGAAATATTGGTGGAAAACATCAGCAGGTTACCAACGATTTAAATAAATGGGCAACCTCAGGGTGAATTTATTCCGGCCAGGTATGTTGAATCATGAAAAAATTCACACAAATTAACTAAAGGCAACCAATTAAGAGAAAGGGTGTTAAAAGAGAAGATATGTTGAATCCTTTACAGGAATTGTGGAAAATTATATAGGTAAATAAATTTATAATTTTTAAAAAAAGATTAAAGATTGTAGTTGTACAATGCCTACTGAAATAAATTTTTTTGATTTCTATGTGATCCTCCCCTTCTAAAAGTTTTCAATGAGTTTTTATAAATTTAATATTTAATAATTTAATACCTTGGTAAAAATGTTCTTTAAGTGGGGTAATAGGGGAAATATTTGTATAGGTTGGTTCCCTGATCCAAGGAGTTTAGAGACATCTGTGATTAATGGAAGAAACTCCACACATGAAGGATAAATGAGCCATAAAAGTGGATGCTGCACAGGACGACATGTCTTCTCACATGCTTGAAGGGTTAAATAGACATAAGAAAAAGAATTGCTGCACAGTTTCCAGTCTCTCATCACATAACACATTTACCTACTTGCCTCTTATTTAATACATAAATAAAGCACTAGAATTATTCATAAACTATAAATTCCATTGCAGTATACTAAATAAAATATTCCATTAATTGATTCATAATTAACAATAAGTCAACCCATTTTAATTTTTTGCCTATTAAGCTTCATGAAATTAGGTAACTAGAAATTACACTTAATACCAAATGAAATTAGATTGTTAAACTTTATATACAGGATGGCTAAAAAGTAAATTGAGGATTTTATGCTGATAGAATATTGTTGTTATTACTTTTTTTAGTTGTATAACTAAAGTCTTGAAATTGAATTATCATAAATATATTCCAATAAATCAACTTTTATTTTTGGCATAGAAGCACCTCTGTAAGCAATCCATTACTATGATAGGAAAATTTAGAACTTCTACTGGCTATAATTAATGTAGAACAAATGGGAAAAGGCTCCCATACTGACTCTGGAGCTTTTTCCCATTTATTCTTCAATCCATTACAAATTAATAAAACTTATACTACTTTTAGTGATTCACTTTTGAAATGAAAGTTAATGTCATATTTTCTTTCTGATGTTTTTCCATTGGAAAAATAAATAAAATAAAATAATTTTCTTCTCACGTGATATTTTTGAAAAATTAGCTGAAGAAGCATTTTAATAAATAACATGTTATGACCCCAACTTATTGATTTATTCTTACCTTATAGACATCTCTGCTGTTTATATATGTTGTTTTAAGGAGTAGATGGAATCACTAATGAATGAGCACTTCAATAACATTTCAACTGCTTCATCTTCAGTAACAGTATGATGATTATTATTTACTACAAATAAATCTTTCCAACAATTGCTGAGAACCAAGATCAATTTTTATAACCATATTCATGACTATAAGGAAACAATAAAGGAGTTGAGGTTACCATTCTTTGGACTTTTCCTTAGTCATCCATAGTTATGCAATACATAATTTGCTTTCCAATTGCCTAGTGTATTGCAAGCATGTGGCAATATTGAAAACTAGTTATCACTGGAGAGAATTTGTTTCTTCCACTGTTGCACTATGGGAATTGATTAGCCTAACCAACTGTTCACTATACAACTTATGTTACAATTTTGTGATACAAATTCTTCATATAGTCAATGAACATCCAATCAGGGGTTGGCAAAAGCTTTTTTAACAATTCCATCATTAGTAATGCTATATTTTGTCAAGTTGTAATACCTTGCTCCTAGATACTAAACATGTTATGGCTCACACTTATGCAATCACTCACAAACATCTCAATTCAAATATACATATCATTCCTGCTGTTTATGTAGATTTACACCTACAAAATTTCCACATAGCATAATATTTTTTTTGACAAACAGGTTTCCAAATTCCAATTTAAGCTCCATCCTTCTCACATAATAAGCATCTTCACACACCAAGCATCCAACAAAGGCTGGATTTACACAGTATTTACATGATAAGTGTCTTTCTTCTTCTTCAGAAAAGCACTTTGGCCACAGTCTTCAAAACAATGCAACAGAATGCTGTCCACATCCCTTCCTTTTACTGGCACAGCATCAGAAAGATCACATCCCACCATAGTATTTAAGGCAGAGGCATTAATAAGCATTTCAATGTACAAGAATGAAAAAAATTTCAAAGAAATATAAAAGGTATCACTCAGGAAAACTTTAGTCTTTCTCTACAATACCAAACTGTAACATAAGACATAGTAATGGCAAATTTTTAGTTTTTAAAGGGGGAATTCTTTCTTGTAAGGAAAGTTATCTTAGAAGACTTCATACTTGAAGCTCGATATTACAAATGATAGTGCCATACAACTCCATCAATTAAAAGTACTCCTAAGTAGATTTGGGACTAACAACAAGTAGTACCATTTCCAAAAAGATCAAGGGCATACCCTTTGATCCAATTCAGTGATAATAAATTAATGCTGGTTTCTGAAATTCTCCAACAAAATTACTTTTCATCCTATTCACCATAATTTGTTAAGTAAAAGTTATTTCGTCTTGGCTTCTAACAAAAATAGGATTCATGGACATGGGAATTCCAAGAAAATATTATTTGTCATATTTATATCTTTATGGTAAATCTAAGCCAACTCAGTTGGCTTATTTCATTGCTTTATTTCAAACAACAGGAGAAGTAACAATATATGCTTCTCATTCAAGTATATTCTCAAAAGATTCTCTTCAGTCTGGCCATGGACGAGATCTTATTTTTTTCTGTTTTTGAATCAATATTTTGATGAAGTCTCTTACTCCCCTTATGAAATAGTCAAAGTGAGTTTGGAGCATCAGAATTATGACATTCGAAAAGACAGGGCAAGAGCAGGAAAATGTTGAGGCAATGAGGAAGCAATTGTGGGAGGAGGAGATTTTTTCTTCTTGATGGGACTAAGGAGGAACCTGCAGTGGCCATGGCATTGGCCATAGCCAAGATGTCCTCCATATCACAAGGAGTGATGTAGGAACAAAGACGATTACATTATGGTGAATTAAGAAGCTGTTGCCAGCATTCATGTCACTTCCATCTCCTGGTCGGTAAGAAGATCTGTCGTTTGGCCTTCCACGAAGCTTCAGATCTGTGATGAAAAATTTTTTTCTTTGGTTAAAATTAAACCAATTTCAAATCATCATTGATTTTAGTGCAATTCCTATTAATTAAAAATTATGATAGATTGATATTCTCATATAAGGATTAAGTTGCCGATCAATTGATTCATAATAATATTATGCATTATAAAACTATTATTAAGCAACAATGTGATAGCAATTTGCACATGCTATAAGTTTGGTAAGTTTATAGTTTAGGGGAATTAACATTAGAAATATTTATTAGCTTTAAGAAAACTGAAGAGCTAATTCAATAACAAGAACTTTTTAAGTGCTTGCTCATGAAAAATTTCAGCCTTAAGACAAGCTTGCTAATTCTCTGTAGAACTAATGATAACTTGAGCAAATTAACAATGCGGCACTTGAGCTGTGTTGTGTTGCTAGTGTGCAGCCAAAATCATTGTGTTATCACTGATTTCTAGTGTATTTTAGGTGTCAAGCATAATAATAAGTCCTAACATGTCAAAGAAATTAATTTAGCCCATTATTATGGGCTTTCATATAAATTTGTTACAAGTGAATTATTTCAACCTCAATAAGCCACCTGTAAATATTATCTGATTATGCCCATATTTCACACAAATCACTTTCATACTAAAATGAAAAAAATGAAGGGGTGCCCCAATCAAATTTCCAAACTTAAAAAATAAGGACATATATATATATCATCATTATCAGCCTTTTTCAATCCACTGACGGATGAAGACCTCCCCCAGACTCTTCCAGTTTTCCCTGTCAACTGTCTCCCTCCTCCAAGTTTGTCCCAAGAACTTAACAAGCTCTCTGTCCCACCTGTCTTTTGGTCTTCTTTTCGGTATCTTGATATTTCTTGGGATCCATTCGATGACACTGGACGTCCAACGCTGGTCATTTCTTCTAGCAATGTGGCCCACCCACTGCCATTTTAGCGCCTTCACTCTTCTAATCACGGCACAGACTCCCGTCCTCTTTCTTACCTAGTCGTTCCTCATGCAGTCTCTTCGGGTGATCCCTAACATATCTCCATGCTCCTCTCTGTTGTTTGCAGGCGCTGTATCATTCTGGCATTCATGGTCCATGTTTCATAGCCATATGTCAGAACAGGCAGAACATATTGGTCATACAGTCTCCTTTTTAGGAAGACTGGAATATTTGATTTAAAGATATTTGCATTCTTGCCAAAAGCACTCCATGCCATCTTCACTCTCCGGTTGATTTCTCCAAGAAATGAACCATCAGTAGTGATGAGTTGACCCAAGTAAACATAGCTGGTTATTTCTCCGAGTTCTGCTCCGTTGATATGTATCTTCTCAGAATTTGTGAAGGAGTTGTACATAACCTTTGTTTTATTAAGATTCATCTTAAGCCCAGCAACTCGGCTTGCTTTCTCAAGCTCGTCACTTCTTCTACGGAGCTCTTCTGGGCTCCCTGAGAACAGCATAATATCATCTGCAAAGCGCAGGTGACTCAGATGTTCTCCATTTACCTTTATGCCTTTTTCCTCCCAGTCTAGCATTTTGAATACTTCCTCCAGGGCTGCTGTAAATAACTTAGGGGACATAGTATCTCCTTGTCTCACTCCCTTTTCGGTTTTAAAGGCACTTGTTTCTTCATGCAGCTGGACAGATGTCGCATTTTTGTAGATATTCTTGATCAAGGTTATGTATGTTTCTTTAGTGCACGTAACACCGACAAAGTTTGGACAGAGTCGAATGCTTTCTCGTAGTCGATGAAGCACATACACAGAGGTAATTTGTACTCGTTAGTCCGAGTGATTATCTCTCTCGGATGTTATACCCACTGCGAAATCCAGCTTGCTCTCTGGGTTGGGCAGAATCAAGATGGTTTTGAAGGCACATAGTCAGTATTTTGGTGAATATTTTATAGACTGTTGGGAGTAGACTGATTGGTCTGTAGTTATTCAAGTCTTCTTTGGAACCTTTCTTGTGCAGAAGGATAATACATGTGTGGTTCCATGTTTCTGGTATCTTTTTCTTCATCAGACACGAAGTAAAAATCTTAGCGAGTATCTTTTCCATATGATTACCCGTTGTTTTGAATACTTCCGCTGTGATACCATCCATTCCAGATGCTTTTCCATTCTTCATACTTCTGATTGCGTGTCTCACCTCTTCCAGAAGGATATCTGGGACCTCTTCGGTGGGCATATTTCCATCATCATTTACTTCATCATTTGCTAGGGGATCCTCATACAACTTGGTGTAAAATTCTTGTACCCGTTTCAGGATTAGTTTCTTGCTATTGGTTATGGAGCCATCTTCTAGCATCAAGGCCACCAGCTGTCTCTTTCCTATCGAGAGATGTTGCTTCATTTTCTTGTAGCTTCTATTGTTTTCTATCATTTTCTCAATTAGTTCATAATTATATTTCTTCACATCTTCCTCTATGCACTTCCTTATAGTTTTGTTTAGTTCTGCAAAATGGATCATTTCTTTAGGATCATTAGTAATTAACATTTTCCTTCTTTTTTCCATCAGCAGTCTTGTTTTCTCAGTCAACTTTTTCTCTGGCTTTGTTTTAACTGTTCCTCCTATTTCTTCAGCGGTTTCCTTGAGTATCTCTATAAATTGAGATTCAACTTCTTGGTCTTCCAGTGCACTGAATCAATTTTTCAGTTGGAGCTGAAATTCTTCTTTTCGTTCTTTTAGCACCTGTGTGTTGATAATAGACTTAGGCTTCTTTATATGCTTCTGTCTTTCTAACTTTGAGTTGAACTTTATTCTGCATCTTACCAGGTTATGGTCGCTTCCAGTTTTAAACTGGTTGAGGATGGAACAGTCTTCAGCCAATTGCTTCTTATTGACTAGTATATAGTCAATTTCGTTTTTGGTACCATTGGGTCCTTTCCAGGCCCATTTTCTATTGGGACTCTTTTTGAAGAAAGTGTCCATTATATATAGACTAGTACATTCAGCAAAGTCTACAAGTCGGTCCCCTCATTCACTTCTGTCTCCATAGTCCCATTTTCCAACTGCGCTGTCGTCTTCCTTTTGTTCTTCTACCTTGGCAATGAAATCACTCATGACCACTTTTAGATGGCAGCTTCCTTTGTTGTGCAGTTCTCCAACTTCTTGGTAGAAGTCTTCCACTTCCTCATCCGAGTATGATGATGTTGGCGCATAAACTTGGACTATTTGAAGTTGATATCTTTTATATATTTGAAGCACTAATCTAGCTGCCCGCTCGGATGAACTTTCCATTTCCACGATATTATTCTTTAATTTTTTGTTGATGATAAATCCAACTCCTCCTGTTCTTCCTGTGTCAGTTCCCCTGTAATAAAAAAGATGTCCACTCTTCAACTCAAATAGGCCTCCACCTTTTCTTCTCACCTCACTAATTGTAAGCCCTAAAACGTCCCACTTGATCTTCTCCAGTTGTTCTTGGAGCTCTTGAAGTCTGTCTTCGCTGGACAAAGTCCGGCAGTTAAAGGTAGTTAGGTTGAGGTTAAAGGAATTGGGTAAGAATGAGAAAGAGTGGCAGTGGACGTTTAACCTCCGGGGATTCTTAGCACCCTCTGCCTTCATGCCTTGTTCCTGAACACTGCCAAGGTCAGAGGCAATCCAGCCTCCGGAGAATGAGGGCCATTTTTTATGGGTATACATGTCATGTGGCAGGCCTTAGAACACCACGCTGTCCCAGAGTGGGTTGGTGAGTAGCTCTTTCACTTTGGTCGGAGATATTTCAGAAAGACTTCACAGCATGGTTGAACCTACTGGTGTCCGAGGACACCACTGTGCTTCGCCCTTTAGCCTCCGTTTACACCCTTCCGCCGACTTTGAGGCAGTTGGAAGGGATATATATATATATATACAAGGTTGGTCCTTATTTTTGAAGTTTGGAAGGTTGATTGGGACACCCCTTCATTTTTTTCCTTTTAGTATGAAAGTGATTTGTGTGAAATATGGGCCTGATCAGATAATATTTACAGGTGGCTTATCGAGGTTGAAATAATTCACTTGTAACGAATTTATATGAAAGCCCATAATAATGAGCTAAATTAATTTCTTTGACATGTTAGGACTTATTATTATGCTTGACACCTAAAATACACTAGAAATCAGTGATAACACAATATTTACAAATTGCCAGCATTTTAAAAGGATTTGGTGCACTCCATGCGCCAGCATGACCACTTAAGGGTTAAAACTCATGAAGCATCTCATGACACAAATGCACTTGATTTCCACTCTCTTTGACCTACAAAAAAAATAATCACTTGTAAAATTCTATAATCAATTTTTATGTGTTGCTTATAATGTTCACTTGACAATAAGGCCACACTGCCACCTATTAGAATATGCATGAACATTTTGGCCAACACTATATACGTATCTATAATATATATGTATATATACTTGATAAATACTCTAATGTAGTACTTTAAGCGATACATGCCTATAATAAAATATAATTCATAGATCTACTGCCATGCATAAAAAATACAAGCCACATGATGATAAAAATTTATTTTTAAAAGGCGTTTAGAAAATCTATATAAAAATTTACTAATTTAAGATTTTCTTTAATAATGTGAATGACTGTCAACAACAAAAGTACATAAAATTTAACGTATTTTCTAATTTTTTCCTCTTGGTTTTCCCCTTTAATTAATATCTCCCTTACTTGCCCCCTCTCTCCTCTCCAAAATGTTTACTATATGCCATGATTCATAAAATTAAAATCCAACAGATATTTGAAAAACTATCTAGGATGTTCCAATCTGTGCATACATGTAAATTAAAAAATGAGTTGAATATTCTTTAGTGGAATATCCTTTTGACAACAAATTCTTGAAATTTACATAAAATCCAATTTGTATTTTGAGCATGATGGACCAACCAACCAGCATGGCCTTTTATTACATTAAGATTTTAAAATACAAAATCAAAAATGCACTGTGCCAATTCTGAAGTCACTCAAATGGAGGAATGCATCACTCCTAGAATTGAACATGGGCCATTTTTGTACTTGGTGATTACCCAAAACCCTGTGTAAGGTTAACTTCAATCGGGAGGAACATATGTTCGCATATGTGTTCATTATGTAAACACAGCCATTTTCACTCTGTGAGGTCAATTTTTTAGTCGATCAGCTCATCGAGAAAGGAACAATGTTTTTAACTTATTCAATCAGTTTTTCCATGGTCTTTTCTTAATGCAAATAAAATAATTACATACAATATAATAAAAAATCGGTACAACATACATTGTACAAACTTTCTCATATATGGGTACTAATGCGTCGTTTAGCTATCTTTAGAAAATGAAAATCTTATGAGCCTGTTTTTAGAAAATCCAATTTTTGTTAAAGTTGTCCAAGAATAAACTAGCCTTATATTCATTCATTGAGAAAAATGAAATACGTAGTATTATTGTAGATGTATACTCAAGTAACTGTACGAAATTTGATCAAAATCGTTAGAGCCGTTTTTGAGAAAATCGAATTGTTGTTAAAGTTGCCTAGAATAAACTAGCCTTATATTCATTTTTTGAGAAATATGAACTATACAGTATTATTGAAGACGTAAACTCATGTAACTGTACGAAATTTGATCAAAATCGTTATAGCTGTTTTTGAGAAAATCGGATTGAAGTTAAAAATGCGTAGAATAAACTAAATAAACTCTTAATTATTGATCAATGTCAACCATTTCTACATATACTCTGCTCAGTATGATAAAATGCCTAAGTACGAGATTTCATTCATTTTCGCTCTACCGTCTAGGCTCCAGTGCCAGTAACAGACAGACAGACAGATGGACAGACAGACGGCATTGCGAATACCACTTTTTTGGATTCAGCGACACCTAAAATGTATATTTCCATAAAAATCTCGAGGTCGAATTTTTTTGCGGAAACAATACTTTCTCGATACTTCATATGAGAAAGTAAAAATAAAAAAATACAATGCAGAGAACATCTTTTCTTTCTCGATGAACTGCTTGGCTAAAAAATTCACTGCATGGAGTGCAGACACATGTGTTTTACACAGTGAAAGCACTCAAGGGTCTGAGTTGGTTTTCAAGCATGATGAATCAGCCAACCATAACCTTTTCTTATACTGGGAAAAAGGTAATAGGATGTGCAGGTCAAGCAAGTTCTCACATGCCATGCAAGTCTGTGATACACATGCAGATATTAGTGCCGTAACTTGTTTGATATGCTTACTCCAATTTTTTCCAGTGATTTTTCACCATAAACTATTCTATTTAGATACTGTGACATTTTCAAGTTTAACCCCTAATAAATAAATAAATACCCATTCTGTAAAATTAAAAATTTTATGAAACACAGCAACTTGACAGAAATTCTATTAAAAAGTGTCAAAATGATTCGATGTTAGTAACTTCATTTTTATATTTTAGCAGTAAATTCTTCAGCAAAAATGATGCTTTCACCATTTTTATGAAGCCTTATTCAAGTCAAATATAAAAACAACAGAATTAATAATAATATTATCAATGGTCCCTCTCCCCTTCCCCTCACCCAACAATTACATATGACCAATTAAAGCTGAAATTCATTGTAAAGCCTACCAAGTTGCACTTATTAATCAATTATGAGGAATATGCTGAAAATGTTAGGCCTTTTAAATTACTCTGTCCAAAAATAATAATTAACTGGAAAGTTATTCAGAAATTAGGATGAAAAAGAGAAATTGCTAAAAAAAATTGGTACTGCTCGGTTATCCCCCTGCAAATTACATTGGTTCCATTTGCGGCGCAACAGTCAAGAGGATATAATATTGAAAGGATATATTGATGAGCCTTCAGCTCGCGTTGTTTTAACACTTTCAGCCCGAATAGTATTTTCCGAGAATTTCTGAAATCAGAGGATTTTTTTTCTGTGATATTCCTTCTTAATAGTCAACTTATCCTATTCGAATGCAAATTATTTTTTTAATTGAAAAGTAACCATTTTTTGTCGTAATTTGCACTTTTTCTATTTTTTTTTGAACATTGCCTACACCTCTTTTTGACCTTCCTATCATTTCTTTTTTCACAGTATTTTGGAAAATGTGAATCTATTGATATTATAGAGGGTCTCCATAATACAGACTAATTCTGCTCAGTAGTTTCTTTGGCAAGGGCGTCTAAGATGGACAATCAGTATTTGTACACCGTCATTTTATTGTGACTGAATATTTTGTACAGAAGAATTTATTAACATCACCGAAATCAAAAATTAAAGAAAATATTAAACGCTTTCATCAACAAAAAAGGGAATATTAAAACAACGTAGTAAAAATTAGGAAAATACAGAGAAATAAAACACCTTGACAGAAACGCCTATTACAAAATGCCGCTGTTACAAAAAAATAAAAACTCAGACCAACGCATAGCACATGAAAGGCAGGCCTCAAATGTGACCACTGTGAAGGTTCAAGAGTTATACCTGCAGAAATAGGAGGGTATGAGAGTTTGAAAGCCGAAGCAGAACTCTCTATTGAGAGCGCTCGGATCTCGACAAAGTTCGAGCGCCATCTATTGATGATGCTCGCCTTCAATGTGTTAATGGGTAGTCATCTCCAGGTGCTACCATGCCCTTCACCTCAGCTGGAACCAAACTATCCCTCCCCGTTGTCTGGTGATTGGGTGTGTAAATGTCGCGACAGGCCCATCAGTCATGGGTTAGCAAGCTTTAGGGTAAAAATATTACATAGCAATCCCATGAGCCTCTCAACAATAAATATTTACCATGAAAAATATTTGCGGAGCCAAAACAGGATAGTACCCTTTGCGGGGGGATAACTGACCAGTACCAAAAAATTAATTAATTTTTATAATTTGAAAAATTCTAGGGCCCCTCAGCCCATGACATTTGGCCACTCATCCCATCACATTGTTATTCCACTGTGTTGAGATAGGTTTTCAGAAATAAGTATGTACTATGGCGTATGAAAAATAAAAGCATATCTATATTCTATACAAGATCTGGGTTTAGGCCTCCACTTCCATTCCTGGTCACAATTTCTAACAATGCTAATAAAAGGATAACAAATGATTATTTTTTATGCAAAGCACAAATCATCTTTAGCACTGAAATCACCCAGGTTATACATTTTCTTCGTGAATGGACAATCCTGCCAAATTTCTCTTTCAGTTCTGGAATTTTCTTCCAGCAACTAACTAGTACCTAAATCTTATAACTTTCATCACTGATCCACAAATTTTAACCTCTGTTACCTACTTCATCAATTTTGCATGTAGTACTTAGTCAAAACAGCAAGGAAGAATTACATTAAGTTGTACAAACAACTCGAGAAAGCTATGAAAGAAATAAAGACCAAAATGAACTTGGTAGTCATGTGGGATTATAAAGCTGTAGTGAGGCAAGGCAAGGATGGTAAGGAGGATTAGGATTTTGGCCTAGGAAAGAAAAATGAAAGAGGATAGAAAATGGTAAACTTTTGAAAAAGGAACAAGTTGAAAAATACATGGTTTAAGCATCATAAGAGGCAAAGTATATTTGAAAAATTCCAGGAGGAATACAGAGGTATCAGATTGATTGTACCATGGTCAGAGAAAGACATAGGAATACTGCACAGGCAGTCCTCAACATCCGTACATTCGACATCCGTACAATTTGCTCTTTCATACATTATAAATTCTCACCCCTAAACCGCCTTTCGTATGCTGAATTCGGACTTTCGTACGTCAGCTGACGAACAAACATTTCAAGCTATCGCATAATGGCACTGTCTGTCAGCCAAACCAACACTTTTAATAAATTAAAGTATGCTACGTAATAATATACGTATTATATGTAATTTAAGATTTGTGTGTAATGTTTTTTAATATTATACTGAAATTTGACAAGATTAATACCACAGTAAAGTCGGTTTTAATCAATAAATTATTATTATTATTCAGTATCGGCAACGTTACCATCTTTGTTTGTACGTAGAGCAGGTTTTATTTGTTTGTGCATTTTACACCTGTTATTTTATAAACATGAGTGAGAAACGGAAAACTGAAAGTGCAAATACAACTGAAAAGAAACGTAGGACTCATAAACAGAACACGATTCAATCGGACGCTCATTGGGCTTAAGCCGGTTGAGTGTGTGTGTGCAATTGTGAAGGAGAAGAGCAAATATAATAATACAATATGTACTGTGAGGTTCTGAATAAACGCCACATTTTTTTAAAGAGCAAGGAACCGATCTACACACGCTTCAATGACGTTGGCGATATCCTGTTAGCAGACCGCGAAACAATTTGAGACAATGATTGTGCAGTTGCTTGGCTTTCTCGCAAATAAGTGAACTCAGTGAGATTTTCTTGCGAGTTTGGGTCTCGATTCAAAGGTTTAAAGCCTTCTCTGTCTTCTCTACATAAGGATTCCTATGTACAAAAGACACTTTTATACTCATTGAAGTAACACTTGCAACACTAGCTCTAATCTCTTCTTCACTTACCTTATCGATTTTATTGTGGACTTGGTCGCACCAAGTAATTTACCAACTGATGAAGCAGTTCATTATGCACAAGCCTATCTAAAACTTCAATTTTCTTCTCCAAACTCATCACTTTTTTCACCCTTTTTACCGAATTTTCTTTCATTTCAATCATCACTCTCATTGGGGCCATGATTAGGCAATATTACAAAAAAGCTATGAAAATAGCAAAATGCTTTAATGAAAAAAACTCGCACTTTCATTCACAATACATTGACAACCATAAACCGCCTTCCGTATGCCGAATTCGGACTTTTGTGCGTCAGCGAAATGACAAACGAATATTTTGAGTGCTGCTGGTTGCCAGCCACCAGGCCACCAGTTTCTGCTGCGTCGCCATCTTTGTCTGTACAGCAGTGTTTATTTGTGCAATTATTTAAATATTTTATTGCATTTTGCCCTATCTCTCCATATTATAAAATCGACGATTGTGTCTAAAAGGTCCCTGCTCAAAAAACTAAACATTTATACAATAATTAGAGATTTTATAATATTTTTTGGCTCTCTGGAAACGGAACTCCCCCTATAACATGTTAATCTATGTTCGACATCCGTACATTCGACTTCCGTACACGTTTTCAGGAACGCATTATGTAAGGATGTCGAGGACTGCCTGTACAGTCAAGCATTGCTAATTCGTTTTTTTTCTTCGGTTTTGCCACTAGGCCTACCTACATGCAAAATTTCAAATCTCTAGCACATCAGGAAGTGCCTCATAATTTGTATCCTCCTATATCATTAGATTAGATGGACCCACTGGTACTCTTACCATATACTCCATTGATTTTAATCCAAAATTATCTGTGGTCCAGAACAGCCCAGATCCCAAGCTTTTCAAATTAGTGATGCTTGACTGTACTGCACTTTCTTAGTTTTCTGAGGGTTGATGCTGACTCTGATCACAATTTGGTAGTCATAAGGTCTTGATTGAAATTGTAAAAATAGCAAAAAATACAAAGTGCACAATGGAAGAAAGAGGAAAAAAAGGCTATTAGGCAATTCTTAAAAAAATATGGCTGAGAGCAACTGGGGAACTATGAAAACATACCGTAGAAAGCGTGAATAAAGCGACAGGGAATATAATGTCAAGGTAGATAAGGAAGCTTTGGGTTACAGAGAAGATGATAAAAAAGATGGAGGAGAGGAGGTGGTGGAAGCAGGTTAATACAGAATTTGGTAGGAGAATGTATAGAGTGTGTGCATATGACCTACTGGAAGGTAGAATTAAGATGATTTACGGTAAATGAACATTTATAAAGAAAATACTAAAATTTTTCTAAAAACACTAATGCAACAGTTTCAGTATATATTATTATTTTTTAATTAATGATTTCTTTAGTTACAACTTTCATAATAAGTATATTGTTAACGCATGTTTAAACAATAGACAAATGCATTTATTACAGCTCATATTTAATCTTCACAGCTCAAGAAATAGCATTCTACATCAAATGTTAGTAATTTACGTAAATACAAAATTGTTACATACCCAAATCTAATTTTAATTCATATACCCATGACGATAGTGACAACATGGTTGTCTGAACTGAATAAAAAACCATGTTGTCAAATTTTTAAAACCGACCGGAATACCAAAAGTGCACACATGTATTGTAAATGGTTCATATGTCGCGAACATACTGTGCTAATTTGCATGAAATGTCCTGACAGGATTCGCTATCAAGAAACTGAGTTCAGACACTGATGTAAAATAATCATTGTATTTCATTTAATAAAAACAAAAAAAATTTTTTTATGATTTATCATTTGCATTAAAGTATTTAAACATTTTTTATTCATTCTAATTATGTCCATCAGGTATATGTATCGTTGTGAGGACCAAAAGTTTGTTGGCTATTTTTGACCCAGCGGAAGCAGATACGTTTCTAAAATAGATGTGAGTACTCAAGGGTTAATGACAACAGCAAGACTGAAGGCATCCAAAAGCTTTTATCATATTAAATTAAATTGTTTCAATTTAAACTCAAAGTTAAAAAATCGCAAAATTTATTGACCACTATTTTATTTGAATTTAATGGCATATGTTATTATTTAATTTTACGATTTTCAAACCTATATCTGCCATGTTAACATAAGAGATTCTTAAAATATGTTGATCGAAAATACATTTCTTCCTGCTGCACAATACACACTGCAATCTCCGTTGCAACCCATATCTTATTTAATTTTTCTCTTCCTTAAGTATTTGTGTGTATGCATGTGAATTTTCAGAATTATATCATTTTTTCTATTTGCAAAAATATGTGAAATTTAAGTACATATAAACATAATCAGGTAATTTGAGAAATGGAGAGCTACATGTTTAAATTATGAAAACCTCATGATAGAGGAGGAGGGAGAGGTTCAAAGGTTCATACTCATAAATATTTAAAGAAGTTAGCAAAACATCCAGAATTCCTTTTTCCAAATGAACATTTTGCCAATAAAAATTATTTCGATTTAACCCTCTTGTCTATCAGGACACTTGGTATTTTGTAAATTTTCCTATTGTTAATATGTGACGAACCTGAAAAACAATTTTCGGTTTTCGGAACTGATGTTTTATGTTTTAACCAGATTTATGAATAATGTGCACATTCTGACACATTTTTATCTTTTTTTAAAATATTCCATTTTTAATCTTTATACTCATTCATTTTTCAACCTTTTTTTGGCTCTCTTATAAAGCAGTCCAAAAATAATCATTAAAATTATTTTTAAAATATTGATCCTTATATCCTGAATACAAAAGCGTTTAACAACTTCCTCGAAAAAATCGTGAAAATTAGGGCCGATTTTCTAAGCAAATTTTCCGCTTTCCCTCCCCCCCCCTCCCTCCTCCCCTCCCCCCCCCTCCCCTCCCCTTCTCCCCCTCTTGGAAAAAATCCTGTCGGCGCCTACGCACTTGCAGCAAAATTTTCACTAATTCAATATACTTTTCACATCGCACTCACACTTTCATATCATTCTCATGTTGCTTGAGAATTTGGGCATTTCTATCGTACATGAAGCTGATCGTTAAATAGCGCCAATATATAGGAAAGAATAAATATTTGTCTCTTAAAATTGCATTTTCGAGAATGAGATACAGTTAATATTCCTTTGCCATTTTATTCCCGATACAAATTGTCACAGATTTAAGGTGCCTCGCAGTCAAAGGAGGTCAGACCGCTTCTCACTCAGGTCGTTTCTTTCCTCCATCTTTGCGACAAGACGGCTCTATTCCAAGATTGCTTCCACGGGGTCAAGAGACTCGTGTGCCTGAGAGTGCCTCTGTGGGTCACCATAGGAAATTTCCTTGAAACCCGCCAACTGCTTTTGTTATCCGGGAAACTGCGTAAAACATGCTTCCGGAGTATTCTTTCGAAGATGGTACCTACGAGATAAAGAGAAAAACGGAACAGACAAACTCTATGGACAAAACGGATATTGTGCGCGAATAAAAAAACATACTTTACTCCAATCGGAGTAGTTGTTACTTCAAGGTATTAAAACTGAAGAACTCATAAACTGTGACCTAATTAAATGATCGCTGCCGTCTTGCTCTTTTGGATTCAAATATTTGAACTCGAATATTATTTGTTTTGCCGAACCAAACCCCAAATTTACTTTAAGGCTTGATTGTTTATCAATGATAACAAAACTACTAAAATTATTCCTACGATTAATCGCTATGGCTTCTATTATTTCTGAAAATGAGAACTTCTAGGGCCTAAAAACATTAATTTCCTTTCCATAGTATGTCATTAAAAGTTTAATTTCGTGTATTTGAATAACTAATATCATGCAGTAATATTTTAACTCGCACCTATTGCTAAAAATATGAACATAAAAATAATTATTTTAAAATGCCTCAAAATATCAATACATTTGAAAAAGTTAATCTATTTTCGCGTGATATTATAGACAATGTACTTTTATAAAAATATATTAAACAAAAATAATTCATGATTTTAAATTTGGTGTCAAATGCTTAAAATCTCGCTCCCATTATAAGAATTTTTTCCTAGGAGCATAGTTGTAGAGAGATTAAAATTGCTACAATGATAGATATGCCATAACCATTATCGATCATAGAACGAATTGCAAAATCCACCGACGGCACCTGAACTACACTTGGCCCACTCATGAACTGGTCGTTAAAAGCGATCATGACTCTAGATAGAACGGAAACTAATTCATCCTGTGGTTCGTACATGCCATGCGTACACAAAAAATACTGAAGGGCACAAATGGATAGAATCAAAAATAAAAAAGTTTCTCAGAAAAGCTTAACTAAACCGTAATTCCACGAGTTTCTTTCACGCACAAAAGCTCAGAACAAAGGTAACGAAAAAAATAAAAATAAACAGCACCGTGAATAACATTTCTAAAAACGAAAGAGGAAAAAAAACAAAAAAAGCGGATCGTTCAGGAGGAAGAAATCGTCGTTTGTTTATTTTTCCTGGTATTTTTTCCTCCCTTCCTTTTACTCTCCTTACCTCTCTCCCTCATGACTTCAGTCTCCGAATCATCCATGATCTCGTTGGTCTCGTGAGAATGGTTCCTCTCCTTCTTCGCTCCCTTGAGTTTCTTCTCTGTGGAGAGAGAGAGATTTAGCCGGGTTGGGAGGGGGAGGGAGTGGAGGAGGGGGAGGGGATGGAGTGGAGGAGGGGGAGGGAAAGGGGGGAGGGGAAGGGGAAAGGACGTTAGAGAGGCCGGTCTTGTGAAACGCCGTCATCCGTTTAGGAAGAAATGGGAAAAGTATGACGAAAGGCTTGGCGTGTATATTATCGATCCACAGAAAATAGAGTGTAAAAATGTGCATCGATATGAAATAACAACGGAAAAAATTGAAGGATATTTAAATATTGTTTACATTGGGAATAATAACTATTTTTGCAGAAGTGAAGTTGAATGCTTTTTTAAAAATACGTAATATAAAGACCTGTGATCCAACGAGTCAGTAGTCCTTCCTTTCATCCTAGAATTTTATTAAACATTCTGGAAAATGTTTCATGTTGGGAAATGAATTGATGAGCTCTATTTCTAGATCTCCGGTTCGCTCTGCCGCGTATATCGCGCAGAAATCTCGTAAAGGCGACGCAAGGCATACTTATCTTAGGATGACACGCTTAGAGATTTTACATAAAACGGTAAATTATAGGAAATTGTGACAATCTATTTGGCGTAACATATGTTCTGCAAATCATAAAATGAAATTTTCATGTGGGAAAATGTACAACCTCTACGTATGATGTCTTTATTTAACTTTATTTTCGCGTAAATTTCTCGATTGTTTGCTTCTACAACAAAGTGAAAAAGCATTCGCTCATGTGACTATTTTAATAGTATGAATATAAATATTGCCGTGCTCTAGATACTTTTATATGTAAAGCTTTGACCACACAATGCTGTCATATCTACATTAATTACAGTTTAAAAAAACTTAGGCTACATTCTGTGACGTATGAATGAAATTCACTTCATTTGAAGTTATACCGAAATTGTTCGCACTCAAGTTAAAAACAACCCATAAAAAGACGAATAGAAATAAAAAATCATAAAAATGACATATGGAAAGGGAAATATAAAATTATGGATATTTTATCTACTGTAAAAGCAATTCTTTGTTGGAAGCTTACTCTAATAGCGATGTGGTTGATAACTAAGCGGAATATATATATATATATGTATATATATACACATATACACACACACACACACATATATATATGCATATATATGGGAATTAGAAGCATTATGGATGTTTTCAAGGCAAGAGTTAACGCAATACTGGCGATGTAAATACATATTAATACACAAATGATATCCGCTACAAGGGTCTAACTCACTAGAGCCTTGTTCACCTCCTCCTGCACCCTTTCCTCCACTACCCCCGCCTCCTCCTCCTCCTCCACCACCTTCACCCTCAGAGTCCGGGCTGGGTTCTGCCGTTGTGGCTGGCACCCTTGCCGGTGGTGAGGGGTGTGGTATCTCTGCAACGATACAAATAAACACCAAAAGAGACTGAGTTTTACGATCCTGTTATCTCTCTTCGACGGCAACATACTTTTCTCTCCTTCTCTCTGCCAATCCCTGTTTACAGTGCCACGGTTACAGAATACTTGCGGTAAAATAAATGTGCGCTTTCGGTTTCAATCTATTTTAATATGATGCCTCGTTTTTATGATGATCGGAACTAAAATTATGTCTCTACATGGTTTCGCTCTGCACCCGATGCACTTAATGCTGCTTCCCCAAAAGGACAGCTACGAAAGAATAGAACGTAACCAATATATAGCGATCTATTTTGAAGTGTAATTTTCATACAGAAAAGAACTATGTGATATATTTGCCATCGTCATTCCAACGACTGAAGAAGAGGGCTCCACGATCGGTGGCGAAATTCTGATAAGATCTGAACAAAATAGTCGCTTTTTAATTCAATCTATTCTTTTCCCTAGGGGTGACACTTGATCCTCTTTTATTTTAGCGAAAATATTCATTCACTTGATTTTTCAGATTCGGCCATGCACCACAGCGAACTCTCCTTCATTTATTCTCTTTCTTCCTCTCTCTCATTCTCGTATCTATATTTCAAACTAACATTTCGAGTTTTTTTTACTTGAAACACATATTTATATAACATTATGACGTATTTGTCGTGGTGTTGATCTTCGATATCGGTGATTTTACTCAATGAATGGCACTGAGAAATAAAAATTTATTTGAAGGATTATACATCTTCCCGTAAAAAAACAACTAAATTTCGTCCAAGGCCCGACTGAGGGTAGTGACTGTTCTATTGGTAGCTAGGGACGAAGAATGGAAAAGAATGAGCCTCCTCTGGAACATCACCAACTAATATTTCTCCATGAAACAGTGATATTGGATAGGGAAGCATTCGCTTGAGTATATAAACATTTTATTGATGTTTATATACTCGACAAAAATTAAATGTTAGGGTTTAACTTTGGAAAAATGTGTGTCTGTCAGATTTAGACCACAATGGCATTGTAAATGAAACAATATCCTGCGATATGCTCCACTACAGTATTGCCGACGGTCTGGTGATAATTGGAAATTTACAGCTTGATATCGATCACTTTTGCGTGGAAAAATTGTATGTTAGCTTTGACCAGAGGCGTAACTGGGAGATATGGCAAAATTTTAAGGAAACGCCTCGTTTATGGAAAAAAATGATTTTTCGCCATGTTTTCATAAAGAATAATAACATTTTATTAACAACTTTAACAGTTGAGAATTTAATTAATATGTATTTATTTGAAAATTAACTTTTGGCATTTTTACGGGCCCATGGCCAACGTCACCTTCGCCATACCCTAGTTACAACACCGGCTTTAACTCTTACATCCTCAATCGTGTATGCGGAAATGTACGAATCGATTAGGAGAGTACATAAAACTGAGGCAGAAAATAAAACTCAATAAAACATCAGGGAACATTTTATTGATTTTTTCGTCGATATTTGGACTTAATATTTCGTCTGTAATTTGAAAATTCTCTTAGGAGCTATATTTTTTGAAAAGTTTTTCAGTGACGCGATTGTTTTATCGTGTTTCCTTTAGGAAAACTCATTTACTAAAACGAAACCTGGTGAAGCTATCTTGAATTCGATAAGCCCGTAGGTCCGCGAGTGACTTTTAGCGGAGTTCCTCCGGCAAAGAACTGCGATTTCTGTGCAACGAAGAGAAACGCATCAGTTCGCTATGACTGATAATTATTTAGGCAAAATAATTCTACTCGCGATGATGAAAGACGGGCCAAAATTACATCCTGAAGGATCAGTGAAATGACTGATGGTTTTTTCGGATATCTTCTGGTTCGTGGAAGGATTATTTAGAAGAATTCGCATAGATCGAGACGAAAATCCAGGTAAATGACGCTACTTTTAAAAATAACCGAAACATTTACACGTTTATAGTTCTATATATAAAAAAATTATCCTCTTTATATAATCAAACCATACGAGAGCGGCCGAATATTTTCGTATTTTTGTGTCCTCCCATGAAGCGTGTTTTCCGAAACCATTGAAGGTTTTTATCCCGCATACTACACTCTGCGCAAGGTATAATTACGGGAGCACCATTCTTTCAACTCCGAGACCGAGATAATCTGTCACGTTCTAGCTTCTTTTTAGCGCGGCTATATTTAAACTGTCTGCTTATTTACGAATCACACATAGATTTTGCTTGGATTTATCGCCGGAAGGGAAAACCCTGACGTTCACCCTATTGGGTACTCGAGGCAGAATAGTTCCGAATATATTTATCATTTGTCGCCAAAGTCACTAAATTCTGTCGAACAACGGGAAAATAATGAGTTTACAATTCGTAGAAGTTAAAACCTAAATTTAATCATGGATTTAATGTATAAAATGTTGCGAAAAAAGAGGCATCGCCAATTTCAAGAAAAAAACGTTAGCTGTAGAGAATTATTGCGATGCAGTTTCTCCTTATCTGCAATGGATCACTGCAGACGGCTTTCAAATCCTATCACTTGATTTTAGAGTCGAACTAACTGACCTTTTGACATATGAATTCGGCAAGTATTTCCCGAAGGTCGTAAATTTTGTTTCCGAATTATGAAATTAGCCATTTAGTCTTTAACTACATCCATAAATGCTCCCTTTTAGTGCAAAGATTCTTTTTTTTTAAGAGTACACCCTTGCCTGTGTTAGGAAAATAGGATGGGATTGAAAAAAACTGGGAGGGTATTACAAAATGATAAATAAATCGTACGCTTCAGTAGAATTTTTGTGATTATAGCACGGTTTACATAAAATAGATAAGCATGTAGTCTATAATGAGCGCTCTATCATGTCTATAATGAGCGGAATTTGGAAAAGAATATATGAGAATGTTGGCGGCGGAGGAGGTTGGACAACGGACGAATATAAGCGACCTTAGCCCTTAAAGGGTCGAGCAAAAGACTACAGCTGACAACAGTTCGCTCGTCAAAATCTATTGTCTCTAATTATTTAATCGCTTCGTAAAAATTGCTATTGAAAATCCACTTCGTTTCCAGCCGAGAAATTAATTTTTTCCGATTTGTCTACGAGTTAATTTAAGGTGAATGAGAATGTTTTCATTTAGTGTCGTAATTATTTTAAATAACTCCCTTCAAGCAACCATGGAACATAAAAATTTTAACAGTACAATAAGAAAAATCCTCCTGGGCTAAATATGTGATATTACGACCCTGATTGTTTTGCTCTGTATTTTGAATTCTAGATGTGTTCCACAAAATAAATTTCGAGTAAAAAATTGCACCATTAAAAATTTGACATCTTTGCGATGCATTGATTATTCCCTTCGGAAAAAAGTTTGTAAATTACCGACCGAAGCGGTAGATTCAATCTTCCACTTGCGCTGCATAGCTCGGGAATTCATACAGTCAGCTGGATGATTAATTACCTCTTGTGTGTGACCTAAAAAACACGGGATTATAATTCCGTCGCTATCTTTCGCGTTTTTGATGGCGAATTTCCATCGCCATAAATCATTCCGGGAACTCACAAAAGAGCTAGGAATGTGTCCTAGCGACCCACAGATAAATTTAAATGAATTTTAATACAACGTCGACGAAGAAATTTTTATTGTAGTTTTATTGTATCGTACATAAAAACGAATCGTTTTGTTGATGCTACTGCACCAAGAAAAAATTCACGAAATATTGAACATGGATATTAGACGAGTTCATTCCATCAACTGTGATGAAAATAATTCTTTTTGTTAGGAAGCTATTGAATTGTCTTCAGAATACTTTTAAAATTGGTGAATAAGCTTAGAATCGGATTAAATTAATAAAAAAATAGAAGTTAACTTGAATGACATTAAATCTTCGAATATTTTGGATAAACATTAATATAAACGTTATCCTTATAATAGTAGGCAAATGCCTTGCTTCATAAATTAACCTCTTATATGCGAAAATCGAAATTCGTTCGTTTTTCGAATACCTTGATGAGTGTAGAACTAAACAAATTACTACCAAGAAAGTATCAATTTACGCGAAGCAAATAATAATGTATATTTTTATTTGTAGCGTAAAGAAATGTATTTTCTATCCTCAAATCAGGAAGACCACCTAACTGATAATATATATATATATATATATATAATCACCAATACAAGTTCAGGATTGTTTTATTGTAGACGCTCCACTAATTAGGACGAGGAGATATTTTTGAACGTGAAATCAGTTATTTTTTTATAATGAAGAAGTAGTAAAGAAAAGAGAGATTGTGGAAAACAGAGAAATCTCTGCAAGAAATTGACAGCAATGGAAGGCTTTTGTGAAGGGGATATTTATATTTGAACATTCACATTTGCAGCTATACAGAGAACCATTTTCATACATGTACAAACAATGGAGCGAGAGAGAGAGAAATATAGAGAAAGATGGAGATAGAGATAGAAGAGACTGTTTAATCACACAATGATAGTGCAAGGTGCTTTTTTCATCAGTGCTTCATGCATTTGTGTCCTGTGCTTTTTTGTTAGTATTCTGCAGTTTTTAAGAACAATATGCTAACTAACATGCTTCACCCATAATACATTTAAAGCATAGGTATTGTTGAAAATTCAGTATGATCAATTCAATTAAAACAATCTTATTGGTGTACAGCGGGTTTATGTAAAACCTTGCAATAATATAAATATATCGCACTGTGTAAGTCAGTGTTGATTTAAGAGAAATTTGATTAAATTAGTTGAAACATTTTACCACCCCTTGCTCAAATGTATAGCACAAAATTACAGTAGAATTACAGAAAAAATGTCCTTAATATAAATACATAACATGTAGAAAGGAGCACTAAAAACTACTAGTCAATGTACTAAGTTGTATGCACACAAATTATTTTAACTTATAGTTATATAATACTTCACTAAGAGTTACACAAATGCAAAATATTAACTGACGAACATAGTCCAATTTTTTAAACTGAGTATATACTGAAAAAAATTTGGTCGCTTCTCTTGAAGCTGATAACTGTCAACTCTATAGAAATGAAATTGAACCTTTCTTGTGATTTCTGGCATTGTGCTACATATAAAATTTTTAAATAACATCTAGTAAGCGTAAAAATTCATGAATGTAAGAAGTACACTAAGAGTTTAACAAAAATACTTTAGAATGCAACAATGTTCACGGATAATGCATGGTACTCGGTGAATGAAAGACATTATATTCCTACGTACAGGACTGAATTGTAATCATCAGATATATCCAGTGAGAATGCAATTATAATTATTTTTTAAAGCCCGAGTGTGAACAAAAGTAAATTTTCATACTACAAGACTGAATGACTAATAGAAATTTCTTTTAATATTTGTGCTTAAAATCCATTTAAGAAAAATAATTTTCCATAGTTAAATATTTTCCTCTTTCAATGCACAATGATATTTGGTTATAACTTAATTAATTAGCAATCAGTCAACACTGCCAATAGTTTCACATAAAAATTAATAAAAGATTCTCTATGCTGCTTTCATCATAAGTATTATCTACATTAAAATCTCTTTCCAGTATATATAATACAAAATTTATTCTTACTTTCAGATAAAATCTATTTTTCCTTTTTTTTGTGAGTTTGTCTCAAATCCTGAATCATTTACTTCTAGTCATCTTTTATTTTTCTACTAATTGTAAGTTAGACATGGTTATAAACTCCTTAGTTACCAACTACAAAATGAAGTAAGGGCTGATATTTAGATTTTATATAACAAATAACAGTTAATGGAGGAAAGAAATAACGAAGATGCTGCTTTCAAAATTTACACCATGCTGGGTGCTTAGAAGTGTCATGGCGGTGATAGGCCAATGGCCTCACATAAATCTAAGGAACGATTGAGGCTTTAACTCTTTAATGCTTCAAATATTTGCATTTCAGTGGGGCTTTTCATTATGTCGTTGAAACATAAACATAAAAAATAATGACTTTATGATTACTTTGGGAATGTCATTACAGGAAATGGACTGAAAATAAGCATTCGTTACATCCCCTCAAAGAATATATTTTAAAAATGGTAAAAAACTCTTTTACCAAATCAATATCAGCATTTCTGTAAATTACATCTCTCATGAAAAATGATGAAAGGCAATGTGTACACTGGAAAGATGACAAGTATAGCATTATTTCAGCAAAAATGTTGGTGAATTTGAATTGAAAGCTAACAGTTTGTATACTCACGATATAATTTAATGCTTCCGTCGGTGTCTCCAAGAGAGTTCTTCGACACACACTTGTAGGAACCAAAGTCAGATGGCCCAACGCTTCTTATGGTCAATTTCATGTGGACTTTGTAAGCATTGTCCAACAGCCTTGGTTCGTACTTCTCTCCTGTTCCAACAAAATAATGGTAGACATTTTGCATTCCACAAAAAAGTACAGATAAATATAAATAGTATTAGCTAAAGAGCATGTTAAAAACAGTCTGGATTTTCTCTTAAATAAAACAATGTTTTTAATATCTCTATAACAATGTAGTCACAATTGTAAATATTTAAATCACTAATCACCTAACGAATTGGCTATTTATTTCAATTAATGAAACAATGAAATTGTAAATAAGTATAATCAATGAATGCCAGTCCCATTAGGATTATGTAGCTTTGCGATAATTTTTCTAATGATGATTGCCATGTCATTGAATGAATTATTCTTCAAAAAACGTGATATATTGGCGTTAAAAAAGAATTTGTGGACAAATTCGACACGCAATCGAAAATCGGCGGTAGGAAAACAAAATTCAGTTCTTTTAGATGTTCTTTGGTTCTGAGTTTGTACCATGATTATAAACAATCTTAAAATGGTAAAAAAGGCTTGCAAGCCACGTTTTAGATCTTCCTACGCTATTCAAGCGAAAAGAAGAAACGCTATTAGATTCGAACCCGGGTCTTTTATCAGGATTTTTTCATCACTGACTTTCAATGCGTGATTGAATCATTCCTGCCAAACCTCAATCTTTTACCTAGTCAGGAAGCTTGTTAAAACACATTAAATAAAGCGTCACACACAAAGTGACAAAACGATTAAGCCTTTTATATTTGTAGGATTTTCATGTGAACTTTATAGTTTGACTGCCAAAATAAAGATGGAATTCTAAGATGGCATAGGAGGAAGTATTAAGTGGAAATAGAATGGCAGAGAAAATAGTACCATTCTTTCTCACCTATTAAATCTCTGAACTAATTGTAAGCTATTAACAGGGCCACTTTATCCAATGGGCAAAATGGGCAGCTGTCCAGGATCTCAGGATTTTGGGGGCCACCTCCGCACGAGCGTCAGTACCATGTGCTTAACACTTGGACCGCGAAACAAAGATTTTTCACTGTTCACTCGTATGCGGTGCATTTTTATCTAAACAAATTACGTTTTAAATGGTGCTTTTTTATAATAAAATTTGATCCAACTTTACTTATTTGTACTCTTCAAGCATTCTAGTTTCAATAAAGAGATAATTAAGATCAAGATATGACGTGGCTGACATAAACCAATGTAAATAAATATGAATTACGCAAAAGACGTTAGATTTATGGTGTTTGACACTTTTGTGTGTATAGAAGTTTCGCACCGTCTGTTTAAAATTGTTTTATAAACTAAACAAGGAAATAGTTCTTTTTTAAAGTAAAGAGAGAGCGGACCCCGAGATAATACTTTGCCCAGAGCCCTACCACTGCCTTAAAGCGGCCCTGACTATTAATGAATGGTTCATTCAACTATTTTGTATTTGGACGTTTCTGATAATTATTTGTTCGGTCGCGACATTTTTAGTTTTAATACTCTTTTATTTCCTATAAATTTAGCATTTTCCTCCAATAAAATCATTTCTATAAACTCAAAAAAGCAAATAGTTATTTAATAAGCATAATAATGCTGAAGAACTCAAGATTTGAAGGATGGCAAAGATAAGTCAAAGTTTTGAATTTAATATGAGGTTTAAGTCCTTGCCTCCTCAATGGAAATGGGAAAATTACTTTTGGTTTTACATATTTATCAAAATTGAAAGTTTCTTTATATCGAAAGAGAGATAGGATGGAAATTTAACTTATATGCGTGAATGCATAAGAATTTTTCTCTTTCTCTATCTTCACATATATTTATATCAGAATGTTACAAATCCTTCAAAGAGGATGCGAAAAAAAGCATTTGTGCTACCGAAGCTATTTCTGATTCCTAATTTAATTTTGCTATTGAATTTTCCAAGAATTATTTTCACATCCTATTGGTCTACCTCGCCAATATTCATTCTCACAACCAACCACTACATTTGATTTTTCTTCCATGGTTTTCTTCATCTTATTAATTTTTCTCTATTAAGTATTCATTAGCGGACAGAAGACATTCGTCGAGCATGAGCAATATATAAAATATGTAAAATGGACATCACTTTTCTTTCAGCTTAATTCTAAAGTTAAAGATTCTATTTTATGGACTTTATATTTGTCAATATTATTTTAGGATTACATATTACAAAAAACTGTAGTTCTTAAAAAGAGAGTTATTACTTTAATTCCAAAACAGTTTGTAAATTTTCTCTGCTAACTTAGATCCGACATTTCTTTGGCCATAAAAGTTTCTTTTCAAACAAAGGAATGCAGTCATATTAGTACAGTATCTCAATGGATGAAGCTTCTGAATACTCGTGAAAAAAATCGATAATGAAATTTTTCTCTGCTGAAATTACGAATGGATAACTTGGAAACTATTGGGAATTTCATCGTTAATGAAGTGGGATTCCAATGTACAGGAATGTCAAATACTAAATCAATCTTGAGAGTTAAATTTAGCTATCTAATGTAAATTAATGAACAACGAATCTCTTTTATTGGAGAGGTCACATCGTGCCCATTGCATGAGAACGAGATTTAACCTAGATTTATCGGTGGTTAAAATAAGGTCACACAGAGAGACGTGCCAAATTGCTCTAAATAGTAAATCAAAATCCACCGTTTTCTGATAACCTCGAGGAATTAATTGTAATTCGCGTACACATTCGGAAGGTCACGCCAGTTTAAAACAAGCCATTAAAATTTGAGAGAAACAAAAAACAATCGGAACGCACCGCGTCCCTTACGCACCTCGGCGTCGAAGACCCAATGGAATCGACAATAGGTCGCATAGAAACCGATGGAAAGCTAATAATTTGAATGTGCGGCCGCTCCATCCATATGTTCTTCTTCCCATGCTGAATTTGACCGCTGTGATTGATCGTCGTTCAAACTACGTGTTCGATATTCATAGCTCCTGGCGGAATTATTACATTCATCTTGGCTGCTTCCTACTAAAACCGCAATAAAATGCAAAAAAAAGATTGGAATCGAACTTTTGCGAGTATGCGTTTGCTGACGTACAATCATACAACACCTGGCCTGACATCAGAATTTATTTCAGAAGTTTAATATCTTATTAGTGAATTTTTTCAAAAATCCTTCAAATAAAAAGTAAACACCGATGGAAATAAAACAAAGAATTACGAGTAAACACGAAAAAACAAAATATTTGCCTTCGCCTGCCGACAAAATCGCATCAATTACATCCGACCACAAAAAACGAACGAAAACGTTGAATTTTATCATGAGGAGGCAATAATTGCATTTAAAACACGCTTTACACGTTGCTTCGGAACCGGAATGAAAATTTTCGAGTTGGCTGGGAGCGTTAATTACGACCGATTTCGAATTTCCTTGTCCAAGTCGTTCCCCTTGCAAATTATGTCCATTCCCCTTTCTCTCCAACTTCCTTCTCTCCAACTTCCTTCTCTCCCCCCTCCCCCCCTCCCCCCATCAGCCACTTCTCCTTTGAACTTACCCTGGGCAATGATCTCTCCCTTTTCCGTCGTCCAGTAGTTGATTGACTTAGGGAATGCCTCAGAGTGGCACTCCAGGGTCATTTCCTGTCCCTCGTAAGCTCCGACCAGCTGATTCTGTATCCAAATCATGGGCGGGACTGCATCGTCGTATGCGGATATCGAATCCGGGATCGGCGGATGCGGCGACAACCATCCGGCAGAGGCGGAGCAACGGAAAAGTAAATAAAGGCACAAATCACTTGAAGCCGGATAGGCGAGGCGCCTGAGGGGGTCCTTTTGAGGAGGAAGTGTAGTATACCCCCCCCCCCCCCTCCCTTCAAAATGGCGCCACTAGAAAACATATATTTCTTGGAAATATCATGACAACCATAAATAAACAAGCATATGGAACAAAATGAGGTACTACTGGGTTATCACGGACCCCGATTGAAAAATAATTTTTTGCGATAATCCTTTCCCGGAAAAAAACTAAAACAAACTAAGAAAATGAGAAATTGACAAAAAAACTTTTTATTTCCAAGTAACCGAGGATATTGGCGAGTTTTCGGCTCGCTTTCTTTTTAGATTATAATGCCTTTTATATCGGGTGTAGTCGTCTCCGGGCGCTATCGCGCCTTTCGCCTCTCTGGAACGAAACTATCCCTCCCCATTGTCCGATGATCGGCTAGGTAAATGTCTCCACAGGCAGATCAGTCATTGGTTTGCAAGCTTTCGTTTTGCGTGAAAGGGTTATCTCAAAAAATTATTTTTCAAAAGGGGTCCGGGATAACCCAGTAGTACCCAAATACATAAACAATAACAAAAACTAAATAAATAGCATGGTAACTGTTGCAAGAATGAAAACGAATGCTTTTTAAAGACACGCAAGAAAGTCATACTTCATATGTATTAAACAATGTATTTTTACTTAGGTTAATTCTTATGACAATAAATATCTCGCGCCAGAAAAGTGAAAACATGATTGCGACGCAATTCTGAATGTAGGTCTGCAGTAAAATGCTTAATGATTGGTTTCAGGTAATGCATATAAACTAGGCCTGGCACTATTCGGTTTTCGACTATTCGAAAAAACATTCGAAAAACCGAAAACGGTTTTCAAAGTCGAAATATCCGATTTTCCAAAAAACGGTTCTCTAAAACCGCTTTTTCGAACTATTCGATTTTCCCGATTTTCTGGCGCTATGGTTTGTCGATTGGGCGTTATCGTTGGTGGTCACAGTGCCAGAGAAGCCAAAGGTTTTTAGGCAGCGGTATCAAAACATGTGAAACAGACAAGTGCAAATAAGACCGTTCGTTTCTCGTTGCGTATAGGAAACGGCTTGCGGTAACATTGCAATGCTGAATCGGAATATTCGGCGTTCGGCACCAACCCAACCCACGATAGCACATTTCGGGTTTCCAGCAGTTAAAAATTTTCGCCTTGGCTAAACATTAGGACTATTCAGGTTTTCGATTTTTTCTAACTATTTGAAAATCGAATTTTTGCTTTTTGACTATTCAGTCTTCGGTTTCATTAAAACCGTTTTCAAATTTTCGAAAACCGATAATCGGTTTCAGCTGCAAAGCCGGTTGTAAGTGCTAGTACTACTATAAACAAAGACAGACAGATATTGTCTATGAGGAATTTATTACGAAAAATAAACTATACTTTTAGTAGGAAAGCATATTTTAGTTCTATGCAGGAGTAAGATGTAACATTTTAAAGGCTTTGAAATCATTTCAACTGACCAAATTTTGCTCACAATCGGTGTTATTATAGCTAACAAAGATTATTTTTACTGGAGTTTTAGATATTACGAGGCGTAAATCTAATGTTTTGCCCCTCTTAGTTGTGATAGGTAAGCAAGAGGAAGGATATTTTAATATATGTATTAACGAAAATAGGGCGATAATAAATATTTCAAAACTAAATGGACGCTTTTAACTTTTTAAAAGATTTTTATCAAATCGACTTGATGATTCTGCCGCAAAAAGTCACGGAGTCTAAATGGGTGTTACGAGTATATAAGAATAGTGACATATCACTTGAATTATAAGTCTCGTTAGCACTAAATTGACAGCAACACAAATTACATATATTAATAAATCGAAAAGCGAATCAATAAATTTTTGCCTAAAACAGTTGATTTGAAAATAATACGTCTACCAGAAAAGGTTAACATCTTTATATTAAAATGTTTTTTATTGCAATATATTAAAATTATATCAGATATAAATTTAGACTTTAATGATATATCCCGCTGGCCCGATGGCATTTTCTGTGAGACAAAAGACATTCACAGAATTCAGACATGAAAACAAAACATACAAATAACCAAAGAGCAATTTTCTTGAAATTGTCTCTGCGATTATTATGAAAAGAGTGGATTATGGCCATTTCGAGGGCACAATGGCGAATACACCGAGAAACAGGATCAATGAACTGTTCCAGCCGGAGCAATCACGCCGGACAAATAAAAAAACTACAAAACCGTTAAATTGGGGATCCGATCGGGGATCAAATTCCTGTGCTGCCAGCCTCATTTGCACTGGAAGGCAATATCGCGGCGGCTACCTTCTCTTGTTATAATGGTCTGTCACGTCTGGAACTACCCTCTCTATGTAGATTCTGGCCGCTTTTGGAGTCCCATCCGATATTGCGACTGTCCTTTGTTCCACGGGATTTTGTTGGATCACGTATGGCAGGTATTGGAATTTCCTGACCCACGAATATGTCGTTATTAATCCGAAATGATGCAAGTGGCTTCAGCGCAGTGGGTTTGATAAAACGCATAAAAATTTTTTTAATGTTTTTGTATCGCGGAATAAGTTTTTATTTTATTAGGTTCATCATGTTTTCGATTTAACGGATGTTTTGATTGGAACCGATGTCCGAGACAGAGGAATTTTTTTGCACGAAAAACATTTAAATGTAAAGGAAAAGCTAACTGTAGAAGACTGCACAATATGCATACGTCATTCACGAGAAATATCTTCCATTGCGTAAAAAATAAGTACTACGAATGACATTTTGTTAACGAATAAAAAATCGGATCGCAGTATTCTTTTTCAAAGGCGCCAAAGTCACAATGGTGGAGAGTATTCAATAATAGTGAAGGTGAATTAAGGTCTTGGCTTTAACGAACGTCTTTAACTACATGAAGATGGACTGCACTAGGCTCAAGAAAGGCCTTAGCGACCACTGCAGCGTTCATTGGGCTCACGAGATAATTCTCGTACTAAAACATAAACAAACATTCCTTTACTTCTCAAAACATCGTCGTAAGATTTTACAATCTATAGATATTACTACCAGCCATGAAGAAGACACATTTTCTTCACAATTTCATATTTTGTAATTGAAACGAATTAAAGAAAGCTCGGGAGAGAAGATGAACACATTTAATTTAAAAAATGTTTGTATGGTTATTAGAAGGTTCTTCCATTCATCTTCAACACATTTAATGTCAAATTCGAATCCATGCGAAACACTATGAGTTGAGTTTTTAACAGTAAAGAACGAGTTCATTAATTCATATTACTCTAGAATAGGTAAGAAAGAAGAACATTATTTCGAGGAGATATCAGCAGATCCTAAGTTTGAGAGTGCTTATCATACAATTATAAAATATTGCGTGACTTACAATGCACGATGAGCATGATCCTCTTGGATACGGTGGGAGGCACGCCGTTGGATGCAATACAGAGGTACGCTCCCATATGAAGCCTGTTGACACGCGTGATGTTGAATATGCTGCCTTCCACGCTGGCCACTGTACGTCACGAAAGGTGCCCATGTAAAGAGAAAAATAGAATAGAAATAACAGTCAAATTAATTTTGAAACTCACTTTCATTACACATAAATTTATGATTAAGAAAGGCTTCAACGAGATTTTGTGTCGTTTTTGCGCCTTTGTGCTTAGGTGTGTATGTATGTATATGTATATGTATGTACGTGTGTGTATATATATATATATATATATTCATTTCCGCAGCAGAAATGTTTATGAATCAGTTCAAAATATTTCTTAAACAAATGTCAAGAATGAAAAATAAGACGTATTTAATGCAGTTCTACTGAATATTTTCGGGTTCAGTTTTCAAAGAACGTCGATAAAATATCTCTCGGAATGATACACGGTGTTCTAAGTACCAAATGATGCGACAGATTGACACCAATGAATAAAATACAACGATTTTCTGCAAAAATATTTGATTAACTTACCAAAGAAAGTTATTTTTTTAAACCTAATAGAACTTAAGTGTTATTAAACGAGCTGTGATTAAATTTTTTTTAAATGTTTGCCATAATAAATTTAAGTATGTGTGTAAATTTGAGTTGGGTGAGTGAACATGCTTGTATTTGCGCTCATTAACAAAAAAGTTTTAAGTTGATTCAGAATATTTTCCATTCTCTTTTATCTGTACAGTATTTGATCTTCAGTTACATCTTTCGCGATTTCCAGAGGCTAATTTAGAATGCATTTCCTAACATAATTAGTTCTCCTTGGCGGTCGGTCATTTTATAAGCTTGCATTGCATTCTGCAGCCCCAATTTAGTAATTTATATTAGTATGAGTGAGTCATAAGGTCCTTTCCTACCACCTTTCATTCCGCTAAAAAAAACTAAATTTCCTCTTGATGGAAAGGAAACAAATAGAAATTAATTAATAAAGAAACGAAAAACTCGCTAACATACAAAAAAACCTTTAAGCAGAAAAAGGACACTGATGGGAATTTTTTTAAATTGGTCATTAGGATATTAAAGGCAGAAATAAATCCATTAACAATACCAAAAAATCCACTTTTTCCAAATAAGTTAATGCTTTTTAAACTGATTAAAAGTTTTAGCAGTAATAAAGCTAATGTATCGGTGTTTTTAAGCACATTGCCATATTTACAAGTCTTTAAAAAATATAAAGTCATAAATGGAAAAAATTACTCCCAACAATCTAAATATTAATAACAAATATTCATATTTTATTGTTGCAATAAATTAAAGCTCTGTAGGGGCTAACCTATGTTATGCCGAGTTATGTACGGAAATGGCATGAGATCCTGGGAAAAATATCAAAACATAGTGAATAAGATTGTGTATGTTTTTGTATATATACATATACGTATATATATATAACTATGCTCACAAGCTTATGAAATTATATGTGTTCACCTGCCTACATGTGTTTACTATTTTGCATTCGTAAATTAAACGTAGAGAAACGGCGAAAGAGCAGAAAAATTTCGTAGAAAAAACACGACCTTTAAATAACAGGCGTTCGTGCTTTCCTGGTTTTAATTTTCTCCCCTTCGTGAGAGTAGTATCTCCATGGGAAAGGTTTCCCTTCAACTGCAGCGACGGCGATATATTTTTTCTCTATTTCTCTCGCATTTCTCACCGGGAAGGAAGGATGGCATTTTTTCCAACCCGCTTTCCTCCTCATTTCGTCTCGTGCCTCCTCTCGAATCGTCTCCATTTTATTCCCACCCTTCGCAGCCATTCCACAAGTTCTTTCCTCTCATTTAAAATCCCCTTCCTCCCTCCCTCCCACTTCTTTCTCCCTTAAAGCGACTAAACTCCCCTCCCATTCCTTCATCCGACCGTGGCGCCATCTTTCCGCAACTTCACACGTCTTCAATCCTCTCTCCAACCGCTTCTCGCTTCTTTTTTTTGTTCCTCTGTCACATTGAATTTCATTTGTCTTCGAGTCCTTTTTTTCCTACCTTCCTCGACCGTCCATTTTCTTACGGAGGATTCCCTCGCCCTTGTTGCACTGTTCCCTTTTATTGCGGATTTTTTTGCTTCTGTTGATAACGCGGGAAAAAAACTTTCATTGTTGGTATGGGGTGTTTCGGCAGCAACGCGAGTGACAAAATTTTCCCCTCAGATGTCACCACTTCAGAGTCAACTGTTATCCTCTCTCCGCTGGTCGAATTGAAAGATTTTTTCTTGTCCCAACGACTGCGATATTTTGAGAGCGGTATAATATGATATATCAAAATGATTTCCTTCCTAAAGAGAAACACAATCTGGTATGACGAAAGCCTTTATCGCAGTGATGCAGAATATTCTTCTATCGTAGAGCGGCAATAGCAATTTCCCCCGATCATACGGGCCCCGTGAATCAAATCGAATCACTTATTTTGTTAATTGAAATAGTACTTGAACGATTCTTATAATGAATTTAAAATGCGCAAATCCAATATGTCGTCAAAATAAATAGTTCTGACAAGTATACTCATTAAGAAATTAAATCCCAGCTAACATTGAAAAACGAGGAAGTACTACGAAGAATAGGAGAGGACTATAAAGACTATCAGAAAGAGGAAGGTGAACTGGATTAGACATTACCTGAGAAGAGGAGCATGATTAAAGGAGTGCTAGAAGGTAAACTGGATGGAAAAAGAGAGGTAGGAAAAGGTTTCAGCTGGTAGACGACTTGAAAGGGAAAGAGAGCTATCAAGACATGAAGAAAACTGCGGAAAATAGGAATGTATGGAGAAGCAAATTTAACCATGAATAATCACGGACTTGTCAACGGACAGACTACCTATGATGATGATGATTGAAGCATATTTAGTATAAAACTTCATTACGCTTCAATGCGATTTCCGAGCCTACATTTCCGAATCCAGCCATTATAAATCATGCGTAACTCTACTTGTATGATTGTCGTTATATTTTAATCTATCGACTGATTTTTTCATTTTAATCAAAGAGGAACTCTGTTCCAAAATATAACTGATTCAGGTCAAACTGCTGTCTTCTGGGGTAGATTGCGATAGCAGACCTTAGGAATGACTACAGTATTCTAAGTTGAAATAGGCGCCTGAGATTCAGAGAGATATCTGAGGAGACCACACGTGGCCCGCGTGTTGTGCATCAATGCTTTATCATAAGGTAAGATTTGGCTGAAAACTTAACGGCGCTTAATTTACTTGGAGACGGCAAGTTCTCAACTTAAGCATGAGAAGTGTTGCCTATACTTGTCAATTACTGCGTAAAATAGATGTGCTGTAGAGAAATATTTTTGGAGTTTGAATAAAATATCTAAAGCGAGTATTAAAATTTTAGGGCTTGAAAATTGGGGATACGGTTAATTATTTGGAATGGTATATTTTACCGAAAAAGTAAATACTTTTTGAAAAGTTTTACCTGTAAAACAGTTAAATCGGATGAAAACTTGGAAAGTTGTGACTTTATCACTTTTGATTTCCAAAAATCATCCTGTTTTTCAGTTCTGTTAACGTTATATCAAATTTGAAGATTCAATGGCAGGTAAGATGTACTAATATAAGACCGATATCTGCTGAAATAAAACTTCAAATTGCTTATTTTAGAGGGCGCTCATCTGCGTAAAAATGAGTAAAGGTGTAATTACTCGTATGTATATAACCGTGGTAAAGGATTTTCAATCGGTTATAATATGGTGCGCAAATGTGAGCTTGGAAATATTAACACACGAAAGCATAAACGCTCGTAATATTTGCGAGAAAATGGACAGTATCGTAAAGCGAAGCCTGCTTTTCGCTACCTTAGTCATTCGTCTTAAAGGTTCTCGGTAATTACCTTCATAAAAACCGGCATTTGCATAAATATTACACCTGCTTTATTTTTTAATATTTAAAGAGTACGAGCAAGAGAGTTTCCAAAAAGCGGTGGAGAGCAGCATTAATAAAATAGTTCGGATTACATCCGGTTCATAAAGAGGATCCTAAAACTTGTTCATGCACCCATAAGATACCTCGCTATAAACATACTCAATTTATGTTCCATTTTTAAGTGGTTTAAAGGCCTCCTTGCGCTCAAAGCGTAAACATCTTCATCCCATAGTTCCTTATCTTCTCCTCCCCCTCCCCCACCCACCCCATTACCCCTTCCCCCTCTCCCCAACTTGAAACGCTCACGCTCTGCCCACCCTCGACTAATCCTCAGCTTTAGACCTCCTCTCTCTCTTGTTTCCTCTATCTCTCCTATACCTTCCCATAATGCAAGCCTCTCCTCCTCCCCCCCTCTCTCTTTCCTTAAATCCCTTCCCTTAAGCCTTGGTCCTGGCCAATTCTCACCCTGCTAAATTCCCATCCTCTCCTCTCTTCCCTCTCTCTCTCTCTCTCTCCCACCCACACACCTATCCCCGATTCTCCCGCAACTCTCTCTTGGACTAACCCGACGTACACAAAGTCCCGCTCTCGCCGTTACCGGCCCAGCAACGTGGATAAACCACATACACTGGTTTCTTGCGCTCTTAATTTACCGAATGGTCTGCCCGCTGAAAATGGGAGACGGCGTGCGCGTGTAGGCGGTCGGGCGTGAGGAGATTTTAAGCCCTTCTCAATTTTTCGGGTTTTCTGGGATATGGAAGGGAAAGGAGGTGGGATTTTGATGTCTCACGGTTTCCAGGTTTTTATGCGAGTATGACGTGGGGTCCTGGTGCTCCATAAGAAAACCGCACGCGGGCAGAATAGTTAAGGAAGTGGATAAATTTGATAGGTCTAACATAAGATATCAAATAATGAATATTCACAACCGTCAACCTCAGCCGGCAAACACGGCCATTATATAATTTCTTTTAATGTTAAGAACATTTATTTAAATGCCTAATATTTCGACAACAATAAAATCATCATTCATTTCCCTGCAAAATGCATTTATTTCGTAATAAACTAATAATAATTAGAAATGACTTGATTTCATAGAGAAAACTGAATTTTGGCATATTTTAAGGCAAGCAATCTCCGTTTTATAACGCTATATTCCTATCGGGAAAAGTTTAGAGTTACGCGAACACTGTTGGGAACGCAAATACCGCGTGAGTAGTAGGTGGATAGGTGTATGTGCTAAGGTTATCAGATTTTTCGTTAGGTTTTAATTACGATGACGGATGACGGGGCGTTTGCAAACAATGAAATCATCAACCTACCTCCGGACGACGAGGGATTTAATTATCATTTTTACGTTTCGTAAAAACCTACATACGAGAAAGTAAACCACGAATGTCTGTGAAAATTCCTCAAAAACATATTCCAGGGTAAGGACAAGATATCAGACGCATAAATACAAATAAGAAAAATACACGTGTAAATAACAGAATGAGATTATGTTCAAAACCAGAAATATAATAACGATTTTACGTTAAATAGTAAGGTATCACTCATTAAATATAATTTTTCATAAAACTGAGTGATTTGAATTTTAAGTTATTTCAAACGTTGGTTGGAAACGTAAAAATAATACTAAAGTAACACTTTTCTATATTAAAATAGGTAAAATGTCATAAAAATTCCGACGTGGAAAATTAAATATTTCTTTAATTTTTTATCATTCAAAAGAAAAAATAATATTAAAACATACTTTGAGATTAAGCGTAAATGAAGATGATGTCATACACAAATCAAATTCGTTAAAACGGAAAAAGTTATTATATTACATTCGGTTTCGAACCCCCGGAACTTAGCACTACACGTCCAATGTGCTGACCATTACAGGAACAGGACCTGTAGTCGAATTTGCTCAATTTCAACTCGCGTTTATGTTGGTGCAGTGGTTGGAGTATTGGATGTCGAACGTGACTTTCGGTGGTTCAAATCTCAAGTTAATTTTTAAATATTTTGTTCGTTTTCAATGGATGCATTCATCCCGTCTGTAAACTTATATTAGTTTGAATACATAATGGCGTTTTCAGTAAAGTGTTCCTCTTAAAAAAATAATTTTTCATTAGGTTGAATGGTTTGAGTTTCAAGTTAATTCAAATATTGATTGACATCGTAAAAATAACAGTAAAGTAACACAGTTTTCTTTTAAAATAGGTATGTAAAATATCTTAAAATTTCCGGCATATGGAGAATTAAATGTTTCTTTAATTATTTGCATTATTGAAGAGAAGAAATTAAATTAAAACATATTTTGAAATTTAGCGAAAAGGAGGATGATGTTATATTCGAATAAACTCCGTTAAAACGAATAAAAATGATTAACTTACATTCGGTTATGAACCTCGGAACTTAGCATTTCACATAAATTAGCCATTCGGGTGAACTTATAGTCTTGAGTTTCATCATAACATCGATTCTACGATCGCGAACTGTCATTTTATATCGCATTGTGCAGTAGGGATTATCGCAGTTTCGGTAAACATCACGTCCTGTTGCTGTTTTCATTATAAAACATCGCATCGTTCACCGTGTGCATCATTTCACTATAAAACATCCTATCGTTTTTTGATATTGGTCCAATTAAATGTCCACTCTGTTAGTAATATAACATCACAGAATGGCACCCTGCAAATAGAAGTGATGTGTGCGAATAAGCTCTCCTTAGAGACATTTCTTAAACGTCTGACTAACAATAAGAGGAGAAAACTCGCGGCTACTGTAATCATGGAATAACTCGCGATAACTTTCATGGGATATTTTTACTGAAGTAATATTTGGTAGTGAGAAATTTATTTTAACTTCTGCTCAGCAAATTAAAAAAACAGAAAAAATTCTTTAGCGTCGGAAAGATTTTCATTTATAGGCCAAAAGAGCCTATTAAAATATAAAAAATGATAAGAGTTGTTTTTTCAAAATAACTAAAAATTAATGCATTCTATATAGTTTCCGAAAATATTATTCCTAATAGCAGCATGTAGGTACATTTATTTAACCTTACTTCATCCTCCTAAAGTTTAATATAATTAAAACTGTGTGGTCATGTGTGTTGGATATATTACAAGTACATTTTTCAAATATAATAACTGTAACAGTTGCATTCAATTTTAAATATTATAATAAAACTTTCATATTTATGCTAATAAAAACTATTTGACTTTCGCTATTTCATTAGAAATTAGAGTTTCTTTGCAGAATCGTCTTTGAAACCATAAATTTATCCAGAAATTCCATGCTGAGCTATTACATTTTAAAGAGAGATGACGATGACCTCAAAATTCTTCTATTGAAGAATTTTATAAGCTTTAAAAGTACACATTTGAGCGCTGAAATAAAACAAAAATGTTACACAATTGATTACGTACGCCAATCGTGAGTCGGACGTGTTAAGTGAAAACATACTTTCAAAAAGGCGACAAAAAATAAAAAGAAACAGCAATCAACTTCGCGATTTTTCAAACATATTTAGCCGAAAAATGTATTCATAGTATTATGGATGTGAAATGTTTGTGAAAGATGTAATCTTACGTATCGATAACAAATATAGGTGGGAGGTGTTCTTGAAAACCAATCGTGAAGAAAACGTGTTAGTACCTAAAAAGCAGACATCTTTTTTAAATCACTGGTTTCCGCATGAAAATAATATAAGCAACAATATACACCTTTTAAAATTAAACGACGAATTTCTGTTCTGGATGAATCATATTTCAATGCAACGCGGTCACAAAGTTTACGATAGTGTGATGATCCGGAAAATTTTGCAAAACATTCAGTTGGATAATGATAATAACTTATTTCGTTTATCGTTCTTCGGGAAGTGATATGAACGGACCACACTTGATTGCTATACCATTCGATAACCCCCTTCATGGCTTTTGCATTTCCTAGGCCTAATTTAGGTCTGCCAGTCGCTCCTTCGCCATTATCTCTCCTTTTATTAATTCATCAATAAAAACAGCGCCTCCTCGCAACACCTCAAAGATCGCTCCTTCTTAACGACGGTTCTCTCTCTCTCGGCCGAAGCGAAAATACCTGAGAAGCGTTTCATCTCTCTCTCTCTTCTTCCTTCGCAACTTCTACTCCAAAGGAATCTCAACCTTTTGATCACCCCCCTCAAACCCTTCATCGAGTGCCGCAGAGAGAGAGGGGGGGGGAGAGAGAGGGAGAGAGAGAGATGGAGGGAGGGAGAGAGAGTATGGGATAGAGGGAGAGACAAACAGACACACAGACAAACGACCTTATTAAGGGCGAAATTGAGACTATATATTCCCTTCTTACATTTAACCACACGTCAACAATTACAAAGGAGAATAAATAATAATAATGATTATATATGTACACCTGCACACAATTTCGCAGAAAAGGACCTGAAAGTAAACAAACAGAAGAACACACAACTACAAAATCGGAAAACTTAAAAAAAATCGGTACAACATACAATGTACAAATTTTCTCATATACTAATGCGTCGTTTAGTTATCTTTAGAAAATGAAAATTGTATCAGCCGGTTTTTAGAAAATCCGATTTTTGTTAAAGTTGCCCAAGAATAAAATAGCCTTATATTCATTCATTGCGAAAAATGAAATATGTAGTATTATTGCAGACGTATACTCAAGTAACGGCAAAAAATTTGATCAAAATCGTTATAGCCGTTTTTGAGAAAATCAAATTGTTGTTAAAAATGCGTAAAATAAACTTCCCTTAATTGTTAAGCAATGTCAACCATTTCTTCATATACTCTGCTCTGTATGATAAAATTCCTAAGTACGAGATTTCATTCATTTTCGCTTTACGGTTTAGGCTCTAGAGCCAGTAACAGACAGACAAACAGACGGCATTGCGAAAACCACTTTTTCGGACTCGGCGACAACTAAAACGTATATTTCCGTAAAAATCTCGAGGTCGAATTTTTTCGCGATAACAATACTTTCTCAATATACTTCGTATATGAGAAAGGAAAAGAAAGTATTTGTGGTAAAAATCTAAGAAAGACCTGTGAAATGTTCAGCCTAGTAAAAAAACCAGAGATAGTATGTGATGGAGAGAGAGAGAGAGTATGGGATGGAAGAAGAGAGAGAGCGCGTTCGAGGGCGGAACGAGGATCGGAGGGACTACACGAGAGCAGGAATACCTTGACAGCGCCACCGGGAGCAGAGTAACGACTTTAACTCATTAATAACGTCACACTTAGCGCATTCGGCGAGGGAACGTTGGGGGAGAAGGAAAGTGAGTGTGAGAGAGGAAGTTAGATAGTGGAAGAGGAAGGAGCTTGAGGAAGAAGGAAAGGGAGAGAGAGAGAATGGGAGAAAGGAAGAGGAAGGGATAGAGAGGAAAATCGGGGAGCCGTTTTCGGGAGGCAAGGGTTGTTGAACAAAGATGTCGAACTACTGCGACCTCCGAAGCCCTATTCTGCAGATAACTTTCCAACACACCACGGTTCAAGAGACTCCATAAACGCCTCCCTTGTGTCGCTTCGGACAACTATGCAAAGTTCATGCTTCTCTCTCTCTCCTGTCTATATCCCTCTCCTATATTTTTCCAACACCCCTCCGCCCCTAACTAAGCTCCACTCCTTCCTCCCTCTGATTCTCCTCCCTCTCTCCTTTCCTCTCTCCCTCTCTTCCGCACAAGTTTTCCGCGTGATGAAAATTATGCGGCTCTTCGTTGCGGACACGTGAGGAAATACCTGCTCCTTCCCGTTCCCTCCGTCTGATTTATTTACCCGCTCTCTCGTCGCCTCAAATTGCCTCCTTAGAATTCTGGATCTCTTTTTTTTTAATTCGCGCCTCTAAATTCCTCCCTCCAACTCATTCAAACGTCGGCTTACCCGTTATCGTCAAGATGCTGCCTACATATATTTAAACGAACTCTTAACGCACTTACGTGGACCATCAAAAGAACGAATTCCGTCCTTTGCTGTGTGTGTGTGTGATTGAAGGCTCTGGCACGGAACACTCATTACCCACAACATTTTCTCCGTATATTTCTTTAGCTAGACGTAGCCGTTTTTACATTTGAGGAAAAAAAATCATCCGACTCTAAAGTAAAACCGATAGAAAAAATGTGATATTAATTTTTTGTTGATAAAAAGGTTGACTGATTTTTTCTTTTACCTAAGGCAAGATAAAAACAAAACCGAAAATGAAACGTAAACCAACTACAGAACATGAAAAAAGTGGTTTACACGGCTTTTTTTAAAAATAACTTTTATATTATGCACTAAAAGGGAAAAAATATTTTTTTTGATTGATCGGGAGTTCGGCTGGTAAGGGGAACAAAATCTGCAACAATTTCAGTGGAATAAATTCCTTCTTGCACAACAATGTTGATTTACTAAACTTTATTTAGAACTTTTGTAAAAGTTATATAATATAAATATAATAAAACCTGTAAGGCGCTATATAAATATTACAAAAGTTCTAAATAAGGTTTAGTAAATCAACATTTTTGAGCAAGAAGGAATTTATTCCACTGAAATTGTCACAAATTTTGTTCCTCCTTACCAACCGAACTCACGATCAATAAATAAATAAAATTTATTTTTTCCCTTTTAGTGCATAATATAAAAGTTATTTCTTAAAAAACCTTGTTTTAATTAATTAATTTTTTCTTTTTACTCTCAAGCAATGAAATTTCACTAAAAATGTTAACATTCACCATGCAAGCCCTCAACACCAGTATGACATATTGTTAGCATAATTAAAATGTCGGTATAGTTAATTATACGTAAGAAATCGTTGCTCTATCCCATGCTGGTTCTCAGTTATTAATTATATTAGGAATAGTTTACTTCGTAGAAATATACGATGTAATAAACAAACATTTCCTCAATGTTTTCATGGTTGAACTACGCTGTGTACCTTGCCATCTATCGCCCATCTGAGCAAGCTCAGATTTTTCGATCATCTGGTAGATGCCAGACAAAGAGGAAAAGTAAAAATTACAATTAATTGTCATTTTAATAGGATATATTACTGACTCCGAGGTATTAAAATAATAAATAATTAATCCCTATCTCATTAGTCGCGTCGGAGGCGTCACCGGATATATTGGCACCGTTCTCGTGGGCTGCTACCAATCTTGCTAGGGTGATACAAGCCTTCATGAAGGTGGCACAAACCGCTATATATACGTACAGTCATTTGTAAAAGTTTGTGTGCAAGCTCGGTCGCGACGCTCACGGCCAAACAGTTTGTAAAAGTTTGTGGGCAAGCTCGGTCGCGACGCTCACGGCCAAACAGTGAAGTTAAAATTTATGTTGGCACTACGTGATTCGCAGCGAGAGAGGGGAAGGGTGGTGTGGGGTATACGTTTTGGAAGTTCGAGCGAATGAGTGGAATCAAGAAATGGCCGTAGAATTGCAGGCTACCGGGGTCGAATTGAGACCGCGCCTCGCCCCTGAGGAAAGGTCTCGAAATTGAGACCCAGAGACGGAAAAGCCTTTTCCATGCTCATGCCAGACCCGGCTACGATTCAGCGCAAATCCTCGAAGGTATTCCACGTCTCTGATATGGTTCACCAAGGAGGTGGTTTTCCATTTTCGCCGATATACCGAGTGTGGAATGGAAAGGGGAGTGAAGGAAGAGGATAACGGGAAATGAGGTTAATGAAATTTACCAAGGGCTTGTTTAGCATCCACCCGCATAACGTAAAAGTAAGAATTATATTAATCCTTCAATTTAACTTTCATTTGTGTAACTCACCGATAGTATGTGGAAAGAAGGAGTTGGAAACCTCATGAAAATGAAAGCTATTAAATTCTCTAATACGTTTAAATACGTTTTTATTATAACAAATTACTATTTTGGTTTAGTATTAAGATTTAGTAGACCTACAGTTATGCTGTTTTTAACTTCTTTTGAAAAGTAGGTTTTTAAACGGGTGGATTGGGCTACCGGGACACTGGACAAAATTCCGGTGGGCCGATGGTGGTGGTGGTGCCGCCTTGGCCAGAAGCGGGCATTTATCCGGTCCGTTTTCCACTTCCAATTCGCCACTAGTTATACACTAGCAGTTAGCATTCAGTGGGCATTGGAAATGGATCGAGCTCCGTTTGCTGAGACTTCGCCTGCGGTCAGAGGAGAGATTGTGGGGAGGGTGGCTGCTGGACATTCGGTCGCCGAAGTAGCAAGGCAGTTCGGTGTGCACCGAAATTGCGTGTATAGATGGGTCAAACGTAGCAACGACGGGGACAGTGATCTCAAAAATAAACCTCGAACGGGCCGGCCCAAATGCACAACTGAAGATCAAGATTTGGCGATTCGGCAGCGTGTAGCAGAGCATGCTTTCACAAATAGAAATGACATTTTCCTTATGCATACGTTTGCGCGATCATATTTAAGGGAGAAATTGGAATTTAACAGAGAGGCGGAGTGCGTAGCGGCTCATTCCAAATTAAAAAATCCGAGTGACAAATTTAAAAAAACGTAATATCTTCATGAACCCCCGGGGGAGCGGATTTTTGGCATTAGTGAAAGCGTGGTTGCAAATTTGTTACAATGCCGAATTATACATATTCTTCCGAAATACTCGCACTAATTTAGGACATTTAGTAGTTATTACTGATAAACAACGCAATGGAAATGCATTTTGCTTATAAAACAATTGAATTATATTTTATGTATTTGTTGAAAAGAAGAACTTCTCATAGTTCTCTGGTAATGGCAAAAATATGATTAAATGAAACATAATTCTAATAATGCAACAAAATATACTGCAATTTTCGTCTATTATGTATTTAGAGTGCCAATGTCGATTTAATGTTCGCTTCCAGTAAACTGGAATAGTTATTCTAATAACAGATACTGCTACATCTATTGTTATTAAAACTTACAATTTTCTGCCGTAGAAAATCATCTTTTCGGTTTTCATTAAAAAATAACTCTAAAAATACAACCTCAATTCCATGAAATAAGCGAAAATTTAAATTAAAAATTTTGTATTAACGCACGATCACGGCAACGCAGCCACAGTGTTCGTCCAGCGTAAATGGAAATCCATATCCTTTGGTAAACCGTTTCAGACGTGGAATATCCTTGAGGATGAGCATGGAAAACACTTTCCCGTCTTTGGATCTCTCCTTCGAGGCCCTTCCACCGGGGCGAGAAGCGGTCTCCATTCGACCCCGGTAGCCTGCAATTCTACGGCCATTTCTTGATTCCCCTTATTCGCTCGAAATTCCAAAACATATACCACACACCACCCTTCCCCCCTCTCGATGCGGCTCACGTAGTGCCAACATAAATTTTAACTTCACTGTTTGGCCGTGAGCGTCGCGACCGAGCTTGCCCACAGACTTTTACAAATGACTGTACCTATATATATCGAGTGAGGTTAATATAATTAATAAAAAAAGCCGTTTTCCTCTTATCTTTTATTATCCGCTGATGCTTTATTTGTAATTACCGCCATTAATTTTGAAGCCTCTGTATGATATCGATTGTCTGGTAAGCGTATCAAATTCTCAAGGAGACTTCATCTCAAAACGGTAGATGCTTCGAGTCATCTCATGGATGGAAATGGGTCGTATTTCACTGAATAACACTTCGCGGAAAAAAGGCAAGAGACACGCTTGAGATTATTTTTGAAAGATATATCTACAATAATGAAACATGACTGGCTCCGTTGCATAGAAAACAAGTTTCATACTGGAACATGAGGAGACTAAGGAGATATTCAGCCCAAAATTAGTCGTAGCTGCTCAAGAGGAGGTGGTGGAAACAGAGAACGGGGTGATTAAAAAGAAAATGAAAGCACCTGAATAAGCTGTGCTTAATTAATGACATTATGTTGCTTCTTGTATGCGCAGAACTACTCGAATAAACCTAAGAACTATAAAAAGCAAACTAGCGGCCGTACAACTGAGATTCGGACAGCTGGACACCGGAAGACTAAGCGCGAGGAGTTTTGAATGTATTATTCGTTTAAATGGTAAATAAAAAGGGGGAGAGTTTGGGAAAGAGAGACAAACAGAGAATAAATAATGGTATTTTATACTGAGAAAGAAACGAGAAGAAAGACGGAAAGTCGTTTTTATAGCGATTTCGCGTACTCGGATTTTGAATGGAAGAATATTAAGGAGTTTTACCTTCGACGATGACAACTGAAGTTTGTGTCGTATTTGTTCTTGCTGAATTGATAGCTCAGTAAAATACGAGGGGCATTTCAAAAGTTCTGCACACTGCGCATACGCGGCAAGTGGGCTAATGCAATAATTGCAACCTTGGCATCTCTTTATAACATTATATGGTCGTTGGCTGCTTCAGGTGTTCTAATTGTGAATGGTAGTGGTTCAAAATGGAGGGTAAAACTGGTTCAGGTCGGATATCCCGTGGTGACCAGCGTTCGTACATCAAAATTGAAACCTTACGCGGAAAAAACCCTACTGAAATTCACAATGCTCTACTTGAAGTTTGTGGAGATGATGTAGTGGATCGCAACACAGTATCACGGTGGGCATCCCGCTTCCGTGAAGGTCGGACAAGCATTGAAGACGATGCAAGAAGTGGCAGACCATCGACAGCAACGGATGACACATTGGCGATTATCGTCAACACACTGCTGGAAGAAGACCGACGCAAAACATGCGAGGAAATTGCACATGAAGCAAACATGTCAACCACTTCTGTGTTCAGAATTCTGACCGAAATTTTGCAGAAGAGAAAAGTTGCCGCCAAGTGGGTCCAACACCAGTTGACAGAAGACCAGAAAGCAGCTCGCAAGAGAATTGCGGAAGAACTGCTACATCGTTATGAGACTTCCTCACCCACTGTACAGTCCTGACGTGAGCCCTCCGGACTTTGATTTATTCCCAAAGCCGAAGGAAACACTTCGCGGGAAACGTTTCCGTACCATTGAGGAGGTTTCTGTTGAAGTGACCCGGCGTATCAGACATATCAACCAAAAATACTTGCTGACAGGAATAAAAGACTTATCCAAACGTTGGGCAGCGGTGATAAAGCAGAATGGAGATTACTTTGAAGGCCTGTAAATGTATTTTGTCAAATAAATGTTTTGTTTGAGAACAGGAGCTCAGTGTGCAGGACTTTTGAAATGCCCCTCGTAGGTCTGACATTACTCACCCTCCGTGTTTCCGGCTACTGGGATCGAATCTCCGTCTTCTCTCCTCCACACGATGCTCGGCCGCGGCGACCCCGTGGCTGCGCAACGGAGAGTCACGTTAGTGCCTTCGCGGACCACCATGTCGGTGCTGGTGGGGTAGTCAAGGATGTCTGGAGGAACTGTTGGGTGAAAAGAGAATGTGCGAATAATTATTAGGCTGGTGATCCAACTGATGGAGCCAATCGTTAGCTGGCAAAATTTCTCCAATCACTCCTCAGTTGTAAAATCGTTAACACCATAAACATGAGGCAACATGGGACGTCATCAATTTCCTCGATTTTAATTTTTGTAGTTTACATTAACCAGAATATTATAGTACAGTATTGAAGTACATGTATTTGGCCATGTAAATCCATCATTTGAAACGGAGTTTGTTGACGAATTTGATATTTATAAAAAATAAAATTTGGCAAGAAAGAAGGTAAAAAAGCTTGCAAATTATCAGCAATTTTTATTTAACACGGAATGGCAAAAACAATAAAATGAATCAACATCGATATATAAAAAATAATAAATGTAATATGAACACCATTTGAAAACTATTAGAAAAGTACTCCCCATATATCAAACAGAATGTTTCTTCATTCATCAAATAATGAAAAACATTCTTATAGGATTGTTTCTTCTTTTAATATCCATATGCTGACTTCGTTAACATTAATAAATAGGCATCTCTTACCTCTTTTACATTATTTTACTGTTTTTTAACTTCTTTGGCAAGTTAATCTGCCAAAATTCCAGAAGCTGTTTTTCTTATGCTATTGGATCACTTCGTCTTTCTTCATCATGCTGTTGGAAAGTGTCATTCTTTCAGATGTTGGTGGTTTTTGAGTCTATCTTTCTTGTTTTGGGTTGAAAAAGATGAAAGTTACAACATTTCTGAGAACTTTGATTTATTATGACAATCTTATATAATAAAAAGCAATTCTCTGACTCTAACGCTAACTTTTCTATCTATAACGCTAACTTAAACGCTAATAACTCGAGAATTAATAAAGATAGAAACTCGAAATTTGGCAGGGATGCTTGATTAACACTTTTGCAGGCGATGACGAATTTAAACCGCGAAAAAATTCCTTGGTTCGACTCCAATGGAGGCATTTCTATTTCCCATGTAAAACGCGATTTTTCGACGTGCAGGCTTTTATTCATTTTGAAATTAAAATTAGAAGGAATTAACCTACGACCTTCGGATTTGAACCATTTTGAAGAAAAAATTATACTTTCTTGTTCTGTTCATCTTTTTTCGCCCACAGTTCGAAATATCCCATGTTAAACGTTTAATTTACATGTTTTATGGAAATCTTGCCATTTTAACGGTATGTTGCCATGGTGGCTAATTATATTGTTAGACCTCAACATCCTATTGTTCTATCAGTCCTTATGGGTGTTAGCGTGCTTTGCTTTAATACGAGATAGGGAGAGAGACGGGAAGGGGGAGGGTGGGAGAGAAGGGAAGGAGAGGGTGAAAGGGAGGTGGCGAGATATAGAGAGAGAGGGGGAGAGAGAGAGAGAGGGGGGGGGAGGGAGAGGCAGAGGGAGGGAGAGGGAGGGTAGGAGACAGACAGACAAACGACTTTATTGAGAGCAAAATTGAGACTATATAGTCCCTTCTTACATTTAAGAGAGAGAGAGAGAGGGAGAGAGAAGGGAAGGAGAGGGTGAAAGGGAGGTGGCGAGATATAGGGGGGGAGAGAGAGGGGGGAGAGAGAGAGGGGGGAGAGAGAGAGGGGGGAGAGAGAGAGGGGGGAGAGAGAGAGGGGGGGAGGGAGGTAACTATTTTAAGTTTAACTAAAGATATCCCGTCATATTGACGGGCAATTACACAGTTTTTTAATATTTCACTACGTGTAGATTACACTTAGGAGGAGGTCTGTTTCCTACGATCTCTTAAAATTACTAACTGAAAATATATTCCTTTTTAGGGATATATTCCAGAGAGGGGTGGTTAATGGCAAAGAGGAGTTAACTATGCCTGCTGACATATATCGCCATGTTGCCACCAGGATAATTACACATTCATGAATCGAAGAGCCTATTGATGGTTTTTATTCAACGGCGGTTAACATACCTGTCGATAGGTAGCAATTTATTAGTGAATGATTAAGTTTACTCTCGCACCATTATGCTTGGAGTAACTTAATCTTTTAACCTGTATCGTAAAACCACATTTAATAAGATCACATTTTTGCAATATATTTAACTTTATTTGATACATAATCTTTCTTTGTTAGATGAACTAAAGGGACGAAAACAACCTTTAAACGCTTTCACAGCAATTAAGGGTTAAAATTGTTTGAAATAAAAGACGTAGGAAATTATATTTTCTACATTTTTTGTAATGATCAATATATACAATAATGACGTATTATCGGAGAAATATCGAAAAAACCGAATCGGGTTACGAATAAACCTCGACTTCCGGTTAACCGTTATTGTTCAAAACCTAATCAGTTCTTTGTGCTCATGCTAAAGTGTTATATATGAAATTTGGTATTAATATGACAAGTAATTTTTGAGTTAGAGCGCCCTCAATCACATACATCCATCCATCCCCACACACACATACATAATTCCGAAAATAGTCTAAACGTGTTCTAGGGACGTCAAAACGTGTATTTCCGTTGAAATCTCGAAGTCGATTTTTTTCGTGATCACAATACTTTCCCCATACTATGTATGGAGAAAGTAAAAACGGCCAGGCCGGTCAAAAATGGGACGGTTGGCAACCCTAATGCAGATGCAAACTTCAAATTGTGTAGTCTAATAAGCTATTAGGTAGACCTACTTTAGAAAATTCAACAACCGCAACAATTAATTTAATTTAAGTAAAATGAAACAATTTGCGAAATTTACAAATATTACTTACATTGATAAAATTACACAAAAGGTGCCATATCCTTCAATGGAGACAACTCTTCTTTAGAAGTAATTATTCGGGTTTTTCGTTATTTAATATGGGTATGTTAAAAAAGAATTTTATTCACTCAAAGTTTGTTTTGATCATATATTTGCAGAAAGTATAGTTTTTGATAAGTAACAGAAGTTTATTTATTAACATGTATAAAAAAAAGCCAGAATTAACATTTAACATAGGATATTATAACAAACCAGTGTATCGCCCGTCAAAAAATGGCCTAAGGATTCGATCGTTCAAGCTATTTATGGAGATCAAATTGACATCAGAAACATCTTGAAAATCATTTCCCTATCCTTCCTTCCCCCTCTCTCGTATTAAAAGCATTTAAAGCACGCTTACACCCACAAGGATTGAAATAACAATATGATTTTGAGGTCTAACATTTTAATTTGTAGGCAAGGCAGCATGCCGTTAAAATGGCAAGATGTCCCAAAATTTGTGAATTAAACGTTTAACACGAGCGATTTCGAACTGTAGATGGAAAAAGATGAAAACAATAAGAAACTTTATAACTTTTTTCAAACTGGTTTAGATCCGAAGATCTTAGGTTAATTCTTTGTAATTTTAATTTTCAAAGGAATGAAAACCTGCACGTCAAAAAGTCGATTTCTACGTGTTACCTTACGGGAAATGGAAATATCTTCCTTGGAGTCGAACCCAGGACTTTTTTCGAGATTTTTTTCGTCATCACCCTAAAACAGTGTTTCCCAACCTTTTTAGAGTCGCGGCACCCTTAAGTGACTTTTCAGAAATTGGCGGCACCCCTCCCTATTCACCGTCAGTTATAATCGCGGTGAAGTTGGATCCCTAACCTTAATCTCCATATCTCCTTTCATTTTGATGTGCCTTTGCAGCGAAATGAAGGTCGACTTAACTCTGATTTGCATTTTTGAAAGCCGACGATGCAAAATGAGGCTAAAAATCGGAAAACAATATTTTTTGCGGCACTCTCCAGAACACTTTACGGCACCCAGGTTGGGAAACACTGCCCTAAAATATGTGAATCGAGCATTCCTGCCAAATTTCGAACATATATCTCGATCCTTTATTGTAAATTTGTAAATGATCACCAACCAACCAACACTTTTCTATTATTATAAGAGATGTGGAGAAAATAACATTACCAACAATAACTGTCAATTGTAAACAACAATGAAAAATAAATGACTGATAAAATTATGATGGTAATAGGCTGTGAATGACTACTGGCTAGTTTCTCATTATTGCGGAGCTTAGTGATGAAAAAGATGAAAATAAATCGAGGGAAGGATTAAACAATGATAACAATGTATATATATATGAATATACCATGTGTAAGAAGCGTATATATATTATAGATATACTCCTATTGTTAAATGTATTATAATAGTAACTTGAGTGCTCAATTTCTTTCTGTTCTCATGTGATCTCAACAAGTGTGTTTTCTATAGTGAATTTCTGTAATGTATCACTTGCAAGGGAAAAATATGTTACAGTCTTTAAAAGAAATATATGAAATATAATATGGCTCTTACAATATTTATTATTCAAAGTATATATATGAAACAGAAACTCATAATATATATTTTTAAGATAGTGTACTTCTGGAAAATTATATAATAATTTCACCTCACGTTCGATTTTTTTTGCCACCGGAAACGCTTCGAGCGCGGCAGTTTGATTTAGGTTTATTAAAAAAATCAGAGGCTCACGTGCCTTTTATGCCAATAAATTATATTGCCCGTTGTCAAACACTGAAATCCAATTCGTAGAAAAACGTAGAAATGTTACCACTAGCGAATCCCAAGTTGTACCAACAACGCTGTTTCCGCTTCCTCTCGAATCTTGCTCTATTTAAGGCTATAGAACTATATTACATCCATCGGAGGCAATATTAGCACAGAAAGTCACTTTTGCCTCCTTCTATAGACATATCGAAAGTTAATAGGAAACAGAAAATATTTGTGTTCTCCTTTCCAATATTTTTCACATAGACGCAATTATTAGGACCAATTTCATTGACATCCGCCTTATTTTTTATGATGCATATTTTTTACATATTTCAAAATTAATTTTGAATTTCATGCAATTTGACAGATATTTTTGTCTTGCAAGAAAGTATATTTTTGTCAAAAGTTACGAACGTTTGATAAAATATGCCCTTTTTAGGTTTATCTGGCAAATATCACGTCGAGAGGCATTACTACAGCAATCTTTTTTTGGTTTAGGAGAGTGGCTGTCTTCAGATTCGTTTTTAAAGAGTGAAAATATATGAAATAATGGAGAATATTGAAATGAAGATGAAATAAATATTCAATGTGGTTCAAGAACAAGCATTTAAAAAAGTACTTATCTAAGTTATCTTCAATAGCCACAACAGGGTTATGAAAAACAAGATGAGCATTTCCGCTACAAAGCAGACGTCTTCAGTAGTTGTTCACCGAAAATATATTCTTAAAGAACCTTGTGGTTATTGGGTATGGCTGATATATGTACGTACTTCATTAAGTGCTTGTTCTAGACTTTTTTCAACCATAAGACGAGTACGGTAATTCACTGTTGAGTTCAACATGGTGATTAATAAATGATATATGCAATTCCAGCTGCCATAATGCAATTGACTTAAAGGTATATTTATACTAAAAAAAAGTCCTCCCGCATTTTTAGCCCAAAAAAGATTTATTGCTCAGGTAACATTACGATGAATGTACACCGAAGGTGGTTGTTTTGTAACTGAAGTGCTAATATGATATAATCGACCGAATTTTGGCTAAAATTTCTTCTTTAAAAGAAAATTTTCTTAAGTCGAGTTCGTCAATTCATTTTAGAATTCTCAATTTTTAAATAAGTTACAGTCTTACGTTACAGTCTTTTCCTACATTGTTGCGCACAGTTTATCGAAATTCTATGCGATTGCGCTCAGAACCTCGTAAACCCTCGAAAGGCCGCACTCTTTCCTCGCTCTTGCCGAGCGCAATAAAGAACGCTTTTTCCCTCGGAATTCTATAAGTGCTTTTTCTGACGGCGGAGGGACAAATTAAAACGAACTCGGTCCAGTTCTTTTAACACCACGCGGCAAAACGTCATACCGTACACTTTGAATAAAATAGAGCAAGAGAATGGCACATTTTTCTACCATCTCTGCCTCCATCTTCTTCTTCACTACTCACTCCTCCTCGCTCTCACTCTGTATGTACTTTTCACGGTCCCGGAACCTCTTACTCTCTTTTTCGCAAAATCCTTTGGAGAGAGGGCAAGAGAGAAAGTGAGGGTTTGGAGAAAGCGCGCTTCAAACAACCATCAGAGATAAGGTACGTAGTGAGGGCGAGGTAGAAAACTGAATCTCGGCCGTGGACAAAGGGGCAACCGCCCAAGGCATCCCCCTCCAGGTAGTCCTTCCCCTCGGGTACTGTGGCAGGGAGCGTGCGAGAAAGCCCCTTCCAACCTCTCCCTCCCCCCCTCCCCCCCCTCCACACACCTCAACCTCTGTATATAAAGGGGATGTCCTCGTGGAAGGACCATCTCCCATCCTCAACCTCCTTGCTATCCTTCTTAACCCCACCCTCGACTCTGATCGCTTCTACAGCAATCCGTCTGGAGAGGAAGGTGGAGAGAGAGGGGGAGGGGGAGGGGGTGGTGAAAGAGGGGAGTGGGTGAGTGGAATGGAAGAGGGGCAATGGATGGGCCCTTCGCGCGTAATAACCCGACCTTTTACATTCATTTGCATACATTAGCGAAGCGGGGGGGAAGGAGAAGGAAGGAGAGTTTAGGAGAGAAGGAGATGGGCCGAGGAGAGAGGTGTTGAAAGTGTCGCCGGAGTTTAGCGCGTAGAGAGAGGGAGTCGGAAGGAGGGAAAGGAGTTGGCGGAGATAGAAGAGTTCGGGAGAGGTTTTGGGTAAGGATGGGGAGGAGTTGAAAAGGTTTGGAAAGGGGTTGGGCGTCTCGGGGGAGGTGTGAGGGAAGGTGTGGTGCAGGAGTTGTGGGTGGAAAATATGCGTGAGAAGAGAGTGGATGGAAGGGGGAGAGGAGAGGGAGAGGGAGGAGAGAGAGAAAGGGAGGGAGAGAGAGAGGCGAGGGAGAGGAGACGGAGAGGAGAGGGAGAGGAGGGAGGGAGGGAAGAGGGAGAGAGGGAGGTGAGAGAGAGGGAGGGGGGAGAGAAGGAAGAGGGATGGAAAAAGGGAGGGAGGGGGGAGGGAGAGGGGGAGGAAGGAGAGGGAGGAGGAAGAGAGGGGGGGGGAGAGAGAGGGAAGGGGGAGGGAGAGGGGGGAGGGAGAGGGGGGAGGGAGAGGGAGGAGGGAGAGAGAGGAGGGAGAGAGGGAGGGAGAGGGGGGAGGGAGAGGAGGGAGAGAGGGAGGAGAGAGAGAAGGGAGGGAGAGAGAGGGGGGAGAGGGAGGGGGGAGGGAGGGAGAGGGGGGAGGGAGAGAGGGAGGCAGAGGGGGGAGGGAGAGGGGGAGGAGGGAGAGAGGGAGGAGTGAGCCGAAGAAAAAGGAGAAATTAGAAAATGTTGAGAGGATGTTCCCGTTTTTTTATATCTCTGATCTTTTCCCGGTGTTCCCTTGAAATGGAAGTAAGTCAGAATTAACAACAATTAGGCGACTAATGTTAAGTTCATTCGGTTGTTCGAGGAGTGTAAAATCACGCTCTATTTATCAAACTAATGTAAGTTAGCAAAAATGAAAGATTCGTGAGAGTAAAACTTTATCCTACAGGGATTAATTTATTATTCACATACTGACCGCCGATCCGTATGATGGCTTTTAGCAGCCGAATCATTTGGGTCGTTTTTCCTTTACTATGAGTAAGTAAGTTGCTTCAATTCTTTTTTGCGGCCTAAATGGGGATAGGTTAAATTATGGTGAAGGAACGGGTATGTAGTGTATTTTGAAATCATTGGTCCGCTTTTCAATTAAAACATTCACGATACGCAGATTAACTCCTTGCTCCAGCGAAATGCAGAACCCATTTTATAGGAATTTATTTATCGCGTAAATTTGCCAAGTTATTTTAAATTTAAGAATGCCTCAAAATAGTTAAACACCGGGGAGGTGTTGCTACGAGCAGAATTTGGGAATCGGAAGATTCCCTTTTAAAAGAGTAAAAGAATTTAATTTGAAATATTGTGTGGAAATACAGTAAGGAGTTACGTATATAGCGTTGTGGTGTGATGTTCTCACCATTACAGATCCATTAAAACGAATATTAATCGACTTTCTGGAAAGTTCCAGTTAACTTTTCGAATGAAGAAGCAAGTGCTGGGAGGATTAAGCGAGAAAAAGGATATGTGATACAAGAAATGTTTTATTTAAAAAACAAAAATTATATCACATATGTAACATTTTGAAAAATTGAGAATGCAGCCAGTTGTCTCGTTCAAGAGAAAAATTTATTTATCCAAACGGAGCTGGCTTTTCACAAGGTTTTCTTGTCTAGGTTTCTATAAAAAAATATTGGGAATATATTTCCAAACATCGCAACTACCGCTCCTTAGAGAATTGGAGTCACTAGGAAGGCTTGAATTTTTAAATGGGAGCGAGTTGGTAAAGAGGGAGAAATGTGATAAAAAGAGCGAAGGAGGAGGATGAAAGAATAGAGAGGAAGGAAGAAGACTTTAAAAAACAAAGCTTTTTGGAAAAAAATGAGCGAGGTCGAGACTAATTCTCAATTTTCGCACGCAAATCTCCATTTTTTTTATTAGTATTATTTCCGCCGCGAACGCCATTTGAAGCGGGAGGCGGCGGGGAAGGGGGGGCGTTCTCGCCTACGTGACGTCCCCAAAACTTGGAAAAAGCGACTCTTTTTTTCCCCTCGCTCCCGAATCTTAACGGGGAGAGACGGCTTTCGAGAGAAGTAAACGAGTTCCACGCCCTCCCTCCCCCCCTCCCCTCCCTTCCCCTCCACACACACACACACACACACACAACGAGCCTCACGCGATTCGTTTTCGAGTTAACTGATTTATTTTTAATTGTTTTGAGATTTATATTCGCGCAGAGGATGGTTATTTAAATGCACGCTAAACTATTTTCAAGGACGCCCTTGAAGGTGGGAGAGGATTCATGGGACGATTTATTTTTAAAAACGTGATTTATACAAGATTTTATATCTCGCTGGTAGTAAATTATACGCTTAAAAAATGCCCGAGTTTTTATAACGGATTGCGGTCACGTATGTTACCATGTGTGATTCAACTCCCAAAGCCCTCCTTTTTACCGTAATTTCGCTGAAATTCAATGATTGCATCCTTTAATTTTGTTTTCATTTCTAATTAAAGGGGAAAAATTAAAAAAAAAGCACAGATGAATGTTAGTTTTAGCGTACTAAAAACTATTACCTGTAATTAAATATAGGCAACCGTTTGAAGTAAAGCGAAAGTAGGGGAATTTATCTCTGTAATTAAGTCGACCGTGAGTAGAGAAGTGCTGATCGAACAGAGGCCATGCCGAGGGAATCGTGCACATATATAAAAGTTGTAAAACGTGTTATCGAATCTATTGCTAACGCCGTTATACACAGAATGATAACGTATATTAATTTTTATTTAATACATCGAATTATCTTTTATTCATTAAAAACGAAAGAATATAGACCAATTAAAAAATTCGATTATGTTGAAATATTTTTCACTAGAATTTGCTATTGCAAAAATGGATTCCTGGAAGAGAACATATTAATCTCATTTAAGCCAATTCCCTCACTAAGTTCGCCAGCGCCAATTCTTTTAATACTTTCCAGAGAAGGGTATGTTGATCTAAATCATTCGGTAAAATATTGTTTCTATAAGAAATTTTGCAGTTTACATTCAACCACAGCATGGAGCATTCGGTAAGCCCAGAGGCGATTTCTAAAAAGTATGCACATACCTTACATTTGTGTACCTTGTAAGAGATTGCTTTGCGGACGGAGCGAAATGTCGAATATATTTCGCTCTCGCTTACGAGCGATCCAAACGAGACTAATTTATAATTTCAAATCATATAAATAAAAGCCTTAATCTGTAGCAAACGTTGTGTATTATGCTTTTTGAAGCCTAATATCTTGCAAACGACTGAACCGAATTTGATGAAATTTTCAGGATAGCATTATAATATATTAAAAAAACGTTTTAATGTATCGAACTCGAGATCAAAGAACCGGGTTCGACTCCAGAGGATAATTTCCATTTCCCATAAGGTAACACGTAAAAATGGACATTTCGACGTGCAGGCTTTCATTCTTTTTTAGATTAAAATTAGAAAGAATTGACCTACAATCTTCGGATATAAACCACTTTGAAGAAAATATTATAAAGTTTCTTAGTCTTTTCATAATTCTTGCGCCTACAGTTCGAAGTCGCTCAACTTAAACGTTTAATTCACACAGTTGCCATTTTTAACGGGATGTTACCTTGCCTACCACGACATCATATTGTTATTTCAATCCTTATGTGTATAAACGTGCTTTGAATGCTTTTAATACGAGATAGAGGGAGAGAGAGAGTGGGGAGAGGGAGGGGGAGAGATGGGGAAAGAGAGGGAGGGAGGGGGAGAGGGAGGGAAAGAGAGGCAACTATTTTAAGTTTAACTAAAAATAGCTCGTCAACAACAGAATACTCACTACAAAAAACAGAAATGCTGTATATGACGAAATATTTCATATGTAAAAGTGTGATATTAATTATTTTAAACGAAAATAATAATAATAATCTATCTATCTATAATTATTCCGTTGATATTTCAACGGTCATTACACTAGTCTACTATAATATATTTTGAATGGTGTGTTTGTTGGTTTGTGTGTTTGTTCATGGAACTCCTCCTAAACGATAAAAGCTAGAATAACCAAAATTGGTACGATTCTTCATTACATCCTAACTTAGTGAATGGTCAAGGTTTGGTCAACCAGGATTAATCAGTGCTGCCAATATAGGGGATTAACTTTTTTCCATAAGATAACATGTATGGAAGTTTTCAGAAATACGCTATTTGTTTCGAAATTTTGTGGATTTTTCGTACTCTTTCCGGGCGTTGCCAAGGCGGTCGTCATTGTTATCTCCGATTCAGTTAGCTTCAATGAACCTTAAATAGACGAAAGTTTAGTGTTCTTCGATTCGCACTTTTAAGCAACGAAACGATAGATGTTTATGGATAGCAAAGTAAATAGATACTGATTTATTATTCAGGAAGCCTTTATAACGATTGATGAAAGTAATTGAACCTTCTTTCGTTTATTGAATACTGGAATCTTACATTTTTACTTTCTCCATACGTAGTAATGGGAAAGTATTACATTCATGAAAAAAATCGACTTCCAGATTTCAACGGAAATACATGTTTTGAGGTCCCTAGAACACGTTTAGACTATTTTCGGAATGATGTCTGTGTGTGTGTGTATGTTAGTGTGAGCGCTCTAACTCAAAAAGTACGTGCCATATCGTTACCAAACTTCATTTATAACACTTTAACATTAGTATAAAGAACTGATTAGTTTTTCGACAATAACGGGTAACCGGAAGTCGAGGTTTATTCGAAACCCGATTCGGTTTTCGCGATATTTCTTCGTTAAAATATCATTATTGTATTTACAATTCTATACAAAAGTTATAGAGAATGTAATTTCCTACAACTTTCATTTGAAACAATTTTCTATTGTAGTTATTGTTTAGGAGGTATTTATAAATAACCGGTTTTTCGGTTTTCTCCTTAAAAACATCGTTATGGGTAATCTTCCTGAGAGCCAAAGTTGTAGAGAATAATATTTCTTCCAAGTTTTGTTTGAAACAAATTTTCGTAGAACCATCCATTTCGGAAATATTTTGCCATTTACTTTCTCCATACGTAGTAATGGGAAAGTATTGTGATCACGAAAAAAATCGGCCTCGAGATTTCAACGGAAATACACGTTTTGAGGACCCTAGAACACGTTTAGACTATTTTCGGAATGATGTCTGTGTGTGTGTGTGATTGTGGGCGCTGAGAGGTACTTGCCATATCGTTACCGAACTTCACATATAAAACTTTGGCATGAGCACAAAGAACTGATTAGTTTTTGGACGATAACGTTTAACCGGAAGTCGAGGTTTATTCGAAACCCGATTCGGTTTTTGCGATATTTCTCCGTTAAAACATCATTATTATATATACAATTCTATACAAATGTTATAGAAAATGTAATTTCCTACAACTTCCATTTGAAATTATTTTGTATAGAATATTGTTTAGGAATTATTTATATTTAATTGGTAAACGTTTTTATGGTGCTGTGGATTAGATCCCTTTTTTCAATGGATGGGAATTATAATGTAGTGTAGAAATTTGTATTTTCGTCGAAGTTAAATGTGTCACATTTCAATGGGAAAGGAGAAGCCATTAAGCGATCTATTTCTCATCTTCGCAATCCCATTCATGCAAATATTCTGATTAAAAAGATACGCGCATTAAAATCTATCAGTAGCTTTTATCCCGAGTAGCTGAGATTATTGCCCACAAACACCACTTCCGGTCTAAGCTTCTTCGAGGTACCTATCAATCGTATTTAATGGACCTAAACGTATATTCGATCATCCTAAAAGTATGTTCGCGTACGCTACTAAACAGCCTCGTTTTGAGTTCTTAGTTTTACAAAAGTGTGATAAAATCTGGATGGGTAGAATGCCTCCTTCCAGGCTTCCCAACGCGGCGCCCGCCAAGGTTCGCAGTGACGCCCGCCGAGGTTTGTTCAGGTGTCCTTAAAAATTGCAGCTCATGCGAATGATAGTGTTTAGCGGTCACAGAATACTGGAAAGTACCAATCTAAAAAGACTTGGGGACTTTGTATTATAGGATTTACATACTATGTCATTTAATGTATTTCATGATTTGTCTATCAGTTTTTTTCATCAATTCACCAACCTCTCGCAAGTGGCTCACTGTATCATTTACCTTTAATCTTTATTGTAATCTATCTCACCCCTTTTGTGAACAGTCATCATTCTTTTCTTCCTTGTTGATTAAGGAATGTCACTTCATGTTTGCCCTCTAGTCACATTTTTCTGTTCATGGATTTATTAAAAACACCGATTAATACTTTTCTTATAAAATTAGTGTAATTCCCGTCGAAATATCAGCGGAAGAGTTACAGATAGATTATTAATATTTGCATTTAAAATAATTAATAGCATACTATTACATATGAAATATTTCGTCATATACTACACTTCTAGTGAATACTCTGTTGTCGTTTAGTGAATGCCTTTGGGTTTTATTTTCGGCCATAAAATTCTGATATTCTTCTCCCACCTTGTTCTCGTCAATGCTACATATAATTGTCGGTGTGCAAAGACAGGGAAATAATTATATTTATACATATATAACGTAGGGAAAATAATAGGTATGATATTTACATTAACAAATAAATGTGCCACTCGAATATTAACAACTAGCAAAAATATATTGTGATAGAATTTGTTCAGTATTAGCTAACTGACAAAACATTTTTAAGTGGTCTAATTAGATTACGCTGTCGGCCATATTGCGTTCCTTACAGAGCGACGTTTTTATTATAGAGAATAATCGAAAGGCTGTATGTTCGTATTATACAGGGCGATTTTTTTATTCGAGGACGTTGAAAAATCGCGTCAGACAACATGCTGAGGAGAGCAAGTATATGCAATCAGCAATGTGGTGCTCATTTCCGACATTTGCTGTAATTTTTTAAAAAATTACATCAAATTATGTTCATAAACATTTTAGCAATTCTCTCCGTTTAGTATTCTTAGATATAGCGACTTTCCAGGGTGCTCGAAAAAAACATCAGCCCGTATAATCTCGCTACTTTGTAATTTTTGTTTTTGGTTTTTTAGAATAAAATTTAAAACTTACAGCTAGGAGCTATAAGTGTTGAGTGGAAGGGGAGGGGGAGAGAGGACACTGTCGCCCGTCGCCTTTGCTGTTAAACCGAAGGCGCCCTTGCCAACGTAAAGGTTGGGAAACCCTGCTTTACACCGTTCAGCGGTTCACGACTCCATTTACCCCCACTCCTCTCCCCTTACACCTTCCCCTCCATCTCTTCCCCTACCCTATCCTCCCTTCCTCCCCTCTCCACTCACGTTGTTTTTACTTTCTCCATACGTAGTAATGGGAAAGTATTGTGAACAAGAAAAAAATCGACTTCGAGATTTTATCGGAAATACACGTTTTGAGGTCCCTAGAACACGTTTATTACTTTCTCCATACGTAGTAATGGGAAAAGTATTGTATTCATGAAAAAAATAGACTTCGAGATTTCAGCGGAAATATATTTTGAGGTCCCTAGAACACGTTCAGACTATTTTCGGAATGATTTCTGTGTGTGTGTGTACGTTAGTGTGGGCGCTCTAACTCAAAAAGTACGTGCCATATCGTTACCAAACTTCATATATAACACTATAACATGAGCATAAAGAACTGATTAGTTTTTGGACAATAACGAATAACCGGAAGTCGAGGTTTATTCGAAACCCGATTCGGTTTTTGCGATATTTCTTTGTTAAAACATCATTATTGTATATACAATTCTAAACAAAAGTTATAGAGAATGTAATTTCCTACAGTTTTCATTTGAAATTATTTTGTATAGAATATTGTTTAGGAATTATTTATAAATAACCGGTTTTTCGGTTTCCGTTAAATATCTCCTTAACAACATCGTTATTGGTAATCTTCGTAAGGACCAAAGTTGTAGAGAATAATATTTCTTCCAAGTTTTGTTTGAAACTAATTTTCGTAGAGCCTTCCATTTCGGATATATTTCGCTTTTTCTTAATACCAGCCTACAGCGCCAACACCATGTAGCGGTGAATTCTGTAAACATTCAAATTATACGTAATTTACGGCAAGAAGGACGTGTCTTCTTTTATGATACGAAATAATAATTTTGCCTAGTAATATTATTCATAATAATTTAAAAATCTATACCCCAAATATGGAGAAAGTCATGTGTTGGCCACATCAGATTTTACTATTTTAGGATTGATGTCTGTGTGTGCGTGTGTATGTGATTTTGGGCGCTCTAACTCAAAAAGTACTTGCTATATCGTTACCAAATTTCAAATACACAATTTAGCATATGCACAAAGAACTGATTAGTTTTTGGAAAATAACGGTAAACCGGATGTCGAGGTTTATTCGAAACCCGATTCGGTTTTTGCTATATTTCTCCTTTAAAAAATCATAATTGTATATACAAATGTTATAGGGAATTTAATTTCCTACATCTTTTATTTCAAACAATTTTCCATAGCAGTTATTGTTTAGGAATTATTTATAAATAATCGGTTTTTTCGGTTTCTGTCAAATACCATCTTAAAAACGTCGTAATTGGTTATCTTCGTGAGGACCAAAGTTGTAGAGAATAATATTTCTTTCATGTTATGTTTGAAACAAATTTTCGTAGAATCATCCATTTCGGACATATTTTGCTTTTTCTTAATTTCCAGTATACAGCGCCACCGCCATGTAGCGGTCAATTCTGTAAACATATTCAAAATATAATTTACGGCAATAAGAATGACTGTATTATTTTACGATACGAAATAATAATTTTGCCTTATAATGCTATTCATAATAATTTAAATAACTATACCCCAATTATGGAGAAAGTCACGTGTTGGCCACATCAGATTTTTTGTAAGTAAAATCATTATATTCTACATTATAATGTTTATTAACGTAAATAAGCTCACGTATCTGGTGTACATTTACCAGTCAGTGTTCAATCATGGACAACTATACATGCCTTTTTAACGGGTTTCTTGCTTACGAGACATAAAAGTAAATATTTCAGCGAGGCATAATTACACAAGAAATGAAGCTGGATTTGGCGAAAGTAATATGATAGGAAATAAAATTATCCTTACATTTGAATGCAATAGGCTCGGAAACGGATTTTTACAAGCAAATATGATTAATTGTTAAGTAAAGCTAATTGTAATTTAAAAAGTATCTACTATAGTAGATACTTTATAGTAGGTATTTTAAAGAGTTTGTATGTTGTGCTATAGTAGCTTCACTAAATCCGTTGAAATTCAAAGGGAAATTCTGCTAGTAATAAAAATGAGAAGCTTTATGCTCAAGGACGACGATAAAATTCTTAAATGTGTTACAGGAATTGATAAATTAGGTTCTTACTATAGCCTTAAAAAAATGGGAAAACTAAGTGATTGTTACTATCTGCTGTTGGTGGAGGGAACAAACAAATTCGTTGAAAGCAAATTCGTCCAAAGATCAAATCATCGAATGACAAATTTGTCGAAAATAACGAGTTCGTCGAAAATCAATTTATCAAATGAAAACTTTCAAAGTTATAACAGTTTTAAAAGGTGACGCGGGAAATATATTCTGAGCATTGCTGATTCACATCATTTCTTCAGCTAAGCTTTCTAAGACCAAACTCAGAATAACATAAATGCAGGAACAATGAAAATAGAAGCTTGCAGATATCTGCACCTGACCATACTAATTCGCGCATCCTTTCTCTCGAAAGACCGCTAGAATGTGTTCTTTCCACTGTAACTGTGCAAATCCTTTTAAAATAGTACTACAATTACAGTAAAACTCGTTTATTGCGTATTTGAGGGGATCGACTCATTGCTTCGATATAAGCGTGACTTCGTTATATACGAAAAACAGGGTTTTTGGCCTATACATCCCATATAACACGTAGACACATACAGTAAACGCTATGCTATCCGGCTGTTTAGAAACCGGCCATCCTTAGATACCGGCCATTAAACAAATACAATAAAAGCTGTTATATCCGGCTATTTAGAAACCGGCCACCCTTGAACACTGGCAATTACACAAATACAGTTCGTTTTGTATTTCTTTTTCTTTTTTTTATGAATTTTTGTGTGAATTGTATTTGTGTAATGCCACAACTTCCACTTTAAAATTTCTTAAAATATAAGATGTATATATTACGTATTTACTCCGTATACTTCTGAGGCTGCCGAGTAAGCATGGCGTTTTTGTTTACGTAAGCCATTTGCATTGTCTAGATGTTTTGGTGTACTTTACAATTTCCAGTTTTACCGCTTTTTATTATTAAAAAAATTACCCATACATTGAATATGGCATCAAAATAAATACCTAAAAGCAAGGGACAGAAGAGAAAAAGAGTTGTTTTAACGCTAACACAAAAGCTGGAGCTGATCAAACGAATTGAAAAAGGAGAAAGTAGAGCAGTCATAGCAAAAGAATTCAACATCGGATCTTCCACGCTCTACGATATCAAGGCTCATAAGGCTAAATTAATGAAATCTGTGTCATCTTCTGAGACGAGTAAATCAATTAATAAACGTCACACGCTTCATAAGCCAAAAATGGAGGAACTGAATAAAATATTATTTGGCTGGTTTTCACAGAAACATTCAGAAGAATTAAATAATTTCGTCCTTTTCTAATAGCTTATATAAAGATAAATAAGAAAGATATAATCCAATAAATTCTATTTTGGGAGCAGGTTCATTGCCGTACTCACCAAAACTTCCCGGACGCCCTAAACTTTTCAGTATTCTTTTGTTTTGCATTTAAGGGTAGCAACGTATTAAATAAGAATCGGTAAATAGTATCTAGATCTAACTATGTGTGAAAGAATTAAAATGGAAAATGCAAACCTCATGCATAGTTTTGTTTGGGGAATACGATAGTGAACCTAAGTCCAATTTTGAATGGTTATTGCTAAATTTGCAATGTCAATATCGAACAAGTTAGTAAAGTGTACAACGTATCACATATGGGCGCGTTTCGTGCAATGGAGTATTAGAAAGAAATTATATACCTGTACGTGAGGGAAATAGCGTTTCAAAGTTCTTATATTCTTAAAAAATAATCCATTTTCTTCCTATTTAATAATATTGCATGCACGCGTAAGGAAATTAAACATTTGTTTGTGAGATTGTTTATGATAGCAACAATGAAGAAGTGACCATGCAAGAAATTTTCTAAGTTCAACTCCAATTAAGACATTCTCATTTGATTTTCTCAATAATGGCTACTCCTACGATAAAAATGTATAGGGATAAAAATACTCTTATTTACGAGTTCTACAACTTTTATTTGAAAAATATTTTGATATAAGCAATACTTTACGAGATATGACGAAAATTTAATTTTTGTCACCAGTAAAGTGGTATCCCTGATTGGCGTACGTGATTCATTTTTGCGATTTTCTTCTTATATTTGATTGTAAGTCCTTAATATCAAATTTAATGAAAATCCGTTCTGTAGAAGCCGAGAACGAACATGCGGACGGACGGACAGACCGACAATAATAGGCGCTCACGCTGGAAGCAAAACGCGCCTAAAAACGCTCCCCTAACCGGCTATTTCTCCGAATCGGCTTTCCACAATCCCAAAGATAACCGGATAACACAGATTTTACTGTATTTGCAGTGAGTAGACTTCAATGCCGTACTTACATATGTAAAGAAATGCTTATCAACTTCGTGGCATGTAAAATGTTCGATTGCTATTACATACGATTTTTTAAATTGCCAATTAATATTGTTATTATGGTCATTAATTTACATAAAAATTTCACATTTTTAATATCAATTTCAAAACAGAGGGAGCGTGGAAATTCGTATGGAAGGGGTAGATGGAGGAAGGGAACCTCTATCAAGAAGTGCGCGGTAAACGGGCGGAAACTATTCATTACTTATCGCTCCGCTCGCCAACATTCGTTATATATGGAGCATTTTTTGCACGTGACCAAACATTCGTTCATTACAGCCGAGAATTCGTAAAATGTGTGTTCGTTACATCCAAGAAATTTAGCCAATGCCCTACTTATGGAGAAGTCCAAGGGACCGAGACATTTCTTCGTTATAGCTGAGATTTCGTTTTAGGCGTGATCGTTATAAACGAGTTTTACTGTATTACTATTTTACAAATTAGTTTATTATACATTTCTTTCCTTATATTGTACTAATAGCTCTTATATTTGTGTTTACTTCTTATTATATCAGCCTTTGCTTTCTCAGAAATATTTATCAGCGATTACACTCGAGAATAATTTAAAAACATTTTTAATAGTCTTTATTTAAAAAAATAAGTAAAAAACATTGTTAACTTTTTCTATGGATAACAAAATTTTGATGTGTAATAAAATGACCTCTGGAGGCGTAGTAACGTTATCAGCAATTAGAAAATTGTATCATAGCGACGTATTTAAAATAAATTTAGAATAAAAATCAAGATATCTCTTAAACTATCGGTTTTATTAAAAAAATTAAGAGTTCTTAATTTTTTAAATACCCATCTCGCCGTAGTCTCCAAGACTTTTTTAATTATCGGTTTTATGACAATTTGTTTCAAACAAAACTTGTAGAAAATTACATTATCTACAATTTTTTTAATAATAACTATTTACAGAAATGGAGTTTGAAAGAAGATATAAAAAACCGGAAGAACGATTAGAATAAACATCCACTTCCGGCGTATTATTTTCAGCCAAAACACCTTTGCAAATCTTCATTTGCTAATAAAAATCTTAAATATAAAGTTTTGCGCTGATCTGATTATTAGTTTTTGAGTTAGAGCACCCCCAACATTTCTATCACATACACACACAGACATCATTCCGAAAATAGTCTAAACGTGTTTTAGGGACCTCAAAACGTGCATTTCCGTTGAAATCACGAAATCGATTTTTTCATTAATACAATAATGTCTCTATACTACGTATATGGAGAAAGTGAAAAGAGATGGCATAGACTGATGTTTGAATTACTAACTAGGACGATAGTAAATTCTTATATATACTACAAGATAGCTACTAACAAGTCAGTTTAGGTTCAAAAATATTCTATTCGGATGTAATCAGATACCTCATTGGCGATTACAGTACCAGAAAAGCGCGAGGACGCAGGGCAAATATTTCTACTATGCATAATTTTAGAGTGCCTTTATTCCGATCTAGTGGAAAGAAATAAGAACGATATATTAATTCAAAAGGATTGTATAGTGTGTAGGGGTAAAGGAATAAGGAAGAGGAGAAGTTTAGTTTGTTTCATTTGCAAAAAAAGGGCTGTGCAGTGACCCTTGCTTCAGAGAATACCACATGAATCTCCGGAAACAAACAAACCGGAAGCCTAGGTAAGGTTTTAAATATTACTGTGATCCCTCATCGTAATCAAGGCAAAATTTAGAGCAAATCAGAGTTAAATTTTTTACAATCGTACTTTTCTCAAAAAGATAAAAAATTGGCAATTTTTCTCCATTTAATTCAGTCCCTAATCGGTTAAAACAGACATATAACAGTGTTATGAGTTTCTTTAAAGCAACTAATTTCTCTTAAAACCATTTTTCGAAAATATAAAAAAGAATTAATATCAACTTATTAAAAGCGAATAATTACTTAGTAATTGTGTATTTTAATTTTTCATGAATGTACCGAATGCATTGCAAGGATTTTGTTTCCCTTGAATGAATAATATAAATATGAAATTTACCATTCCTCATTTGATAAATTTATTTTCACAAATTTTACAAACATTACCGCGTAATGACTCCAACTGACGTTCAAAACTAAGCATTCCGAAGCTTCTGTACAAATATCAAGCTTTTTCACTACATTAAAGACCGATAGTATTAACCAGTATGAATGCAAATCATTTTCGTTAACATTTCTCCTTTAAAACAATTACAAAGGATTTTCGACGAACTCGTAATTTTCAACAAAATTTGCCTATCGAATTCACCTAGAACCGCTGCAGCTGGTGGATTATTGCTGATGGCTGCTGCCAACTCGTTTTCCTAACCATTTTTATGGCTACTTAGTATTTCTCATTTATAAGTTGGATTCCGGACATTCGGTGGGCTCCATAATTCTCTATTTATAATTGATGCCAAGGGTCATTTTAATTGCGCATCGTAATTTTATACATAAAAAAGTTAACAATTTTCTTTAGTTATTGTTTTGTTAAATCAAGACTATTGAAACTGTTTTAAAATTATTCTGGTGTGTAATCGCTGATAAATATTTCTGAGAACGTTGATGTCGAGGGCAATCCCATCCATTGCTCTGTAAGGAGAAAGTCACGCGTCGGCCGAATCAGATTTTTCATGACAATCCCCTGGACAATTTTCCGACTTTCACACATTTCTTACATTCCTCTCCAAGCAGCCACTCAGCATTACACGCTTCGTGGAAGAGAATCGACCCAAAAGTTTGTGATTACCGATTGTTTTAAAAGTAATGACGCTTATACTCAAGAGGACAGCTTGGAGGGAGGGCGGAGAGTTAAGGTAGGGGCAGGAAGGGAAAACAGTTTGCCATGTAGACACCAGAGGTCGAAGGGGAAACGCCCACTCCCCCCTCCCTCCTCCCCCCTCACCTCCCTTTGCGTTCTGTTAGAGAGTTCACATCCAAAGTTTTATTCCCTTCCATCCCCTTGGTCCCTCCTCCTAAACCCGCCTTCTCATCTCTCCCCCACTCCCACCTCTCCTCCTCCCTCGCCTCCCTTCCTTCCTTTTACTCTTCCGCTTCCCTCTTCATCCCTCTTTCGGTCAACAGTGTAAATATTTGCTCTGCTGGAGAGCGGAAGGGTTTTAACCAGCGCCCGCCGCCCCCTGTGGCAGCTCAGAGAATCACATCCTGGAGTGGGAGACAGACCCATCTTTATCCTCTTTGCACTCCTCCTCCTCCCACTTAATCCACAGCTCTCGAGTTCTTCCCACGAAGTCAATCCGGCGGAGTAGCTCAGCGAGCAGTTGGTTACATTTTTTTTTTTTTGGGAGGTAACAATGAAAACTTGGAATCGGTAGGCGGATGCCTTAGACGGCTGTCCCAGAGATTAAATAAGTGATCGTTTCTCGCCTAATATGATTTTTAACGCTTCTGGAGAGCACGGAAGAAAAACATATTCGCCCCTTTAAAAATTTTCTAGCGATAACGTTGCAATAGTCTTTATTAGTAGCTAGAAGGAAGTTTCGTGGTCAGTCGCTTCCTCATCGAGTTTGAGTTCCTATTAAGCATGGCATAGCGCCAAAAAACGAAGAACGCATTTTAAATTTGGGCGAATTTCTCTCCTGATCCTACGGAATATTTTCACTTATAGTGGGGCCCGGAAAAAATTTAGCCCGGGGGCCCGCGCATGCCTAGCTACGCCACTTCATAATGCTCTTGGTATTCCATGATTCTATTCATTTAATTAATAATTTAAAGCGTATGATAATTGGTAAATTATATAAAATGAGTAATTTTCCTGGGTTGTATTTTTTTAGGTAACTAACCATACTTTAATTAGGTAGATGTTTGTCAAAATGGTCAAATGCAAATTAATGTTATCCTTCGGCAATAAAAATTACGGGAATTACTTCTTAAATACTTGCATTCGCTCAAAAGCGTCAAATTACATCACAAGAATGAGAAAAATCCATAAAGACACTAACAATGGTGATTAATATTATATTAGACGAGTCGGAATATATAGATATCGAAAAAGAAGATGTTTGTATGTACGTATGTATGTACGTATGTATGTATATATGTATGTATATATGTTACTAAACGCACATTTTGCAACTTAATGAAAATTAATTTTCTATAAATAAATACTTCACTGAAAATGTCATTCTATATACGCAAAGTTAATTATGGAAAGATTCTAGATAAATATATACATTTAAAGCGAAAAAAATGTTTAAAAATTATCTTGAGATTTGAACCCCTGAACTTCGCGTTCGACGTCCGATACGCTAACCATTACGTCAACGTAACCGGAAGTTTAAACTGCGCCGTTAGGTCTTCCGGTCCTGTTGGTGTAATGGTTAGCGCATTGGACGTGGGATGCTAAGTTCCGGGGTTCGAAACCGTCCCTGAGTTAATAAATTTTTTCTTCATTGTAACGATGTGTATTTGTATATAACGTCATCATAACTTACGCTAAATCATCAAAGATGCTTTAATTTAACTTTTTCCTTTTCAATAATTCAAAATATAAAGAAATCATTTTATTTCCATATATAATGGATTTTCTTTGTGACTTAACACATTTTACATATAAATTTATTTTATTACTATAATTTCTCCGTTTCCTATCTATATTTGAAATGACTAAAAGCACAAATTATTAAAGTTAATGAAATATTATTATTTAATAGAAATATTTAAAATAATGCCAATCTAAGTACTTAAAGGTAACTGAATAAGAGTCGGAATATATAGATATCGAAAAAGAAGCTGATTGTATGTACGTATGTATGTCTATATGTTACTAAACGCATATTATGCATTTTAATGAAAATTAATTTTCTAAAGATAGATACTTCACTGAAAATGTCTCTTTATATACGCAAAGTTATTAAGAAAAGATTCTAGATAAATATATACAGTAAAAGCTCATTTTAACGGCACCCTTTATAGCGCAAACTCGCTCTAACGGCATCTTCGGTGAACTTACATTTTCCTATTGTCTAATAGATGTCGCCACAGTCATGACCGACCATCCGTAAGCTTAACCTCCGGAAAATCTGCAAAATTTCGAAAAAGAATGCGTATTTCTGAAAACTTCGACCGTGTAACATGTAGACATCGCAAGAATAAAACAGTATAGAGTTTTAGCCGACGAATAATGTCAAAAAGAAGAAAATCGGTCCATATTTACGTATTTTGGTGAATGAAGGAATAAATCCTTGCACTCTGAAAAATCGAAAATCACGTGTAAACGTATGGGAAAAAATAATTGTCTTCTGGATTCGAACCCGGGACACTTTAGCAAACGAAAATATTTTTCCAGAGACCTCATAGCCAGTAGAAACAAAATGCCGTTTACCACATATATTTACAACCAACGGTTCTCGAGAAATACGCCGATATATATATTTACACAAATGTCGACGGACGTCAACGTAAAATGAATATATAGTTAGATATACGATAATGCAAATTCAAACAAATTAAGACTACATAAATACCTCACAACTAAACTTTTCTGACTTTTTAAAACTAAAAATTGAGTCAGCATTTCTTCGTAATTCATATGTTCTGACTCCTCGTTTTCTATGTTCAAAAGTATAAGAGGAGATAAACTATCCTGGGATAATGTATTCCGTGAATTGGTTTTTTACTTTATTGATAAGGAAAATGACCCGTGGAGTTGCTAATAGGTAAGGAGTTAAAATCATTTTTAGCACAATTTTTATGGTTGGAAATTTCGAACGCAATCTATTCGATAGTAAATTATACATTTCACTCGGACAATAAGTACTTTTCCTTCGCAAATTTAAAAATAATATGGTTTATTTCTTAATGTATTCGCTATTTATATCAATCGTATATAAAAAAGATAAATTTACCACACGTTTTTACTTTCTCCATACGAAGTAATGGGAAAGTATTGTGATCATGAAAAAAATCGATTTCGAGATTTCAACGGATATACATGTTTTGAGGTCCCTAGAACATGTTTAGGCTATTTTCGGAATGATGTCTGTGTGTCTGCGTGGATGTATGCCATTGTGGGCGCTCTAACTCAAAAATTACTTGCCATATTAACACCAAATTACATATATAACACTTTAGCATGAGCACAAAGAACTGATTAGTTTTTGGACGATAACGTTTAACCGGAAGTCGAGGTTTATTCGAAACCCGATTCGGTTTTTGCGATATTTCTCCGTTAAAACATCATTATTATATATACAATTCTATACAAATGTTATAGAAAATGTAATTTCCTACAACTTCCATTTGAAATTATTTTGTATAGAATATTGTTTAGGAATTATTTATAAATAACCGGTTTCTCGGTTTACGTCAAATATCTACTTAAAAACATCGTTATTGGTAATCTTCGTGAGGACCAAAGTTGTACAGAATAATATTTATTCCAAGTTTTGTTTGAAACAAATTTTCGTAGAACCATCCATTTTGGAGATATTTCGATTTTTATTAATTCCAGTATACAGCGCCAGCACCATGTAGCGGTGAATTCTGTAAACATATTCAAAATATACGTAATTTACGGCAATAAGGACGACTGTATTCTTTTACGATACGAAATAATAATTTTGCTTCATAATGCTATTCATAATAATTTAAATATCTATACCCCAAATATGGAGAAAGTCATGTGTTGGCCACATCAGATTTTTAAAATCATGAACGAACGTTTTCGATATAGAGTTTGGAGAGCCCGATGCCTTTGTGTTGACCTCACGAAACGTAAAAGGGGAAAGCGCGAGGATTGGAAAGGACAAAGTGGATGGAGGAGAAGCGGCCTGAAGGGAGAGAGGAGAGTGGAGGAATGTGGCAGTTGAGTGGTTCGCTCGGCCGTAAGGAATAGCGCGAGGGCCATCTTGAAAAGTTGAGATGATGATATGGCTGAGGATTTCACATTATAGGAGAAGAGGCAGAAGGAGATTTGAACTTGCAAAGCGCATGTAGACGACGGAAATTAAGGCACTTATAACCACAAAAACCGATAAAATTCTTTTCTCTTTTCTAACTAAGGTAACCAGTTGATTTATTGAACAAACAAATATTTGATTACTTACGATTACGGATAAATGTGATAATTTTTAAATCATTACTTTTCATATAAACATTTATTTCAAGGGTGTATTTAGATATAAATATTATTGTAATAAAAGCAAGTAGGGAAAAACTAATATGCTGATGAAAAGTTAAGCAAAAAAAGGGAAACTGGTTTGGTAATAACAGGTAGAAAATACGAAGTGGAAATAAATACAGAAAAATTCAAGGTCATGCGAATATCGGGAAAAGAATAAAACTTGAACTTGGTGAATAGCCTTCAGAGCAAGTTTCAGATTATCAATATCTTGGAAGCATCATAACAAAAAATGCAGAATGCACCGATGTAGTAAGGATTGGAATATCGAGAACGAAAGCCGCTGTTAGAAGAAGGTAACTCCAACTGAGAGTAAAAATAAAGGAAGATATATGAAAGAAATTGTCAAAATCTAACTATGGAGTTTCGCTTTGTACGGAGAAAAAGACGGACACTGAAAAAATATAGAAAATAATTGAAAAGCTACGAAATATTGGCATAGAGAAGAATGTTGAAGGTAAAATGAACAGATAGAATGAAAAACAAGGAAACACTAATTCGTAGAGGAGAAAAGTTAACAATTATACAGACAGTAATAAAGAGTAAGGCGAACTGGATAGCAATTTGAATGAAAAAAAGAGAGGAAGGAAATATTTCAGGTGATAGACGACTTGGTGACTAAACTATTTAAGATCACAAGAAGAAGATGAACGAAACATAGGCTTTTTTTTTGGTGAGAGTGACTCAACTGCGTCAATGCTATCATAAAACTTGTTAACCTCCAATCAAAGACAATCCTTCCACCGTAATGCACAGTACCCGCCTACTTTCCCATTTATCAAAGACGTTAAAACTATTGTCAGATATTTTAATGAATATAACTGTTATTGCACTGTTTTAGCTGGGTGACAGACACTTTACCTTTTAACTGCGTCGATCGCTTATACGCGTAAAACTGTGTTCATTGCTTGCTTGTGAACCAACCGCTTTTCAGCTTAATAGTGTATTTATTCTCAGCTTGCCTCCTCTCTCGTCGCCTTCCTATTCTCTCTCTTTTCTCACACTACCAATGGCGATGAAGCACATCCCAATTTTTAATTTCTCATATACGGAAGTATATTGAGAAAGTATTGCAATCGCGAAAAAATTCGATCTCGAGATTTTGATGGAAATATACGTTTTAGGTGTCGCCGAGTCCGAAAAAGTGGTTTTCGCAATTCCGTCTGTCTGTTACTGGCTCTGGAGCCTAAATGGTAGTGCGAAAACGAATGAAATCTCGTACTTACAATTAGGCATTTTATCATAAAGAATAGAAGCTATGAAGATATTGTTGAAATTGCACAATAATTAAAGGTAGTTTATTCTAGGAAATTTTAACAACAATTTGATTTTCTCAAAAACGGCTATAACGATTTTGATCAAATTTCGTACAGTTACTTGAGTTTACATCTTCAATAATACCAAATAGTTCACGTTCCTCAAAAATGAATATAAGGCTAGTTTATTCTAGGCAAATTGTTGTTAAACAATTTGATTTTCTCAAAAACGGCTCACTCGATTTTCATCAAATTTCGTATAGTTACTTAAGCTGATGCTTATAATGATTCTACATGGTTCATATTTTTAAAAGGATAACTAAACGACGCATTAGTATATGAGAAAATTTGTACGTGTATTGTACCGATTTTTTTGTTGAGTTCTTGTACTATACTTATTGATGCAAGTATTAATTCTAAATAATTATGAATTCCGAATAATTATAAACATTTTTTCTTCATTTATCTCGGGAGAATGTGGCGCGTTACTCGCTTATATAGGCCGCACGCCACTGCACTGTTTAGCTGAAAACTTGCGCTGTGTTAGATGGATAAAGGTCTTGCAAAAATATTTAGACAATGCATGAATTGCATGATGGTCAAAATGAAAATAGCTGAAGGTAGAATTAAGCCTAGAGTCAAATAAAAATTATATTTGGTTTCTTCTTGCTCATTCTTCAGGATTCACTCGGATATCATCTTTCTGTAGCCTCATTTATTTTATTTTATTTATTTATTAACAGCAATCAACTTACAGCACAAGGCCAATTACAGAAGATTGAATAACGTTATAAATAATAAATACAATAAAAACAAAGAAAATAACATAGGACTACTAAAAAAAACAGTACCAGTGATGCAATAACAACAACAACAAGAATAAGTTTATCGGAGGGAGGGGGAGGAGAATAGATCGGGAAATAAGAAAGGAAAGAGTGTCTAAGTTAAATTATCGGATTTATAGGCTATACCTATTAAGAAGAGTTCTTAGTGGTATATGAAAGGGATCTATACTATTGTGAGAACAGAGAAAATTTAGCAAAAATGAACGCTTAATGAGCGAAAGACGCGGAGTACTTACAGAAAGGATGACAGAGAGGCGAGTTTTTCTAGAAGGGACTCGAAAATTGAGCAGAGAAAGCATTAGAGGAGAGTCAATTTTGTTATTTAGAAGGTTATGCAGAAAGGAAACATCGGAGAATTTTCGGAGTGTTTGAAAGGAATGTAAGTTGAGGAACTCTAAAATCTGCGTTTTGACGGAATTTTATAGCGAGGGAACACGAAATCTAACGATTTTGATGAAGAAGTAAAGGAAGCGGTCAAGGAGGGCAAGATTGGATGCAGCAGACATAGACCATACGGGAGAGCAATACATAATAAGCGGAAGAACGCAGCTGCAAAAATAGGTGCGAAGGGCAAGGGGGTCTTTGATATCCGTGAATCTATACAGCATCCCTAACCGTGACATGGCCTTCTTTCTGACAGAATCGATGTGATGTACAAAGTTTAATTTCGAATCTATAAAAACACCAAGGTCCTTTTGATGGCTTACACGTGGGATAGGATTCCCAACTATATTGTAATCAGGAATAATTGGCAATTTCTTGAGAGAACATTCATCGTGGACAGTACAATGAACCACACCATAACTTATATCCATAATGGCAAATATCTAGCTGATGCGTTGATTACTTTTTATCAATTTATGGATTGTTTGACGTTTGATCGTAATATAGACTATCAACCGGGGGTTTCATAATCGATTCATTCACTCCTCTCCGAAAACCATTGACGCCTCTCAAACACTTCCGCAAAACAAACAATTTCAGTTGAATGCTTTGTTGATCATTTCAAACGTATCTCTACCTGTTCACAAAGAGAAGTATATCGTTATTCTAATAGTAAATCCGTAGGAATGCCATACAACCCTTCTCTCTATGAGCGATGTACATAAAGTGACAAGGACATGTTAGACGCGTAACTTTGTCAGAACATATCCAGCCGTACGGGGACAGACAGCCGGAAAACCCAGTATAATAGCCGGTTAATTTTATCATAAGATAAACGCAGCTGAATTACATTATCATTTTCAAAATGTAAAGCTTTATTTTTAGAGGAATTTCAATGAATAATTGAAAATTAGCTCTGTGAAGAATTAATGCAGACCGATATGCAATGGGGAGGTCAGCTACATTTTTTGGAAAATAAAGTGACGGGAAAACTGAAACGGTGACAACAAATCGCAAGAAAGCGGAAAAATACAAAATAAATAAAAGGGTGGACACAACAATTCAATACAGAGAAAATGTCGTAATCCAAAACTTTTAATAAGGATTTATGATCTCATGGTTCGGTTTCTGTGTAGCGCGGAAGGCATTTCTTTTTTTAAAAACTTAATCTTAGCGTTTTTCTAATGAAATAAACGCCAATATAATGGTTACCAGAAAAACATTTATGCTTCACTTCCCCTTGTCATATTTTGGAGAGAATCAACTCTGTCGGATTATTTTCGAAAAAATAACGTATTTCTTGAGCAAAAATATTTTTATAACCTTCAAAGTTATTCTGAATGAAGCATTAACTAGTTAGGTGTTCGCTTACATAATGTCATATATTTGCTACAAATGAAATAAAATCGTAAGACTCGAAGAGATTTTTTTTAACGGATTACCCTTATTTATCGTTTCCAATATATTTTAGATTTATCGATCCATTTTATGCGCCTTTATAATTTTTAATACGTATATCATTCCTCCTTTTTCCAAAGTTCTTACGACCTTATTTCATTAATCTTTCGACTAAAATATAAAACAGTTTTTTACTACGTTATCTGTCAAGTTCTTCGGGACGGAAAAGCTATTTCAAACGATCAAAACTAAACCTCAGACTCAAACAGCAGAGGAGAAATTCAATTGAATAAAAGTTTTCGCTTCTGAGAAAGGCAGAGGAGGAGAGAGAGAGAGAGAGAGAGAGAGAGAGAGAGACCCTATGATTGCCAATGTTTCAACTAACCATTCAGTTATCCAAATTTGAAGTCAGCTGAAAATGAAACCGTCTCGCGAAAGCAAATTTTCGTGCAGATGATAAATAGTATCGATATTACCTCAACTATGCCGGCTTTTAAGTAGAAGGACTTTTATTGGGCATTGATATTTTTTTTTAAAAGAGAAAGATTTCTTCTTCGGCCACGAAAAGAGAGCGGCGCAGAGGGGCGTGTGCGGCAGAAGAAAGGGAAAGAAAGGAGAAATAATAATTTGGAAAAAAGTCGCCGGAATAAAAGAAGATAGGGTGGGGGAATAAGAGGCTGTGTCAAGCGATGCGTTAAATGAGGTCAAAATAAATGGAAAGTTTTCGGGAGAGATATGTGGGTGGAGGGAGAGAGAGAGAGAGGGAGGAAGGGCGGGAAAGAGTTGGCGAGAATCAACGTCTTTTGCCGGAATAAGAGGATGGGACGGCTTAGGTAAGAATTTCGGTGGGCAGAAGAGGTTTTTGGAGGTTTCGTGGATGAATGAATGGGTTTCGGTAAGAAATTTCGGAATGGTGGGGAGCGAGTGGAAAGGGGACACAGGAGGGGGTTCTTGGGGGTTCGAGGAAGTGGGTATCGTGTGGAATTTTGTAGCGGTGGGAGGCTTGATAGGGTTTTAGGTTAGATTTATGTGAAAGAAGCCTCCTTCTGAGAGGCAGAGGGTTTTGGAAGTGGAGAGCAGCGAGAGGAGGGAATGGTTTAGGCAGGGATTTAAGCGGGGCCAAACGGATTAGCGAGAATGCTTTATTTTTTTCGTGTGAATTAACCGCATAACCAGTTAGTGATCTGGGGTTGCGCATTATCCAAATTAGAATTTCGTTTTTCGAAAATCCCTCTTTTTTGAAATATTTGCGATATTTGTTCGTGCCAAAAGGAAGACACTGCAATTTATTTATTTAAACTTTGGAATACTGTGATTGGCTATATGATTAATAACTGGCGTACGCCGTGAAAGTAATCAAATTTTTATCTGTTCTTTATCTTTATGTAATGATTATATGGCGAAGCAGTCACCTAGGCATATAATTTAAGAAATCGTGCATATTAAATTTTCCAATCATCAATTAAAGCTTTTCTCTTGAAGTTATAATTTCTTTTTAAACCCATTAACTTTGATGTAATGGACACTTTATGAGTTATAATTTAAAAGTAATCTGTATTTTCTCTATATACGGTGCAAAACTCGGAATAACGATAACATTAATTTTAGCACCACAAAAATGAAAGTTTGAGTATTTGCAAGCTTTTGTGTAAATTTAAATTTGCACTTTTCATTCTTACATAACATTTTTCGAAAGGAAAAGTATATAATGTGATGAAAATTGTTTATTTCTTTATTACGACTTACTGACTCCCTCTTACCTACGGACAATGGGTATCAAAGAGGTAGTGCAATGAATAGATGGTCAGTTTCAAAAGTTTAGTAAGAAAGGTGACTTCCAATAATATTGATTCACTTAACATGGATAGGTGGAAATTTCGAATACTATATATATGTGTGTGTGTGTGTGCGCGTGTGCGTGTATGTATGTGTGTGTGTATATATATGTATACTTAAATATATATATATATATATATACACATATATATATTGAAGTGTTATTATTCTCCATTTTTACAAAATGGTCGTCTTAATTAATTCCATACAGAAAATATAAGCAAACTTTTACCTCTTTGTTGAAGTTTTTCTTCATGAATTCATAAAACGTCTTTAAATTAATGATGCCCTCTTTTCGCCGGAAACGTAATTATTAAAAACATTTTCTTTTACGACGCAAGAAACTAAGGGGATGGAAGTTAATAAGATGACAATGAAATACGATAAAACAGATTTTCGAGGATGTTTTTCGAAAGTTGTTAAGATTGTTAAACTTTGATTAGTCAAGTTGCTTTGAAAATCTCATTACCTCGAAGCACTTTTAACTGTGCGCGTTTCTTACGACCTCTAGTTTTTGATTTTTTCATTGAATCAGCGAGAAAATTTCATTTCTTACATCTTACGGCTCCATCCTGGGCCCCAGTGCCAACTTTGGTACTATCCTATACTTCGGACTATAGACAGATATTTCAATTCGACCTATTCATAAGGTATCGTTAAGTTTAAAACACCTCCGTTAACAGACTTCGGTCGATGACCAAAAAATTGATAAGAAGCTCAATTGGTTTTCGCAAACAAATGGGCATGGCCGTGCTTGGTTATTACATATATTACAACCTATATGGTTAGGGAAACTTGTTTGTTTAATAAATTATTATTAAAATAAATACAAATATTGAAAAGAATATCTGGTCATTAAGTTTGAAAAGAGGTAGAATTTGGGAATATAATGCATTTCGCTCAGCCATCGAAAAAATAAAATTCTTACAATTCTTACAAATATATTAATAAAGCAGATTTCATAAAAGATATTTCAATAAAAACATAATATTAAAATAAAATTGGACGGAAGAGATTGGAATAGTAAAAAAAACGATGAACGTGGGCTTATCCTCCGAACACGAGGAAAATTCGCTACAAGGAGAAGAAACGATGACCTAAAAAAATATAGAAATATATTATGAATTGATATCGCAGTGGATCGCAATTTTCCTCCATCGCGAGTCCGTATATGATCCTCTTGTATAACGGGGCACCTCAAAGATAACTCTGCAGTCGTGGATTGGATGTGGGAGGAGGGAAAAAAGGGCACATAACTGAATGGGAATAGGAGGGGGAGGAGGAATCCTTTGAAGCCCCCCTTCCCCCTACTCCCTCCCCCCACCTCCCCCAATCACCTCAATCTTACTCTCCTATAGACCGCCTCCTGATCTCTTCTTCACCCTCAAATTCTCCATTTGGATCGAGGAACCTTCCGGGAATCCGCATATACCAAAAGAAAGCAGTCCAAGGAAACCAAATCTCAGGCCAAGAAAGAGAATCGGGAGGCCACTTCAAGGAAAATGACCTCAATATTGCTGAGTTATGCCCCCGTAATTATACGGAAAAGGCCAACGCAGAGGGTACACTTCAACGGTTTTATTTTTCACGAGGGGTATTTATGTTTTGGGCCGATGCTCTCGAGTCTCCCGAAGGAATTATTCTTTAAAAAATAAATTTGAATATCTGTCATAAAATGAGATGTTTTGTCCGCTTTAGGTCTTGGAAAAACGTTTTCCATTTCTATTCGTGGATTTTCGAGGTATAAAATTAATTCTGGCTTATACGGACTTGATTAGCTTTTCGATGAAATCGCGGGCATCCCTAAATTTTATTTTGAACACATTATCTAAAGTAATAATATTATTTATCTAATTCACAAACTCATGATAGCAAAACATAAATCTTGAATAGTTTATGAAGTGATACAAAATTCACGTTGAAAAATAATGATTAATTTAGGTTCAGCGAAAGATTAGAAATTTTTATTCGTTTTCATTTTTATGGCACTACCGAAATGCTTTATTAAAAAAAGAGAAAATAAACCATTTTTAAATTTTCCGATCCTTGATTGACGGTATTATCTTTTATTCCATATTGACTTCATTGAATATATGATAAATATAATTGAGTATGTGACCAATATTAATTCTTACATATAACATTAATTATACCTGAAAGATAGTTAAAAACTCGTTTATTTAAAAGATAAAATAACAAACACTTAAAGCACGAAATTAGACGAGTTTGAAATTATAAAGTTAACAGAAAAATTATATGATAATAAATATAGGAATAGTATAATATGAAATTAAGTAAAAAATAATTAAAAAGAAACAATGAGGGATCGAATGACTTCAAGGTGGAAAGGAAAACAAATAACGTAACTTCACGGGGGCATTTATTGCGAAAGCAATAAAAATAAAAAGTCGGCGAAGATATTAGGAATATCATCACCTATTCTTTGGCATAATGCCTTCTAATTCTTACGTACTTTCTAAATTACATATAATTTAGAAAGTACGTAAGAATTAGAAGGCATTATGCCAAAGAATAGGTGATGATATTCCTAGAGAAGTGATATCATCGCAACAAGATTTTGTGACAGCGTGAGAGAATAATCGAAAGAAAACAGCCTTAAAAAAACCCAATGGTTTGAAACTCTCCAAAGCATTGTTCCCGACTGCATTCTTTTATATAGCATTAGCAGAAATACCCGGCGTTGCCCGGGGAAATTTGATTCAAATCCGATCGGAATTCTAGATGATACATGGTATTTAAGGATTCAATCGGCCGCCGTTTTGAATAAAACGGGCAGAGAGAAACAGAAAACCACGTATAAATTATTCCAGAGAGCCCTCCACAAGCGTACCAAATTTGATTCAAGGCAATAGTAGGACTCGGGAAAATACGCGTAGTTTAATGTTTAAATCGGCCTCCATTTTGAATCAAGCTGACAGACGGAACTAAAACCCCATGTTGACCTTCCCTTAGTTCCCCTACAATCGTGCCAAATTTGGTCGGAATCGGTTGAGAATGTGGGCGTGCATCAAGGAACAGACAGACAGATGGAAAGACAGACATCAAAATATAGTGGCGGAGATTTCATGACAGGAGACATGAAAAGAGATGGGGATCAGAAAGGAAATGGGTTTGGGGCTTAAGGTTCAGTTCTGGTCCGAGGAAAAAGTGAGATACGACAGACTTCGCCAAAGACAAAAGCGATGCAGAATTTTCTTCGTCGAAGAATACGTCTGTATAGGGAATGAAGACAACATTTAATAGGAATTCTTATCCCTTTTTGATTTTGTTAATTTTACGACTTGGTTTATTTTTCAATATATGATGAATTTATACTTTCGATTTGATAGTAATTGATTTACATGAATTACTTCGGTTTTTCTCTTAAGTTAAAAATCGAAGGCGTTTCTCATATATACTAGTTACTATCTCTGTAATTATTTGCTCTGCGTTGTAACATAACTTGTTCTTGTCTAGAGCTACACTCCAACGTCTACAAATTGTACAAAATTATAGAATCTATAATGATTTATTTACATTTTTCTCGTTGCATTCTAAAATTGTGATCACGTCATTGTTTCCTCGATGAAATAAATACACAAAGAATATTACTGCTTCGAATAAATAGCTCGAAATCTGAACAAAATTTTTGCAATTTACAACAGGCTCATTTTAACGAAATTAATTATGACCACTTATACCTTGATAGAATAAGATATTTTTCACATCAATAACAATATTATTGTCGGTTAATTTTTTGCGGTATTTTTTTCGAGACCGCTGAGGAGTCAATATATTGATTTTTTTAAAACAACGATCAATTTTTTTCTTCCACGGTTCGCTGCTCATAACTTATCCTCCCCTTTCCCTATTGCCGCCACACACACCAGCGACGCCTGTTCAATCGAGCGACTCTCCGAAACGATTCCTCCCGCTTCGAAATTCTTCCCTCGTCAACGGCCTCACGATTCCCGCTAATCCAATTGTGAGCGACGATTGAAGCGTTGCCAAGGACGACATTGCGTAGCAACTCCCTCGTGGCTGCCTCTCCCTTTCCGTGCTCCCGTCGCTCCGCTCGCAAAAGATAAAGAGTTTCCAACATGGCTCGCTATTAAGCAGGTACATGGACTAATAAGCGATTATGCCGATCAGGAACAAGTGAATGGATTAGCCACGGGTTGCGGGGTAAACGAAGATTATAATATTGATTTAATCAGTGATAAATTGAGGCAGAGCCGCTGGGGGTGCTAAAGAAACACGAAAGACACACGAAAACAACACAATAACGGAAGCTTTTCGGGCCGGAGCCCTTCGACAGAGAGAGACGTACTGTGACACACTTTATATATATATATACACACACACACGACATGTGTGTGTGTGTGTACATATATATCCATCCGGCAGAATAATCTCTATGTTCGAAATTTCTCTCCAATCCTTTATTCCCTCTCTCTCTATCTCTCTGGTGGTATCGCTTTGTGAGCGACTGCAAAAAATCTGCATTCCGCTCGGTATTCAAACGCGGTTTTGCTGCCGCTTGCAAGCAGCGGAAGCATCAGTTCGTGAGGATTGCCGGTACCCGGCACGACGAACAAAGGAAGGTTAGGTACGCTTGCTCCCGCGAGAGGGAAATGGGGATGGAGAGGGCGCTTCAAGAGGGCCTCGTTTACAATAGGGTGAGTGGTGGAGAGAGGGGAAAGGAAGATAGAGGTAGGAGGGCGAGCCAATGAGGTAAGGGATGCGGTAAAAATGAGACACTGAAGGAGGTAGATTACCCTTTGGAAAGAGGAGTGTTACTATTGATGTACAGACAGGAGTGAATTAGGCTGGAGGAAAACGGGAGGAAACATGGCGCGGGGAAGAATGGGCTGATTATTAGAGGGGAATAAAGGGGACTAAGGATAATAAGAGCTAAACGAATTAACATTTTTAAAACAGAAACATTAAACAAATACATAATTCGATCCAAAAAAGGGTTAAAAATTACAAATTAGATTTCAACACCGTAGAACAGTAAACTGGAATCCCCCGAGGTTTTCCTGTGGGTCCGCGATTTTTTTTAATTTAAAATTTTGTTTAAAAAATGTAATTTCTATCTAATCCTAGCTGTGAGGGCCTTTGAAAATATGGAAAATATAATGGGAGTTTGGGAATGGGGGTCCGCGAACCAGAAAATTTTGAGAACCGCTGTCGATTGCAGCACGTCTTCCAATTACAATTAAAACTTTTGCATATGCGCGACTCATCAACGTCAAGAGTTTAGAGAGCGATTCGACATACAAAGGTTTCCCGCTTAACGTCGTCTCAATTAACGTCGCCCCACTTAACGTCGTTTCATTTTAACGCCCAAAATTTATTGAAGAACGTTTTTGCATAACGTCTAAATGGTTTACTTTAACGTTCGTCCTTTTGCGTCTGCGCGACGTTTGTCAACCGACTGGTCGCTAAACTGGTATGCCGTGACGTCACGTTACGTCAGTGTTTCCCAACCTTTTTACAGTCGCGGCACCTTTAAGTGACTTTTTAAGAATTTGGCGGCACGCCTCCCTATCCACCGTCAGTAACAATCGCGGTGAAGTTGGACCCCTAACCCTTATCTCCATATCTTCTTTCATTTCGAAGTGCCTTTGCGACGAAATGAAGATCGACTTAACTCTGGTTTGCATTTCTGAAAGCCGACGATGCAAAATGTGGCTAAAAATGGGAAAACAATATTTTTTGCGGCACCCTTCAGAACACTTCACGGCACCCAGGTTGGGAAACACTGCGTTACGTCATTAAAACATTTATTAAATTATTAAAATGTGGTTTAAAAGTTAAAATAATGGCAAGGCAAGATGAAAATGTGTTTTATAAAGTGTTTATTTTACAATGTGTTTGTGTTGAAATTATTCAAAAATTTTGTGCTTCGTATGAGAAGGATGTAGAACTTAACCTTACCTAATCCCACTGATCCTTATGGGAGAAAATTCCTCGCTTAACGTATTTCCGCTTAGCGTCCAACTTTTCTGGAACGTAAGGGACTCCGTGCATAACTTTCATTCCGGCGAGTTCGCATAAAAACATTCCATAACGAATTTTGTGAATAAGTTATTAAAATATAGATTCGAAATAGATCCATCAACATTTTCAGGCGCAATTTGAAAATATTCGTACCGCTCTATATCGTTTCCACTGTTAAAAACCACGATGCGGAACATTTTATTTAAGTCTTACCACGAAAGCGTTAATAGAAGATTTAAACTGCGGAATCGGGAATTTTCAGTCGTTTGGAAAAAATCACATAACTTCGATGGATTTTAAATTATAATGCTAATCTTTCACAGCAATATATTAAATCACTTATTGGACATGGTATTTCATTCAAATTTACTCATCTACCATATATTATACGCTACCTTCAGTCCCTACTTAAGTTTTATAAAACATAACAGGTAAAAATTAAAAGGGAAAAATTTTCGAGGAAATTTTGTATCGAAATAATATGAAGTAGTCTCACTGGACCCATTAAGATGGACATAGCACTTTGTACTATTTAATCATTTGCCTATTCCACGCATACTGCTTTCGTAGTCGGCACGAACCATTCAGAGAATTAACTTTGGTTCTTTTGGAATTCCGATCAATTTTAAATCACGGTAAATTGTTGTTTTTTCCATGACGGAAGACATAAAGCAGCAAAATAGATACTTTTTTTTGGTGAGTTTGGTGCATTGACCGACTTCACCATTTGAAAGCTCCCTATGAATCAAGTTTCTGTCAAAAGGAATGGAAATGCTAAATGGAGGTTCGGTCCGAGTTCACTTCACCGAAAAGGTCAGAGGGCATTTACTGCTTATGGCACATGATTACGTTTCCATGACCAAGATGAATATATTCGATTGCGAACAAAACAGAGAAGCATGCAATCACAGAGCCTTTATCTAGTAAAATAACAGCCTATCAGTTTTTAGAATAAAAGCCGTTTCCATTGTCGATGACTCGTTCCCTCTGGATAACATGAGTTAGAACGTATATTTCGAAAAATATTTAAGCAAATTTATATCAAAGTTGCGTGATACGTAGAAATTTATCAGGCCAGCTTGTTCATCTGATGCAATTTAGGCAGTGGAAATCCTATAGTAATTTGGATTTATGGCACAGGAAATGTATTATTTAGTAGTTCACGCACCTACATAAACAAAGCCGCGAATGGAACGGAGGGCATTTTATTACCTCTTCCGCAGAAATATTCATGCAAATTTATTTACATTTTAAATGAAACCGTCACTTGCAAATGAGATGGTAACGACTATAAAAGAATCACGGTGACACGGAAAAAGATAGAATTCTACGAATATGGCATCCGTGAAATAATATTTTCTGGTTAGAGGTTTACTACCTAAAAATATATTAAATAAAATGTGAGCAAAACATTTTAGCATTGTAACTTTTATTAGCAATATTTTATCAAAGTGACATGCGAACAATAAGGAAGTAATTGTAAATTCAATCCAAAATTCAAGTGATATACCGAAGAATATTGATAAAAGAAACGAAACTGAATAGGAAAACAAAAATTGAAGTTCCTAAGAAAAATCGTACATTATTAGGAGCGAAAATTCACATGAACATTGCACCAAACTGTAAAATAAGCAATTTCTGTAAAATTCTTTAAAATATATTCAGAAACTCATAAAAAATATTACATCCTTAAATATTTCATTTTAATAATGTATGATAATTATTTAACATGATTACCTAAAAAATTATTGAAATTATTCTAAATATTGATAATTATTGAGGTTATAATCCCAATTTTATTAATTTATTAATTTTCGACGCGTTAAAGTTGCTTTGTGAGTTATTTGAACATAGAACTGCAGAGAAAAGATATCTCTTTTATCTCAAGCGCTTTAAGAGCGAAATTACAAAATTAGTAAAGAACTCCAAAGGATGGATCAATGCTGTAACATTAATTTATGTTGAATATGAAAAGGTTGGGCGCAATAATTCTACTCCTAAGAAAATAATTAAAAAATCCAAAATGTATTTGGTGCTACAAAGTTTAGCTGTTCATGATGAGGTATACTTACGAGAAAGCTAATGGATTATGTAATTTAACCAGTTTACCTAAATGAAAGACCTACTTTAATTTAAATCGATAGCCCCTGTCTAGCGCTAACATCATATTTAGAATACATATCTGTATGTGCAACATGAATAAGTTAATTTTATATGTTTACTTTTAGCTAATGATATAAATATAACTTTTTAAGCGCCAAGAGTTCATTGCGTCTTGTAGTTCTTGAAACATTTGTGATTTCCCTTACGAAGTTCTTTCCATTAACTTTATCTTTACATTTATGATGTTATAGCAATTCTTGTTTGAACATGGTCAATAGCGAAGTAGTATTGTTAAAGATATTTGTAGTTTTTTAAACACAGTAAATTTATATTGAAAAAATATACCATAATACGTTTTCATAAACTGGCTGGGACTAGAGAGTAGCTTTTCAATTATAATTTTTAAAAATGTCTTCCAATTCATAACGATTACCAAGCATATTCATCCGAGATAAGATATCGTTCATAGATAAATTACAACAAGTTTATTATTTGATAGAATGAACGATCCTATGATCCTTATAAAAAAGGCAAACTGTAATGATGGGAAATGTGGAAACAGGTGAAAAAAATATGCTATGACCGGGAATCGAACCCTAGTCTTCAACTTTCCTGGAGGATATTCTACCACTGAACTACCGTAGCAGACTTATTCTCATGTTTCAGAAAGGGAATATTTTCTTAGGTTGGGACCAAACTTTCAATGCCAGTATCAATCAGCCCCAAGAGATGTCCTCAGTTTAATATTATTTTTTGAATCATTTATAACTATGAGATGAGCTGAGGATCATTTCCTTATTTTTTTCGATTTTTCAGATTTTTGAAAAAATGAACACGGCCACTTTAAATTAACACGAGGAGAAATAAATATATGATAAGAAATTAAATCAGTTTTTACAATATGGCATCGTTTTTATTTATTTTTTTCGATAATACAGAATGAAAATTATTGGAAAATACTCTTAAAAAGTAAAGATTTCTCTCGCTATCGCTCGAAAGCACTGGAAAGTACATTCTTAAGAGAAAACATCAAAAAACGAAAAAAAGCCATTTTATAAAAGTTATTTAATTTAAAGTTTTGAATAGTTTGTTTTGCATTTTATAAGAGTTAAACTTTAATCGGATCAACTTACGCAAGGGGAAAAAGTAAGCAACAAAAATCCCTCATACCAGAACGAATCCCGAAAAACATTTTTTCCATCGATTTTGTTTAGACACTAAAAAAGAATGGGAAAATAAAAAATACGGGAATAAATTTAATATAAGAAATCTCAAAGACCACTTGATACTCGGCCTAATACGATCCTTATTAAAAATTCCCGCATTTATTCGGTAGATGGATCTTATGAAAAGGAGTTCATCGAAATGAAAATTCTTCGATCTTTTGGTTCCTATTATTCCGATGCCGGATAAAAAAATAAAAAGCGAGAAAAATAAAACAACCGAAAGAGAATGGAAAAAAATGAGAGTCGTAATGGTAGCGGCGAGGACCTCACAGGCAACGCTTCATTTACGTTCATCGAAAGAACAAAAGAATATCCCTAGGCGATTTTTCCTCTTCCTTACGGCTCACTGGGCCTACACACTCCGCTTCCCTATCAGTTTCGATAATAGCGAAAACTTTTCCAATCAACTGGTCCAATCGGAGTCTTTTTCCCCTCCCTCCCCCTCCCCTCTCTCTTCCTCCCAGACCCATTCTTCCTCTTACTTGCCCTAGTCCTCCGTCTTCCGAAACCGACCTTAAACCTTCTGTCCTCTCCTACTCTCACGCCCTCCATGCTCCTCCTAAATTCGTTTTCCGCCATCTTCCGTCTTTTTTTTATAACACCCATTACCATCCTCGTAACCTAGATTTGGTCCGAGAAGATTCCCGGAGAAATCTCGCTCCCTTTTCGAACTCCTTTATATTTATTTGGTTTTGACATCTTCGGTTACTTTCGCATTTTTTTCCATTTCCAAACTGACCGAGGAGAGTAGGGATATTGGGACTAAGCTGGGTTGGGATATTCATTTTAAAGGGCGCTGTGGCCTTGTTTAGCACTTGACATTCTGAATTAATTTCTGTGAAAGGACCAAGGGCTCTCATAGAGTCGGGAAATCCGATGATTTTTTTTCCGGAATTTTCATGACCCTGTTACTTTTTCGCATCTGAAGACTTTCCTTTTGAGGTAGCCTCAGTGAATATAATATATAGGTTGTTACTTCTGGCTCATCAATGTACAAGAGCGACGATTTTTGATTTCTCCCCGAATAGTTTTTGAAGCAATGAACAAGATATATTTTAATTCGGATTAGGCATTATGGAGATATACTTCGCGGGCCGGAGGCTGCCCACCACTGCCGTAGACGGTACAGAGGTGAAACTCGAAGGGCAGATATCTGACTTCTGTAATTTATTTTTCTTTAGAGTTTCGAAAAAAATACGCAGTCGGATCGGGGACAATTTAAAATTTGTTTTTTTAATAATTCCAAAAGTGTAAAAGATGGAAACCTGAAACTGTGAGCGCACATTTTCACGTTGATGACACTTAGTATTTTTTAAATGTTTGAGTTTTGAAAACTTTACAGAGGTGGATAGGGGAACTTTTTTTTAGCCAAAAACTGATTGCGTTCTAAACATAAATGCCATTTTGGAAGTATCAAGTTTCCAAAAAAGTAAACTTTTACGTAAAGTTTATGCTAATGTAAAATGATGATACAATATATATTACGCTAACTTAGCTATAAAGCATCTCTCATTTAAACGCTAACCTCACCTTCACGTGGTATTAAACAAACGGAGTTCTATTGATCGAATATGTGACAGTACAACCACATGGAAAATGAAAAGCGCGCTAATTTAATCCGTGTTCATGGATAGCACTCTACTTGTTTAGGCTTGTATCGTCAGATAAAGCAAGAAGAAGACAGGCACCCAAGAATAAGTAGAGAATAAATTAAGTAACAATTTAATTTAAGAATAATTCTTCCATTCTAAACGTTTCAACGCCTAATTCGAACACAATATGCACACATCTGCTACACTTCTAACTCGCAATAAGTAAATCATTTGCCGAAGATGGTTCGATATTTTTCGCTAGATTTTTTGGCTTCAATTCACAAACTTTTGACAGCATTGTGGTCATATATCGATTTTTAGTCCTGTTAATTATTTGGCTTGGTAACATGATAACTAGGCGCCATATATAATTTACGTATATGCACGAGCACCCATACACAAACAAACGCACGCACATAAACGCTCCATTGCGACAACTAAAATTTATCTGAAAAAGACGGCAGGCATAAGCTATATCTATAGAAAGTGTCAATTTAGTCGTTAATTAATGCCAATTTAAGTTTTTGTCTTAAACTCGATATAAATTAGAAGGAACTCATTTGCTTCTGTCAATTAAAACACATACAAGCTCGGGGCAATCGGGTTATTTTTACGTTCATCGTGTTGGCGTGCCTCCACAATGGCGTCCACTTCACGGACCGTCTTTCTTCCGTGAAAATCCTCATCTCTCTCTCTCCCACCCCTACCGTGTGTGTGTGTGTGCACTGTGACGTCCGAACCGCGCGACCTCAACAACGGAGTAATTGAGTGCGCTCTGAAGAGGAGGCAACTCCTTGAAGGACTTTCGTTTGTATCTCGGCCCAACGACCACTTGGTTTCCTCCTCCTCTACTTTCTCCTTCCTCTACTCCTTTCCCCCTCCTCCTCTTCCTTTTATCCTTTATTTTCTCCTCTTCCCACTTCAGTTTCTTCCTCTTCCCCGTTCATTCGCTCTCTTCCTGTTACGACTTTTAGCGTATTATATATTTGCGCCACCCGGTAATTATCCTCGCCTGATCATATTAGTCTGTAATCCGTTACGTTTTTTAAGCCACAAGAAAAACGTTTCGAAGATATTCGAGTTTATTTTCACTTATATCCCGATTTGTAATTCAGGATATTATACAAGAAAAGTCATTAATGAGATTCTGCTGCGATCCGAAATCTACTTAAGACCTCTTAACACCAACGGTTTTAGTCCAAATTTTATGAGGCCCTTAAACTTTTTACAATTTTATGAAGTTATCGTTCTATTCTATTTACACTTCCAGTGCAACGTTGAAACGAAGAGCAGTGTGTTTCAAGAGGTATTTTTGTAGTTTCAACAAACAAAGAAAATCTAACCAAAGGCAGGTAATTGATAGGAGAGCATATCAGCTTTAAAACTTATAATGGAATTTGATATTATCAAACAAATACATCGAATTTACTGCGCTTCATTGCATCACAACCCAAAAATTTGACTAATGAGGTTGGATTGCGCTTAATGAAGTTGTTTACACGGGTTAATGAACAAATATAATCAATTACTTGCAAATGTACCCAATGTATCGAAATACCATGGCGAGAAAGGATGTAATCAAGGAAATTACATTGCCATGTGCTAAAGGGATGAATGTTTTTTCTAATTTCAAAATAATAGGAGGTAATTTAAATTTTAATTGGCTCAGCATTCAAAGTGAACTTTATTCATTTGTATACAAACGCGTTTAATTATCGGGCACAAAATATCTGCGAAATAAAAAATTTCATAAACTTTTTATCCTTTAATTTATGGTGGGTAAATTTTCAAAGAATATTCGTGTGTGTTTGTGTACACTCAGGTAAATAAAGACATACTATTTACAGTCCTCTGCTGGATAGAGAGCTCTGTCCATTTCTTTAGCAGCTGCAAACATTATTACTTTTTCTATAGGGTCCTCCAAAGAAAATCCCATACTGCGTGTTTTCTACAAGAAAGCTTTCCAAATTCAACTTCGGAAAGGTGGCGATACTTTTATCCTCCTTCGCATCCAAGCGCCTTCTCTATTCTTCCCCACTTCCCTTCCTCTTCCTATCCCTAATACCCATTCTCGGCGAATTTGGAGGAGAGTTGTCGAAGGATTTCGCGGAGTCCCAGAAGACACCTTCGGCTTATCAAAAGCATCCTTCTTGCCATGCACTTCCCCATTCCCAATATCCGCTCCTTGTTCTGGGAATCCAGATTTTATTTACAAATTGAATGCTAAAGGGCCTTTGTGCGGATCCCCGTCCATTGTTCGCTAAGTGATTCTACTCTTATCCGAGGTTTCTTCCTCCGTTCTGCTCCCTAACGGAGGAATTCGTAACAGCAAGAATGGGGAAAATCTAATTAGGCGCCATAGTTGAGTGCTCAATATTCTCCACGCGCCATTCAGATTCCGCCGAGTCGATTTTTTCCTAATCCGTAGTATTCGTTTGAAAGCACGTATTTCATTATTTGCGCTATTTTTGTTGCCGAACCGATTCTTTTTTTAAAGGCGCATACTCGTTTCAAATTCCGCAAGGATAAAACGTTTCTCTTGTTATTTGCATGTCCCACCCAAAGACATCTCAATTTTTTGAAAATGGGTCAAATCGTTCCTTTTACTGTTACAATGAGCGAACGGAAATATAGGTTGCATTGATGGCGTATCGGTAGTTCTTGAGCCAATGCGCAACGTCGAGATGAAATGGAAAACGCAATTATTTAAAAAAAAGCGCTCATCATTGGTATACACTACGCCAACAAATATAGGCATAGAACACTAGCGTAAACAAATTGGACCGGAGTTCGTTTTACAAACGGGAATCTTCGATACCAATCCAGTTAGTAGAGATAGCATGGAAACCCAAAAAATTATAAATATATAAATTTTCAGAGCAAACGTATCCTAAAGAGTACTACTCCCATTTCCTAAGTAGGTACATACTACGAAAAATACTGATTTGAGTAACTGTAACAAAGAGGCACCAAGACAAAGGAAAGAAAATATGATTTGGAGTTTGGCGACGTTGTCCATTGGTAGGAGTACTTATGTATGCATGAAATTCCGATTGAAAAAATTTCCATATAGGAACGAGAAGTGTGAGCAGATGTTTAATTATTAACACTTTATTTTTATTTCTGTTAGCAATCAGCGCTAACAACTTCGCAAAAAATATTACACAGATTTGAACTGTCATAGATTAGAGCGAAGGTGTAATTAATTACAGTATTCAATACGATCCATGAGATTTTGACATAAAAATTATTTCGATTTTAATTCGAAAGTAATGGTAAATTTAACGGGTTAAAAGTCCGTTAAATTCAAGGATAAAATAAGATTCAGTCGCGACGTGGCGAATACAGTATTTAGGTACTCACCGACCACCTCAAGGTATCCGACTTGGCTCTTCATGGGGTCCGTGTTTATCTGACACATGTACCATCCTCGGTCGGATTCCCTTACGTCCTTGATCTGCAAGTACCACGTCCTGTGGTCGCTGTGGGTCAGTCCTATCCGGTGGTTCTTGGTTATAACGTGGCTGTGGATAGTCAAGATTGTTTGGGTGTCAACTCGCAACCACGCCACCTGCGAAGGAAAAAGTTATCCATGAAGTTTCCTCGCAAACGAAGCGTACATACTAAAAATTTTAAAGTAACAGTTCCTTGTGTATACCAAATGATGTTTTTCCTCATTTCAAGAGCGGGTATCTCCCGTAATTTTTGAAAGGTTAAAGAAAAGTGGATACCTAAAGCTGAATGGTCTTGATAGAAATAACTGAATTTTATTAATCTAAACCACTGCTTCTCAACCGTTTTTGCTCCGCGGCACACCTTCATGCATGCTTAAGAACATCGCGGCACACCAAACCACCCCTAATTAATTTTACTGCGTAAATACTCATTTTTAAAGATAAAAACCAGCGTAACAAGTAAAAGTCGCAGTTATATTAGACTGTTACGATTGGTGAAGCATAAATTGTATAATTTTATTGTACATTAAATACATACATAAATAAAAAAATTAAATATCTTCGGAGTGTGCGGTACACTAGTCCCTTCCTCGCGGCACACTGATGTACCCCGGCACACCGGTTGAGAACCACTTATCCAAACTATGATCAAATGTACGTATAGCTTGTAAAATATCCGTTTAATTTGAAATAAAAAATAGTTCCTTTTAACGAAAAATGTCATAAGTAAAAGGAAGAAGGTAATCGGGATTTTATTATTTTCAACATCCTTTAGAAAAATATGTGAAATTAATGTGCTTAGAAAATAGTAAGTTGGAGTCATTGAAATGAGTTCAATCGGACGATTCTTCGAGGCATTTGGAATCTGAGAAATAAATACAATCCGATTGATTTGTAGGGGACATCTACATTTTAGATATGTCCTCTCTTAGCTCTAAAAACCATTTCTTTCTTTCTTTAATGTAACAGTAGGTTCAATTTGAGGAAAGGCATTTTTCTCCTATTGTCATAGTGCTTCAGGGAAAAGAACATGATCCGAAATGTTTACGGCATTGATTGAAATATGAAATTATGAAATATGTATTTAAGTTAGACATATATGCTTAGAGCGGGTCAGGAAACATATAATTAATCATAGTTATCCTAACTTAAGTTAGGTTTTTGGCTCAATTAATCCAATGTATACCAACCACCTTCTCATATTCACCCCATTCTTGTATTGCATCTAATCTTTATTTTCCTGCCTCTTTGTCTCCTTCCTAACATTCTTCCTTCTATGGCTGCCTTAAACAGAGCGACTCTTACAATTTCACCCATCCATTTTTCCTTTGTTTCCCTTATTATTCAAACTCCTTCCTTCCGCCACTGCATTTAGAGCTTCCTCATTAGTTTTTCACTCAGTCTAACTCATCTTCTCCAGCCTACGCCATACCCTACTCGTCAAACTGACTTGGATGATCCTACTACGAGTAGATTGTGACAAAGGTTTATGAAACACTGAAGCCCTTCTACTATTAATTATGTTAAGTTATAGTCCAAAGAAGGTATAGGGAAGTGGTATATCTCTAAATTATTTTTATTACTGTAATTTTGTTATAAATTAAATGTTATGCACTACTGGTCCTGTTGTCTTCATCTATAAATAATAAATCTATACTATCAAGGCGGTCACGATGACTTTCCATCATATACCTCTACAACCCGGATACTCCATTAATTACTCAAACAGCGTAGGCACTTCTGTAAAATTTTAGGGCTGTGTGATAAAGATAACTCCAAAAGTCACGAAATAGTCGTATCCAGGGTCCGGTTTCTCACCATAAGAGATAATTGTGACGTATGTATGGAATTATAAAACCTTAGCCATATAATTCGAATATGAGGAATTATGGTAGGGCTAGATTAATGATCTCACATTATGTTAAGAACATTTGTATGAGTTTTGTTAAATCCTTAGCATTTTCAGTGTGACATGTAATAGTTGGTTCAAAGAAAATGTAATTTTAAAATATAATTGTACTTGTTTTATGAATGGACAGTACATATAAAATTTACGACCAACATTTGTCAGGGCGGCATGGGACATTTTCAGTCACTAAGGATAAATTCCACAAAATTAAGCCCAAAAACTGAAATTTCTCTTTCTCATTCTCATGTTAATACACAAGTGACTTCTATGACAATTTCAGAAAGAGCGCCTGGTAGGGAGATGACGCTATTACAAAAGCTCAAGGCGATTAAAAAAGGCCTTTTTCTTTAGTACGAAAACCTGCAGCTACATAACCCTAGGTTAACAGACGCGATATTATCTTAAGAAAAGGCAAAAAAAAAAAACGTTCGAAGCGAACGGAGGAAAAGAAGAAGTATCCCCGTTTCCCAGCACCCGACCGTAAATATTTCCTCAGGTCTCGAGCACGCCTCTCGCGCCTCATTCGCGCGCGGAATAAAAAAAAGAGAAACGTCTCTCTGCTCACCTTTGTCGTTCTCGCTCCTTTTGTGTTCGTCTCCTCGCGGCGATAATTTATTCCATCAAAAAAAAAAGAGACGCGCCCGTCTCCTAGGGAACGGGAGAGAGGCGAGCGAGAGTCCACACGTGCAGCACGCGTGCGCTTGCGTGCACGCAAGCACGCACTCGCGATTTGTTTTGCTTTTTTTTTACCTCGCCACGGCGTCTTAGACGAGGAGGAGCAGTCACTCCCTTTCATCTTTCCCTCTCTTCGAAATCCTCTCGCTGCCCCGAAGGACTCCCTACGTCTCCTCTCTCCCACTGCCTACATTTGCTTTCTCCTGAGACTTCTTCAAAAAAACACTCGGCCTTTTGCCTTATTGTTCTGTCCTCCTCCTCTCCCTCCTTCCCATTCCCCCCTCCTCCCTTTCCCCCCTCTCCCCTTTCGACATCTCCTACCGCATTCTTTCATCCCTTTTCGCGTTACGTCACGGCGTCTTCAGTTCTCTCTCTCTCTCTCTCGAGTAACACTTCTCCGAGGCTACGCCACCCGAGCGGTTGCCAGGCGTCGAAGAAACCTTTTTCCTCTTTCAATGCCTCTTGTTTTTTATGTGGAGCGGCCAGAGAGGTATATTTGTAAAAAAAAAACAAACGAATATTTCGCTCTACGGAGCAGTTTGTGAGACGAAAGAGGTCTTGTCTTCTATATCATCTGGGAATAAGTCGTCTTATAAAACGCGCGTTTTAAAATGGAAAGCAGATAGAACGTTTTGGATGAAATCCCAGCCCGACGGCACGCAGCCTCTTAAGAACACTTTCATCCGAAAATATACGGCTTTTATGTTTTCAGCGATGGCGGGAAAGTTGGTAATGAAACAATGAGTAAATGCTGCGAAGAGAATGATTAAACGAAAGACGAAGTTTTATTTTTATTGCACGAAACATTTCTTTGATAAAGAATTACACATTCCGAATCACCAAAAGAATTTACGGGATCAGAAACGGCAAAAAAAACAACTGCAAGCGTCTTACCCTAACCTCTGCACGCACATGCAAAACGTATTTCTGATTTCTTCGGATAGTGTCTTTCGTATTATTAAGCTCTCCTTTTTCATACTTTACCGCTTATTCCTATTCGGTTTCTAATCACTGCCATCGAAGAGGTTTTTTCTCCTAACGATCGTGATTTCTAAAGGACTACGTAATATGCTTTATGTTTGGTTCGACAGAATTACCGAGCGGGCATTCTCACGATGGCGAAATATAACTTTGAAGAATGAATTACCAATAGCATTAATTACAGTATTATATATTGTTTCAATTCCTCCAGCAGAGAATTCCATCAGACATTCTTCATAGCATGACGAGTAGAAACAATTTTATTGTATAAAATATAATAATATACAGAATATCGGCAAATAATTTCCTCGCAGTTAATGGAATCATTATATCTATACAATTCAAAACTGGTCAATTACATTACTTATAGATAAAACGTAAACGCATCTCAAATCGCATGCGATGCAATGTCAGAGTTAGGATTCGAAGTGAACACGTAAAAATACCCATCGCATTCTAACAATCGCTATAGGATCATTCAGAGATTTTTATAAGTTGCAATTTGAAAAATTATGCTTATAAGCTTACTCCAAAGGATGCTACTGTGAGACACTGAAATGTATACTAATAACATTTTCCCATATAAAACGGTAATTGATAGCGTTAATTGGAAAATTGTTTCGAACAAGTTTTTTCCCCAGACTTTCTCGAATCTTTTATCGAATTTACTATCTGAATTACAAAGTTTGGTGTGGGCGAAGATATTAGCGTATTTTTCGAAATATAGTTATTAACGACATATTTGTCCGATTATAGGGCGAGCTATAAAATAAGACGACCCCATATTTTAGAAGCAACGCCAAAGAAAAAAATTCGGGATGATAGCAAATTTTATTTCAAGATACCTGATCGGTTACACTTAATTTCCAGAGTAAATGAAAATAAATAAAAGAAAAACATAGTAGCGTGCGGAGCGGATGTGCAGACGGCTGCCGTCTTTGGGGAACACAAGAGGATTGAATTTTAATGTGTGTGTGTGAGTGGGAGAGGAGGAATGAAAGATAACTTTGATCGCGATTCCAAGGCGAGTATAACTTTTTCGGCTTACATTTTAGAAAAAAGAACATCGCCTTATAATCTGGCAAATACGGTAGTATAGGACAACTAAATAAGATAGAAACATGGTTTTCCAAAATTTAATTGCGGGATTAATATGAGATCTAAAACTAATACCGTGTGAAAATCATGGACAAGTTTAATGCCATAGCCAACGTTTCACGCGTGAGATAGTAGCCATTATGAGGCCACAAATTAAATTTTATTTAAATAAGTTTCTTAGAATTTCAGACAGCATAAAGGCTATTCAGAAAGAAAAAAATGTTCGGTGAGGTAAAAATGTTGCTTAAATACGTCTAAAGATCTGATTAAAATTTTTGTGAAACGTCCAAATTTTTGTCGGCTATGAAAAAAAATGCTTCCTCTTGTTACGAAGCGTATAACAGACAGTCTAAACGTGGTACGAGATATTAAAGTCGGCGGAAACTTTGCCAACTCCAATTTTTTTCACAGTTATGACGCATTTTAAAACGGAGTCATGCACTTCGTGCCATTTATGCGGCGATGGGTCACTTCAAAAACTTGAAATGCTTTATCTTATTTTGCATAACGCAGACGACTGGCGTAATAATAAATACAAAACGAATATTTGATGTCTCTGTTAGTCATTTAGTGCTGCTTTTCGTTTGAGTTTTTAAAATATAAAAATTCAAAAAATAAAAAAATCTTCAACGATGACGATGATGATATATGTGACGTTGGAAGTATCATAACTGGAAATATTTTATATACAGGACAAGTTCCGTCAACTGCTTTCACAATCACGTAACTCGTATGCCTTTCTACGAATCCTTCTATTGACTCACCCATGGAAGCTCTAGCCGCCTGTAGTTATACGCATTAGAATTTCAGTTCTGGGTATTGCAACTTTGATTTTAATAAAGGAGTCGTTTTAATTAAAAATATATTTTTAACATTATTATTTGTTCGATTACATACGCAATCTGTGTCTTGTATAATTTTTCTTTCTATGGAGGATACAAAAATTTTCAGCAAGGGTAGTGAGTTTTTCATTTAATTTAATTTCTAGGCGTGTTTTATCGGAATCTGCTTCAAACGAAGATAATTGTGCATTGACTGATAAAAAGAATTTTTAATCAGCAGAGAAAGCTTTACAATAAAAGCAGAATACAAAATTATACCGTTTTACAGATAAACCTACAGAGAGTAAAGTTTTGTATTTTAACATTTCTAAAAATGACTGTAAGCTGTTACTAAGAAGATCATATGGCTACTCAAGTTTTTCATCGTTTCAGAATTCAATCTTAATACTTATTGAAATCTATAAGCAGAATTAATTATGTAATTCAATACAAATAAATCGTAAAATCAAATAAAGATCAGGTTTAAGTAATTCCTACCAAAACGGATAGAAAAGAAGATAATCAAAGATATAAAAAACGAACGTCCTCTGACATTATTTCCAACCAAATATATCACAACAGTAAGGAGATTTAGATAATAAAGCAGTACATTTTTAATGGGAAAATTAAATAGTTGCTTATATTTAAATTACAATGAGAGCAACAGATATTATATGAAAATATAATCTTGTTAAAGAACAAACAACTACCCGTCAGTTGGTAACCTGATTCACAGAAAGTTTCATGTCAAATTTTACGTACAATTAAGAATTGAAAAGCGGATTTCACCGAAAAGGAAAATATATTTTTTATTTCATTATTTATCGCGAAAATGGAAATAAAGGTCAAACTCTCGAGATAATTTTATGACATGACATTTACAGTTAAGTTCAACATCTCTTAAAGGAGAATTTTAGCAGGAAAACAATCAACGCCATAAACCGCATAAACCGCCCGTGTCACTACTATCTCGCACACGTTTTCAATCCGAAAAAAAAAATTGTCCAACTTCTCTTTGAACGTATTCACACCAAAGTAAGAACTCGTTATCGAAGAATCGTTCCAACGCATCGCATTCTAATAAAAAGAAAAACCTTTCCCGTTGAACCGCGCGCCGCCTTCATTCCGCCCTACCACACTCTCTCCTCCCATCAACTTCCTTGAAAAAACTCTCACCTCCCCGCGCCACCAAACTCTCTCCCTCCATTTCCGCCACGACCCCTGGGGGGTCACTCCTCCTCCAATCCTTTCCCCTGCCCCCCCTTTCTCTCTCTCTCTCCCGTCCACTCCCATCACCCCTTTTACATCATCTGCCTCGATGACGACACTTGAGTGAGACCACGAGAGCCCCTCCCCTTACCCTCCTCAATCTCTTTGTCCTTTACGCTACGTGCTTGGCTCCATGTCACTCGTCAACCACTGTCCGAAAACTCCTCCGACCTTCTCTCCTGCTCCTCATCCCTCATGACCTCTCCACATCTCTTCTCTTTCCTCTCTCAGGCCCTTGTCTCATCCCTTAATCCACTATATATATATATATATCACCACTACGCATAGCTCTCACTTCCTCCCTCTAATCCCTCCCTCATTCCCTCCTTCCTTCCTTCCCCCGCTTCTCTCTCTCTCTCATTCTTCACCCTCAATCCTCTTCTCTCCATATCCCCTTAAAACTCTCTTTCTCTCTTCCCCATCCGCTTCCGTATCCGTCCTATTCTTTCCTCAGCCCTCTTCGCTCCCACTGTCCACTTTCTTTACTCCCCCAATCATTCTTCTCTCTCCCTCCACCTTCCATCCTCCTTAGTGCTCGAGAGAGAGAGGGAGAGAGAGAGAGAGAGGGAGAGAGAGAGAGGGAGAGAGAGAGAGGGAGAGAGAGAGAGGGAGAGAGAGAGGGAGAGAGAGAGAGGGAGAGAGAGAGAGGGAGAGAGAGAGAGGGAGAGAGAGAGAGGGAGAGAGAGAGAGAGGGAGAGAGAGAGAGAGGGAGAGAGAGAGAGAGGGGGGGGGGGAGAGGAACAAGATAATGCGACCTACGGGAGCGGGGCACAAGTGTCCGGAAATAACAATTGAAGAGCGAAAGAGACAGAAAGAGAGAGAGGTAGAGACAGAGATGCAGGACGGCCGTGATGAGTTTGTTCCCTCGAATATGATGGGGAGGCTGTATTTCTTTTAGCGTTGTAATGCGTCTAGAAGGGTTTTTATTCTCCTCGAGGAGGACAATGTCTCCATTGAGGCGGCGTTGATTGTCGGAATGGCTTTTAGGCAGAGTCGCAGACGTCTGGCGCGGAAAGTATTCGGAAGTGGTCCACGAAGTTGGATGGCGGAACCACGAGCTTTGTCACGAGCGGGATTTTTTTTTTAAACATCTCATTTATGTGTCATCTACAGCTTTAAATTTTATCTCCTAAAGATGTGAAAAAGTTACAGAAATTACTGCTCCACGCATTTTAGCGGATTTTTCAAATAAGTTAAACATCGCAAACTCTAATTAATTTAATTAAAACGTAACTGATTTATTATTTGTCACAAAACATTTATATTTGTAAAAGGATTTTTTCGTCCACATTAATAAATGGCAACTTTGACCAATTTTCTTACAGCAATGAGAATTCTTCGAAATTTTATTCCAAAACTGTCTCTAATCTAATCTAATCTAATTTAATAATATTGACTCTACGTGGTTTTAGAGCACGACGTCTAGGGTTAAAAACTATTATTTAATTATCAAAAAAATCATATTACATTAATATATTATTCCACCACAACTACTTTCCCGAGTTTCCGGTGGCAATTTGTGAAATAATTGAACGCGTCTCTCTGAACGATTCTTAAAAAAATATTCGATTCGCAAATGTCCGTCCGTTAGACAAGGAATTCGCTTTAAGGCGACGTAAAAGGAGATCATTGCTGAAGGAAATTGATACGCTGCATTCCCATACGAGAAAAATTTCAATTAATGAACCCTAGTAAATGACACGCGGACATTGAATCTACGTTTCCAATTTTCCTTCAAGTCCCTCTGTGTGTTTTGTCTATTGAAAGCAGATATTGAAATCGATACGCCGAGCTGCGTTCTATACACTTACCGCGTTCGACTATATTATTACTGTGATTCCATTTTCAACTTTGTGACATTTGACGAACGATGAGGTGCCTTTTGAAGGAGAAGATGAAAAATTGGTTACTCAACCTTTCCCTAAGGACGCACTTCTGTGTTTGGAATGCGAAAGACGACACCTTTTATTGTGTCAACTGGCGTGATTTTACGGGAAAACACACGAATCCGCTTTAATTACAAGATAATGAGTTGCGAAAAGTTTCATATTTTTTTTATGCTCACGCCCACTTCACTTCCTCTAGATTTATTTACCTCATCTTCGTTCACTAAGAAAATCAGAAGAAATTATAGACCTTTTTTTGTTGCAATTATATTCTAATTCCATCAAAAGGTCATAAGTCAGATGGACCCGTAATTTTAACCCTCACGTATTTGTTAAGCGAGTGTATCGGAGCGGAAGTTTTCGAACTGATATTTTTAGAAGAATACAATTAATGCCCACCTGGAACTTCTGACACACGTGTGGGCGAGAGGACGAAATTATATTTGTTTGCGATGTTAAAGATAAATAAATTTATTTCGAATCCGACATGCTAGAATAATGAAAAACTCGTATTTTGCGGTAAATGACAATTCTGTTTACCATTAAATACAAAACAATTTTTGAATCGGTGAGCTAAAGCTCGTGTTAATAAATTTTATATAAACATTAAATTAACAAGATGAATTTAACGCGTTAATTATTGTAATGGAATTTTTATGAATCGAAAAACTTATGTTACAGCTGACAGCTAATTATATGTAATTTAGTGGATATATATAATTTAGCAGCATAATTTATTAAATATAATGGCTGGGTGAAAATTTATATTAGCTTTAATAAGGTTAAACTTCGATATGAGATTTTTAAGGCAATAAAGTGTAATTTTAATAATTACTTCGATGTGAACTACGTCTGCTAGCGCTCCACCATTCCAATTCAGGCATTTTATACACTTTACGGGAATACACTAAACGTTGTGGAATATAAAAAGTAGTACGATAAAACGGTGAAAATGGAGAAATGTTCAAGACTTATATTTCAAAATAATGAAACTAGTTTTATGGTCGATGGATGATATGGTGTTCGGACTCACAACTGACCACCATATCTCTCCAGTTGTGTTATGGTTAATGGCATTGTTATTGCCGTCGTTCCTTCCAATGCGTAACATGCTCGCCCCGTGATTAAACTTCTAGTGATAACAAACTCTTGCGCCACAAAAGGGAACGTATTTCCACGTTTTTTAAAAAAATATTTTTCATAGAGCGAGAGAACCTGCGGACGAAGGAATGAAAATTAAAAGAAATTAATTTTATCCGCTGAATTTCGCGATTCTACTACATTATCTCGCACAGCCATCGCGAAATATTCGCATTATTCTTAAAGGCTGCTCATTTGCTGAGGACAATTCATTCTTGCAGTGCTTATTTGTATGTTAAGATTCAGTGAAAATTTTGACCACATAAATTTTTAATTTTACCTATTAGCTCGATCAAGATTCTTCATAAAAACTCGATTATAGCTATTACATTTGTTAATATTTTTGAGATAAGAAAACTGCAGGGGGAATTCTATAAAAGTACAAAATTTTAATAACCAAAAACATTACAGTTTTGGATGTAAACATTTTTGTTTTTGTAAAAACAAATTTAAGTACACCGATTATTATTGTATGAGAGAATAAAAAATTAACTCAGAGCATATGTAAACGTAATTATCATTGCTTGACAGCATGGGTGATCATTTCTGCAAAATTTGGTATTATATTCGGCAAATTATTTAGCCTAAAAACAATTTAAAAAGGCAAAAGTATCGAACTAATTTAAATTAACAAAATTAATTTGATTTAAAGGGAAATGGAGTAAAAGCGCTCGTGATAGAGAAGGTCTTTCAAAGATCTCAGCCGCCGCGAATCGCGGCGAAAATTCTCGGCGAAAATAACATCTCCGTCCATACTTTTGAATGAGTTGCTTCATCTCTGCACCCTTTTTTCCCCTTCAAAACCTTCAATTTTCCTTCGACCTCTCTCTTTCTCTCACTCTTTCTCCTGCCATCGGCTAACCTCCACTTTCCTCCTCTCCTGGCGTTCGCGGAGAAGAGGTCGGGATGACGGGTGAAGTGCCTTCTTTTGTCTGCACACCCTCAATGACCTTACCTTCCTCCCACGTCTCCCTCGTTACAATGCGTACCGCAAGGCAATGGCCCTCACTCTCTCTCTCTCCCCCTTCCGAGGCCCTCAAAAACCCTCCTTCCACCCCGCCACCTCTTCTTCTATTTCCCAACCTCATAACCTTCTTTTATAACACTCCCGCTTCGCCATCACCTCACCATCATCCGCAACTTCCCTTTCTTCTCTTTTCCCTCCTCTCTCTCTCTCTCTTTTCCATTCTCCTCTTCTCCCCCTTTCTCTCCCTCTTTCCCATCTCTCCACGTGCCCTAAGGGCCACTTGAAGCCCGCGAGAAAGAGGGCCACAACGAGCTCTTGGCGGCCGGTCAGCCTGCGTCGTTAAGGTGAAGTGGAAGTATCACAACGAATACCTCCACTCAGCCCTCTCTCTCTCCCTCTCTCTCTCTCCTCGTCCTCTATCATCCCTCTCTTTATCTCTCTTCTTCCTCTCTTCGCTCAAATTCTCTCTCTCCATTTTTCTGCCTTCCTTTATTTCTATAATCCAAGCTGAAAACTATAACCGCCGCTTTCTTCTAATCCAAATTTTTTACCCTTTCATTTCTCCTCCAGCTACTTTCTTCATATAACTTTATTTTTCCCCTACGATCAATTCGTGTTATCTATGGACATATACAATCTTATTTATAAAATACATTGATGTGTGCCGTTTGGACATTGGTTTTCGATCGCTAATACTGTGATAATATGACATCACTTCGAGTTTAGGACTTGTAGGAAATTTTTAAAAATATCTTCATTCACGAAAATATTTTTGATCATATAAAGTGTATTTTTATGTTTCAAGTTTTACTTTTTCCACGCTTTATCTTTTGTCTTGTTTTCATTTATGCTCCTTTTCCTTTGTCTAGCATGCCAATTTGCACACTGTCCCTATTCTTCATTAAAATCATCTCAGTACTATTCTTTTTCATTTCGCCCCTTTTATTTATCTAAATCTCCATTTAGCTTTCATTTTCTCCTTTTCCCTCTGGCTGCTTTCTTCTTAAGAGTGCATTTCTAAAAATAATTTTAGTTTCGGTTATAGATTAAATAACACTATAATATAAAAATCAGTAGCCTTGTATTTTCATTTTTAGAAATTATTTATTAAAAAACGGGCACTCATTACTGTTGTGTGATTTTTATTTCGTTTTCCAGACAATAAAAAATCTAATAAAATGAAAAAATATCCTTGTTCACTGTAATAATTTACATGCGAAACCTATAACTAAACCGATAAGCTTAAATGCATTTTTCATACACACTCTTCGCAAATGCTATCTCAGTTTTTTTGTATAGAATTCCTTAATTGAATTGCTACAAATCTAATGTCGTAGCACATTTAATTAGCCATATGCAGGGTGGACGTCTGTTCGTAGATATAACGGAGGAATCTCGCCCGAATTAAAAGAGAAGGAAGCCTACCTAATCACCATAAATATTTGCTCGCACGAATGAGAATGCATTTGGTCTAATAGCATTCGGACTTTTTTTCGAGGGTTTGACGACTGTTTCGTGGTGTAAACAGCACTTCTTGGCTCCTGCAACCTTGTCCCCATCGACGCAAGGATCTTGGGGCCTCGGGGTCATAACGAACAAAAGAGAAGTCGAGAACAAAGGAGAAAGAGAGAGAGAGAGAGACTGTTGTGGAAGCATTTCGGCCTTGGAGACAGCGACAAGAAGCTCTGGAGCTTGTGAGAGGTCGCCGCGGGGCGCGACACCAGCGCCACGCGGGTCTATCGGAGTGCTACAAAATTAAAAAAGCGATTTTGAAGTCTGGCGAGAAATTTTTTTCATACATAGTATATTCCCCCGATGTATGTACTCTTATATTTAGTTTCATTGCTGTGGAAAATTTTTCCACAACCAGGGTAAATAATATTTTTTAAAGATTTATCCTTGAAACATTTCGGAAATATTGTCACTCTTGAAAAATATTATTCATCAAAGTCAAAGAATGAAAAAATTGTGAAATTAAGATAAGTTTTCACATCCTGTGAAATGGCGGAAAATTATGGGGCTCCTAAGTGTTCAGGACAATTAGGGGTGTGTGGGCCCACCGTCCGCCATCAAAGCATGCCGAGTAAAGCACAAGTTAAGCGATCCTCATAGTGGACCCAAGAATCAACCCTAAAAATTAAAATATAAAACCAACCTACAATATTGGGAAATGTGGAAACAAATGAAAAACTGCTATGACCGGTAACCGAACTCGGGTCTTCCACTTTCCGGGAGGATATTCTACCACTGAACTACCGTAGTTTCAGAATTTCGGATCATTCATTCCATTAATTTATAACTACCTACAATATTTTTAGCATATGGAAATTATTTTGACTTAACATGGCAGAAATTTATTGAGAATTAGAGTCAGCAAACAAGGTTTCCTTTGGAAGTCACTTTGAGTTGGTTAAAGATTTAAATGGTACTAGCTTATTCATCAGGTGAGGCAAAGATGGCGAATCTATGACTTGGCCAAAGTGGAAAATGGCTCGATTCCGCTCCGAACGGCACGAACATTAGCGGCGGAACATTGTCAATTCTTATAACGAATAATATGACAAATTGACAATATTGACTGGGAGAATCGTAAAATTAGACGCGATGAACTGACGAGTTCCGTAAGCTACTCATAACAAGTTTTAAAGTTTTTCTAGGTATGCAAATATCAATCTCGAGAGAGGCTAATGCAGGAAGCGTTAGAAGGCACGGGAGATTTCAAAATCGGAGGAAGGATTATAAGAACAGTGAAATACGCGGATGATCAAGTACTTCTAGCAAGAAAGGAAAAGGAATTCCAGAAAATGATAAATAGACTAGTGATAACAGGTAGAAAATACGGTATGGAAATTAATACAGAAAAATCCAAGGTTATGCGAATATCAAGTAAAGAAGAAGAAAATTTGAACATAAGTATTGGAGGAAAGCCATTAGAACAAGTTTCAAATTATAAATACCTTGGAAGCATCATAACGAGAGAAGCAAAATGTACCGAGGAAATCAGGACTAGAATAACAAAAGCAAAAGCCGCTTTCAGAAGAAAGAAACTCCTGCTAACGGGAAACATAAAGCAGGAAATCCGCAAGAGGTTGATAAAATGCTATGTATGGAGTATAGCTTTGTATGGGGCAGAAACATGGACGATAAGGAAAAATGATATAAAATACTTGGAAAGCTTCGAAATGTGGACATGGAGAAGAATGCTGAAGATAAAATGGACAGATAGGGTGAAAAATGAGGAAGTACTACGAAGAATAGGAGAGAAGCGAACGATTATACAGACTATTAGAAAGAGGAAGGCGAACTGGATTGGACATTACCTGAGGAGAGAGAGCATGATTAAAGAAGTGCTAGAAGGAAAACTGGATGGAAAAAGAGAAAGAGGTAGGAAAAGGTTTCAGCTGGTAGACGTCTTGAAAGGGAAAGAAAGCTATCAAGACATGAAGGAAACACACACGTACGCACGCACGCACGCACACACACACACGCACACATATATATATCGGACGAACGCATATAAAAGATTTTATAAAAAGAGGTTAGTGAAAACACTGACATGGAGTGTAGCAATATATGGGTGCGAGACATGGACAATGAGAAAAGAAGATGTGAGAAGAATAGACGCGTTTGAGATGTGGGTATGGTGTAGATTAGAGAAAATCAGTTGGACAGAGAGGAAAACGAATGAGGAAGTTTTGAATATAGCAGGGGAAGAGAGGAAATTAATTAGAGTGATAATGGGTAGATAGAAGAAATGGGTGGGCTAAAAGAAAAAGGTTTACTGAAAGACGTCATAAAAGGAAGAAAGTTAGGAAAAAGGCAATTAGGTAGGAAGAGGATAGGTATACTATTAGATTCGTTAAAAGAGGAGATGGGATATGAGAAATTTAAGAGAAAAGCTTTGGATAGCCAGGATTTGGTGGTGTGTGCCTAAAACCTTCCGGAAGGTAGAATTACTTTGTACGTATGTATTCATCAGCCGGAGGCGCGGTTACATAGGCTGTAGGCCGTGAAAGCTGGATGCAAAGAATCGGTCGGCATGTGCGATCGGTTACCATAGTTACGGAAAGGGATTTCTACAAGAGCCTCATCAAAGAGATGGTGCGTGCAAACACACACACTTCGGTTGGTCCAAAACGTGGATAGGAGGAATATTCTCGGGAACGAGTTGGGGGACACAAGGGTATCGATTGCACATCAACGGCTGTGCAGGAGGCGAATGAATATGCGAACTCCTTTGCGAAGGAAGAATAAAAATCCACCCATGTTGGAACCCTTACTCTTTAAGCCATACATTCAAAGTTAGTTTTTTTATCCTTTTTTCGTTTCGCGGTTCAATTTTTCGCGAAATTCTACCGTATGTTTCCATACTCCACTTATTAGACCGGCGTTTCCCAAAAGATTTTCAGGGTGGTCGCGAAGGCGGAAGCCTATGTGGAAAAATTTTAATATTTAATTTTTTTGTTAATTTTTACTGTATAATTTTATTTCGTCATTAATATTAACAAAAATCCTGATTTTCTCTCTCTATTTCAAACACATCATATACTTATAGGTTGGCGGATGGGGTAAAGGAGGTCGCAGATAGGGAACCGCCGCGGTTGTTAAGACTGTGTCATTAATTTTTAGGTTCTTAATGGCGATAGCAAAAGCAAATAAAGGTTTGAAAATGCAGGCCAACATTGATGTACGTATTTCTTTAAATGAAAAGACTCAGGTCCGATAAGTTCAATTATGACTTTCGTTAAGCCGCAGACGATATTCGGATGTCTAATTTTCTTTTTCACTCCCACAAATAAGTGACGTAGGTGCGACACTTGTTTTTTGGATTCGCTCTCCTCGAATTCTTCGGACGATTGCGATAAAAATAAACATTGGCTTTAGCGTTGGTGTGAATGGTCAGAACTTAGTCTCGCCGAGGCTTAAGCTTAATTAGCGGAGAATTCAATCGACAAATTCGCATTAATTCTTAATTTCACCTGAGGCATTCAGCAAAATTATAATTATATGCCGCCAATAATCGATTTCCCAGTAATTTAGGCATTTAAAATCGACACGTTGATACGACATAAGCTAAAAGCATTGTAAGCCTCGTAGATACTAGATTGGATAGCTCTGTCCTAACCAAGAAATTACACAGTCTTAAAAATGAGAATTAGGTAGTTTGCCAAGGTGATTCAGTGGTAGGGCATCTGCCCTGCAAGACTCGAATCCTGGTCATGAAATATTTTCTCCTGATTTCCGGTTTCTCCGATACTATATCCTTCCGCATGCGGAAATATAATGCGTCCTTTCCACCAAGCCTCGTCATTTACAACGATCATGCATTAATCAACCTCACAAACATTAAACGTAAAAATTACGCGATATTTGTAAATATTGCCATTATATACCGAATGCTATGAAGTGATAATTTAACTGGTGTTATATTATTCATAAAAATAACATTTTGGAAAGTTATGGCCAATAACACCACTTCAAATATGATAAATTAAATTAAAGTTAAACATTAAAAAATTATTTATTCATCATATCTTCGTCGAATTATTAAATAGTTATCATTAAATTTTAACGATAAATACATCCTAAATTATGCTATTACAGATATGATAAATATCATTTAAGTATTTTAACTTGTTTGATCTATTGAACGTCGTGAAATTTATCTCTAAAGATATCATAAAACCTCTTTTTAAGTACGACATATTTTAGTGAAACCTAAATTTGTAATAAAATTTCAATCTATTATACCTCTTATGAGTTCATTCCCAGTTATCCAAAAGGAGGGACTTTTTCGAAATGCAATATAATAGAAGGCGCTATTCGGGATGGAGTTATTGTGGAAGAAAAGTTCCCAACGAAAACGAACGCATTTATTTTAAAACGTTCTTTACGCGTGAAAGAATCCAGCCGTTGCTATGGAGACCAGCACTCTCTTTAATTAATTTTGCCTCAACAATCGGGGACTTTTTGGGTTAGGATTTCATTTTTCGAGTTTTTATTTCCTTCGGCCGTCAATTTTTTTCGGCGCTTGTGCACGATAGTCCGGGACCAGCTTTGTCCTATATATATATATTTTTATACATACGGCTCAGGCGACAGATGCGCTCCGAATGAAAGTGTGCTCGGTGGTGCATGGAACAACGCGAAAGGCAAGAGGCGAGAAAAATTACGGTTTCGCAAAACAAGTGAGTGCAAGGGAGCGTTTATGCCGCGCATTTTTCAGTCGCACGGAATAGCGCAATGCAACAAAAATTTCGGAATTTTTCCGGTTCGAAAGAAATAGAACACCCTTTTGAGAATTAGAATTAACGAAACGGCACCAAGAATGCTTATTTGCATTACGTCCATTTTTAATTCCGTACGATTTCATTACTGTGTAGGTACGTTCACACGCATGCTCTCACGTACGAGAAATTTGCTTTCACTTGATACGATGCAGAGCAAGGGATTTGAAATCTGGTGTCGAAAATTCATGCAATCATTAAAAAAAAAAAAAGGCGTTGGTTCACACCACGATGGAGACGAGCAGACATTTTATTTGTATGTAAGCAGTAGCTTTAGACAGGAGAAGAACTGGATATGTATTTAGCCAAAGAAATAGCAATCTTTTTGCTAATAAATGACTTTTTAAAGAGATTTTGCTGCAATAAATGTAATTTTTAAATATATTCTAACATTATCGCGCTCTTTTTACCACAAAAAATAATACACGTGGATGGTTTCTCGTTTTATACCATAACAGAATCATTCCGATATTATCGGTATGGAATCTATCTATAAATCTATACATATCTATAAAGAAAAGTGTATGTATGTATGTTTTTTTATAGCGCAGCAACTACAGCACGTAGAAACAAGAGAAAGGCGTCATTTCAACCAGAATAAAGTGTTAAGTGGTGTTGTCAGGTTTTTCATTGACCTTTCTAATTTAAAAAAAATATTTTCTTTTTTCATTTTCTTCATTTGAATGACGTAGGGATGAGTGCAGTTTATTTTTCATTTGAATATTAAAATTACTTAAAAACATGGTAAAAAATCGAGACTTGAATGGTTCTATGAAGGAAAGAAAAAAGTTTATTTTTATCGAAGACAGAATCCGAATCCCTGTAGAATTAGCGTAAAATGCGTTTAGAATCAGAAAAATACGTGATTTTATCAGTTTTATGAAAATGCCAATTACAAGCTACCATAACAACTCCTATTGTCGCCGAAGTTGAAAGTCCTATGCATTTATATGGCAGAAATTTTAAGGTAATATCATTTTTCAATTTTCGTGCGATTTTGCTTTGTTTACATGACACATAATATTTGTTGATTTTAATTGAAATATTACTAATAAATAGTTCTCAATGATATTTTCGTGTGGCGTAGAGTTCTCCAAATCAAGCTGTTTTTAAAACTACGTAAGTAGCTTAAATAATTAGATATAGATTTTCCAAAAATTGTGATTGGATAAATAGTTTCATTGTTTCCAAAGTATTGTTCATATAAAAAATTTTCTCGTAATAGAACTTGATAGAATTCATGGATGAGAGAATCGAGCTATTAGTCGGTGGGTAATAATCACTCTGTGATTCTTAAACGTTCTCTATTTACATTTTTGTCTTTCATTTAATTAATTAATTTTGTTTGTTCCTTTGCTCATCCATTTTCTGTTGAATATTGTGTTCGTGCTGGTTTTATTACAGTTTCGTTTTGAAGATATCGTCAGGAACCTTCCCATAAGTATATAATTTTACCCTGTGGGTAATATAGGCTATATGGCGATAAAAATTTGGGGGAAGGGAGAGCTTAATTCAACAATTATTTTCCCATAAGTTTACACGTAATTTTCGATTTTTCACAGCGCTTTTTTCATTCATCTAAATAGGTAAATGCGGAGCGGTTATCTTCATTTTTGCTTTATTCGACGGTTAAAACTGTGTACTATGTTATTCTTGCGATGTTTACATGTTACACGGTCGAAGTTTTAGATTCACTCAATCCGTTGAAATTCAACGGGCACTTCTGCTAGTGTATTATACAAATATTTCATATCCAATGTATGGGAAGATATTTGCTTACCAAAACAAAGCACACGGTTTTATCCACAAATTGCCGTTCTTCATTGAGCCCCTATCACAGTTTGGCTTTGTTTACACTACTCACTTAAAATTGAAGGGATATATAACAGTGTCGTGACAACGTCAAGAATATTGTGCAAAAATATTCAAATCTACGTTAGTGCTCCACGTTCCATTATCTATTAGATATTCTCTTGTTTAGAACAAATAATTACATTGATCCTCATAGTAATATAAAGTTAGCGTTGAATTTGAGAAGAAACTGCGTATATAAAATGTGTATTGTAGCTTTGGTGAAAATTGTAATTAAAACTAGTGTAATGCCCGTTAAAATATCAACGGGAGTAAAGATTCGATCGTTCAAGCTATTTATGGAGATTAAATTGTCATCAGACACATAAATTGTATTGAAAGTCATTTCCCTCTCCTTCATTCCCCCTCTCTTCCCCTCTCTCCTTCCCTTTGCTCCCTCTCCTTCTCTCTCTCGTATTAAAAGTAATCAAAGCACGTTTACGCCCGTAAGGATTGAAACAACAATATGATATCGAGGTCTAACAGTGGAATTGGTAGGCATGGCAACATATCCTTAAAATGGCTATATTTCCTCAAACTGTGTGAATTAACCGTTTAAATTGAGCGATTTCGATCTGTAGGCGGAAAAAGACGAACGGAATAAGAACCTTTATAATGTTTTCTTCAAAATGATTCACATCCGAAGTTCTAATTTTAATCTAAAATAAATGAAAGCCTGCGCGTCGAAAAGTTATCTTATTGGAAATGTAAATTATACCCTGGAGTCGAACCCGGGTCTTTGATCTCGAGTTCGATACATTAAAACGTTTTATTATTATATCATAATGCTATCCTGAAAATTTCATCAAATTAGGTTAAGTAGTTTGCGAGATATTAAGCTTCACAGAGTGACACTGTCTGTTACATTAGTTTAGATTATAAACATTAAATATATTTGCAATAGGCATGCCTAACTTTTCAACCAGACAAAAATATCGATTATGTAAAATTTTAAATACGCAATTTACTATGTGTGGACATTTTAATTTGATTTCAAAGGCAGCCAGTGAAGAAACGTGTTTGTTCCTCGTGTTCAGTGAGTTTTTGAAATGAAAAGGGTTCAGTTTACGTCGAAATTGCACGGACAAACGTGCCAAGCAAAGCTTAATCAAAAAAAATTACCGGAGGACAGCTAGTTAATTACTGCTGGGAGAACACAGAACGACACGTCGGATATAAAGTGCCTTCCGTAAACCAGGAATCGAAGCGAGCACCAATGCTGAACGCGGATTTTCCTCTCCTCTCCCTCCCTTCTTAACCCCCCCTATCTCTCTCAATTCCCGATAAGGGCATATGGACCTCTCAGCGGCGACGGAAAAGCAAACCGTCCTAATGGATAACGTTCAACGAGGCCCTCTTAACTCTCGAAAATGGATGGCTTTCCAAGGACCAATGTTTTTCTCCTCATCTCCAACTCCAATAAGCCAACTTCCATTTTGAAACCTTCTTTCTCTCTATCTCTCTTCGCTTAACTCTTCATTTCTTCCCTCCTCGCTGATTACTCTCTCCTCCTTTTTCCTCTCTCTCTCTCTCTCTTTCAATCCTCGGATCGACTCGATCACTTCCGTTTCCGCTCTCCCAAATTCTCCATGTTCTGGAAAAAAATCTCCTTTCAAATTAAAACAATTTTTTCCGCCTCAGCTGGCGGCGCCAGGCTTCTTTTGAATTAAGAGGGGACTTGTATCCAGAACATTTGATCGTAGATAGTTATTTCTTTTGTTATCCTTTCTCTCTCTCTCTCTCCAGGAATCGAATCGTTTCTCTTTGTGAAAATAAAAAAAACTTTCAAAGCTCTTTAGCTAATCACGTTGAAAAAAAATCACATTTTCCCCACGCCAACCCACCGTCTTTGTTTTCGATTCTGAATAACAACATAGCCAGTCGATATCATTTTTTAAGTTTATTTATTTGAAAATCGCTTTCCGCGTCTTATTTGTTCAAATATCGGACCGTTGCGAGGCTCTTTCAATCCTGAGAGGGGCGTGATTTTATAAGACTTCCTGTTTCGTTCTTTCTTCGGCGGCGGGGTTAGGGTCTGTGGAGGGAGGTGGGGTTTCTCTCGGCCTGCGAAAGGAGAGAGAGAGAGAAAAAGGGGATAAAACGATTTCCGAAAAAAAAGACGAGGAGGAAGGAATTGCTTTCCGATGGTTCTCTTTTGTGTCCGTGAGAGAGAGAGAGAGAGAGAGGGGGGATGGAGGGAAAGGGGGTTGGAGGGGGGGGGGGGGGCGAATTTCGATCAATTCCCTAGACGGTAATTAAATCGTCCGTGAAACGGAGTCATATTACCGCAAAGAAAGAGATTCCTCTTTGATGCGATTAGAAGATTCGAGTGTTGGCGTTTCCACGGATTCAATTGTTTGGATCGTGTTTGCATTGAGTGGCGCAATGGATGCGTTTGGATAGCTTTTGATGTTTAAATTAAAGGTTTGAGATAACAAATGGCGTACGTATGAAAAGATTAAAGCGTTGGCAATCATGAATAAACGAGCGAAGGTCATTGTAGCAATTAAATCACCTATTGGTGGATTGTTGATTAAGGAATAACAAGGATGGCGGATTAATGATTTCATGTTTCCGTGGGGACATTAATTTCATTTGCGGCAAAGGATACAAAATTAGTCCCCAAAATCCATGATGTATTATATCAATACACAAAGCGTAATAAAAAATGTCATGAAATTATAATTCCATCGAGTTTTAACAGCATGCGCATTCTGGAAACACGAATACAAAACAAAAGGGTGGATATATCGGTCTGTTTTTTTGAAGAATCTCAGAAAAACCAAATTTTGTAAGGAAGTTTTAAAAATGGAGGCGGAAAGAAAAAGAAAATTGATAACCTCGACTGATTTTCAGAATTAATATTTCTTTGTTATCAATGTTATAGCTGAAATGTGAATTTGGCAACTCTTTTCGCCGTCAATATTATTCGTTGTGTGCGTTTTCCGGAGAATCATCTTCATGGGTTATTAACGCATGCGAAGACTATTGAATATTATTAAACTCACGAGTTTAATAGAAGGATTTATATTTCATGCTAATATCCACGCTGCCTGACACGCATGAAGTAGTTTTATATGCAATTATGACATTTGTATAACTTTTTATGTAAATTTCAATCAGAATGAGCGCTAATAATTCATTATTGAATGCATCACCATTATCACCTTTATACACAAATATGACGCGACATTCGATCATTTTCAACACGCTCATTTTTATAGAAGTCCTACATTTTTCATGAACTCATATATAAGTATTTCATTTATTTCGTGCCACATGTTATATAAGTGGAATGGCGTTCCAGGCGCAGTATTCACTTGGAAAATACCCCGGTCTAAACATTATTATTTTTAGCGCTTTTGTAAACATCGCTTATTTTTCACTTTCTCTCACCTTCCGTGCGCAAAATTTTAAAGCAAAAGGAGCAGAGCTGGAAATTTTCAGAATAGTTTTTGCTGTTGACAGATATGGTCAATATTGATTTTGGGAACTGTCCGTTTACCTTTTAGCAGGATTTCAAAATACCTCTTATGAACTATCTATACGGGTTCGTTGCTGTGGTAAAGTTTCGTTTTGTTTGCGTTACTACAACAAAAAAAGCGAAGGGTAAATGGGTTAAATTTACTTTTGGAGAAATTGAACTATATCATAGAAATAACGTTGATGTTGTGCTCCGACGTTAGAAACGATAGCGGGAAATATGGATTTCCAGCTGAGCTGTCATTTTTGCCAACTGATAGCGAGCGAAGTGATAACGCTTAATGGTACGAAAATGTTTGCTTACTTCCCTTAAGTCGTTTTCTACTTCTACAATGTACATCATTATTTTAAAAATTTGAACTTTTTCATAAAATCATTGAGATCCCGTAACAAGAAGGAGAAGAAGAAAGAGCAATGGTCCCTTTGGGAAAGTACGAGTATTTTCATTCCTCACGATGGGGTTTCTAGGTAGAGAGGTATCTGCAAAATTTAAATTTTATATGAAAACTGTATTATCCTTTTAAGACCTTCCATTTTTATAAAACAAAAAGTTTCATTTTTGAATTTTTTTAAATTCTTACTTGTTTCGTCGATGACTTTAAAATTCAGTTTAGAGGAATTCCCTACTGCAAATCATCAAGGCTGTTTCTTCCATTTTTATTGGTGAATTTATCGAGTCATTCAGACTTAGGAGATGTCCACCTTAGGAGGAATCGATTCCGGGAGATTTTTCTTGGGTTTGGTTATTTATTTTTTAGTAAACATATAATGAGGATTCAACCTGAATTTTGTTGTGATAATACTGTACATCGGCATTCCAGCATATAAATTGACTTCGCTTATGATCACCGAAACGCGAGAGCTACACAAGCTAGGGTTGACACATCAGACAGCAGATTCTTAGAGATATCCACTGTGTCTACTCTTGGCATATTAAAAATAAATCAATAGTAGCTAAACGGAATACTTACTGCATAACGTTTTATTTACGGTAAAATATATATTGAATCGATTTATGACACTGGAACGAGAAATACAACCTTTTGCTGTGATTTCTTACGGAAAGCGCTCTCTAATGGCCACACCCTCAGTGAAAAAGAACACTATGCTCGTATTTACAGGTACAGCTAGGTAATTGCATTTTCTGCAAGATCTGTATAAGCAGGACATTCCCAAGCCAACCCTGTCGCCTGTCGCTAGATAAAACGCGACTTTAAATAATTTTTAAAATATAATAAGCAGGCTGAAAAATTCCGCTGAATTGGTGGTACTCACATAAAAATAGCAAGTCGTGATAAAGATTAAAAAGAAACTTCTCTTTATCATTGATTAAGAAGGATCAAGGGATAAAATAAATAAATGTTTGTAGATAGGTTTAAATCCGGCACCCCGTTGAGAGGCACCTGAGTGACCGTCGGTACGATGCTGTGTAAAAGTACACATTCTTACATTATGTTTTCATTAATTTCAATCAAATCTATTGGCTAAGCCAAAATTTCAATACTCTAATTGCGTAAATAGAGGAATGAATCTGCAGATTACTAATTTCCGGGAGATTTCGGCCTCCTAGGGAGCCGGGAGAGACGTGCCTACATACGCCTGCTTCCGGAAGGGGTGTCAACCCTACATCTCACTCTATTTTCACTCTGAAACCTACACTAAATTACGCCAAATGTTCCCCTGATTTTATGTCATCAACTTACATTAGGCTGCCTCTAAAAATCTACGCCACCAAACAGGCACCTAATGCCCCTGAATTTATGCCACCAAGCGTACTCAGGTTGCCCCTGAATTATATACCACCACCCAGCCACTACCGCCCTTGATTTTATGCCACCCAACATACACTGATCTGCCCCTGAAATGTATACTACCAAAGATACTCCAAATCCCCCCCCCCCTGATTTTACACCACCCAACTTAAATTAATAAGATAAGATAAATAAATGTTTGTTGGTAGGTTTAAATCCGGTGCCCCCGTTGAGAGGCATCTGAGCTATCGCCTGTACGATGTTGTGTAAAAGTATACATTTTTACTTTCTACATACCTAGTACAGTAATACCTCGATATACAAAGTAGATGCGTTTCTGAAACTTCGTTCGTATATCAAAATTTCGTATATTGAATAATAATAATAGGGTGCGATACCAACAATAATTTAAAACATTATAACATGAACCTTTTAGTAAGTACTAATCGCATTTTTAAAAGATTGTATTTAAAAATAGTACGTATTATACTGATTATTGTACGTACATTGTAATCACGATAACTTACACTATTAGATGTAAAAAGTGTACATAAAATTTCACTTACAACACTGCTTTTGTGCTAACGAGATAACTTTCCGTGATTTTATGAATGCTCCGACAACATCTGCATAAAGTTTCATTAGTTTCGGCATTTTGAGGTAAAATAACTTTTCGGTAAACAACAGTCACATTTTGCAAATTAAATACTTTATCATGGCGAAAAACAGCACAATGCCAGAATTCTTACAACGAAGATGACGTTACGAAGATAACTTGAAAACAGTCAATAGCTATGGAACGCTTGACGAAACGAACAAAACTGGAGAAAAGTAAATATACTGCGTTGCACTGAATCTGATATTCACTGCCTAACTAAGATCATTAGTTCTGAGCCAGAAGTTATCCCATCATCATGTACACTAACATTGTAGGCGTTGATTGAATCGGCACGATTGTTATAAATACTAAGTTCGTTATAACGATACTTCGTATATCGAGGTATTACTGTATAGGAGAAATTATTGTATTAGTGAAAAAAAAATCGAATTCGAGATTTGAACGGATATAGTATATGTTGTCTCCTGAGTACGTTTTGAATATTTTTGCGATGATGTCTTTGGGTGTGTGTGTGTGTATGTGATAGGGATTTTGTGGGCGCTCTAACTCGAAAACTAATATTCAAATCAGCACAAAACTTACTACTTAGGATTTCTTTTAGAAAATGAAGATCTGAAAAGATTTTGGCTGAAACTACTCAACCGGAAGTTAAGGTTTATTCTTGTCATTTTTCCTTATTATCAAAATATCTCTTTTAAAACTCAATTTAAGTCATTATTTGTTATTATAAAAATTGTAGACAATGTAATTTTCTACGTTTTCACAAAACGGATTGTTTAAGACATTTTAATTTTTCTTCTAAATTTATGTTAAATACGTCGCTAGGTGATACCATTTTTCGCACTGATAGCCTTGCGTACACTGCCAAGGGTAATTTTAATCACGCAACGACATTTTATTATCTACATAAAAACGGCAAAACATTTTCTTTATTTATTCATTTTTAAATAAAGACTTGAATGTGTTTTTAAATTATTCATAAGTTTAATTGCTGATAATTTTTCCTGAGGACGCTGATGTAGTGAGCAATCATATTCAGGAATCATTTCAGCCCATCATCCATGTATTTGGAAATTTCTGGATTGCATCCAGTGAGAACAAATTTTGAACGAGGACCGAATAAAACATAAACATAAAAAAATTCAGCAAAAACGTTTAACTATTTAAAAACACTCCCAGGCTTGACGATTAATTGTTAGGTTAAATTGGCGATGAATTTTTCGAATACCCGAGAGGAAGGGTTCCATTCCTCAAACTTTCGCAAGACCGCAGGTTCTGCGGGTGAAGCATAACTCCTGGGATAACACATCACCGATAGGGTAAGGGACATGTAGTCAGCTGCAATTGAGGTAGGTACATACAACATATCAACGTAAAATGATCAGTGACTCTTTTAATGCCGATCACAAAACGAGCAAAAATTAGGATTCTCTTTATTCAATTTACCGTCCTTACGATCGTTTTCTTCTGTTATTAAGAGTAGATTCGATCTGGAGGAAACGCTACTCCGCTAGAAAACTGCTTGTAAGTTTTATAAGAGAAAAAGAAGTAGCGTCGAAAAAATAGATTAGGCGTGGATACAGAGAAGAAATAGAAAACCGTATATTTGCGTTTTTTTTTTAAAGAAAAGAGTCCTCGCCTCTCGATATTTTCGAAAAATCCTTCATTTATGAGAAAATGTCCGACATAAGTAACTTTGCGAGCCAACAAATATGGGCATCTTACCTAACTTTTGAGTTTCGCACCAGACTACGGAGATCGATTTAGAGTGACTTTTGGCGTTTAAAATAAATAAATAATTTAAATTCGGAATTCACTAAGATGTTGGAATAATTTAAATTTTATAATTATCAGAAAATAATACGTAAGAAGTAACCCGTAACAAAACATGCATACATATACATGTTAATGTTAGATATATTAGTCGCAAAAATCAACATAAAATATCTGTTAATAATAGAGGGCGATACATATTTTGCCAATAAAAATATTTGCTTCGGATAAAAAGAGATCTTAAAATACACTATCTTCGGGTCAATTCGGTCGCACTCATTTTGGCACATATGGAAGATCAAATTGTAACTCTTCCTCTGCGACAAATGCTTTACATTGCTTCCCGTTAAATTTATTAATCATTTTGAAAACTTTCGTTATAAAAATTGTACGAATTACTTATTTCCAAGAGTAACGACTACGAATCTAAGGAAACCATGGTCATCTCGGTCAAAAATATCCCCTAGAAAGAAAAAAATCAAGCGATTAATTTCAACCAAACTTTCCTCGCGCAGTTTTATTCGGAACATAAAAAACGTTTCGGTACAGAAAAAAAATCTTTTTCCCGTTATAACATTTCCCGGTTAACTTCGAGACACTTATGGGGCCTATAAATATATACCATGGCATACATCTCGCATTGTTATCAGCGCCGCCAACGTGAGGGATGAGAAGTAAAGAAGGAAAAGAAAAGAGATTTCAGGGGCGGAGAAGAAAAGATCCCTACTTCTCCCTCGAAGGCCCTTTCGAAACCCTGTATGCGAGAGGGATGTTGGTGGGAGATATTAATAAGGCAGGGCGAAATCTATGGCCCCTTATGAAACGGAACAAGTAATGGTTTGCGTTCGGGAAAATGGGAGAGAGAGAGGGAGAAAGAAGAGGGGGGAGGGGGAGAGAGGGAGGGGAGAGAGGGAGGGGTAGGGGAGGAAAGATTTTCTTCTGGAAGGAGAGAGAGAGGGGGCGTGGTCTGTTGCCTTTTTCCATCTCATACGGGGATTTATGCGAACGTATAAATGGATACATGGACCACAAATCAGCGCCGCATTATGTAGGGACGTGAGTCACCATTGTCGTCCTTGGGAGGTTGGAACGAGGGAGCGTGAGTGCGGGGGGGGGAGAGAGAGGGAGGGGGACAGGGGAATGCAGTTGAGAAAGGGGAGCGGGGGCTGAGGGCAGGAGAAGAGGGATGTAAGGCCGAGGGATTTCGGCCATGGAGCCATTTTTTCCGGCCTCTGAGATAGATATATTGGCGCGACATTTTTTTTGCAGTTTTCGCCAGAGTTACAGTTTTCAATGACGTTCTACCGTTGACAGGCGGAAAAGTCGTACACAGTGTTTCATTTAATTATTACAAGAAATGAAATATCATGTATTAGAAAACACTCGGAAGATACGGGTGAGAAGAGGAGGCGGTTGGACGTAGGAAGGAGTTTAGTGTATGACCTTATGTTTTCGAATCGTGGTCAATCAAAGAACGTTCCTTGTCGGAAGATGGAAAAGGACACTGAAATTCCAAATCCCTCTATGTCTTTACGCGTTGAGAGTGTCTAATTTAAAATATTTGGCATTAAGATAACAACCAAAATACAAAAACTATCATTAATACTTTCATCAATGCAATAAAAAAATCTCTGATGTACTCTTAATGTTTGCTATTGAAAAGCTAGCTTTAGTGATATCAAAGTGTTTAACAGCAGAATGAGATCTTATTTTCGGTTGACCAACTAAATTATGGGTAATCAAAATGAGATGGAACTACTAAAATTATATTTTCTGCCGTATTTAATCTTATTCATTATTATTATAATAAAAATCATTTAAATAAAATTCAATGTGGCATTTACGGTTAGCCTACTTTCATTAACGGGACACTCAGCCGAGAAAAGTAACTGAATATATCGATAATATAGAAATATAAATATAAATAAATATTTTATATAATATCCGAGTCATTTAGATTTGAAGGTTTTAGCATTTTATGTAATAATAAAAAAACAGAGAAAGTTATATGCACAGCCAACTTCAAGAGACATGTTTTTCATGGTCTGTGATAATGAATCAAAATACAAATCCTCAAAATTTGCTCGGTTAACTTTAACTAAACCCTCGCCTCAAGTTAATAATAATAGTATTTATTGATTAAATTTCAGTTTATGTTTTGAATGTCACATGTTTATAGAAAGGAATTTAAAAAGTGACGTTTTAGCCCCGCAGCGAACAAATGTTACATGTTGTATATTACACAGGCAAGACCTAGTTTGCCGGGCCACTTTCCTGACAATTATGTAAAAGGTGGCCCAAATGCTGCGCACCATAGGGATTTGAAGTTAATGGCCAACAATTCGAACATTTATTATGAATTTACCTTGTAATAATTAAAATCACTACATAATTACCATTTATTAATACTATTTGTATTTGTATTAATTAAAATCCTTATGGGGCACCACTTTTGGGACACCATGTATTATTGACGAGCCTTATTTCGCAATGGAAATGGGTAAACAGGTAGATTCACTTTTACCCAGAGTGCTTTTAGTGGACACTTGCGAGAAAGTGAGGTAAAAGTGGGATTATCAAGGGAACTAAAACTTTCCCAGCTTACGTATTTAGATACATCTAATGATATAAATACATAAAAAACGTTATGTCATCTGAACCTGATCTTCATGCTAACCTCACATAAAAGCATAACCACACTTTCTAAGAGGTGCAAGACTTTGTTTTGCAAATATTAACCATAATTTCTAAATAAATGAATTTTTAGTATTACTATATGTATTTCTGTATGGGACTGAGGAATATTCCGTATAAAGTTTTTTTTGTAACAGGAAATAGGGCACGCTTTCTTTTGAATTTCAGTTTTGTCAGTTTTAACGCATTTATATAATAAATATGTATGTATATATGTATAGGTGTATATATATATATGTATATATATATATATATATATATATATATATATATATATATATATATATATATATATATATATATATATATGTGTGCATGAATGATCTTTCACGTATTTTTTTAGTTTAAGCGAAATCCGAATTTCCCACTTGTTCCTCAACACTATTTTCACCCTCCACATATTTGTTTTCACACCTGGTGCATGGCAGCTGCTTCCAAAATCCTCATTTCTAGATAGGAAAAAGGAGCAAAAAATAATTTGGCTACGGAAAATTACTTCATTTCCTCGCCTCCGCGCAAACGTAATGCAGCAAAATATCCATGGAGCGTGGAAAAGAAACAAACACATTTCGACCCGCAGTTGAAACTCGCCTAATTCATCAAGATAGAATTCTTTAAGAAATTCACACTTTCTACCGTTAAGTATCATCCCCCCCTCCCCACTGGAATTTTGCTTCGGGAATTTTGTTCCGTGAAAATGATATCAAAAATCTGTCTTATTCCTTTAAAAAAAGAAAGAATTCCATTCGATCTAATTATGTGCCACATACCTAATATTAGAACATCACTAAGGCAAGATTTTTGTACATGGAATAAGAAAGACAAAGATTTTCAAATGGAACATTGCTGGATCTTTTCTCCCTTTCTCTCTCTCTCTCTCTATCGCTCCCCGTCCAACTTACAAATCTGCGCTAGTTCTATAACTGTCCGTCTCTTTTCCATTTCTATTTTCGCTCATTTTGCATATCTCCTTTCCATTAAACGATCCCATTCTCCCTTCAGGAGTTTCCTACTCTCTCTTTGCACCATGTTATCTGTTAGTCACCCTTTCTCCCGTTCACACCCCTATCCTTTGGCTCCTACCTCTATGTTTCCAACTATATTTAGTAGCAGCTTTCAGCAATTCTAGTTTATTTCTTTACGTGACGGCCGAGCGCTTACAAAGGCGGAACTTAGTGTTTTACGCCGCCTATCTTTCATCATATTTCCCAAGCTCTTCAATTCTCTCGACTACCTCGGATTTCTCAAAGCTTTAACTTGAAGTGAACATTTCTAGAAATGATTCGAAAACAACACTAATGATAAATCCCTAAACGAGGAAAAACAGTTTCAACGATAATAAAAAACAATTCTCAGTATTTTGTGAAACCCGACAAACTTATTTTCAATAAGACAACTTTAGATGGTTATTTTTACGAATGCTGTTTAAATAGCAAAAGTTCAAACTGATAGTTGGATTTCCTATAATTTTCATTTATACGTTAGGTGTAGTACTGTTAGAAAATCTAAGCACCGATAAAAACTTTTGCGTATGAAAAGAGGAAAAGGAATAAATATACAACAATAACACTAAAAGTCGACATCATATCTTTTACTCGCAACGTAAAGAGAGTAATATCATAATTAGAGATAAGAACCAAGGCGATATGTTGATAAAAAACGCGTGGGACGCGATATTTCCGCGTTGGCGTCGCTCATAGCCATTTACATGTAAGATGAATGCGTGTGAATTTCACGATGTAAACGTATTTTTTCATAATTTGTTCGGTGGCAATATAAAATATGTAAAAACAACATTGGTAATGCTAAAATTATTTTGTTATGACATGCGGAAACTCAAAAGATAAAGCCGTCAAGCGAAATTATGCTCCACCTACTTATTTGTTCATGCTGGCTTTATTTATTTCGATTAAATTCGAATTAATGTTTTTTCTTGTATATTTTGCATTTACATTGCGGTTGGGATCATTTCTTTTATGTTGGAAGAGAGATTCATTCGTCCACTATCCTCTAAATTGCCACCGATTACTTTAAACAGCTGATTTCATTTGATTTTTTGAAACTTATTCCTTAAGAATATCTCGTTATACTTTGTAAGTTCTCAACTCTCAGTTACTTTCTACTTTAAATCTTTGTCAGTTTCGGAAATAAACTCCATGCATCATTTTTAAACGTTAAACAATTAAGACAATCAGTACTCATTCGCAATTTTTTTAGGTACGCCTAAAAATACGGATTAAAAATAAAATTAGCATTTATTGACTACTTTTCAACTACTACATTACTTCCTTGATTTTTTTCATATGGAATTCTTTCCGTTTAAAACGAGGATATGATATGAAACTAAGCAGTTTCGAAATAAAAAAAATAGGAACCACATAAAATCAGTTATTTTATGAATTCGAACCAAACAAAAACTATAATTATATTTTTTAGACGAATATTCTGTTTCACGCACGCCGAGTAACGTCTTATCGATGTAATTTAAATATTTCTCCGGCAAAAACATTTCACCATAGGATGTGATTCGAGAGTTATTAATTCGCGCTTCCGCCAATAGAGGGATTCATTTCGACAGGTTGTGGAAGGATAAAAAAATATATTCCCGCCTTCGACGTTTCGGATTAAAACTGAGTCTTCTGGCTCAAATCATCCGACAGGCTGAAAGGAAGCAAAAGAGTGAAGTACGCGTCTCCTCTCTTGACGTAATCAACTTTATAGCTCCCAGCTATGGAACGGTAAAGAAAGCAAGAAAAACATTCCCGAGGTAAGAACATGCCCTCATTCCGGGAGATTATTTTAAACCTCCATCCGCCGGCGAAAATAAAAACAAGAATTTAGGGGGAGAAAAAAATGCTTGAACGAATTAATGTTTTCCATCCGGGGATAAAAAAAAACTTAATCACTTCGTCAAGAAAGAGTCGCTCATCATTGAAATGAGTTTTAGTAGAAAATACATTACTTGTACGTCCTCTCCCTGAGTCGCTCCTTTTCTCTCTCGTCACGCTCCTCGCAACACACAAATAAAGAAAAGTCTTCCACGAATAAATAAATGAATCTCGAAAGGAAAGTAGGATTCCCGTATGTCTCGCCCGTGTTTTTAAACGGCGCTCGACGAAGAAGGCGTTTTTTTTATTTGAGAAGTGCAAAAATGATAAAAAAAGGCTCGTATTGTCGTTTTTTTATTTCTCAAAACCGAAAGGAGAGTTAGTCAAGGAGGAACTCGAAGGTAAAAGGGTTTGCGCATCTTGCTCATCCAACTCTACCCGCCACTTCGCCCCGCCACCTCGCCCCATCCACTTCGCCCCATACACCTCGCCCCATACACCACGCTACGTCCACCTCGCCCCATCCACCTCGCCCCATACACCACGCCACGTCCACCTCGCCCCATCCACCTATCCCCTACTCCTCCGCAAGGCAGTGTCCGAACTCTCAAGAGAGTCGCCTTCTCCTTGCATCTCTTTTCTTATCGCGAGAGAAGTAGAAAGAGAGAGAGAAGAATCGCCTTATTTTTCTCTTCTCCCTTCTCGCACACATCTCTCCCGAGAGCACACCCTCTTTCTCTCTCTCTCTCTCTCTTTCTATCCCATTCCATTCTTGTTTCGCTCCCTTTGGACGTAATCGTGTTGAGTGAATGCTCTCGAAACCACTCCAGAGATACCCTTCTACGCTCTACTATCATCGCATTATTCCGGTTCGGGCCTTTACTTGCTCGGAATAAAAAGAATACGGCCGTTGAATCTGGTACGCTTCTCTGGAAAGACAGCCTTGTCTCCCTACCCTATCTATGCTCTCTATTCGAGGAGAGACTAGGTCTCTGTCCCTATCCTAATTCTATCACGGATCGCAGACATTGTCCGACCCGTGACTAGAATACGCGGATGGTGTTTATCACGGAGTTACTTGTGGTGTATTTTTGGGCGTACGCTCATTGGTTCTTTTTCCTCCCGAGCGTTGACTCGTAGGGACAATCTCGCCAGCTCCTTCTCGCGCACGCGCGCACACACACACACACACACACACACATAAGGGAAGGAAATCAATCAGGACAATTTTTAAATTCTGCTTCCTATGCAGGCCATAGGATATTTTATTTATTAACAGCGATCATTTATAACGTTATATTAAGTTGAATTAAAATGCGCTGGGAGAGCTGAGCAGGTCTTTTATTGCTATTAGGACTGAAGATACTTCCGCAAGTTATGGTAGATTATTTTTTTAGACGACTGTTGAAAATTGTAGGAGAAGCAATTTTAAGAAAAGGCTGCCAAAATAGTATGTAATTCATCGGCCATGAGAAACTTTACTGCAATCCTAAAAGAAGCGTCAATGATATTATCGATATTTTAACATTTTTTTCGATCGCAATCGTGTGATACTTAGTAACTTTTCCTCAAAGCCGACAAGTTGTTGAAGCATTATGCAATTTTAAATTTGTTTGTGAATTTATTTTTACAAATAAGGCTGTCAATCTAATCGAGTGCCATTTTAATGCTTATTAGCAACAAGGCATTTTCTCTTGTGCAATGACCAAAACGATCAAAAATTTTCAAATCGCTCCTCCTTATTCCTCTTTTGAATTCTAACTTGTCCGTTAAACGAATGGTAGCAACAAAATTTATGAGGTAGTATAACTTTCTTCGTTTTTGTAAAGGAAATTCAGTTGGCTTGAATATCTTTGTTAAATAACGCTAAGCAAAGAGAATTCCATAAATAAATACCAATAATTTAAACAGGTTAATGCAGCTTAAAAAATAAAACTCAATTACGTTTATGATTGGGGTGGTTATAAAATTTTAGATTTTGTGAAATAACTGCATTAACGAAGTCATTCTATTTCTATATAAGTCAGAACAAATCATTAAAGATTTAACCTGATAAGCATACAACTTAACAACAACCTTCGAGCCATTTAAGACAATTCCAGATCTGATATATAATTTTATCAAATTTTTGAGCTACGAAACAAAAAGTTCAATTTCCAAGTACTTTCATCGAGTATAGGCGCTAGAATATAATCAAAGTTGGATCTAACGACAGCTCTTGAATTCAATCGCGCAATACCATTTTACTTCAATGAAAAGTCAGCAAAATAGATACATATAGGTATATGTCTCCATTAAGAAATGCCGATGATTTCAGCCGATAAATTTTTCATGGGAAATTTCGGCAGCATTGCAAACGATATTTCTGCATAAAGGCATATATCGAAATCGCGTGACGATGTACAATGTCTAGGATAATTTGATGATCAAACTTATACATTTGTGATTGCGGAGTGAGAAATTCAATACTGCAACTAATGATAATACTTATTTCATTCCTAAAGGTCTCTCTACATTTTCACCCCTCCTCCCTCCCTCCCCTCCCCACCCCTCCCCACCCCTCCTCCCTCCCTCCCCCTCCCCACCCCCTCCTCCGGCCCATTTTAAAGAGAGAGAGAGTTCGACGACGGATCGAATAATGAGATAGCTATTCGTCCTCCGCTCAGAATGAATGGATAGGACAGAGGAGCTGCTCCGCTCAGTCTATTGAGTGCCGCCCTCCCCTCAGCCGTCCCTCATTCACCCTCCGCCGCGTTCCCCCCACCATTCTTTCTCCCCCTCTCTCCCTCTGCCTCCTCTCCTCCAACTCCAAAACCCTGCGGCCTCCGCCTTCAATTTCAAAAGCATCCCGCTCGTGCGAACTTTCACTAGCTCATCCATTCTTTTCACCCTTCCTTTCTCTCTCTCTCACTTTCTCCTACCCTTCCTTTCCCTCTCTCTCTCTCTCCTACCCTTTCTCTCATTCTTAATTTCATCATACCCTTTTTTCCACGCTCCTCCTTTCTATCTATTTTCCCTTATCCTTCTTCTTCTCTATGGCTATCTCCGCGTCATTCTACCCTCTTTCTAAAAGTGTTCTATCAGTATCTCTCTCTCTCCATCTATCTTAGCTCCCCTTTATCTCCCTTTTCTCCCTCCCTCTATCTATTTTCCGCTTCTCTTTCTATGTAGATGGGCGTGGCGTCATGGCGGTGCCTCTTTGAATTTATTTTTCTTCGAACCTTTGTTCTCTTTTTGGATAACTACGTCCTTTCATTTCTCTTCCTCCCTCTCTCCCTCTCTCTCTCTCCCTCTCTCTCTCTCTCTCATTCACATGCTTCGCTCTGGAGTTTTTTTTTCAGATTATTTTTTGTATAAACATAATCCTTTCCGTTTTTTATTCGCTCATTAGTTTATATATCTTCCTCTCTCTTTTTTTTTCTCACGAATATTACGCGGACATTATGTTTGCGCTTCCACTGGTTTAAAATCTCATTCCGAAGGTTCAAATAACGGAGGGTTGTTTTTTGTGTCGGAAACAAAAAACAATTTTGAGATTTTATTCGGCGATGTTCATGCTAAATAAGGAAGCGCAGAAAAATACTTCGCCGGTTGAACGGAATATCATTTTATAATTATACTTTAAAATTAGCCATTTATTTATCTATTTCAGGGCGTATTTTTGGCTCACGAGCATAAAATTATCGATGTACTAACGTGTTATGCTCTAAAAAAAGACAGAAACTTAAATCCTCATCTTTAATAATGTTGAAATTTAAAGAGAAACTAGAAAGGCGCATGAGAGGAAAGACAATGCATTCATATGCCTTTAGTAAATAAAGATATGCAATTTTATCCGTCGAAAGAGCCGTTAAAATGCCATTGAATCGCTTTTCACATTTTCGCCTTCTACTTCAATGTTTCTATCAACCAATTCCTACTCCGCTTCCGAGGTAAATGACAAGTGACTGTGGGGTTGAACGTAAACAAATAGGGCGAAATTGTTTTCGAGCGATGCTTAAAGTTTCTTTCGGTGTTCATACGCGCGCGAAGGTAATAACATAGGCCACATCTATACAGTTTCGCCGCAAACTATCCAAGTGTAGAGTACCTACAAATAAAAAGAACGAGCTGCTATTTCGCTTCATTTGATTTAAACGGTTAGCGACAATAAAAGTTAAATTAGTTCACAGTAACATTTACGCAAATTTATTAGTGGGACAGCAATACTAGTATACAGGACTTGGAAAACAGAAAATAACAAGTTACACTCATACAGTGACAGGATCGTTAGACCGATTGATTTATGGCTTCATTTGACCCTTTATTGGCCATGCTGGGCCTCTTTTCCACCTAACCTCGTACGACGCTAATTTTAAAGTACAAGTTTATAATATTTATAACATAGGCAAAGACAAGGACAAAGGTTAAAAAAATTCAAAAAGAAGCAAGTAAAAGGCAATACATAATTAATAAAGAATAAAAACAGTCAGGTGATGAGAAAAAAATCTCAGTGGCTGAAAGCTACTTGAGAGTACAAACCGCTGTCGCAGGAAAATACCCTCACAGGAAGAGGGGTGAAAAAATCTTGTGAAAACACAGTGTAAAGCAATAATAAATAAAATAAATAAAAAAGTGACGCTCGACATAAACGGGAGTCACCTCAATGTGATCAGAGTTTATGCCCAAAAAGGAGGAAAAAAGAAGAGACAAATATTTTTCAAAGTTACATTCATAAAGAAGTAAGGAAGGGTGAAGATCTGAAAGCATCGGTTGGGAACCTTACCAGTCCTCAATTACTCAGTACTTTTTGGAAAGACAGAATTGACGGCAATGGAAAATTGCTTAGGGATTAAGTACATTTTATAATTTTAAAAAATCACAAATATATTATTTAGGCTGGAGGCTACAAGCTGACTCGAATAGACTATGTGATCCTAAAAAATTAGTTGGCAGCTTAAGTTAATGGCGATGGAATATTTAGGAGCTATAGCATTAACTCATGTTTGTTACTAATTCAAACCATTTGCTTGCATTCAAAATGATATATTAACGAAATGGAGTTTGATCATCCCTGAGAAGTTGGCATAAAAGTAAGAGGTTTATGAGGTAAGTATATTTATTAAATGATTTATAGGAAGAACGCCTAACTGGGTTCCTACCTACAAAATTCTGTAATAAGTTCTGAGATTGAGGACGAGAGGGAAAATATGCCGAATGCATTGGACAATGAGGCTAAGTAAGCCATAAGGACGAAAGAGAATGTCAGGAAAGGAAATAGTTTGAGGACACGAAACACTGAAATCGAACGAGCTATAAAAAGAAAAGAGGCGTCCATATACAAATTATTTACAGAACACTGAATCGGCAAAAGAAAGAGTAGAAACAGAAAATAAATTAGCTAAATCTGCAATTAACAGAGCGCATGAAGAATCCTGGAGGCACTTTTAAATAAATTCCGGAGCACGTTACTTTTACACATTAGCTCGCAAGCAAAACATAAAATGGAGGGAAAGCGAAGGAAAAATACAGCGATACTTTCCACGCTCGACTTTTTTTTCCCAAGAACGTGTCTTCTGCTTATTTCTAGGGAGAAATGCACTGCTTTGAAAGAATGATTGCGAATAAAATTAACCGTGAAACCAAGGAGAGTCTTTCATTCGACACAATTTTGATTAATCGCATTCCTTCGGCAAAAATACCGCCATTGTGACTCTGTCGAGCTCATATCGAGCACGAATTCTTTTCAACACGCCTTCCTTCGGTTCCAATCTCTTCCAACCTCTGCCTATTCCTCTCTTCTCTCCTTCTACTCCCTCCAACCCCTCCACTCCCCTCCCCGCGACACGCGATCCCCCTTCCCCCCCAAACTCTCCCTCCCCGCCCCTCCACCCCAATCCCCTTCACACTCGCACTCAGCCACACACATGCGTTCACACCGCGCTTATTCTGTCCCGAAAGGGAGCGGTTAATTCGCCGCATTTGGCTTCCTCACCCTCGCGCCCAATCCCCATGGGAACCCAGCCGAGAAGATACACGGAAAATGGATCAATCCTTCTCCCCCCCCTCTCTCTCTCAATCTCCATTTCGGTGGTTCAATTGGTTAGCGCGAGAGGCGTGACACTTTTTTTCGACTCAATTTCCCGCAGAAGTCCGTCCTCGATACGAGGACTGTTCTCGCGCGATTTCAAAAGGTTTCGATCGTCAAAGGAGAGGAGGAGTGCTCGCCGACGTGGCGCCACGGTCGCGTGCGCTGAGCGAGAGGGAGCATTATTTCTGCCGCATGTGGCTTTTGTTCAATGAAATTGAGCTATAAGGCTCGGAATGCCGAACACGACGTCGGTAGGGATAATTCATACAGATTTTACAGCGACTAATTTTATTTTTCATTTATTAATGGTATATCTAAGGAGAAGTTTGGGGATATTTGATCGGGTTTCGCGTATCTATCGATTTTAAGTCACTAGTTGTTTAGCTAATATTATTAGTTATCACAAAACATAGGTATATCAGTATATAACATATAAAGGAATGTTTTAATGAAATGTATAAAATAGTGTATAATGTAGCTTATAGCTATTAAACAATCACTGTTTTACTGGCGAAGGGGTTCGATATCGATTGAAGGGTTTATATCGATCGAAATTCCTCATATGCTTCGACAGCAAGTTTTTAAATTCTGAGAGAGAATGGTCGTTATTTGGCGCCGATTCTAAAAATAGAAATACCATATATCAAAAATTTACACACGTTCAAAAATATGTAGTCCACAAGATAGGTCTTTTCCCATATGCGTATCTTCCTACAATAGTCAAAATTAACTATGGGACATGCTTTTAATCCAAGAAACGTTCATTAAATTGAAATAAGAACTGCCAGAAATGGATGCTATTTAAATACTTTTCACATTCAAGGACAAGCACTTAAAAATCAAACTATTAAAGTAGTTATCTCAGGTATATTCAGTAGCCACAACAAAAACAAAAACGATGGTTTTCAAGATTGGTTTGACTGACAAGGTTATAAAAAACCAGATGCGTATTTTGGCTACAAAGCAGCCGCATTCAGTTGTAATTCACCGAAAGTAAATTCCAAACGTTCTTGATTTTTTTAGCCGTAAGATGAACTCGACAATTCTCAACCTATTTACATAATAAACGATTCAAAGACTTGACCATGAAGCAGCTTGCATGTCGTTTGTGGCCTTTTGAAGAGTCAGCAGACGATCATCTACATCTCACTTCCACTGTATGACTTTCCAACCCACATAATACCCTTCATGACGTGCAGTCTTCATTTGATACTCTGCTTCCACAGGAATTTGGCTTTTAATCTTAAAAAATTGACTTTCGTATAAATATAACTACGATCGGTTGAATGAAATTATATGCAATTTTTTGTTTTAAATAAGATATTGTCGAAAATGTAAACATACACTTCTTAATTTAAGAGTTTTGGTCTAAAAAATTTACTTTAAATAAAACCTCCATCATTACTTTATTTAAAAATTTAGTTTTGTAATACGTAGCGTTTTAGTGAGACGCATTTACGGTTCATGTCAGGGACTGCCTGTATTAGCATATTATGAAATTAATTATATAATAATCTCTTTCCTATGAAAATTTTTTTGTGCGACCACCACAATTTAAACAGATTATATAAGGAAAGCATTATGATATTTGCGAATAATTGTTTGCATGCGGTTAAAATCTTTGCTTAATAAACCTCAATTTGATTATTATAACTGAATGAAGGTATTTTAAATGTTCATAAACCTTCAACATTTACGAAAAGGGCAGTTTAAAGCACTTTCTCCGAAATAGACTGGGACTAAACTCTCGCAGTACATAACGTTATCCATGGCTTTCCACAAGACATGACAAATGGATTGAAAATCTTCAGCTTCTTATATAGATGTCAAATCTCTTCTCTGCCATGGAAGACAGTAATGAAAATGGTCATTAGGAGAAATCCTCAGAGATCCCTGTAAGTACGAAATAAATGATATCCAGCGAGATAAGGGGATTTTCGCGTTTCGGATGGAGGGGTAAGGGAAATTACATGTTTCCCCTCTTCCCTTCCCCCCCCCCCGGCCCACCTCTCCCCTGAATCTCATATTATGAGTCATCTTGATGCTGTCTCGCTCCCACGCCTCTTGGGGGAGAAGGACATTCTTTAATTCATCCTTCAATAGATTCACTTCTGCCTCCCTCGCGGTCTTCTATTTAAAACACTGAGTGCGCACCTCCTGCCCCCGCCATTCTTCCGCTCTCTGCCCCTTTCCCAACCCCTTAACCGCCCCCAACCACCTCAATCCTCGCGGATGGTGCGATGGTGGGGGAGTGGGTGGAGGCAGGGTGGTAAAGGGGTTGACATTTCCTGATGTGACAAAGACGCCCCTGACATTTCCAACCGTGTATGTCTTTGTCCCACGAGACTCCGAAATGGCAAGCGGCTGTGATACTGACAGCGGAGTGTGGGGTTGGTGACGGGTGTTCTCCTTACTGCCTCCTTTCGCTTCCTTGCCCTATCTACCTTCGTACTCTAACTTTGCTCCCACACAACCCTCGCATTTCCCCTATTCTGCCTTGTTTTACTATTGAGTTGCGTTTGCGTGTGTGTGTGTGGCCACGGTGGGTGAGTGAAGGATTGCCTTCATTCTCTTCATTATTTGGCAGTCATTAATACGCTTTCATTTTCTATTTTCTTTCCATATGGGCCATACGTGTGTTGGGGAGAGGATGGAATGGGCAGGAAAAGAAATTTATACGAAAGTCGCCAAATTGATTATTCCTACTAGAATATACAAGAATAAGCTCTTTAATATAAAATAAATTGCAAAAGTAATCATCTGAGTTATTTCCAATACTCAAAACTATTTATCGTGGCTTTTGGAGATAATTGATATGAGCAATTTCTTTTATTTTAAAGTGCTTATTCCTCATTTTTTTTTCAGCAATTAGATGATATCGTTAATTATCTAGCGAATATACATATTAGACTATGGAAGGCTGCTTCTAATCGCATCTGATTCACGAAAAGTTATTAACCTGCTCGCGTTATGTTTTCAAGAAGCACGTCTATAATTTGATTTCTTACAGATACAATATTGAAATTCCAATTATTAAACTCGAAACATTTTCAACATTTAATAAAATAAGATGCTCATTTATTCATTAAAATATTATTATAAAGTAGAATCATAACGAGTGCTGGTTTTTAAAAGCTAAACTGATATAGTTGGAAAAACTATGGTGAAAAGTTAAATACTCGATTCATTAATTAATAAAGATAATAAAACTGCAATAATTCACATATTTAACTCTCAGGCACTGTGCATATGAGATGTGATTTCTGTTTTCATCATCACTGAAGCAAACGGGAAAATATTTCGGTTAAACGTCGACTGGGAAATTCTTGCCACTTTGCGCTGCATTGTCGCAAAACCTTTGATGGCGGTGCACCAACTAATTGGCGCCGGATTTATGCGGGTCAATTACGGTTACGACTCTCCTTAAATTCGAAGGTCCTTAACACGGAACCTCTCTGATACCATGTCCCTTCTTTCTCTCCGCCCTTACACAAGTTGTACGACGAGGTGTGCTCTAATTAAGGCAACGCCGTAGAGACACACTGCGTTGTAGAACCTCACGGCGTAACCTTCCCACGCTATCCTTATCATACAGTCGTGTGACGCTAAAATGTCTTAATGTCGCAAACAAGTTTCGCACGGTACATATCGCGGAATGTGTGTCCCACCCTAGGCTGTCCTAATAAGCCTTCGGATTCCTAGATCGGCGTCGCAGACGAATTGTCAGTGTGTGTGTATTTTGCTGCAAGGATATTATTTTATGGCTTGTGACGAGAAAGCATCTACGCACCAATTTCAAATTTGACGCTTCTCCGTAAATCCAGAGAGACGAGAGTTTTTTATTTTTAATCAGACGGAGAGTTTTTTTGGTTATTAAAACCTGTTTTATTTTCGTGCGTATTCTAAGAAAAAATAAAAATACATCCAAGTAACCAAACTTTTTCATAAAAGATTCTGCAGCACCACCCAAGACTGAGGAAAGTGTTTACGAGATATATATCAAAAGCGAAACTTTTAAGGAATCATAAATGATCCAACGCTGGATAAAAATAATAGTGCTTTGAGTTTTAATTTTAAATGCGGTTATTGTGAAAAAAAACATAGGATTGCTTTCGTCTATTGCCTGTTTTTCCGAATTACGAATTTTCCTCATGTTAAGAAATTGTTTTAATCACGTTTGTGAAGATTATTGTAACTCGCAAGTGATTCGAATGCGAGCATATTATTATGGCATTCGGACCATCAATTCCACTTTAGATCGGGAATTCGAAACGGTTATTCAATTTCCTTAATCCATGTGCATAAGTTTTATAAGCACGGACTCAGTTTAACTCAATCAATGCATATTATGCGCATGAATTTTCATTATGACACATCACAATAAGTATGAAGTGTGTGTAATAAAGCCCAATTATTAGTCCACATAGGCTACGAAGCGGTCAAAAAGCTTGCGAAGCTCATAACGCACGCTTCCTCATACTCCTTAAACATTATTTCTCATTTGAAATCAGCATTTGTATTTGAAGTTAAATTAAATTAAATTAAAATTTTCATAATATGTTTTAACTAGTGCAATTTCCCATCAAAAATCACAGGCACGCATGACTAAAGTGTTAAAATTTAAGCATTTCCTATTCTCCCTCCGTCTCTCTCTCTCTCTCTCCCTTCCTCTCCCTTTTACTCTACCCTAAAAAAATTAGATATTTCTCTCAGCCTGACGGAAATGCAAATAGATCATTATCGATAGAGTTAAATTCCCCTGGATCTTATACCACCTGCGATGATTAGCGCGACAGATTCACATACATATCTCACTATTTAAATAGATAATGTGTTTTGAAGTTTTTTCCAGCCAAAATTTGTTGGAGAATATTTTTTATTAAACCGTACTGTGTTCGAAAATGTTAAACATTGATTCAAATGGTCGTTTGTTTTGGCGGAGGATACGAAATCAAGTGGTTGACTTGCGGGATGGGAGTGGGCGTGAAAGGAGTCGTTCTCTGCAATCCGCAGTGTCGAAATCTGCGCCCGAGAATTGTTTATTAAAAGCGACTTGGAGAAGGAGAGCGGGCCAGAGGTTTTCCCGAAGTTAAAAGATTTACGAGTGGAAAGGAAGGAACAGTGGGCGGGACGTGCAAATCCGTGGAGGAGATCAATATTTCTTGGGGGCGATATTCATAGACTAGTTTCGCCGTTCTCCTATATTGCCTTTCCCTTTCTTCTGAACTATCAAATGTTTCATTATCTCTTTCGTGAATTGCATTTTTAAGATGGCGTGAACGAATTTACTCTCCAAACTTGATATGTAGCTATTGGTTGAGCTGCGGGAGAAATGTCCGTTTAAACTTTCGGCGCAAAAATTAAGAGTTGAGGAAAAATTCAGAGAACTTGCTATTCAACTAAAATTTTCAGAATTGTGGGTATACCGTGACTCAGCTATTCCCTCAAACAGTTTGTTATGAAGTCGAGTATTTATGTTTTCCCTTCCAATTAAATAGACTATTACGCGGTCATACATAGTTTAGGTCGTATTTTGACTAGTAGCTGGTAGTATTATAAGTATTCTAAACTATAGATATTCCCCTCATTACTCCATAAAGTGGATTTTATGTTAACTGGAAAAGGATATACAAAAAAGATAATACTATACTATTTAATATGTTAACGAAATTACTGTCTTTGACGGTATATTTTATTAAGTACAACTATTTCATCGCTAAGTGGTCGTTAGGCTGGACATGAATCTCATATGGTTTAAGTATTGTTAAACCGAAAATGTAATTTTTACGATGCCTTTCCAAAAGCCTACCTTCAAAATTAGGAATCAGACGTTTTAGTCGGCTGGACAAATATTGGCTTGATCCGTATTGGATTTTAGTTTTCTCTGTCAGAGCCTAGACAGCGGCTTATTAATTATTAAAAACAAACAGAAGATAATAATAAATCCTTGATCGTGTTAGTCCAATATAAAATTAATGGTCTGTTCGTACAGTAAAATTAATCTATAAAAGGTCCATTTAGTTCTCCAACAACTCCTTTAATATTGAGAAAGAAAAAGTGCGTTGATATTTTCTCAGCAAATACAGTAAATTCACACCGAAAAAAGTAAAATAAACAAGTGTTTCCCGCGATAAAAATAAACTTCCTCGCGAAACGACGTCAACAGAAAGAAATGGCGATTTGTTGAGAAGCTATTCCGCTAAAACACAAAGAATGTCGTTTGCGTTGATCGTTCGTCAACTTTTTTTTGCGAATTTCACGATTCACAACCTTAATGGCCTCGATAGATATAACCTCGAGGTAGTGAGTTATGGTCCCTTATGCTGCCAGGATCGTCTCCAGCCTTTTCCCGCGTTTAATCTTTTCACATCCCATCAATTCTCCCGTTGTCAAAGAGAAGGAACGGCCTGTGACTCGGGTTTCTTCATCTCAGACGAGCGCCTCGCCTACTACTGTAAGACGGTTGGAATAAAAAAAACAAACTGACGAAAAAACATCTGGATGAAGGGATTGGAAAGAGGAAGGTAGTGAGAAAGGGAAGCGATGGAGGAAGAGAGAGAGAGAGAGGGACTCTGTTCAGAAGGCGACGCGTGAAATGAAACCATAAAATGATCGTTGAAATCGCTCGCTTCGGATATCTGACATCCAGGTGAAGCTACTTAGAGAAATAGAAAGGAAACTCATGTTTTATTTTAAAAGAATTATTGATTGAAATACTCCAGACGTAGTAATCTTAAACTTAAAGGGAATGCACCTCCTATCTCTCGAGTTTTAGCTCACTTTCCACTACATATTTCGTTTATAATACCAACACGTTAAGTTAAAGTTTTATTAATATAATGCATCATTAAAATAAATATAAATCGCTTTATGAGAGCACGGCGTGGGAAATCAACGAATACTCTCATTCAAAAAGAGGTTAACGTTGTTTAGGTATGATTAAATATTTACGTTGAATATTTTTATGATTTAATATTATTTTTCTTCGCTACAAGGAGTAGGTCAAAGGTCTGTTCTGGCTATAAAAATGTCCGATCATCTGTTTCTTGGTCTTCTACGCGGTTTCTAACGGAAGATCTGTTTATGTATCCAATGCGTGGGCATTCGTTTTGGAAGATTCATGCACTTTCGCTCATTTTTCTCCTTTATTTCAGGCATGGCAACTAGATCCAACTCCTTTCTCTTGTCCTCATTCGTAGTTATTTCCCACTTTGTATACATATACTTTTACTGATCTTAAACATTTCATTTCTGCCGCTTGAATTCTATTAAACTCTCATCTGTAAATTACCCGGGTTTCACTACCACATAGAAGCAATGCGCTGTCGTAATTTAGTAAAACTTAATTTGAGTTATTTTCCTGGTTTTTCCTTTTAGCATACGTATTATGGTTACACAGACAGCTTGAAATTTATTCAATTTTTCTGTTATACCGTCATGAATGAAGTACGTAATATCACATCCAAGAAACATGAAACGAGATACTTGCAGTGCAGTAGTCATTTTTTAAATGTAAAGATCGAACATTTTTAGAAATTAAATAATAAAATATTTTTCGAACCTTACATCAGAGTTTATTTATGTGAAAATTGAAGACAAAAAAGTCTGTTGATCTCCCATAATTTTCTCGGTAACAATAGGTATTACAATATTAACCGAGAAATTAAATCATTTTAATTCAATTAAACACAAAAGGTCGTCATGGGTAATCTGTTTAACGAGCATTGTATTGTTTCGATGTGTTGAATGCCAGCATTATATGTGTACCGGGTGTTCAACAAATAACGAACCTTAAGTAATTTTGAGACAAAATTAAACAATCGGCTGGCAATGGGAGACATAGAATAATTAAAAAAACAGAGCGAGCGATGTAACATTGGAAATAGGTTGTTGACTGCGTTGTTAAAAGTAGCAATAGGAGATGAAAAAATGAGGTTACTATGAATATTAATAGTGAAGCAATGAATAGAATAGAAACCTGGGTATTCTGCAGGAAAAGTGAGAATAGTAGTGGTGAAAAATGGATCACAGTAAAGTAGGGAGAAACTGTGAGAATAATATTGGCGAAAATAAAGGAAGAATGAAATTACTTTATAGCGAACTAAAGCCAAGTGAAGAATCAAATTAAAGCGAGTGATAATTTGCAGGGTGATGATCAATTGAAGATAGATACGGGAAGGTATAGTAACTGAAGGCATTTAATAAAATATTAGTATAGTATCTCCTTCAGTTTTACAGGAATATGTAGATATGCCGCGTGTTCCTTTGAGGAAGAAAGTTAATTTCCCTTGGTGCTATTGCACCCCCTGCCACAAACCATTGCGGTGGCTTGCAGGGTGAACTGTAGATGTAGACGAATAACTATTTTTATGATGAGAAGTTTTATCAACTCCGATAAAATATTATATAGGGCACAATAATTATTTTCTCTCACGTCTCAAAACACTCAATTAACATTACAATAATACAATAGTATTAGTTTTGCGGTTCCTTTAAATTATTTCTTCGATGCAGTCTGTTTAATAAAAGCTAGAGACTTGAAATTCATAGTAGTCCAATCCGAGCGTGGTCGTGAGAGTGATAGCGGAAGATACGAGCGAAATCTCGTAAGGAAAACCAATAAAAATACAGTGACGTATATTTGCGTTGATTTATTTAAAAAATCGCATGAATTTTAACGAAAAGATAAAGGGATGATAAATCACAGTTTGGCTTATTTCATTTCTGTCTCTTTTGATCCAGGCTTGCTGATATTAATGTTTAAATTCCAGGCAGAGAAGAAATGTGTGCAAGAATTCAGCTTCTGTCGGTTCTGAATGTATTTCATGATAAGAGCGGTTTTTAATATCAGACAAAACGCTTCCTCAGAATTTATTTATACAGACAAACGAAATTCGATTTCACAAAATATATTTGAGAACCACTCCAGGCCGAACTGAATTAGCCACATCATCTAAGGCATTTATGAATCAAATGAAACACTAAATGGATAATTTTGACCCAAGATTCCATAGCCATTGAATAAAATGTGAAATGTTTTGATTTTAATAAAACTTATCAGTCGTATTCTTTACACGATTTACAAAATTTTCTCGATACAACTTTTTATCTTCGCAAATCACATAAAGGCGCTAATCTGGGGACGTGTGAGGCATATTCTAATTGATTATCAATTCCAATCGCCATCTCATTTAAATAGTATCGGAAAATGGAAAATACCAAGTTATACATCATTCAACTTTCCAAATTTATCACGGATTTAGAAAGATTTGGAATAATGATGAAAGCAAATGATGGAGAGAGGATTCATCGATGTGATTTGAGGATCGATATTTATCAAAATAGGATTTGTTATTCATATATCCATGTCGTGGTCGAGTAATATCAGAGAAAGAGAAATGGCACGTCGAAATTTCATAAATTTGAGGCTCGCCTCGCGATTTCAGTAGTGAAAGCTCCAAAATAACAAAAACTGTTTCTTGTATGATGCTATGCATGTAAAATTTTTGAACGAACTTTCGTTTATTATTTTAGTGTCGTAATACATGTCGATTTCATCTTTCCGCAGACAGAAAAAAAATGCCCCGACGCCGTCGAAAAGAAAACATGTCATTTAATCCATTGTTACCCATTCCCATCACGCGCCCGAGAGAAATTGTTGTTTATGGTCGCAGCGAGCGAAAGGCAAAAACCCTTCGTATTCTGCGGGAAGGTAGAGAAACAATCGGTTCCCGTCTCACGTCTTCGCCACGGTCTCCAGGGAATCAAATCGTTTTACTCGCGAAGCAGTAGAGACGGAGAGGACTTGTATAATAACGCCACTCTCTCCTCGCACAACTCGGCATTTAGCGTCCTATCTTTATTTCTCTCTCCACTCGAATCGTCGAAATTAAAGTGGCGCTCTGTCGTCTGTTGTCGCTCGGATAAGCTGAGAGGAGAGTGAGAGTGCGTGTAGACTGCTCTCGGCTACCCACGAGACCAGCCGCGGAAGAGGAGGGGAAAGCCGTGGGGTGGGGTGGGTGGAGGAAGAAAGGGAGAGGCCGCGGGGGGACTCGGAGACTGGCACCGACAAATGCCAGACGATGGGGAGGCGGTAGAAAGGGGGGGGGAGGAGGAGGGTTAAGGTCTGACTGAGGGATCAGGAGGGTTAGGTGGCGGGGGTCGCGCTGGCGTGAGGGCGTGGATTTAGGAAGAGGGTGGTGGGGTGGCGTGAAGGGAGGATGTCATCCCTAGGGATTACCAGGGTATCTTCCCTCCTCCGTCTCTCCTCTCTCTCTCTTCTCTCTCCCCTGCAAACCCTCCACCTTCCCGTCCTGCTACATCCCTCACGCATTTCCGCATAAAGGACTTCCACACAGAGCTCTCTCCCCTTAACCTCCTCCCCCCCATTCCCCCCCTCTGTTTCCCGCAAAATCATCCATGGCCTCTCTCACTGTATTCTCCTCCCTTATCAGCTTGCGTGCCTCTTTGGCGGATGACGGCCTATGGCTTATAGGCTGTATTGGAGGAAGGAAGGGGAGGCAGGGGGAAGGGGGAGGGAGAGGAAGGGGAAGACGGGGGAGGGAGGGGAAAGAGGGAGGGTATTCCTGGTGCGGCTCATCAAGGTGCATGTGATGATGACTACGTCGTGGGACGGGGATGAAAATGGGAGAGAGAGATAGAGAAAGGAAGAATGAAGCAGAGAAGATTGGGAGGAAATGAATGTGAGGGAGGTTTCAGATGAAAAGGAGGAAGAAGGAATGGTGAGGATATATCTGGGAATAAAGGGACATGAGAGAGAAAGAGAGATGATGGGAAACGCAGAGATTAAGAATGAGAAAAGCAGAGGAAGGAATATGTTGATGAATGACAGTGAGATGTTGCAAGAAGAGATTTTGATTGGATAGTATAGGAAACAGGAAAAGAGAGAGAGAGAGAAAACAAAGGAAGATAATGTAAGAGAATGTGGCGAAAGGAAAATGAAACGGAAAGGCGATTTATTACCTTTTATAATAGTCGTATAAATACAGTAATGGCTGTTAAAGAGAAGTGAGGATTAATTTATTATAAATGAAAGGGAATTAATTCAATTATTTAATCGCTAAAATACTAAGTTCCTCTTTTTTCAAAGAATAAAATTTAATACGTTACGTATATTATTCATCAGTATTTCAAGGCAATTACACAGCGTTTAGTATTAGGTTTTAATAATATCGGTAGTGTCAGTATAATAGACTTTTGCGTATCCGAAGACACCGAAGCACTGAAGGAATGACCTCTAGATGCCAGGAGACATCTTAAAAAACTACAATTTTCGGACCATCTAGAAATCTACCTTCTGAAAATATCTATATCTGGTGCATAATTTAACGGGTTTAAATCAAATATACTAAAATAATAATTACTATTAATATAATGTTATGTTCGCTGGTTCGATGGCGAGGGAATGAGCCGGACTCAGTCGAAAAGACAGTGAGCGATTGAAGAAGCTGAAAGGAACGCCGAGGAAGGAGAAAGTGAAGAGAGGCATCAAACAAGGCATCAAAACAAGAATAAGGAGAGAAATGACTGAGTTTTTCGACTGTGATAGGGAAGGGGGCAAATTTGAGCAATGGGGTCCCTCCTCATTTTTCATTTATCTTACCTTAGAAAAAAAAACATCTGCAAAACTGTTCAAAGTGAGAGAAAAATATGGAAAGACGATTGTCGCTAAAAACCGGGGATGCGGAGAAAATTTGGGAACATTGAAAAGGGAGGAGGAGAAAATGGGAAGAAAGCAGAAAAGGAAGCAGCAGGAAATGGCTGGGACGAAAAGACTTATTTCCTTTTCTTTTATGACCACGTGAAGGTAAATGACGGGCATGTGCGCGTGATTGAGAGAATTCCCTCGGTCGGAGGTTATGAGAGAAAAAAAAAAGGTCAAGTCTGGAAATGTTGATGCGAGTGTAACTGATGGGATTCCGAAGAATACGCAAATCCGGAAAAGATTAAACCGTGAGAAAAGCTGACTGCATTAGAAACTCGTAAGAGACGCATCAATACTTTTAAATTGAGAATACATCTATGATACCTGTGTTATATCTCAGGGTACTATTGAGCAATCAATAACTTTTCACACCTTTTTTTAAAATTTTGTATCTTATAGATCAGTGATTCCTAACCTGTGGGCCGCGAGGTTATTTATAGAAATCGGCGACTTATTCTTGTAATTATAATATCAATTGCAAATGAAATTGCGACGTCATAACCCCTCATTAATGTCTTAAATATTAAGGCACTTTAATAATTATAATCCGTAAAAGCTTACCAAATACCAAATTATCAAATAAGATGCTATTTTTTGCTACTTTAAATTTGCAGTTAGTTTTTGCTAGACAATAGAAAAGGATAGCTAATGCTTGTAAATATTTTGTTTCTCTCCGTTTCGATACTTATTCGAAATTGTAAAAAGTTTCATTAAAATATTTAAATAGTTTATTTAAAAAAATCAATAGATTATTAAAAATATGTACTTCACGCTATGGTTTCCACCTTTATTGGTAAAAGTTGTAGATATTATTTTTTCTACAACTCACGTTTGAAATAAATTTTCATGTGAGGAATATTACAAGAGATATTCAATTTCTTCGAAATTGACGGTTAGTAGGCAGCCCGCGCGCGTGGTAGTGACGGCAAAGGTGAATTTACAACACAAATCAATCGCTAGCGCTGAAGCGTAGAAGTTGAATAGTTCCTATCGCCGTATTTATTTGATTTTAGTTGACAACTTACGTATGGAGAAAGTCATGTGTTGGACACATCAATTTATTTGCTTTTATGTATTTCCATAATTACCGAAGCCTATTAGCATGTGGGGGGCCGCGAATTTTTTTAAAGTTAAGAAAGGGGCCTTATACTAAAAAAGGTTGGGAACCACTGGTATAGATTACAAAATACATTTTCTATCACTTCAATTTCTAAGTTAACTAAAATGTCTAAGAATAAGAGAAAGGGATGAAATAACCATGCATCAGATTTATATACAGTAAAACTCGTTTAATACGTATTTGAGGGGACCAACTCATTGCTTCGTTATAAGCGTGACTACGTTATATACGAGAAACATGGTTTTTGGCCTATACATCCCATATAACACGTATACACAATCAGTAAAGGCTGTGCTATCCGGCTATTTAGAACCGGCCAGCCTTACATACCAGCAATTACACAAATACATTCATTTTGTATTTATTTTTCTTTTCTTATGAATTTTTGTGTGAATTGTATATGTGTGATACCACAACTTCCACTTTAAAATTTCTTAAAATATAATATGTATATTACGTATTTACTCCGTATACTTCTGTGGCTGCCGAGTAAGCTTGGCGTTTTTGTTTACGTAAGCCATTTGCACTGTCTAGATGTTTTGGTGTACTTTACAATTTCTTGTTTTACCGCTTTTTATTATTAAAAAAATTACCCATACATTGACTATGGCATCAAAATAAATACCTAAAAGCAATGAACAGGAGAGAAAAGGTTGTTTTAACGCTAACAAAAAAGCTGGAGCTGATCAAACGAATTGAAAAAGGAAAAAAAATAGAGCAGCCATAGCAAAAGAATTCAATATCGGATCTTCCACGCTCTACGATATCAAGGCTAAGGCTAAATTAATGAAATTTGTATCATCTTCCGAGAGGAGTAAATCAATTAATAAACATCATACGCTTCATAAGCCAAAAATGGAGGAACTGAATAAAATATTATGACTGGTTTTTACAGAAATGTTCAGAAGAATTAAACAATTTCGTCCTTTTCTAATAGAGTAAATAAAGATAAATAAGAAAGATATAATCCAATAAATTCAATTTTGGGAACAGGTTCACTGCCGTAATCCCCAAACTTCCCGGACGCCCTAAACTTTTCAATAGTCTTTTTGTTTTGCACGTAAGAGTAGCAACGTATTAAATAAGAATGGGTAAATAGTGTCTATATCTAACTACGTGTGGAAGAATTAAAATGGAAAATGCAAACCCCATGCATAGTTATGTTTGGAGAGTACGATAGTGAACCTAAGCCCAATTTTGTTTGGTTATTGCTAAATTTGCGATGTCAAAATCGAAAATCGCTCCCCTAACAGGCTATTTCTCCTAATCGGCTTTCCCCAATCCCCAAGATAGCCGGATAACACAGCTTTTAATGTATTTACAGTGAGTCGACTTCAATGCCGTATTTACATATGCAAAGAGATGCTTATCAACTTCACGGCATGTAAAATGTTCGACTGCTATTACATACGATTTTTTAAATGGTCAATTAATATTATTATTATGGTCATTAATATACATAAACATTCCACATTTTTAATATCAATTTCAAAATAAAGGGAGCGTGGAAATTCGTATGGAAGAGGTAGATGGAGGAAGGGGACCTCGACGAACAAGTGCGCGATAAACGGGCGGAAACTATTCATTACTTATCGCTCTGCTCGCCAAAATTCGTTATATATGGGGCATTTTTGCCACGGGACCAAACATTTGTTCGTTACAGCCGAGAATTCGTAAAATGCGTGTTCGTTACATCCGAGAAATTTAACCAATGCCCTTATGGAGAAGTTCAAGGGACCGAGATATTTCTTCGTTATAGCCGAGATTTCGTTTTAGGCGTGATCGTTATAAACGAGTTTTACTGTATTATTTGAGATGAATTGTGTCATATTAGGACACGGAACTATCGTCGGCGCTTCGGCACTGTCCCATTCCGTGAATCCTCCATCATTCTCATCCAAACTACAGATTAATTACAGTCAATCCAAGGTTCAAACGACAAATATTTTCAAATTGATTTTGTAGAATTAATTCAAATTCCAAATTACGAGTTTCAACATTTGTACTACAATTATACAGCAAAAGTATTATTTATCCTTTAAGGATAAGGACCAAATTTTTTTGTCAAATCTTACTCAAAGGAGCTTTACTCTTTTAAAAAAATCGTCTTGCAATTCTGAACGAGTATAACGAGAGGTTTCAAGGGAAAAATTATAATTCAAAGTCACTTCATTATTAAAAGTTGGCCAACATTTTGCGAAATTTTTATTCGACGAGGAAAATGACACTCGGTAAAACTTAGGGTTTTCGAGTGTCGACGGAACCCCTCTTCCTCTCATTCAGTCCGTCCTTAAGTCACCTTACTTCGTCTTCCTCAGGGGCCATATCAAACTTCCAACTGTGCTGTGCTCTCTTAACAGATTGAGCCAAAAATGTGCGATTCTGCTAACAATAGATGGATGGAAAATTCACCTTTTATAATTATTAAAATCCGCAGTAAAACGTTTAAGAGCTTCAAAAATCAAATAATTTAAAAGAAATGTTAGTTTTTCATGAAATTAGCAAATGTTTAACGCGTTCTATGAAGAATATGTAGAGGATTATAAACACAACATTCCGTTTTACAACCCAGTTTTAGATCTTTTATATAAGAATAATATTTGAGACCTATGACTGAATGAAAATTAAAAGTAGAAAAAATACGTACTTCAAAATTACGAAGAATTTATTATATTAATAGCAAGTAAAATGTGCCAGCAGAAGTTTATTTATAGGAGTATTTTTGAAAAGAAAATATAAGTTTTGACTGGAGTATGTTTCACAAATATCGATTCCTAACTAATACTTCATTAAAGTATGCCAATAATATTCGCTACCAAAGGCATAATATTGGAGATTAGTTGAATTAAGAGTAAAAGTATAAGTTTTGCCTAGCAAATATCCGCTGAAGCAGTTAAAAAATCATTAGTTATTCTTTTAATTCATATAATTTACCGTTAATAAATAACAATTGATAGTAACTATTTATCAGGCGGACTTCGAGGAAAACTTCATACAACCTGAATTCGCTTAGAGGAAACTTCCCTTTATTTTAAGCTTAAAAGCGAGAGAAAAAAACATTTTGCATCAAAAGAAAACTTTGATGAAAAGAGTAAATCTTTTAATGGTGAGATTGCCGATAGGATGTTTTTTGAAAGGTTAATTAATGAATCAACTTTGATCTTTCTCCCTTTCCAATTAAAAAGTCTTCAGCGCGTGGACCCGAGTCTAGTCAGGCGCATAGCATCTCTTCCGAAAAAATCCAGAAAAAAATTAATCGGATGAAAGTTTATTCAAAAAAATACGTTAAGGATCCACCTAAGAGAGAATTTTTTTAACTGTCCTCTTCTCTTCAATGTTTCACTTGTAAAAATGTTGCTGAAAGATTGTTATGAAATATATTTATTTTACCAGGGTAGGAAAAATCTACGTTTGAAATTAATTAAAAGTTTTGTATTCTTAAGACCTAAATTAAGCATTTTACAGAGCATCAAGGTTGATTTAAAAGATGAGCAGATATCTAAAACACTTTTCCAAGTTTCTTGAAACAAAGGAAATGAGGGCATTATAATTATTTGGATAAGAAACTTTTCGTTTTATAGCAATCGCGAGTTTCTGTGTTATATCGAAACATTCGTTAATATTACTATGGAAGTAAACAGAAACCGAGAAATATAGCATTATTATAGAAACATATATGTATAGTTCTCTTGGTGTGTGCGTGTGCGGACGGACGGTGTAACGCTTGGTCCGCCCCTCTCTCATTGTTGCCTCCGAGTCAATTAACATCGATTAAGCCTTCAAATAGGTGAAAGAATAGCGGTATTCACTTCGCACTTTTGTTTAAGCATCGAAATTATTGCTGTAGCATTGTCAAACTTTATGCATAGCAACGTAAATATTTACGGATAATTATTCAGTTAAATGCGTATGGGAAGCGTTTCTAACGATTTAATCAAAGCGGCTGAATCTTCATTTTATCGTTTGAATGCTGGTATCTTACATTATAGTAAGTAGAACCATTATATTATACACCGCTCCCCGGTTATAACGCCGTCGGTTATACCGCGGAATCGGATATACCGCGGGTCTTCCTCCCTATTTCTTGGAAAGAAAGTCGTCGTTTTTTTAGTATGTACTAAAGTAAAAACAAAATATACTGACGTTTCCAGGAATCGATTAAATAAATTTCTTTTACTTTTTGTTGTTTTTTTATTTGAATTTTGTAGTTTGTAGCAAGTACAGAAATTTAAAAAATGAAAAGTCACGTCCTCGGTTATACAGCGGTTGTCTTATAACGCGCGTCGCATCTCCTACTCCGATACCCCGCGTTATAACCGGGGAGCGGTGTTCATATATCTGTAATGCTTACTAACGCAAATAGGCTCATGAATAAATTTAAAATTAGATGAGAATTGGGGCATACGTTATTTATTGACACATTACATGGTTATCTTCTCTTCGTTGATAATCTAAATAAACTGTTGCATCGATTGTTATATAAAGAAGAACTTCTATAAAAAGAACCAAAGAAAATTAAAAACATATAAGTGCGCGATCAATTAATATGTAGCATTAATTTCCTCTCTAATATGACTTTTAAAATGCAGATTTCTGACTGACTTCTCATAATAAATTCGAACCCGCAAGCCTTACATTGGAAGCCATATACATTGAAATCCTATACATTGAAATCCTATACCGGGGAAATGCATTATTAGAATTAAATTATTGAGATCAAGTTATTTTACACATTTATCAATTATTTATAAATTAACAAAAAATACCGCGCAAACATTGCGCGGGCACAGCTACATAGCTTATTTATAATTTTTTCAACTTCACCTACCAAAGCGAAGGCAGAAATGCCCGAGGGATTAGTTAGTATCTGGCAGAGCTGGGAAGTTCCGGTTCGGTTCCGAGTGTTCCGACCTTAAATTTTCCAACTCGTTCCGTTCCGGGTTCGGTTCCGAGTGATCAAAAGAAGGAACGGTTCGGATAAGGAACAGTTCCTAGTTCTAACAAAATGTGTTTTTTATTGATAAATTTTACATGAATTAAAACTTTTTTCAATTACATAAAAAAAATGATGAAAGCGTCTTAAAAGTAGTGTAACTAAAGGTCTTTTAAAAGAAAATATCTTTTTTGCTTTCCCCATACGTAGTGCATTTGAAAGTATTGTATTCGTGAAAATTATCTAATAATTCTTCATTATTGTTATACCCCACCCGCAAATAAAAACAAGCTTTTAACACATTAAAAATAGAATATAAACTGCACTTCAACCGAAAATTTAAAATAATAAATCCTCAGATATGTACAAATTATTCGGAGTGTCTGGACGTAAGGAGGAAATAAAGTGGAATTAACTGTTGATAATTCAATATCACCATCCGCAAATAAGAACAGGCTTTTAACACTTAAAAAAATAGAATATATACTGACTTTCAACTAACGATTTTGCAAATAGTAATAGTCAAAAACTAAGTAGCACTAAATCACGAATATCACCTTTTCCACTGCAAGGGGAAAACTGAAATTCTCTTAAAAATTTATCTGGATAAGGGGTGGGGGAGGGGTTGCCCTCTGGTGTAAAAATTCATCATTCATCCATAGTACTTGGGGAAAATCCTTTTGGCGGAACGAAGACTATATCTCTCTCTCTCTCGAAGAATCGCATACCAGGAAGGGTGGTTGTTCGGAAAAGATAAGAAGAATTCAGTGCTTAATTTTTCGTCCCACATTAATAGAAGTTTCTTCTGGCCATTGAAGTGTACAATAGACCTTATCTCACTGGAGACAAAATGATGGCTCCTGGGGTGAAATGGATGGGAAGGACCATTGCCCTCAAGGGTAGCGAGGGCGGGGAGTGAGTATGTAGGAAACCTTTCCTCTACCTCAGTTGCTCGGTCTGAAACAAGGGCGAGTAATTTGGGTCTAGATAGAAAGTGTGTGCTTTTCTTTTCCAACCCTTGCAAAGAAAAAATATTTTCAATGTCAACATCGACTGGACGTTATTTCCACTAAATTGGGAGTGTATCTTATGGTTTTAACCAACCCTTCTCTTTTTTCCCCAAATTTAACATTTACTAGTTAATTAGTTACACCATACATTATTTACTGCCACGGTTGCCTTCAGACAGTTTGCCACCTTGGGGCTAGTTAAAAACTGCCACCCTCTGCCCTTTGGCAGAATTATGGGTTTTTAGTTACAACAGAAGGAAGAAATCTGATATTGTAAAAACTCAAAATCAAAAGGGCTGTTTTGCCCCATTATTGCCCCATACGAGGATTAAAATTATAAGGGACTTCTAAAGGAGCTACAAACTTGAAATTTGACACGGTAAAATTATTTTGTACAAAATCGATTGGGAATAATTCGAAATTGTAAAAATGCTTGCAGAATGCACTAGTACCTATATATATATATATATACCTATACACACACATACAGGGCCGTGCCCAGACTTTTTGCCTCCTGAGGCGAGATATAATATGGCGCCCCCTTAATTTTTACTTTCTCCAAATGATCGGTTTTTTCGGTTTCCGTCAATCTCCTTAAAAACGTCGCTATTGGTAATCTTCGTGAGGACCAAAGTTGTAGAGAATAATATTTCTTCCAAGTTTTGTTTAAAACAAATTTTCGGTGAACCATCCATTTAGGAGATATTTAACTTTTTCGTAATTTCCAGTATACAGCGCCACCACCATGTAGCGGTGAATTCTGTAAACATATTCAAAATATAATTTACGGCAATACGGACGACTGTAGTCCTTTACGATACGAAATAATAATTTTGTCTTATAATGCTTTTCATAATAATTTAAATATCTATACCCCAAATCTGGATAAAGTCATGTGTTTGCTACAGATTTTTTTACTAAGTAACTTATTTTGATAGGTTTTCATTTTTGTCAAATTTTGGCTCCCCCCTTCGAGAGGCGCCTGAGGCGATTGCCTCGCCGCGTCACCCCCTGTATGTATATGTATATGTATATATATATATATGTGTATATATATGAGACACTTCTTCCACGTTGGATGATGCATCCTTCCCTTAAAGCTGGTAAAACTGTTATTCACTCCGACAAGCTAAATTGAAAATTATAGAAATCTTAGATTCTTCTTCATTTTCACGAAATGATTAACGTTAAATGTGTATATGAATGCTTCATATTCACTATATATACAAAAGAGCACTAACCTGTGGCAAAACATTAATGAATGCAGATATATGTCCAGAGCAATAATCTATAGAGCAATGTGTTCATTCACACGGAAAGCGTTTTGGAGAAATCCCGGCGGGGATAATGGCAATTGGGACTGAATCATAAACCTGACTGCTCCGCATATATATATATGTACCTAAAGGTTTCACGATAGAGAGCCTTGGGAAGCCGCGGGGCTTCATATGTGACAAAAGTGTGTGGGATGCATGGGACTGTGAAAATAGTGGATAAATGAGCGACAGGGAAATTCCGCATTATTGAAAAATAACTTAAGAATTTCTCTTCAGTTCGAGATCATTACCCCTCCGGACAAAAACATTATTGTCCTCGGTTTCAGTTCCATTCCTGCTTATTCAAAATAAAAAAAACCGAAATCTCGCGATTTTGGCAATCCAATATTTTACACCAACCCCTACTTACCACTTATACGAATTAAAATCGTTTTTGATTAATTTCAAGTTACATTCATTCGTACTATATTCGCATCATGAAAATAATTCCCCGTGTATTTTTTATTACATATTCATGTAATTTATTTTTTTAAATTTAAACCGGATTAGCATTCTGTCTTGCTAGATATTTCAGGCGCGAGAGAGAAGTAGGCTCTGGCATACGGCGAAGTATCCTCTTTTGTTCACAACGAAAGAATTGATTCTCAACTGTTCTCCTCTCAATCCTTTGGCCTTGGTAGACGGATGTTTAAGAGTTTCTGCCGACGGTTACTAAGGTCGCGGGTTCGAATCCCGCCTAGAACATGGATGTTTGTTTTCGTCAGGTTTATATGTAATAATGGACTTTAATGTCTAAATATCGACCTAAATAAAGACAGCTTATTATTATTATTATCCTTTAAAATCGATAATATCCATCCGAAGTATGTGTGACGCAAATGTTAACAAATGCCAGTAGTTATGGACATTATTCGAATAGACGGGTCAAGATTCCAGGATAATTTTGAAAACAATGGCAAGAAATAATCGTCAAAGAGACGCTTGTGTGTGATTTCCAGCTTTCAGAAAATTTCTCGCATGAAAATCAGTTCGTTCCATTCACGAATCGTAATTGACCCTTTTTACGTTCCATGTGGCGTCTCTGCGTCGTGCTTAACCCATATCGAACAATTTATTTGCAGGAATTCCAAACGCAAAGGCGCATTAATGTACTTCGGAGCCCATCATCAATTTCTTTTTCATCTCTCCTCTTCGATTCGCGTTCTTTGACTTAAACGTGCGTTTTTTCTGAGGTATTTTCCTATTTACATCTATTTTCTGTATTTCGGAAGTTTCACGGCAATTTCTCATATTGCATATATTAAATATTCGTTTTGTTTCGATTGACCTCTACTACTCGTTAGAAATCTTTACTTATCCCAGAAAATTCGCGCTTTTTAGAAAACAATCGTAATTATTAACACTAAAGCAAAACATTCTCACAAGGAAGCGGTTTACTTCGTATACATGAAATCAAACAGAGAGACACTAATTTTTTGGCGTTTAGAGTGCCCGCCTTGTTAGATGGGTGATTTATAACCACCTGAAATACAGGATACAGGAAATAGATTCCCGATCAAGGCCAGAATGTTTCTTCTTCAACCCAGTGGATGTTTCAACCGATACTCGCCAGAAACAAAACAAATAAAAATCTCCTCAAATATATTTTTCTCATAAACTCCTTTCATTTTTAACTTTTATTTTTAAGTATATATTTGTTAAGTGAACCGGCGGAAATTTCATATCCATCGACATTTTTTCCTCCACCGATTTACTAATTAGCAGCTTTGTCTTTATTCTAGTCTTTGATTTCCCCGCAGAGGAGCATTTCATCTAGAGAAGATGAAAGGGACAATTCTTTTAATTTATACAATAAAAATTATACCGAAAAATAACCATAAATTGAAAACTCTTCGTTAATTTTCCTTAGAGAAAAGTTGGCTTATAAAAATTAAATGTATAAATAAAAAAATGAAATCTTTGCTTCTGAACTGTCCTCAAGGGGATCTCATTTTTTTTCAATTAGCAATGTCCAACCATGCCTTTGGGAGATAAAAGATGGAAGCCATTAAAATGAAGAACAGGAAGTGAAGGGATGGAAAATTTCGCTAATAAATTGACGAGCGAACCTTTCCCTCGGAGAAAATTTCCAGATATTACATGAAAGCGAATATATATATTTTATTTTAGACAGTAATTATCAATTACAACGTTTTTCTTTAATTTTCTTCCACTTTCCTTCTTTTGAACATTTTATGCGCTCGAACGATAGGGTGAAGCAACGCGTTGCGTAAAATATAACAACCTCAAGAGTCACGATACCTAAATACTATTAAAAGCAAAACCACATGGCAGGACAGGACCGTTTCAGAATTCTAGGACTCTAGCTCATTGTGGACGATGAAACTTTACCACATATTAATATTGTAAGAAACTTTTGGAAAAACCGCATCGCCTCTCTTCGAAGTATTTGGTTGCAGAAAGCTTGAAACCTATTGCCTGTGAGAACAGATATTCGCAAATTCTTAAATCAATAATTTAATTACCAAGTAAGAGAAGAAAACTAAAAACTATGTATAGAAAACTTTTATATAACATTGTTCTGAATTTTGAAAACGTATATCACGTAGGAATGATCAGTGATGTAGTTGATATGTAGACTAAAACTCGTCACTATAGCTCATGGTTGGTTTCGTCCAATAAAATATGGAGATTGTTAGCTATTTTTTATTTTAAGTATTTACAACAGTGTTATTTTGATTTAAATTATTAAATACCCATACCACGCCATTCCTCAGAGGAGCCTCTCAGTTCCATACAAAATTTTTTTAAATGATCACATTAACTGGAAATAATGAAGCCATATCAGTAGAAAAATATAAAAGGGAACGTTTTTGAAAGTTCATTAAAAAGCGAGATTTTTTTCCCCGATTTTCCAAGGGGAAAAAATTCCTCTCACTTGACACACAATTTATGCACCTTTAATACTTTCCTTCTGCCCACGCAGCCCAACTCACTCATAAAACTATAACAACGCAGGAAGTTGGGGGAGGGGGTCGACCAGGGGGGGAGGGGGGGAGTGGGGGGGAAGAGGGGATCGGGGGGAAGGGAGGGAGGCTGCGAAGGTAGAACTAAGCGGGCGGTGGTATGAGGAGAGCACTCGAAATGATGAAATTAGCTGAGACTGTCAAGGAATTAGAGAGAGAGAGGGAGAGTACACCCCGGCCCTATATCCTTTCCCCCTCTCTCATACCCAAACCCTCTCTCCTCTCCTGTCCCTTTGAAGTCCTTCTCCGGGACTTCCTTCCGGTAGGTGGCCATCCTCAAAAACCTCCACTCCCATCCACGCCTCCATCTCCCCCACTCTCTCCTCACCTATTCCAACCTACACTAGGGACCGGTTCGCGTCTCTCCTCTTTTCTCTTCATCTCTCCCTTTCGCTCTATCCCTTAATTGGAGAAACGAGGCACACATACACACTCCAAACCCTTTGCCCTTCCTCGTCCTCTGGCTCCCTCCGCAATCTCTTCCTTACTCCTCTCTCTCTCTCTCTCTCTGTCTCTCCTTTTCCTCCTTCCGCCCATGGTGAAGCCCTGCACTGCTTAGACACGAATCGGGGAGTTACACCTTATTCCGTTTTAACCTCTACCTTCCGCCATCTATCGCTGTTTTTCTTTCTCTTTCTCCTAATTAAAAAAATGTTTCTCGGGTGTCGTGATTACAATGGAAAGTTTATCTTTTATGTAACGACTCGCGGAACGTCTATGCATCTCATGTCAGGTTCCATATTCGTGTGGGGTGATGATATATGCGTATAAATATTTTCTATGGCCATGAAATTATCATTAAACACAATTTTTTTGGTCTTCAAATGAATATATAATGCCGTTGAAATTACAGTTATGCATAAATGCCGCCAATTTTGGATTTTTTACATATCATAGTACAATCAAAGGTTTGATAATGTATGTGCTTGATATTGATGTCAATACCAACATCTGTAGCATCATAATAAATATTTTTTATTGGATGTAACAAATTTTCTAATTTCATAAAGTTTACCCAAAAACGCACGAGGAAGTTTTAAGCGGAGTAACAGAAGACGGATTCTTAATTCATGTCATGAAAGGGACATAGAAGTAATTCGTGCGTCGAGTTTTGACTGTCAACTGTCCGTTGAAAAAACAATGGGAGAGAGAATGATAAGGATAGGACGTAGAGGAAGGAACGTGAACGAGTAAGGAGAAAACGAAGAATATGAAGAAGCGGAACATTGGTTGGACGAATGGGACTGGGCGGACGTAAAACAAAAAAGAAACATCGGGGATCTTGATTTTATAAAAAATCAATCATTTGCCATTTGATCAACCCTTTCATAATACAATTACGATAAGCAAATATGTTTTCAAGTTACTACTGTTTATAAATTCGACGCTATGAAAATTAGTAATATTCAATATCAAAATAAAAGATGTAGAAATCATATGAATAAGGATTTCAAAATTAGATTATTGAATGTTGAGGTGACTTCAAAGATCGGCAGGCCTATGCATGCAACGACAGTTGTAGCCATCTGTGACAAAAACCACATTACACGAAAACTTTAAAGAAGAGATCTATATGAAAATAGTCGATTAATGCATGCGACTTCCGTGGGATTGTACAAGCACAAAACATAAAAATGTTTTTAAAAATGCCAGACATTAATAAGAATGAGATGTTACTTTTCTATTCATAGGCGTATTCCATTATATTAATAAGATACGTTTGTCCCTGATTGGCTGCCGAGGAGACAATCAGACTTCATCGGATACTAAAAGTTGTAAATACATGCGCTCTCGGTATATTTAAAAATTCATTGCCAGCTGTAAGTAGGAAACCTAAATCATGTAAATAGAAGAGTGTCAGACAGGGTCCATTCTCGTAGAAAAAGGCGATGAAAGAGAAGAAAACAACTGAATTGCATATATTTCTCATTAAATACAAACGAATTAAATAAGAAAAAATATAATATATGACCCCTATGGTTAATCAATGAAAATGAACGGAGAAACCTCATACAAACCATAAAAATAGTATAGTTTTAGTCGTCGAATAATGTCAAAACGAAGAAAATCGGTCTATATTTACGTATTTTGGTGAATGAAGGAAAAAAACCTTGCACTCTGAAAAATCTAGAATCCCGTGTAAACTTATGGGAAAATATAATTGTCTCCTGGATTCGAACCCTGGGCTTTATGAAAATGAAAATATTTTTCTAAGGACCTCCTAGTTTGTAGAAACAAAACGCCGTTTACCGCATATCTCTACGACAAACGGTTCTCGAGATACAGGGGGGGGGGGACAATAATGCTGACAGACAACGTAAAATTAATATATAGTGAGATATATCAACTTCAAATAATCCAAGCCTACGCGCCAACTTCATCATACTCGGATGAGTAAGTGGAAGATTTCTACCAAGAATTTGGAGAAATACACCACAAAGGAAGCTGCCATCTAAAAGTGGTCATGGGTGAATTCAATGCCAAAGAAGGAGAACAAAAGGAAGACGTCAGCGCAGTTGGAATATGGGGCTATGGGAACAGAAACGTCCGAGGAGACAGACTCATAGAATTTCTGAATGTACTAGTCTATATATAATGAATACCTTCAAAAAGAGACCCAACAGAAAATGGACATGGAACGGACCCAAAGGCATCAAAAACGAAATTGACTATATACTAGTCAATAAAAAGCATGTTGTTGAAGAATGCTCCGTTCTCAATCAGTTTAAAACTGAAAGCGACCATCGATTGGTAAGAAGCAGGATAAAGTTCAATTCAACGTTGGAAAAACAGAAGCTTATAAAGAAGCATGCCTATTATGAACACGCTAATGCTAAAAGAACTCCAAAATCTATTCAATACGCTGGAAGACCAAGAAATTGAATCATAAATTGTGATTCACAATTAATAGAGATGCTCAAAGAAACCTCTCAAGAAATATGCGGAACAGTTAAAACAAAACCAGAGACAATTTAACAGAAAAAACAAGACTGCTGATGGAAAAAAGAGGGTTAATGAAAATTACTATTGATCCTAAAGAAATGATCCATTTTGCAGAACTTAACAAAACTCTAAGAAAGTGCATCAAGGAAGATGTGAGGAAATATGAGTTAATCGAGAAAACGATAGAAAAAAATAGAAGCTAAAAGAAAATGAAGCAACATCTCTCGATCGGAAAGAGACAGCTGGTGGCCTTGATGCTAGAAGACGACTCCATAACCCATAGCAGGAAACTAATCCTAAAACGTGTACAAAAATTTTACACCAAGTAGTATGAAGATCCTCTAGCAAATGATGAAGTAAATGATGATGGAAATATGCCCACCGAAGAGGTTCAAGATATCCTTCCGGAAGAGGTGAGACACGCATTCAGAAGTATGAAGAATGGAAAAGCATCTGGAATGGATGGAATCACAGCGAAGTATTCAAAGCAACGGGTAATTAAATGTAAAAGATTCTTGCTAAGATTTTTATACCGTGTCTGATGAAGAAAATGATACCAGAAATGTGGAACCACGCATGCATCATCCTTTTGCATAAGAAAGGTTCCAAAGAAGACTTGAATAACTACAGACTGATCAGTCTACTCCAAACAGTCTACAAAATATTCACCAAAATACTGACTATGCGTCTTCAAAATCATCTTGATTCCGCCCAACCGAGAGGGCAAGCTGGATTTCCCAGTGGGTATAATACGATGGACCACATCCAAGTCGTGAGAGAGGTAATCAGTCGGACTAACGAATACGAATTACCTCTATGTATGTGCTTCATTGACTACGAGTAAGCATTCGACTCGGTCCAAACTTCTTCGGCGTTACGTGCACTGAAGGAACAAGGGGTAGAAGAAACGTACATAACCGTGATCAAGAATATTTACGAAAATGCGACAATATCTGTCCCGCTGCATGAAGAAACGAGTGCCTTAAGACCAAAAAGTGAGTGAGACAAGGAGATAATATGCCCCCTAAATTATTAACAGCAGCTCTAGACAGACAGACAGACAAACGACTTTATTATTAACAGCAACTCTAGAGGAAGTATTCAATACGCAAGACTGGGAAGAAAAAGGCATAAAAGCAAATGGAGAACATCTGAGTCACCTGCGCTTTGCAGATGACATCATACTGTTCGCAGGAAGCCCAGAAGAGTTCCGTAGAACTGAAGTGCTTGAGCAAGCAAGCCGAGAAACTGGACTTCAGATGAATCTTAATAAAACAAAGGTTATGTACAACTCCTTCACAAATTCTGAGAAGATACATATCCACGGAACAGGACTCGGAGAAATAACCAGCTATGTTTACTTGGGTCAACTCATCACTACTGATGGTTTGCTTCTTGGAGAAATCAAGCGGAGAGTGAAGATGTCATGGAGTGCTTTTGGCAAGAATGCGAACATCTTTAAATCAAATATTCCATTCTCCCTAAAAAGAAGACTGTATGACCAATGTGTTCTGCCTCTTCTGTCATATGGATATGAATCACGGACCATGAATGCCGGAATGATACAGCGCCTGCAAACAACACAGAAGAGCATGGAGAGATGCATGTAAGGGATCACCCGAAGATGCCGCAAGAGGAACGACTGGGTAAGAAAGAAGACGGGAGTCTGTGACGTGATTAGAAGAGTGAAGGCGCTAACATGGCAGTGGGCGGGCCATATTGCTAGAAGTAATGACCAGCGTTGGACGTCCTGTGTCATCGAATGGATCTCAAGAAACATCAAGAGACCGAATAGAAGACAGAAAGACAAGTAGGGCAAAAAGCATGTTATGCTCTTGGGGAAAACTTGGAGGAGGGAGGCAGTTACAGGGAAAGCTGGAAAAGTCTGGGCGAGGTCTCCATCCGTTAGTGGATTGAAAAAGGCCGATTATGATTATATACGAATAAAATGACGATTGCCTATAACTGAGAGAGAAAGATTGCTGCCCGCCAGTACCGTGCCCAGACATAATGTCGCCTGAGGCACCATACTATGTAATGCACTTTTAATTTTGTAACGTAGACGTTAACTCACCTCACCTATTGGAAAAGTGCGCTGCGCCTGTTCTCGGAGAACATTTAATCGATGGTGTTAGATTTAAAAAATTTGTATAAATAGAAAGAGGGTTAAACAATTAGAATTATGCCATCAAATCTAAGAATCAAACAGCAAAACGTTCCTTCACGAATTGCCGCACTACAACTGTCAACTCATTTGTCAACAGATAACCTACCCTTCCTCAAATATTTCTTAAATAGTTTTAGCTTATTAAACCGTAAATGGTAAAAATGGCCGCAAAACGCAGTGATAGTGACAATGCTGCTAAAAGGTCCAGAAATGTGACATTTCTGCAAATAAAACTAGAAGTACATCTAGTAATGAAAATGACACAGTCTAAAATTTAAAGCAAATTGAGGTCTAAAAATTCAGTTTTATATTAAGCGTGTAAGGTATGTTTCAATAAATTATTGATCTATGACATTGTTTCTGTGGGAAAAAAGGTTTTGACTATCGTCGTTTCGTTAATTGTCGGGGATTCCAGTAACCAATTAACGACGGTTATCGAGGTCCTACTGTATCTGCTTGTTGCCATAATTGTATCATCAAACTCGACTTTCGATAAATTATAATTCAACCGATGTTGCCGAAAAAATATCAAAATCGAAGTTTTGAAAGTGCGGGAATTACACGAATTGCATTTTTCCGAATATTTAGTTCTAAAAACGGGGTTGCGGGCATTACACGCGTGCGGGTATTATTCGAGTAAATATGATATTCAACACTGCATTCCTATACATAGAATGGAATGTTTTAAGATAATGTATTTTCAAATAAACCCATTAGGAATTCATTTCTTCTTATGAACAGTAAATTTCATCAATTAAAAGAGGGATGATCATAAATTGTTTTTCAAAAAAATAATCTGATAGTAACCAGGTTCTAAATTCTTGGTCAAATGTACGAAATAGGTTTTTCGAGAACAGTTTCTTGAAATTTACTAAAAATTTAAGTATTTGACTGGAAAGAAGATTTGAAGATCTAAAATGATTATTTTCACGTGAAATAATCACGTCCACGCGTGGACAATTCCGGACGATAAAGCACACTATTTATCTCCGCCATATTTGACGGGAAATGCTACTAGTAGATAAATAATATATAGATGTGATGCGTTAAATCAATCGAGAGGCGAGGACCAAGAATGGTTGATTTATGTAAAAAAGGTTTTATCAGGAGGTTAAATTTCACTTTAGATCACTAAATTGAACGTTGAAATATATCTATTTATATAATAGAGAGGAGAACGAATGAGATATGTTACTTGAAGATTTTTCAAAATCCAAATACATTTCACGAAACTGGAATATTTAAATTAAGCTCTCCGTACTTATTAGACGGTGGAAGAGATAACTCAGGCTCGTTTAGTAATTTGAGTTGGTAGGTTAAGGACCTCGTGACTCCGAGACTCCTATGTTTATCTCGAAATCTCGAATTGTAAAAGCATAAATGTGTCTGGAATACACATGTACATTTTCTATAATATTTTGTAACCGCCTGCCTCATATAAAAGTATAAGAAATCCAAAGAGAGGAACCCTTTTAGAAATATAATCTTACTACACTCGTGTGTGAAGGCGATTTACAAAACCGAAAACATTTCATTAAAATTGTTAATACTTTTTCATTTATTTTCCGACGAGTTTCAAATTTTGCCAATTTCAATCGATCATTACGTGCTATTCTTACCGAGAAACGACGATATGAATGAAAGAGATTGCGAAAAACGCAGAAAATTATTCCCGGATACAGTAATGTTTTAAAAGATAGTTTTTTAATTCAAGAAATTTTGGAAGGAGCATGCGAAAAATTATTCATCTTCTCTCGAATACACTTTTAAAACGGCGTGAGAATCGTGAGGAGTTTATAGGTGTAGAGACGAGGTGGCATTTATATTTCTCTTGCCTCCCCCTACTCCTCACTCCCAGGAATCTCCGCCAACCTCCACTCCCTCCCAACCCCCCACCCACCGCCTCCTCCCTCAGTCCCCCGCCCCTTCTGCCATTCTCGACAACATTCCCACCCTCCACAACCCCTCTCACCGGCCAGGCGAAATTTAATTATGGGGAGTGCCTGGTAAGCCTCGTGTTTTAATTTAGCGCTTCGCCCCCTCCTCCTCTCTAATTTCCCCTATAATAGGCCCTCTACTACACTACACTACCTACCCATTCCCCTTCCCCTTTTTCCTCCCCTTCCCCTCCAATTCTTCCTCCTCTTCTGTCCACCCACCCCATCCCCTACAAAACTCTTCGCATCTTCCGACCGAGGGAGTTACATCGGCTCGTGAACATTGGCGAGAAGAGAGAGGAAGAGGGCAGTAGCCATTCCTACCCGTAACACGACTTTCAAGTCGCCCAAAGGGTGACCGTGGTATACCGCAAAACTTCCTAATATTCCTGCCCTGGGAAACTTCGACAAAAAATATTCTTCTTCCTATCTTGAACGCAAGGTGACCTCCTTATAATAGTGTACAGTAGTCCTCGGATCGGAAGGTGCAGGACTTACAAGAGCAAGTTGGTTTTGGATGGGCGGTGAAAAGAACGGTTGGGATTTTCATCTAAGTGTCTGTGTGCTGTTATGATGTATTATACTTTTGGAGAGAAGTATAAGATTGTGGGGTGTTGAGATAAATAATTATATAAATCTGTAAAATCGGAAGATATGCATGCGAATGTTTTAAATTTAGCTGTTTCCAGTATCACTTATTATAACATCTGTATATAAATTTTTGAATCTCTTTAATTATCATAAAAATATTACAATGAAATGATTCAATGTAATTATATAGAATAAGAGATTGGCATTAGTATAATAGACGCAATAAAATAATAATAACCAATTAATGACAGTTACGAAATTATTCAGCAATATCTAATTTTCCTCTATTAGAATTTTTCCACGCAAAAAAGGTAATCCTTTTTTAAACAAAACAAAAAAATATTTACATTACGGATAGGTTTATCTTATTATGATTTTGTAATTTAAATCGACTTCTTTTAGGTATTAGAAAAATGGGATATGAAAGATACATATATTACTGTACAGATTACTCCGAAATATACTCGAGAGACGAAGGTGCGAGTTGCTTGCTTTAAAATGTTGCAAACTAATAATAAATCTCCTTTATAAAATTATCCCTATAATCCTTTGTCTTTATATAACAATAAAAATCTCAAAATTTAATATTTTTATGTCATTAGAAAAAAGTAGGCCACTAGAAATTTTTGAACTTATAAAACTGATATTTTGGAAGATTTCAAAGTTGTAAATTGAATTTTTCCTGATGTAGAGATATGTAAAATCACGTTTAAAAAACGCTCCAAAGATTTTAGATTCAAGAAAGCAATATCTAAGCTACCTTAGGCCACCAAAATGGAATGGAAATAATAACTATGAAGCGATAGATTTTATTTTCATGGAAAAATTCTAAAGAGGATTCTTCCTCATTTCTAACAGTTCTCCAGTTGATTAATAAATACGAAATATGAACGCTATTATATCGGATATCTTCGTGTTTATTTTAAATGTATGCTTATCTACGTGCTTCCAGTTTCACCTCGGGTTATATATATGTGTGTGTGTGTGTGTGTGTGTGTGCGCGCGCGCGCGCGCGTGTGTGCGCGTGTTTTTACAGGTGACCACGAAAGATTCTCTCTTTGCGCTGTACACGACTCAAGCGTCATCCTCCGTTGCCGTAATTACTCGTAATTCATTTTATTACTCGCAATTTAATCGCACCGAGTATTGTTACATTTTCTTACGATTACCTTATAATGATACATTAGATTCCAAACAAAATTTTAAATCTTAAGTAAAAATTATTGCTGAATCATAATCGTATATCCACGGTTGATGTTATGAAAAGAAAGAATATCTGTTTGTTTGTGCACCTGACGCAAAACTCTCATGTGTATGTGTAGTATAAATTAATAATTTTGTGATAATTAAATACAATAAATATTGAGGTATAGAAAATAATTTTTAAAATGGCTGAAATTTCGAATATGTATTTTTCGTCTTTTTTTATCTATTACAGCGTCAGAAGAAAGATCTTAAACTCTCATAACAGAGAAAAAAACCCCCTTTAGAAAGAGAGCATTTAAGTACTTTTTCCCCTTGAATTTATATTTGAAGGACTTAACGCTATCATTAGTGTTGCTGAAGTAAAACTTTTATTTCATTTTAAAAATGCTTATCGTAAGTTTCTATAAATTTCAGAAAACATTTAATCCTCTAAAAAAAGTTTCTTTTAATTGATCATTACCCGAATTAAAGCGTTGGCAATTGGCTTTGGGTTAATACAACACTTCAAAATTATTTACAATTATTATTAAAAGTTATTTTGAGTAACCTTAATACGAACTATCTTTATCTGATTTATAAGCAAGACGCAATTTTTGATTCTTTAGCTTTCCTGTTTATACACTTTGTTTTGCTTCTTTTTTCTCAAACTATTATCATATAAATCATTAGAAGATTATGTTCCTGTTGTAATAGGTAATTTGCAAGTGCGAGTTCATTCATTATTCTCGCGATACGCACATTTCCATAAGCAATGGTGAAGCGGCTAATAATGCTAACGCGCTGCCAAGTTTTATTTTTCGTTGTAACTCTTAGTAATCGCAAATTACATGACCGTTTCGTTTTTTTCATTTACCGACGCGTAAGTAACAGATACACGATAAACGTCAGAATAGAGCATTGAAACTAAACGTAGCTGTCTTACTTCAGTTATAAAATTAACTCTCCATCGATTTCTTTACTTTCACTCAGTTGATCTCAAAAGCAGCCTTTCGTCTCAAAGGATAATTCGATAAAGAAGAGAAGTATTGGCGGAATAAAAAATAAAACATCGACGGAGGAAGCGGCGCTTCAAGGTCTGCATTATGTTATCGGCGACTTTTTCTAGCTTTTTTTAAATACTGGTATTTCCTGGAGTTGATGCCTTGTATGAAACTCTTTAAGAGTCTTTATTTTTTTCCCCCTCAGCGGCTTTTCAAATCGAACCTCCTTTTCCATCAGGGCTACATCTCCCCCACCACTCACTCACCCCATCTATAAGTTACGTTTGAAAGCGAATATGGTAAACAGGCAGCGAGGGTTTTTATCGGGCCGTCCTTCCGGAAAGCGGAAGACTTCAAAACATCTCGAAATTCCTTCCTTTTTTCGATGGATTTCTATTGTATTTGCGTGCAAACTGCTTCGGAAAGGAACCTTCGTGGCCCTCGGGGCGGATTTGTCTAATTTAATTCCGACCGAAAAAGAGGTAATGGGTTTAAATACGCCACTTGCGTGCTATTAATCTCTCCCAAAAATTATTCTGCGGAAGGAACATTTCTTCCGTCATTGATGGAGGTGCATTATCTCGAAATTTCGACCATTTCCCCGTAAAGACGCAATTTCGAGGGCACCGATCTTCCAGTATTTTCCGAAGCTCTGAATGAACTGCATTCACAGTTTCGAGGGATATCTTCCTCCCCCTCCTCTCTCGCAGCGAATAAATTACGTATATTACATAGTGCATTTTAAATACTGCGATGAACATTTAGCTCATTGAGATACAATTTATCTATGAATTATTTCCGTTTTTTTTCTCTATTTACGTCCATTAGACTAGACTGAGCTTCTATTGAACTTATGTATCAATAAAAAAATATCTGTTCTTGACGAAGTCATTTAAAATGCTTCGGGTTTTACCTTTGATCCGAGAAAATAAGGTTAAAACGGCCCTTTTCCTTTGAGTCGAGGAAAAATTTTCTGCAAACTATTGAATTTGGGAAAAATTCGATAATACGTCTTTAAAAGACTTGTTTGCAGAAAAAGCGATTTTTTCGGGTGCGTTTAGTGTCTGTGTAACTAACCAGCCTAATAACTTCTGCTCCCATTCACCGAAATCGACCAGATTTTTCCAAGAGCTGTAAAAGGCTTTTGAAGGTAGGCGAGTGTGTAGGATATTTCACGATCTCTACGGACAAGGAGAGAATTTTTCTCCTGAGTCGTCAACTTTGCGCTTGCAACTGAAACTGTTACTAAGTCAAAATATATCGAGAATTTTAAGAAAAATCGCTTTTTAACTCGAGACATGTATTTCGCTTAAAAATTTAAAATAGGTACGGGAAATTGGTGTTATAATAAGTTTTGGACAAATACTGTTTCTCCAATGAAAAAAATTGTCTCATATCCTGACGCTACGTAATCATGCGGGGAAAATGTTTTCTTGAGATTTTGTCGTAGCAACAGTAGTGCTTACAGGCATTCAATGAGCTGATGAGAGGCGGAGGTGAATACAAGGTAGCTGATGAGATTCCCAGATAGTAAAACCAAAATACAACTCGGAAAATATGTAATTTGCAGTCTTTTTAACGTTTGAATAAACAAATACTGCGTGCTTTGGATATAGTTTTGTTTATAAGTACGCGATTACATAAATTCACTTAGTAGGTATAAAGCATAGATAAGGAAACTTGTACCGAACGGATCAACATAGTCGCCACATTATACTAAATATAGGAAGTATTAATTATAAAAATTGTTATTCTTTTAAATGATTTCAGGTTTTATTTTTCAATATTACCTGTCATTGCTTCTATATACATTTTATCCAGTATAAGCGTAAATAACAGCATTAAGATACATACTAGAAAAAGACATACGATAAAATACATTACAAAGTATAAAATGCTAAAGCCGGTAAACATGGGACTTACTTACTTATTATTTTCGGATTTTCCGATTATAGGACCTCACTTTGTCCAATAATATAAAGGAAACGGAAAAAGAGAAGAATACGCAAATCAGTTCCTTCGGAAGGGACGTTAAGCAATTGGCCCCATTGGTGCTCTTCGTAAGAGTAGGCTAATGACGGCACCGGATTTCCTTCCTCCCTTCTCTGTGTGTGTGTGCGTGTGTCTGGCGTGGAAAGCAAGGGGAAACCAGCACACCATTTTTGTATCAAACCAATCTAAGGATTGAATTATTCTTTTTTATGTATATGATTAATGAGAGAATATCCAAACTCGGCCAGCGGTCAGGATGCTTGGAGAAGGCCCAAAAGGGGTACATATATCCAAATTCGGCCAGGCGAGTTAGCAGGTAATGGACAGACAGACTCCCTACCCCTCCTCCCCCACTCCCCTCTCCCACTGCTTCACAGACTCGCTAGTATCCTTTTTTCCATTCTTCTCGTCATTCGTTCTTCGAATAGTGCAACAGTTCGTTCGAGTGCAGTATAGTTAAAATGGAGTTAGTTCTTAGCGAACGAGGCCGTGAGCTAATCATTTATAAGAGTTACCCGTTTCGCTTCGCGAACAGACAAGATTCGTTAAAAGAAATAATATGCTGGGGTGAATGAATATGATATGGTATATGGACAATATTATGAATTAGTATATTACTGGCAATGAAATAATGTTTTCTGCTAGTTTAGGGTTAGCGATTGACAAGGAGAAAATCATTCCCCAACTTCTTAAAACAACAGCGCGCTTTGTTCTGTCAGTCTTAAGTCTGAATGAAAGTGTTAAGGGAAGATGCAGGATATGGAGGGACTCCAGGTACTTATAGGAATAGCCGAATTTGGATGGCGTTTTCAGGTACCCTTATAACCACTGACCGCAGGGGCAGATCCAGACTTCTCAAGGGGAGGGGGGGGGGGGGGGACGATCGCCCCTCCACCTATCGAATCCGCACCTGCCAACTGCCCTATATTTTGAAAATCCCTACCCCTATCAGAATCCTTCTTTCCCTTGCTATACAGACCTAATCTGCGGCGTATATTGTGGATTTTTACGCGGAATGAATTTAAGAAAGCGCCCAGTGGAGTGCAATGAGGTTATCCAAGGAGGGGGCGATCGCCCCCCCTCCCCTTGGATCCGCCACTGACTGGCCGAGTTTGGATACAAATAGTGGGGTTGACCCAGCCGCTGGCCGAATCTGGATGCAGTCATTAATGAAAGGAATCCATTCGAGTGGCAAAGGGGTTGTACAACGGTGTTATTCGGAGAAAAGACGCCGCATGAGGTCAGACAAGCGGTGAGAGATCCATGATAGCTCATCACAAAACATCGAATTGATCCCAAGAAACATCAAGAGACCGAAAAGAAGACCGAAAGACAGGTGGGACAGAGCTTGTTACGTTCTTGGGGAAAATTTGGAGGAGGGAGGCAGTTGACAGGGAAAACTGGGAGTCTGGGGGAGGCTTTCATCCGTCAGTGGATTGAAAAAGGCTGATGATATATATATATATGCTAGGTTTGGATAAAATGTGCAGGACAGTAAGATGGCTATATTTATTTAATGCTCCTTCATTTGCCAAAGAAATTTATCGCCTTATTTTTCTTGACTTTCGTGAATTTTGTATAATTTAGCCTTTACTAAAAAACGAATTGAAGCTTTATAATTAAAAATTACTAAAACCAATGAATGAAATCATCTGCTATCCAATATAGCTTCTTTAGGCTATAAACACCTGAATAAACTAGATTGTCAATTTCATTCCAATCATAACTCGCTCTATTTTCCAACTTGGTAGAGGAGTGGTAAGCGTGTCTAGCTCCTAATGCTAGGGTCGCGGATTCGAATCCTGCCGAGGGCATGGTCGTGCGTGTTCGTCTTTGTTATTCTTTTTACTCTCATTACAAAGGCTGTAAAATGCTGTTTATGAGCTTGTGAAAAATAAATACTTAAATAAAAGTTCCAAAACAGTATTCGTTGCAATACATTTCATTGCTGAACATACTAAATCGGCTACTTAACTAAAGAATTTATTGCTCATTTACAACATTTTAAAACGGAATATGTATGCGTATTAGCCTTCCAAAATTCTGTGAAACGGGTCTTCTGAATTAAGTCACAAACGAATTAAGCCACAGCGTGAATGTGAGGTGCGTGGGACTTTTTCTAAATAATTCTTCATCACTCACACGCACATTAAGCGTTCATGCATCGATAAAATAGCAAATAATTGAAAAAAATACGAGTTGTAAATTAAAGCAGAGAGAAAACCTTTCCGCACCGACTTAAGTTTCAATTTCTCGGACCAAGATAATCGCATCTGCGCCAAGAGAGAGAGAGAGAGAGAGAGAGAGAGAGAGAGAGAGAAAGAAAGAGTAAAAAAAGACTCTGTCTTCCAATAAAGCGAAACAAGTTATAATTCCCTTTCCTCACATTTCGTACGTAATTAAAACTCTGCGCTGCGCAGAGTCCCAAATCCTCACATCTCTGCATTCTCCCTCTCTCCCCTCTCTCTCTCTCTCTCTCCCTCTCTCTCTCTCATCGTCTTCCCTTTATCCCGCTGCAAATACGTATACGTAACACGAAGCGAGACGGACCGGGAAATGCTTTCGCGGATATTAATTTAACCTATCCTCTTACCATTGAACCTTTTTCCTCCTCTTCATAGAGGAAGCGAAGTGGATATATGAGGATACACGCGCAAAAAATATTCGGGAAGGAGAAAAGTATTCTGACAAAAAATATCTATATGAAATTAAACGAAAATGGACCTTTTTCGGTCCCCACAGAGTGGATTTCGTTCGTGTCTAAGCCGATGAAATTTTCCGCGACTGCTTTCATTTTTGTTTTAGTCTCCACACTTCGTTTTCGGTCTATTTCGGGCAGCTTTTGGAGCCGTCTTGCTTATCTTCTTGAGCAACCGAGTCGGTTGAGGAGCTCACTGTATGGAGTAAATAATTAAGGTGGAGGTAGAAAGAAGTGCTTCTCGCAATCACCCAAATAATGCCTTGGAAATAGACACGAGTGAAAGATGAAACTGTATATACCTTGAAGAACTTTTAAAACCAAGTTATAATTTTCCCACACTTTAATGTTTCTTTAACGGATCGACGAAGAGGAAGAAAGAAAATATTTTCTCACCGCCATCTTTTGCAGATTTAAACGGTGTTTAAGAGTGAAAGATGAAACTGTATATATCTTGAAGAACTTTTAAAACCAAGTTATAATTTTCCCACAGTTTAATGTTTTTTTAACGGTGTTTAAGAGAGAAAGTGGATCAACATTTCTTTATCGTCGATTGTTAAAAGCGACAATCTTGTTCTGAAATCATTATGAAAATTATCCGCGTTCGCATGAATTTGTTTTTTTTAATGCATAATACGATGTTGGTTTAAGAGAAAAATAGATTAAATCGTCGTGTGACGGTGTGGACCTCGAGAGAAAATATTCAGCCCTATTTTGATAAGAAACTGAACACGCCCAACTCAGAAAAAGTGATTGACCACGGTTGCCCATTTTAAAAATAACTTTTAAATTGACTTCTATTTGGTAATTTGTATATTTAAGCTCTTAAAATCTAATCCCAAAGAATTCCGAATAACTCAAATATGGCTATTTAAACCATTCATTCGGTTTAAATATAAGGACAACTAAAGATGCTTATCGGTATCAATTTCAGGATCGCTTAATTACTCCATTTGAATAACATGGGGATTGGTGCAACATATTCTTTATTTACACTATAAAATTATTGAAAATAATCGTAGAACCTTGGGACTTGAGTCGAAGAACGCCTAAAATAAAGAACATTCATTTTCATGCCACCGATTAGGTGCACATACTACTTTTGATCACGAAGTTTTCGATGAGAAAATCATTCATCACCGGGGAAAACTCCATTGTCGCTGATTCAGCAAAATTACGTATATTGCATTGGATTATATGGAAAACGAGAATTATTTTGTAAATTTACACCCGTGATCATCAGTAGTAAGATTTAACTGAACAGCATATGAATATATAAATATGGAATAAAGATGTTACATTTAAAAGACGATTTTAAGTTTTAAATTAAATCAACCATGGTAAATTCGAATGGGATCTCTTGATGAAAAGGAGATCTAAAAACCAGAAAGTAACAAAATCATTTGGGATAACGTCTGTAACCAAAGTGCTTTGGCAGAACTAGAGAGACTCCGAGGTTCACCAATATTCAATGTAAATAGTGTAATCTAAGCTAATCTAAAAAAATTAAATTAAAGCACATTAACATGCATCTATTACATGAAAGTTATAAAAATTTATTTTTATATTATCACTTTCTATTTTTAAAATTTCTTTGAAATCGCAGTATTGCTTAGGGAAACAATATTCACGTTTTCTTCAATTCTAATTTATGATTGTATAGCTACATTCAACGCTCATTTTTAACAACCACGGCGAGGTAAGATTAAATTATCTGAAACCTTAGCTTGACATTTTCCTTGGTCATGCGATACATCGTAACGGCTACATAATTTTAATTAACAGAAACCGCACCAGCTTACGCTTAACTAAATCCAGAAAAACGAAAATCATATGCAGATTTATGAAGTCAATTATTTATACTGTTTTTCTTTTTTTTTGCACTTTATGAAGTACACTTCGCTTTGGACTGTGCATAGAGGTTAAGTTCAGCTGTCGAGTTTTCTAGCCATTCCTTTGATGTCGAAGCTAGGCACATAACTAAATCAACTAAGGAATCACTCAAGCAATGTGCATGGCTGCATTTTAGCTTTTGTAACAAAAGTATAACATATTTTCCCTAAAGTTGAGCAAATAAGGCTACTTAAATTAATTACTATTATTCTTCAAGAGTATAGAATCACATAAAATTAAAATACGAATCAAGCTTAATTATAAAAAAAATAATTTGATAAGATATAATAAAGAAAGAAATGACTATAAAAACGCTTCACTTTAATCATCTTCTACTTGGCGGTTGACTTCTTTAAGAATGCTCTTATCGGTAGCAACTTACTTTCTATTTTTTCGCCACGGGAGGGCACGGTTTGCTAACTTTTACTCCATTCCAGCCAATGGATAGAAACGCAAGGGAATCTAATGAATAAATTGCTCGTAGGGGAAGAAGATCGTTAGTACGTCTAGACATCATCCTTTGGAGATATACAAAACCGCGCGTATCTTTGTCTTATCCTTACTTTATCCACACTTTAAAGGTTAGGATGGCCTTGGAATACTTATCCGAAAATGAGGCCATTTCTAAAAGTATGCTACTTAACGCTTGAGGTCACTTTTAGCGACTTTTATAGCTTATAAAAGGAATTGCGACTGAAGTCTTTTATGCCCCGCTACACTTCCTCTTAATGCATATTTTATACGGTTAGCCGTCGTGAAATTGATCCTTGGATGGCGATAGAGTCAGTTATAACCAGAGAAGATCACAATCAAGTTAGTTATTCATGTAGTTATTTTTATTCGTTTCATCTTTACCGACATAATTTAGCTCATTATGACATTTATAAGATTCCGTCGTACGATATAATCTTTCTACTTATCCTTAATTTTTAAATTTCATTCGATTTTTATTACTTTTAAAATTTAGAATGATCAATTGTGTTATATACGAGTGCCATTTGTGGACCATTACAATCTAAAAGACATAATGCAAAGTTTACAATTTTTTCGCTTTAAAATGCCTATTTGGCTAGTCCTGAATATTAATAATCCCGTATGGCCGATCACAAACTTCCAACGGTTTGTACAACGATGCCTTTTCTTGAGGAACACTCTCTCTCTCTCGTAGTTTGGACTTTAATACGGCCCCGGTGATTGACATTCAAACGGAATACTGTGGCACACGAGTGTCCTGCAATGTCGCTGTATTATTAAACAATTATTTTGTATTATAACTGAATAACGGTATTATTTTAACAGAAAAACGCACCCGATTACTTCGACCGCTATGTAAACAAGTATAATATGGACGAAGCCGGTAAAAGTTATTTCATTATAAGTATTTGTAAAATACGTAAGATGTTTCGACTTAGGAAGAACTCGGACTTCAGTCATTAATACACTGATACCTCGAAATCGACATACGATATTTTAACCCGGGCACACGATATTCTATGCGCCCCGAGTCTACTTTCTTGTGCGTATTTTCGGCCGATATTCAGTTTGACGATACGACTCGTTCAAATTGTAGGTGAACAGAATAGGAAAAATTAAAAAAAAACTCCAATTCACCGTAAAGGCGGTACTTACGTATCAAGACTCGCAGGACCACTTAGAGGACGCGCGTTTCGACAGCTACGCTGTCATCTTCAGCAATGTCAATGTGTGTAGTGTTAGGCGGAGTATTTATACTGCTGTTGACCGTTGGAGGAGTAGGGGAGGGGAAAGAGAAAGGTGTATTGGTCATTAACTGAAAAAGAGGGGAGTGGGGGATAGGGCCAGCGTCGTTATTCATTATCTTGTTTTGGTTGTTGTATTAATTAATTGTAGGTATTAATTTATTGATTATTTTGCCTTAAAAATGCTTATTATACAATATATATATATATATATATATATATATATATATATATATATATATATATATATATATATATATATATATACATACACACAGGGCCGTGCCCAGACATTTTGCCACCTGAGGCGAGATATAATATGGCGCCCCCTTAATTTTTTTACTAAGTAATTTTATTATATGTTAGTCGAAAACGATAGGAAATAATAAAAATCTATTTATTAAAATCCATAATCACTTATATTTATGAAAAATCTCAATTATACATAGTTTAATTTTCATAGCATTTGAGTCAGAATCTATTTCAAAAATTTCTTTGTGATCAATGAAAAAATTATTTTCTTCGTGATCTAATTGCTTATGCTTATGCCGTACTCTTAGTCTTTCTTCTGTAACAAACACTGGATCAATTTCTAGTTCTTCCGCGATTTTTTCTGCTGCTACTATTATGTCGATGAATCCTGTCGTGCGATAATCTTAAAAAAATCAATAGTTTGATCAATGGCTTTAATACATTCTGAAAGGTCAAGTTTAGGGCTTTTTAGTAATTTTGAGACAATGTTTGTTTTAAAAAGTAACCTTTCTTTTGTGATATTCAACACCAGATAATTTTTTATGGTCAACCATCGTCCGCTTTAAAAACTGTAAAATAGTAAATATCGAATCTAATTTGGCTTGTAAATGAACAGAAATATAGGAATTTTTGAATGATCATTAAGTAACGGGACAGTATTCAATTGTAATCATATGTGCGGCGAGTTTCATAATTTTCCTTCAAGCAGATATAAAATGAAATGTTTATATTTATAATTATGCAACTTATTTGTTCAAACATTTCGTTATGGGATACATCGACAGAAATGCATTAGCTTGTCTCCACACTCTATCGATGAAAAAAGCCGTGTATGACCATACCACGAAATTTCGCTAGTAGGGGGGCGCCACAGAGATATCTTGCACCCGGGTGCGAAACACCCTAGACGCGACCCTGATCAGAGGCTATGAAGAAATGGTTGGCATTGCTTAATAATTAAAGGAAGTTTATTCTACCTATTTTAACAACAATTTGATTTTCTCAAAAACGGCTCTAACGATTTTGATCAAATTTCGTACAGTTACTTGAGTTTACGTCTGAAATAATACTACATAGTTCATATTTCTCAAAAAATTAATATAAGGCTAGTTTATTCTAGGCAATTTTAACAATAATTTGATTTTCTCAAAATCGGCTATAACGATTTTGATACAATTTCGTAACGTTACTTAAGTATAGGTCTGCAATAATACTGCATATTTCATTTTTCTCAATGAATGTATATAAGGCTAGTTTATTCTTGGGCAACTTTAACAAAAATTGGATTTTCTAAAAACCTGCTAATACGACGCATTATTATATGAGAAAGTTTGTACAATGTATGTTGTACCGTTTTTTAATTGCGCCTTTGCGCCTTTATTTTTGTAACAAAGTCGTTCACTCAACCTGAGGGTTTCTTCTACGAATATGCTATTGTCCAACTCATGGTCAACTCAATATAAAAACGAGTTTTTGCAGCGTTGTTTGAAAAGGAATAAACGATATCGAAAAGATCATGAATATACATTGTCAGCTCGAGATATCATATTTTGACGCCCGGCCAATCAAACAAACAGCGCCCCCTTTTGCATATAAAAATTTCACAAACATACCGTTAATTTTTGTTCAACTATATGCTTTGTTGTAATAAATACGAAGTTGCCGCTTCGTTAATATGTAATTCACTTTGGAATACAAAAGAGAAATTTGCAACAATGGATAGATATATAAAAGTAGTTTAAACTCTCTGACTATATTGACGCCTCGGGCGCGGACTGGCCTTATGAATTTATTTTGATAGGTTTTCATTTTTGTCAAATTTTGGCGCCCCCCTTCGAGAGGCGCCTGAGGCGGTTGACCCTGTGTATATATATATAACACTCATTTGTTCTTAAACTACTAATTTATGGACTAAATACGGTTTGGTACATATTTTTTCCAAGGTCCTGGAAAGTATCTCCATTGATAACATGTAAGTCTATGGGAGATTTATATTAGACTTAAGATGCGATTTTCAGGAACGCATTAGAGTCGTTAGTCGGGAACTGTCCGTATCTTAAAATTCAATAGTTATGCAAAATATTAATGTGTAATCTCCACTTTTAAACCTTCTAAAATGAAATAATCAAGTATCGGCTCTATGTGCCGCCACCCTAAATAACTTGGCTAAGGTAAACGCAAAACTTGCGTCTCGTTAAAGTAACTTCGTAAGTTTGCATCGATATAGTAGTTGGGTGATTTATATCTGAAGCTTATATCTGTCAAAGAAACTTTTCGAAGCACCTCGTCCCAAGTAAAGCTTACATTGCCCTACGTCCCGTAAAGTAACTTTTCATCGCTAACACAGCACACTTTTGTTGAATTTTTTTCTCCTTCGAATCATTAATTCATTCACGAAAAGTTCTCTTCCGCGTGAAAGAAGACAAAGGAGAACGCTCGTGCGATAGAAAAAATAACCTCCGGCCGATATAGTCTCATAGGGTGTGAGACGATGTCATTGATTAGGTGAGGAGTTGCGAGCGAGTTGAGTGTGTGTGTGTGTGTGCGCGGTGCGCCCGATTGAGCATCGGATGCGAGCGGACCACTCGCTCGTTCCACGCCCTTCGATTTTTTTATTTCCTCTTACCCACACCATCGCGCACCGGTGGGAATTTCACGCGGATACCCTAGAACGAACGTGAAAAAGTTTGCCTATTCCGCGAAAGACTTCCGGGCTTAAGTTTTCGGGCGCCATTAAAAAGAGAGTCTGGGAAAAAAGTTCACAGTGTGTGTCTATTCGTCCCTTGCCTCCTCCTCCCGTTACTTTTTTTTACTCCTCAAGGGTTTGCGAAAGTTCTCTCAGGTGAAAATTGATGAGTCTTATCTGCACTCTTGTTTTTATATAAATTTCCCTCGTACTCTTTGGAATCGTTTCCTCTCTCTCTCTCTATCTCCCCTCCCCCCCTCCCCCTCCCCCCCCCCTCCGTCCCTCTCACATCAATTGTTAATCGATAGGAGATCGACGCCGGAATTACGTGATCACGAGAATATCTATATCACAGGTTCCAAATAGATCGAAACAGACATGGTTGGGAAGAGAAATGATTACCTAATGTGTAGCTGCTCTCTAAGATGCATCGGTTGTGAAACATTTAAGTATTTCTGAAGCCAATTTATTATTTTTGATAGCAGATGGAATTTGAGCTTAGTTTGAAAGATGCGGATTTCATTGGTGACTGATTAGCCGTTACGTCTCATTGGTAAGTAAGCATAGGACTACGAATGTTTTAAGTTTTTTTTTGCCGCAGAATTGCCCAATTTGCATTTATAAGGTTTATTGATAATTATTTCCAGGTATTGAAAATAGAGAATAGTTTCTGTCTTCAGTAAACGTAACATTAAGTATATTTATGAGGACATTCATGGTGAAACTAAGATGAAGAACATGATATGATGAGATCCGCTTGGGATCATATATTTTTTTAAACCGCCACTTATTGTCTGCTTCAACAGTCTTTCCTTACTTTTTTTTAGCGACTTCACGCAACTTACATCGCAATTTAGAAAATAATATTGGACATAAGCTAAATGCGAAAGTAAAATCTCTGCACTATAGAAGTTGGACGCAACCGCGAACCGAAACGTTATTTCTTAGTCATAATCAGATCCAAAACTGTCAATCTGATTTTACAGGCAATGGAAATGGAATATTGGTTTAGTTAGATTATCGTATTGCCGCATTTTTAGTTCAAAGATTTTTCTTGCATCAAAATAAATTGGCGTACGCTATGGCGGTGATCCAATTAAATCCACGGATTGAAAAGTGCGCAGGACATGCGAGGTAGTCTCTGTAAATAAATTCGTCACCGAAAAAATTATAAAAATTAATTTTCACGCCGTAGCACGAGTAAAAGGTTTCAGGAACCAGTTGACAGCTTTCAGAAGTCCATACTCTGGCCATGCGCACTTCCAATTTCCGTATTATTGTCACAATTCTTACTTTTTTGAATCGCCACATGTAAAAGTCAGCTAGTAGTGCACAGCGAAATTAATTTTTCAATTGCGTAGAGAATAATATTACTAGCTGTTAAATTTAAATTAATATGCTACTATCTGAATGGAAAAAGGAAATTATTACCAAAGGAAAGGAAAGATGAAAATACACACACTTGATCAAAATCAAAACGGAAAATTTTCAACTAAAAGAAGGAAATCTCAACAGAAAAACATACATATTCCATTTTCGTAGACAAAGGCAGCGAAACGAAAATAGATATAGGATTTTCGATGGATCCAAGAGAAAAATTTATTTTCGCATCGCGGAAATAATATTTATGTAAGGATGAAGTATTTTTTTACGGCGAAAGGGTGAAAAATTCGCGGTAAAGAAATAAGAGTGTGTGCGCATGCGTGCGTGGGGATGGATAGAGATATACGCTACGTTCTCATCTCTCAATCATTTGCGGAGGGAACTGTTTGTCTTGGAAATTGGGTTGTCTATACGGGTCCTTTGAGCAATATTGCCTGAAAAAAGGATAGAGAGAAAAGAGGCCGGAATGGATACTTGAATGAAGGGAGAGGGGGTTGCGGGGGAGGGAGGGGGAGGGAAGGGGGAGGAAACCTCTCTCTTATTCCGCGGTAGGCGGCGCTTTGGACGTAGAATAGAGGACGGCGTGTGTGAGGGATTTGCATTTTTATATCGATGAACCTCTTTCTCTCCGGAGGTTTGGCAGCGCCGGGATGGGTATTCGGATTATATTACGGCTTGGCAGTGATGTAAAGATGGACATTACCTCTTCTCTATGATTTGTTTGACAGAAAAATGGGATACTTTGAGAGAAAAAGAAGGAATTTAGAGGGCCGATATATCTAACCAATGATTTAGAGTCGTTTAAAGGAAAGACCGCGAGAGAAATGGAATGCCGGCGGAATGTGATATCCGCGTTGGATTTGCCTTTTTACGTGGCGTATGTTTCTTTTCCGACTAACACTCATAGATACAAGCCCACATATATGCCTATTTTGAAACTAAGATTATAGAGAAACAGCGTGTAAAACGTTAAAGTAACGATAGATTTATTTTTCAAATTTTGCTCATGAATTTTCTCATTCATGATTCAACGGAAGCTTTAAATTTTAAGCAATCTAGTATTAGTGCTTAGATCTCGACTCTGGCTTTTTAAAGAAATAACGCCATAAAATTTTGGTTTGCCCTACGAATTGCGTTATCCATAAAGTCGACGGAATATTTGTGTTTCTTTTTATACGATTTAACCGCATTCCCTATTATTTCTCTCTCTCTCTCTCTTTAATTTCCTGAGGTCTATATTTAGCTTTCTTTCCTACTCGTTCCACCGCAATAATAAACGGCAGCAGTGATTTCGAAGGCGTTCAAAAAGCTCGATTCTCATGCACCACCGCTTAACCCCGTTATCTCTCCTCCCCCTCCCTTTCCTCTCCTCTCCTCCTCCCCCCCAATCCCCCCCTCCCCCTCCCCCCTTACCCCTCCCCTCCCCCACCTCCCTTTTCCCCCTCCTTCCTGCCCACTCCCTTCCTCTGACCGCCGTGCAAAAACGGCCGAGTGCCTCGAAGGCGATCTTCAGAAAAATATCCGCCATCCTGATTTGGCTAGACGCTTTCCTCCACGCACATCCAGTACGGAAGTTGCCCTCGATTCGTTTAATATGCATAAAAAGTATTCCTTCCCGCCATCGCTCGCTTCAGTCTCCCTTCCTATCTTCGTCTCTCTCCCTACCTCCTCCTAGTCTTTAATCCGATACCTCTTCCACAGACCGAGAACTTTATATTCATTTGTTATGCCATTATTCCCTCCAAACACTGTCTCTCACGCTCTCCTTTTCTCATTCTCCCCCTTTCCCATTCCATCCTTCCCCTACCCGCTGCCTCCCTTCTTCCACTGGTTAATAATAAAGCACCATCAAATCCACAACACTTACACATACTCACTCCCTATAATTTATTCACTGCTATCTCTTTATAGCGAACTCCTGTTCCTCTCCTAAAATTCTTTTCGGTTCTCTGCTTTAACTATTTACATGCATTTTAAGTGTATCTATGTAACACATTCATTTATGCAATTATAATCATTCGCCTTAATTTTGCAGAATCGCCTTATATGGAAGATTTACATTCGATGATGATTCGCTGTTTTGCAACAAAATAATCGTTGGAGCTTTGCTTAACAAGTAAGATAACTGTCTCAATAAATAGGTTTATGAGATAGTTTAGAGCACTTATAAGACAATTCATGTTCTACTTTTATTGAGGTACCTACTTTATAGAGGAAGATTCGTTTGGAAGTAACTGGAAATACGTGTTAATTAGAAAATTCGATTGGAAGCAATGATTATTCATTTGTAGGGCTTTGGGTATTGTACTGACACGTGGAGATATGCTTGATTTGCGCGTGTTATGCTTACTATAGGTAGTATTCTCCATGAGATTACTTATCCGTAGTAGTAGCTCATTCATCTAGTAAATACAATGCATTTCCTATTTGTTTAAATTACTTTAATTGATTTTAGTTTTATAATTTTAATTTTAGATTTATGTATAAAAAAGCGATAATATTTTAATATACATTTCTTACCGTTTTCGTTACTTTGGAACGTTCCTAATTACCTCAGTAATTACGCAGTAATCTCAAGGCAAAACCGTTGAGATAGGGACGAATTTATAATTATTAAACAAGCGGAGCGAACGTTTTCGTCAGGAAGAATAACCTGCCGAATATTTAACGACTAAAACCTTTTTTTTTGCTCAGATTATTTGATTCGGTTTTGTCGGTTGCGTGGAAAAAGTCGGCAGAGAATGGAAATGAGGAAAATGAGCTCAATTACGCCGAAGATAAGCTTTCTTCGTTCAAAAATAAAACGCTCTCCATTTCCCACTGAATTAGGAAAAGCTGCGCTCGCCGGGCACAGTGTAATACACTTCAACTCCAACATTATATCGTATGATTTGATTGATCTTCTAAGTATCACTATGTGGAAATCCGGCTTCTTATAAAAGTGGAAGAATTATTATTTAAAAACATATTCGTCACTGCCTTCATCTAGTTGCTCTTTCGTATAGTCGATGATTTAGATACGATGATATTATCCATATTTGTATCCATTATTGTATTATCCATAAAACGTGTGACAAAACCACTCGTGGATTCAAGGTGCACAGCAGCCGTCTTAAGTGTGGATGCTGCAATGAACTGAACATAATCAAGGCAAACGGAAACTTTTTTACTTTCTCCATACATAGTAATGGGAAAGTATTGTGTTCACGAAAAAAATCGACTTCGAGATTTCGACGGAAATACACGTTTTCAGGTCCCTAGAACACGTTTAGACTATTTCCGGAATGATGTCTGTGTGTGTGTCTATGAGTCTGTGTGGATGCATGTGATTGTAGGCGCTCTAACTCAAAAACTACTTGTCATATTAACACCAAATTTCATATATTACACTTTAACAAGAGCAAAAAGAACTGATTAGTTTTTACACAATAACGGTTAACCGGAAGTCGAGGTTTATTCGAAACCCGATATGGTTTTTGCGATATTTCTCCGATAATACGTCATTATTGTATACATTGATCATTACAAAAAATGTAGAAAATATAATTTCCTACATCTTCTATTCAAACAATTTTCCATAGCAGTTATTGTATAGGAATTAATTATAAACAATCGGTTTCTCGGTTTCCGTCAAATATCTCCTTAAAAACATCGTTATTAGTAATCTTCGTAAGGACCAAAGTTGTAGAGAATAATATTTCTCCCAAGTTTTGTTTGAAACAAATTTTCGTAGAACCATCCATTTCGGAGATATTTTGCTTATTCCTAAATTTCCAGTATACAGCGCCACCACCATGTAGCGTTAAATTCTGTAAACATATTCAAAATAGACGTAATTTACGGCAGTAAGGACGACTGTATTCTTTTACGATACGAAATGATAATTTTGCCTCATAATGCTATTCATAATAATTTAAATATCTATACCCTCAAAACGTGTATTTCCGTTGAAATCTCGAAGTCGATATTTTTTGTGATCACAATACTTTCCCCATACTATGTTTGGAGAAAGTAATATTGATGTTTTAACGGAGATATGCCGCCAAAACCGAATCGGGTTTCGAATAAACCTCAACTTTCGTTTAACCGGTATTGTCCAAAAACTAATCATATCTTACTTATACCAAGTGTTATATATGAAATTTGGTAATGATATGGCAAGTACTTTTCGAGTAAGAGCGCCCACAATCACATACACACACACACCAGACATCATTCCGAAAATAGTCTAAACGTGTTCTAGGGATCAAAATACCTAATAAACTATCGGTTTTTCAAAAAGCTGCTATCACAAACACAAAGACAACATCGAGAAAATAGTCAAAATATTTTCTAGGGACCTCAAAACGTGCATTTCCGTTGAAATCTCGAATTCGACTTTTTTTTCATGAATACAATACATTCTCTACAATACGTGTAAAAATGTTGCCAAGTGCCCGATGAAATGCGTAGAATTTCCAACAGGAATCGTGGAAGATATGTCAAAAAAATCGGTACAACATACATTGTACAAACTTTCTCATATACGTACTAATGCGTCGTTTAGTTATCTTTAGAAAATGAAAATCATATGAGCCTGTTTTTAGAAAATCCGATTTCTGTTAAAGTTGTCCAAGAATAAACTAGCCTTATATTCATTCGCTGGGAAAAATGAAATACGCAGCATTATTGAAGACGTATACTCAAGTAACTGTACGAAATTTGATCAAAATCGTTAGAGCCGTTTCTGAGAAAATGGAATTACTGTTAAAGTTGCCTAGAATAAACTAGCCTTATTCATTTTTTGAGAAATATGAACTATACCGTATTATTGAAGGCGTAAACTCAAGTGACTGCGAAATTTGATCAAAATGGTTAGAGCCGTTTTCGAGAAAATCGGATTGTTGTTAAAAATGCGTAGAATAAACTACCCTTAATTATTGATCAATGTCAACCATTTATATGTATACTCTGCTCAGTATGATAAAATGCATAAGTACGAGATTTCATTCATTTTCGTTTGACCGTCTAGCCTCCAGCGCCAGTAACAGACAGACAGACGGCATTGCGGAAACCACTTTTTCGGATTCAGCGACACCTAAAACGTCTATTTCCGTAAAAATCTCGAGGTCGAATTTTTTCGCGAAAACAATACTTTCTCGATACTTCGTATGAGAAAGTGAAAATATGTAGATTTGGAACTGTTAAATACATCGTAGAGTTATCTAAATTTTGTTTCACATGTATTTATTTCTCAGATAATACATGTAACCAAAGGTCTAACAAAATCCCCAGAGTAATTTTTAAAAGGAGATTTATCAAACAGCTTTGAGGAAAAAACTCGAATGTTCACCTAGATAATTTAATAAGACTTTTCTGGTCTTCGCATTTGTCTATACGTACATAAACACTAATTCCACGTTGATCAGGAATTAACAGTGAAATTTTGAGTAAAACTCCATTATTAAGACTGTTAATCGCTTTGCTTGAGACAACTTTTCGCTTAAGCAAACCTCGAACTCTTCTGCTCAGCCTTAAGCACGCGAGTATTTCAATCGAGAGCAAGTCTTTAATACTTCCTTTGCGAATGCTTCCTTCCAAATCGCATGCTCACGATAAACAAGACGCTTTCGGAGAATTTTCCTTTTCATAAACCTCCAACTCTTATAGCCTCATTCTTATCGTTTTCGTCAGCAAAATCCCTCTCAAAAACACCCCATCGCGACTCCTGCCACTCTCGAAACCGCATTTCCTTTATTCATGCACAACTTCACCTTTCCCCCAACTCCTTCCTTCCATTTCTCTCTTTTCCAAATGTCCCGAGGTCTACTTTCGATTCGTAGAGACCCCTTACGTAGTTTGTTTCAATAATCGCTTTTTCCTAAAATCGACCTTCATTTAACTCCACTGGCTTCTCTCTCTCTCTCTATCCTTCTCCCTAAACTCTCTCCCAGCCTACCTCTCTGCCCCTCCTTTCCTTTCTCTTGCACTCTATCATCTTATTCCGACGATTTTCGGATCAAATAGATAACACCCATAGGCGTATTTTAGACCTCTTAATAGCCCAAACGTTTAATTATGATTTTATTTCCTCCAGGGGTAGGCATGAAAGAAGCACCAACTGAACAGAAATGACTTTCGAATATAATTTAAACCTTCTGAAGGTTAATGCGTTTTCACCAACAGTTTTCAAAATATTTACGTTCATCACTTTGCAAGTCGATTTATTTATGTAAATTTACGGTTTCTGTTTTAACATATTCAAGAGCGATGCTCTACAGTAGGTATGTTAATGCGGTGTCAAACTAGGTTGGTCAGTAATGCCCTTGAATGGCTAAGGTAAGTTTCCCTTAAAGGTACGTCGTAAATATATGTTGTGGGAAAATGTTTCAGCACCGCCAATTAACATGGTATCATATATGTATATAGGATAACGGCCTGGAAGTTAGTTGCTCTTGCTTCACTGGTTCGACAGATATTTCCAACACATATGGAAGTAACTAATAGAATACATCCTTTTAAGCAATCGCTGAAAAAATTTGGCAGTAACAACTACTAGGATTTTTTAATTAAAACCATTGAAAACAAATGAAAGATTACCTAAAATTGAAACAAAATCTTATTTTAACCCTAGAGTAGTAAAGGTATTTCTGATGTACGTTACTGGTAATGCGTCGTAATTTTTACGAGTTTTGGAAAATGTTCAATAAAGACCAGGAAATATATATGAACAAAAGTACAAACGTTTTTATTTAAGAAAAAGAACATGACTGAACAATTACAAACAAATCTATTCACAATCTGAGCAAATATTAGCTTTGTGCTCCCGACAGTAGGCGGTGTTGCACTTTTTGCAATAAGTTTGAGTCATCCTTCTCTTCCTCGACGGACATATTCCGCACACTGTTCTACTGAAATTTTGATGGCTTGGACTAGCTTGAGGAACACTTTCTGAAAGGTTATCCTCAATTGCTTGCCGTAGATTTCGACTCAGGCCGGTAAGATGCAGACGCTTCGTAAGCCATGGTTCTATCAACTGGTTCGCTAACTCCTTCATATAATCTTGCCTGCTAATTCCTTTTTGGTTTTTAAGCACATGGTTAAAATTTATTATAATCCAAGAATTGATTGTAGCAATGTTGATGATGTTGAAAAAAACACAAAGTGGCCACCTGTTGGTTTTTCGGGAATAGGAGAAATGGTTACACATCTGGTCGACACTGTCAACTGCTCCCTTAGTTTCATTATAAAAATGAATGATTTCTGGTTTTGCTGTTTGCTTATTTACAACAACTTGCTCATGAGCTGAAGAAAGCAAGGTCACATAGTTATCTGGCTTAGATTTGTACGTAACCAGAGTAAGATTACCATTGAAACAAAATGCAGATGAAGGGTAGGGCCTCAGTTTTGTCTTGTACAACATTGGCGGCGGAATTTCTTTTTTGTTATTTCTTATAGTGCCAACAATTGTTAGTTTATAATCTTCTTTGAGTAGATCTTGGGCAAGCTTTACTGAGGTAAACCAATTGTCACACGTAATATTTCTGTTAGAGTTTTTTATCGTTCTTGACAGAAATTTCACATAATATTCGCCTAAAGGCAAGCCACCTGTATCGGTATTATTTTTACCACAATAAGGTACAGCGTCAAACAAGTATTTTGTTTTCACGTCACAAGCTAAGAGTCTTTATGCCATACTTGGCCGGCTTACTAGGTATAAACATTCTAAAGGGGCATTTCCCTCTGAATGCTAAAAGCTGCTCATCAATGGTTACATATGGACTAGGCTTATACAAATTTTGGCAGTGCTTTATAAATTCGTCCCAGAGATCCCTGATTGCAATGAATTTATCCACGGCTTTTCGTTCGGCTCTTGTCCTTTTATCATCAAAGCGAAGACATCTAAGCAAGAAAAGGAATCTGTTTTCACTCATAGTAGCGAAGAATTTATTTCCACTATATTTGGGATCGAAAAGTGTAGTTGAGTTTAGGTGATTGCTTTTCAGAGCACCACTAAGGATAAGAAGACCAATCAGAGCTTTCATTTCTTCTATGGAAGTTTCTGCTATTGTTGCACATTTTGTTTTATATTTGTCCGCTTTGATTTTTACTTCACTGTTACTTAATGCAACAATCTTCGTCAACATAGGTAGATCCAAAAATAAGGAAAAAGATTCCAGAGGAGAACTAACAAGTTTTGCGGGTCCGGACGGGCCGGGAATAAAATGGACAATATTACGCCGTACGCTTCTCACGTTAGGGCCTGTACGTGGCTGAGTTGTCCACATCATGGGAGGTTCTTTATCTTTCAAAGCTTTCTTACCAATTAGTGTGGGCTGAGAAAACAGGACACGTTGATTTTCATCAATGGAAAAACTGAAAGTCTGCGCCGGCATAATTGTAATACCTTTTTTTGGTTTTCCTAGCAGGAATAGTAACTGTAAATACCTCGTCATATTGGTTTTCGATTTCATTTCCTCGTTGCTCCTCTTCCCCATCATCATCATCGTCCTGATGGGCTCCATCGTTTGCAGTTCGTTTGTCATCGGCGTCACCTTCTTCATCTACTTCGTGCTGCTGGGCCTTCTTGTACGCCGTAGTTTCGTAATCTGGTTCATGTTCGTCATCATCTTGTACTTCCAACTCATCTTCACTCTCGGAACAATCACTGTCGTCGAATTCTTGGTTTTCTAGCAGCCTGACTTGTGTTTCTTCATCGTTTAGATCATCCAGAGTCTGTAGAACTTTCGAGGCAAAATCGGGATCCATGGGTGAAAAAGACATTTTGTGAGCCCTAAAAGAATGCAAACTGATTAGAATGGTTTCCTATTACATTTCTACTATATACTATATTTTGAGTGAATTATATCACAGTACTTACCAAGCGGACTGAGGAACTTAAATTGTCGGGAGCTGGTAACGCGTCGTATTTTATACGACGAAGGTGATGCGCAGAGCAACAAACAAATCACACAACAGCCGAAGCAGTACTGATTTCAAGGTCAGGTGTAAGTAGGAAGCTAGGAGTCGTGTCATTTTTCTGGCGAAAATATACGAGCCTAGACACGAGTATTTACGAAGTGGCGTCGTAATTTTTACGAGCGTTACCACTCTAGGGTTAATGCAATATTTTAAAAATTGGAAAGGGAGATTTCAATGGAAATTATCGATAATGGAAGCTATCAGACGAAATAATTCCAGTAAAACATTACACGAAACCAAAATATTCTATCTTCATTATTATTTTTATGGAAACTCGATTAATATTTCTCCAACGTGCATATTTACAATGAAATAGTATAGTGCACTTAAGCCTCTTTCCAATGAGAAATATAAAAATAAATTGGCTCGAAATATGTAAGGAAAAAGGTTCTAACATAGGTAATTTACGTATACATGGAGTAATTTATTATATTAATTTAAATGGAATATTTTTGTCAAATTTAAGCATGCAGGGTCTCGGATTTGGAAACATATTTGACTGAGAGAAAGATATAAAGATTAAAAAGTCTGTTTCGCTGTGACAGGTATAATTACCTGCATTTTTTATCCATAAAATTATTTTCATAATATAAGGCATAGGTATTAATCGAATGATTCCTTGTACAGACGTACAATTGTTCCTTAAGAAAACTAAAATAAAATTGCATACAAATAAGATAAAATTAAATTATTTAAACGCTTAGATTATCTTTTCGGAATCGAGATAAAATTTTGACCAATTTAATTTAATTTAATGAAGGTTGTCTAGCAGTTACATTGTTCTATTCAATTTTTTTTGACCAGATTAATCATGTCTTCGTACAATATCATGAGTAATTTTTCGATAAAATAAGTTGAATTGGTTTGTTTCCTGCCATCAAACACAGTAATTCCTGGGTGGCGCCTGCATGTTCAAACTTAATGGTTTTAGCCACACACACAATGGGTTTCTGCTTATACGAAACCTCGTTAAACCCTAGTCTAATATGAAACGTGCTGCTCAATATTTAAGCCAAGTTGTGCATTTTCCTCTATTCCAATTCCGCGGCAGTCAGCCTAGATGTAAAAGACGTCCTTTTTCGCTCAAACCATTTCTACTTAAATAGTTCCGACGTCATAGTTTAATTTCCACCCCGCGGCGAGATGGAGTGCAGAATCCCCGTCCATTATTATGATTGGAGGGCATTTGAATTGAATTCCTACTCGCTGCGTCTACTGCATTTCTGACCCCCTTTCTTGGCGCAAGATGAAATCACCAAAGCGCAATCCAGACCCGAAACTCTCATTATAAATTCAAAGGAGTAAAAGAGATCGAGAGAGAGAGAGACAGAGAGAGAAATAAAGAGAGAGAATCTAGTTTATTTCCAGCGGCTGACCGAACACGCCATGAAAAACGAAGATAAATTCCGATTTACCTTCCCTGAAAAAATAAAATAAAACCGATAGGGATTACAAAAACAATCAAAATAAGAGAAGCTCTGAATAATACGTAGAGTTAATAGGCGCCATTTTCGAACGATTCCGAGATAGTAAAGTCTTCAGTTCCCCCTAATTGGAGCACTTTGGGATTCAAAGCGGGGTCTTTTATGCTCCACCACGGCCATTATCACTCCTACCACTTCACTACACAACTCAAGGGGTTTTTCCTGGACTTGATGGGAGGAGTTGGGCCTCTCCCTCTCCTGTTCCTTTCCTCTCTTTACCGCTCCTCCCTCCTTCTCCCTTAAGTCCAGGACTCATGAATAATACAAGCATTCGACGGCTGCGGCGGCATTGTTGAAGCAGAGCCGATCTTCACTCGAGACCACCGAAGAAGTGGTTGGCTGTCTGAGCCGGATTGGTCAATGGAATTTTTCTCCTTTTGATTCGGAAATCGAGAATAAAGCAATGATTGGCCGAATGGGGAGAATTTAGGGGGCGAAGGAAGGCGAAAATCTTTTATTCGAATCCGAACGAAGTCTTTTTTTTTTTTTTTTTTTTAGAGAACCAGGCGTCGCGTGGTTATTTCACCAAACCATTCCTTATATAATTAATATTCTCGTCATTTCAGTTAACGTCGCATATGATGGTGCAGTAATACAGGAACGTTGGAGTTAAATTTGAGAGAACCAAAACTTTAATTCATAGAGACTGGAAATTGCAAAATCGAATATTTTCAACGTAATAATCCTCTTGCTCGACATTTACAAGTTGGAGCAATAATGTCGAAAACATCGTAAGGCAAACCTACTACAAATAGAATAGCGTTTTTATTAATTATTATTAAAGCTAAGTGTATTTATTGTACAAAGGTGTTATATTTAAGTAGTTAATCGAGGTTTCATTGATATAAATATTTTAATTGTGAAGAATGCTTGACGAATTTCAAGCGGTTAGTTATGAAAAGTTGTGCTAATACATTTATACTGTGATGTTTTAATTCAATTTTGTATTACCGATCAATTGCACGATGTCAAAACAGACACAAAAATAGACAAATATAACAAATGTTCTATATTATTAGAATTTTCTTCATTAAATTCCTCAATAAATTAAAGTTTTTTCATCGCCGTATTGAAGGTGATGAAAAAACATTTAATAATTAATATTAAATCCTAAATACCTTCATCGTTTAAATTTCTCAAAAACGTTACAAAAATTGTCTTCTCTGGATATTGTGTGGCGTTATTCCTTACAGAATTCAGTAGAAACTCAATTTTTCTCCCCCTTTCATCGTTCAGGTGAATTTCGTTATATACCCTAAATAAGGCTTTAAAACAAGAATTCTAATCCACTCGCTAATTAGTGCTCTCCACAAAGCAACACATTTCAGCAATCCATATTCTGCGCGATATTCAGTGATTGCGTTATTATTTTTCCCAACCTAAATGTCCGGATTTTATCGTAATTTTGTGAATGCCCTCGCAACTTAATTCTGCACGCTTAAGACTACCGAATGCAAGGGCACTATACCAATAGAATTCAAGAAGAAATATTCAGAACATATTACTGCATGATTTTCTCAGCTGATACATTTTAACTTCGGATATTAAATTATGTACTCTCAAATCTGCAATAAAGGCTGTCATAAAGCATGAAAAACATTTAACATAATTAGTTGTGTTTACTGTATCGGGCGGTTGTAAACAATTTACGGATGACACTCAAATACGATGCTAAATTTGGGATAGGGGATATACATGGAACGTCTACAACACTTTACCGGTGTGCAAAGGCAATAAACAAACAGCGCCTCTTCCTTACAAGGACACGTCTGCTTTCTCACCTATTTTACAGCTTTCTCATAACCTAAACCACTAACTAGACCCTTCCTTTTTTGTCGAAAAAAATAAGAAAACCCACTCTTAACTCCGCCCACCCTCTCTTAAAGGACTGTACCCCATTAGACAATGGAGAGACGAGGGGAGGGAGAGGGAGGGGGGACTCTCTCTGGGGCCACCTGGCCCACTCGTTCCCATGCCTTTCCCCCTAAAAAAAAAGAACCTCAACATCCCTTCTACACCAAACTGAGTTTTATGTTTCCAAGAGGAAACAGACGCCCCCAGTTTATTTCTCATTACCCTTTGTTGCCTGGGTGACGCCAGGAGGTGTGTAATCCGCTCGCCAGAGGGGGGGCGCGGACGGGAAATTACAGCGCCATTCCGCGAGGCGTGGAGAAAAAGGGAAAGACAGGAAGGGGGTGAGAGAAGGTTGGATAAGGGACCACACGAAACAAGCGATCGTAGATGTTCGCTGCACCATTTATTTTTTCTCCTCCACCCTCCCATACGGCGGCCTGTAAGCCTAAACTCCTTCGTATCCTTCAAAAAGCGAAAGCTTTCGAAAGGAGGAAAGATTCGTGAGATAAAATGTGCAAGGAAAAAGAATAGCTACAGAGAGAGAGATGAAGAAAGAGGGAAAGGACAGGAAAAAAGAAGAGGAAAAATAACAGATCAAATGTGAGAAAAAGAGCGAAGGAAAATGGGCGTAGGAAAATTACGCTATCTGGGAGCCGGTAAGTGAATCTTGGTAAGATTGAAGCGTGGAGTTTCGGATGAAATGAGATGAAACCGGAGCCGTTTCATTTTCCACCCTTGCGCCCGCTCGTCTTATATAATTTTTCTTCCACCTTGTTTCGCTTCGCTTTTGTCTTTTTATAGCATTCCTCCCAGTTTGCATGTGTCGCAGTGACGTAGCGGCGATAACCCCTGGAGAGACCGTAAAGAGGGCGGGATTTTTTCCCGCCTTTTTTCTTTATTATTTCCCGACTTCCTGTCAATTTCGCGTGAGCCGGGAGAGACAATGCCAGTTAATTGGGCCACGAACGCGTGGACGACTCCCGGCGGGAAAAATGTCGATAAAAATGACTCGTTTCCGTGATAATTTCTTCAAATCCGGCCGCGTGACGGTCTTTCTTCCTTTCATCAGCCAACACTTTAAAATTATGCTTTTTCTGGCATTCATATGTTAATTTCGCAGCGCGCAATATGCAGAGTTGAAAATTTTTCCACCTTAGGAGGATAACGATTTCCATTTAAAGGAGCGTTTTATTTTCGGGCGAGGCTCCGTCTGAAAGGATTCGAGGTAAGATTAAACCTCCGAAGTAAACCTTTTATGCTCCTCCAGCGAATCGTTGCAACGCAATAATGTGTATCCCCGTGGAGGCGAAGAATTTTGCAATAAATTTCTTACAAAAAAATTTCGAAAAATTTGTCGGCCGCAAAATTCTCCCCGGTCGGTCGGAGCAAATGAAGAGATTTGGGATAATGCATCTTTCGGGCGGGAAGTGGGGGATATGAAAAATAGCTTTTACGTTACGAGTTATGAAATGCGGCGCCATTTGTTATGAAGAGATTTTGAGGTCTCCGCAGGAAAGAAATTTAATAAATGCCGAGTTTGATTTTTTTCTTGTTATAAGAAAAATTTCAATTGGATTAACTGGTATGGAATTTGTATGTCTATCATTATTAAAAATTACATTTATGTTCATTTTATTCAATTATACAAAGAGAGTTGATTACATTTCCCCCCTGATTTTGGCCTAATGCTCATATCTGCGGACAAGAGCATAAAAACTATAACAAAACTGGCATATTTTGCTACTTTCTAATTAATGCATTTTTTCTACTTTATATTTGTGCATACATAACTGAATAATAGAATTTTGATTGAAACGCTTAAGAATATTTCGCAAAATAATTGAATAAGAAATATCAAAACATAGTCCTGACTTTTTCATTACAACCTGCACCTATTTCTTAAAACACGACATAAACGCAATAAAATGGAAACCAAATTACCTCTTCAGAGCAATCAAGTCCTATTCAACCTCTAAAATACATAATATCTAATAAACATACAAATATAATGGTAAAATAGGTCAATTATTCATTCTAACGAGAAGAGTTTAGAATTTTCCTTACGTCAGTTGCGTAGCTCATCAACTGCTGTGAACGCGTTTACGCGTAAAATCTTTTTGTGTCTTCAGTGCTACTCAAGCGTTTTACCACAATGAAAAAGTTTTTAAATGAACTATAAAGAAAAATATACCATTTTGTATGAAATAAAGTTAAGTATATCTTAAAAATGCAATACTATGAATTTTGGACTTTCTACTAAAAGAACTCGAAATCTCCCCAATTCTCCCGTTTCCTAAACTAATCAGTTAAAGGGTTAAGTGTTATCGATACAAAGTTTGAATCTACTCATAATAATCCCACATATTTAACAGCATTGCCTCTTACGGAATTTTCACAGTAGGTATAGCATTGTTTAGAACTTCTCGTATAATTTCCCAAAAGTATGTGCTTTCGGTAGTAGAAAATCAGAGGTAATTCAATCCAAAAAATAAGCTGAGTCAGGTAAAAAAATCACTAAATTTTCGAATCTCTTGTTTAACGCTACTGCAAAGAACTTTGAAAACATTTGAGGTTCAAAAAGGTAACTTGCGTACATCGGAAGAATCTCTAATGTATAAATGGAGCTCGAATTAACTTACTATTAATTTGGACAGCATTTGAATGCGAAGGGCAAAATTCATGCACAATAAACCAAATAATTTCTTACCTTATAAGTTCCGAGGTCTTCCACGACACATGTGAGGGTCGCATCTCTGCCCACGCTTATCGTCACGTTCGCAATCGGCTCGGCGAATTTGGGGACATCTGATTGTAAGAGAAAGACATTTTATGTATATTCAAATGCCGTATTATTTTGACAACAATTAAAATGGAATGATAATAATTATACATAATGTTACAAGGGGTGACCGGAATTTAACGGAGTTGAACTTTTATCTTGAGAATTTACTATAAATCGTAAGGTATCAGTAAATATCTTATGCATAATCAATTCAGCAGAAGTCTGTTGCTATACAAGGCTCATAAATGTATGGGGTTTTTCACACACTCATCTTGGATTTAAGTACGATATGCGATAATATTGTGTGAGCGTTTAGGTAAGACAACTGCAGAAAGAGGATACCGAAAATCATGAATGATGATAAAAGCAAATTGAGCGAAATTTTATATGAAATAAAAGCTTTCATTAAAATTCAGCTAATTTGATTGCGATCATAATACTGTTTATACACTGCACAGTTATTCTTCTGCTTTACAGGTATTCCGATTAAAATTTGTGAGGCCTCTTCGAGATATATTTTTTAGGCAAAGATGTTACTGATTTCACAATTACGACCCTGAGTTGAAGTCCAGGAGTTTCCGGTCGAATAACCAAGGGAATCACACACCTTAACAGGCTAAGGTTTTCTAAGTTTCTCGTTTTCTTTGACAAAATCGGGGTCATCTGCGATCAATAGACACCATATAGTCAGGGAATCAACTGCAAGGACTATTCCAATCTGCTAAGAGGTTTTCTGTTAGCATAACTCAAGAAAAAGTTCTCCGTATTGTCGAACACGGTTGAATCTTGTGTAATGATAACGCAGCTAGGAATCTCTCTCAGGTTTTTCAACAAGAATTGGGGGAGATTATCCGCCATATTTACCAGAACTAGTAAACCTGTGTGTTTTTTCTCTCCAAAAGTTAAAAAAGAATTTAAATGCCGCGATAATGACAAACTATACTGTTACGGAGATACGCAATAATCTATCAAACAATAGACATTCACATATAATTGGTAACTGGAAATAAAGATAAGATACTTGTATTAGGTGGGACGAGCATCTGAATGGAAGTAATTAATTTTATAGTAGCATGTTGCTTTCATAAGTTTTCCAATCATTCCTGCTGCATTCCGATCATTCTATTTAAAAGCCTACACTGTGAGATAACACGGGTAAGCTTAAGCGGAAAAAAACAGGGTAGAACTCAAGAGCAAGCAGTTGAGTAGAAACGAATACAGGGAAGATATGAAAATATACGGAGTGATTAACACAGCAGTTGGCTGAGAAACGTATACTGCAGGTGAAAACCGTCACAAGTGTCAATAAAAGCTTTTGGTAAATTTAACCCTCAGATGATAGGACGGCCCAAATGAGGAATTCAATTATTAATTCGGCATGGGGAAATTGCTGCATCTGAACTGCAAATGTGGCAATATGGGATTACAAATGCGAATCGAACACATAATGAGAACTCTTATTTACGTACAACCTCAATCTCTGCCTCGCGCGGATCATTACGGTTTTAACACATCACGTGAGCGTAATAGTAGGCCAATAATTATTTTTATAGGGTAAACAGATATTTTAGCCACCTGTTGTTTAGAAGACAGTATATTATCGATGAGTATCAGTTTGCCCATATAGGTATGTCTGGTAGGATTTTACACTTCCAATACAACGAAATGCAATCATACGCCAGGCACAAATTCTCTATTCTGGTTTAAATGTCATGCGATCTCAGTTTGCTAAATAACTAGAAGAGGAGTTTACGTGCTATTTGAATATTTTGCAAAGATGTTAAAGCTCCTAAATACAAATAAGTTATTCTAAAGAAGGTTATGTAACATTAGATTCTATCATTGGCAAACAGACATTTAAAATACTAACTTTACTCATAACGAAAATTAAAAACTTATTGTCCTCCATAAAAGGTTCTAAAAGAGTAATTGTGCCTAATGAAAAACTGCTTGCGTTAAAACAGTACCTTTTAATAAGTGTTTCGGTAAATTTCAATATAGAATTTCTACTTTAGGATAGTCTTTAATTAATTTCTCCCAAAGAGTAAGCTTTATTTTATTATTTTTTCGCATTTCTGTATTCTCCTTCACAAGATGCTGCTATAATGTCTTCTGCGATGAAACGCGCTATTTCCCTTCCTCTCTCTCTTGCTATTCAGCTCCTTCATATTAATTTTCTTCTCCTTTCAGCTTTGTATCCCTGGCCGATATTAAAGCATTACATCTTCTAAACTACCGAAATCCTTTCCACTCAAACATTCAATATACTAATCCTATCATCAATTTTCTAAAGCGTATTTTGCAATGTCTAGTGAACTCAATGCCATTTAATTCTAGCGCACGTAATAATCTCCCTTTTTCTGTAATTTATATAGTGTATTTCGTCAACACTTCTGCAGTGGAGTTCAGAACACTGTATAAAACAAATAAACCGCATATAATGTTTAATCGACATATCAGCTTCTGTGTAGGATTAAAGGTCAGATGAGTTTTTTCAAAAGGCTAATGAGACCAGATTCATTTTTAATGTTACATTAATTTATGCAATGAATTTAAGAGCGCAGTTTTAAGTTAGTTTAAGAGAAAAATTTATTCTTCCTTCCATTGCTGATAATAATTCTTTAAAATCCTAGATCATAACTTGAAGGGAATAAATGTTTTGCTAGTTTTTACAAAGGCTCGAATTATTATTACCGGCCTGACCATATATAATCCCATGTAATTTTGTGCCGAAAGTGGCGAAATCGTCACCCAGAAAGCAGCCAGTCCGTGAGTTTTATCAGCCCTGGGGAGGGAAAGTGGGAGGGGAGAGTCGAGCGTGTTTTTGGACCGGAGGCCGCGCGATTGCGTGCAGGGGGGCGACACGCGACTCTGGAGGGCGAATTGGGGTTGTAAACTTTCTCGCGTTCAACGTGTCGACGACACCATAGGTCATGAGGTGCCAACTGGGCGGGATAAAGACGGCTTCATCCTCGGAGCCAAGTAAAAGGAGCGCGGCCGTGATGAGATCTTCTAGATACCGCTTCGTAATTGAATAACGTTTCATCTAGTCGCTTAAAAGGTCTTAAATTATTCACACTTTGTTATTTTTTCTGTGCGTCTAAATATTTTATTGGACCAGTAAAATAAAATGGTGAAAAAATCTAAAAAAATAGCTTCGTTTAAATTTGTCTGAAATACACACAAAGGATAAATTAAGGTAGACTAAGGTTTGCAGGTTCTTAGAAGCGACAGTTGATAAGAAAAATAAAATATGAAAATTTTATAAAACGGTTCAGATTGTTGTTTATTTCTCACTGGATTATGTTTTAGATCAAGATGCTTTATTTAATTAGTTAAAGGCATTATTATGTGCCAGTAACAGATTAACTAAGGATATCGAAAGTAAGAGAGCGTTTAGTTGATCTTGGGAGTAATTTGAGGATAATTTCCACACCTTTGGAGAATCAGGAAAGACCCCGAGGGCCTTCTGGAAAAAGTAATCGGAGGGGAGATTGTGAGAAGAAGAGGTCAGGAAGAGAGCCTCGTCGGTGAATTACAGCGCTTGGAGGCGAAAGAATAGTCGACACGCAATGGCAGAGAATAGGGTGTTGAAGAGGATCGAATGAAAGCCGCTGTAGAAATACAAAAAAACCAAATGGGTTGAGTGACAGTTTTCACTAAGTGATAAGATTAATAAATAAATGCATTTCTCTCGACATAAAATTAAGACATTTATACGGAGAAAGCATAGCGTAAAAATTGGTTATCTCTCCTTTCTATGCGTGGAAGTATGGAGTTTTAAATGTAAACTGAAGTGATTGTTATAAATTGCAAGCTTTCATGAATGGCAGTTTTTCAAAAGTTTAAATTTAAAGATTGACTTTTCGATAGCATAACACTTCAAACACAACTATTTATTACTAAGTCAAAATGGCATTTAGATTACATTACCTCCATAATCAGAGCTGTATATTTTCAACGACTAGTATATCTATAGTAGTTCCATTCGAATTGCTTCACATCATATCATCCTAACAGCCTTCTCAACAAATTCTAATCAACCTTCCAACAACCCATTTTATTTGAATCTTGTCAATAATCCTTCCTACTATGTTTTAATTCACTCAAAATGATGACGAATTACATCACATTTCCATCCGATAGTTTCCAAGCCAAGAATGAAAGGATGGAAATTTAACTTATATGCGTGAGGGCATAAGACTGATCACAAATGTGAACATTGAGAAGGAGAAAAATTCTGACCTTGACCGTGGATCGAAGCCGGGTCTCCCACTTTCCGGGTAGGTGCTTTAACCAATTAAGCTATCAAGTCAGTTTAATTCTTCATTCTCTCCTTTAACTCTTGTTATTTAACATCTTCTCAATTCCGAGATAAAGTAGAGGTGTTTTCCGCTGTGTCTCAATGAAGACATCTTGTGTGGTAAAGTTTACTAACTGAGTTAGCCCTTTCTTCGCCGTAAATATCCCAATTCTAGAATTGAGAACTGGACTGGCTTCTTAAATTAGTTGGTTTAAAGCATCTACCCGGAAAGTGGGAGACACGGATTCGAGTCCCGTTCACGTTCAGAATTTTTCTCCTTCTCTATGTGTAAGCCAAGAATTTGATATTTTAATACTCTATTACTTCAGTATTTTTCCTAAAGCGCCAAAATTCACAGTTGTTTCAGCGAGGTCTAACACTTTCATTTCTGTGGGCGCAGGGATTATGTAGGGTTCTAAGAAAGGGAACTTTGTAAACTCATCATAATATAAATTAGGAGAATGAGTAATTTAAGAAACATCTGGATATGGGCGTTAAAAACAAGCATTCTAATGCATACAACATAAAAATCTAAAAATGTAGATGCATGTCCAATAAAGTTAGCATATATTCAGAATTTTAAATTAAAAATCTAATTGGAATAAAGAAAACTATCTCTATTACAGCAGTCATATCGTTGCAATGCTTTATTAAACCACATCCGTCTTATTCTGCTTTTCACCTGAGTAATAGTCGGCGGTTTCTTTGAAGAAGACTTTCTACTTCTTTGTAATACGAGAACGACAAGCTATTGGATTTTCCAACCTGACGCGACTCTAGACGAGAAGTATTCCGACGAAATAATCCGATTCAAACTCAATTGAAATATTTCGCCGCAATGTGTCACAGCACGGCTCACGATACACCCCATTCCATCTGCCCGATTCCCCTCTCCCCTCCCGTCACCCTCCCGATCCCCCCCTCCCCCCTCTCGCCGCCATCCCGATCCCCCCTCCCCCCTCTCGTCTCCCTCCCGCTTCGCTTCCCTCCTTTCCAACCTCCCTCAATCCGAGCGCCCCATCTCCCAACAACACATTCTTCATCCCGCGCCTTTGTAGAATGGAAAGAGACGTTTCACGGACGAATAAAGAGTGTGTGCGTGATCAGGGAGTGAATAGAGAAAGTGATTCGAGGGAGGGAGAAATAGGAGAGTGAGAGAGAGGGAGGGAGAGGGAGGGAGAGGGAGGGGGTGGTTAGGATGCGAGATAAATGACAAATAAGAGCGAGAGGAATTGAAAAGCGAAAGGAAGTAAGGGGGATAAAAGTTTTTAAAAATGAAAGAGAAAATAATTCACTTAATAATTATATTCTTGAGAGAAAAGGATACAGAACGTGAACGAAGAGGTGAAAGTGAAGTGGAAGAATAGGATGAGAGTAAATACAAGACTAAATAGAAAGAAATCGGTACAACACATATTGTACAAACTTTCTCATATACTAATGCGTCGTTTAGTTATCTTTAGAAAATGAAAATCGCATGAGCCTGTTTTTATAAAATCCAATTTTTGTTAAAGTTGCCTAGAATAAACTAGCCTTATATTCATTTTTTGAGAAATATGAACTATAAAGTATTATTGAAGACGTAAACTCAAGTAACTGTACGAAATTTGATCAAAATCGTTAGTGCCGTTTTTGAGAAAATCGGATTGATGTTAAAAATGCGTAGAATAAACCACTCTCACTATGATAAAATGCCTAAGTACGAGATTTCATTCATTTTCGCTCTACCGTCTAGGCTCCAGAGCCAGTAACAGACAGATAGACAGACAGACGGCATTGCGAAAACCGCTTTTTCGGATTCAGCGACACCTAAAACGTATATTTCCGTAAAAATCTCGAGGTAGAATTTTTTCGTGAAAACAATACTTTCTCGATACTTCGTATGAGAAAGTAAAAATCGGTACAATATACACTGCACAAAATTTCTCATATACTAATGCGCCATTTAGTTATCTTTTGAAAAATATGAACTACGTAGAATCGTTATAAACACCAACGTAAATAACTATACGAAATTAGAAGAAAATCGTAGGAGCTGTTTTTTAGAAAATCCGATTGTTATTAAAGTTGTCCAATAATTAACTAGCCTTATATTCATTATTTGAGAGAAATGAAATGTGTAGTATTATTTCAGACGTAAACTCAAGTAACTGTAAGAAATTTGATCAAAATCATTAGAGCCGTTTTTGAGAAAATCAAATTGTTGTTAAAAATGCGTAGATTAAACTTCCCTTAATTATTTATCAATGTCAACCATTTCTTCATAGCTTCTATTCTGTATGTAAATGCCTATGTACGAGATTTCATTCACTTTCGCTCTACCGTTTAGGCTCTAGAGCCGCGAACAGTCAGACAGACGGACGGCATTGCGAAAACCACTTTTTCGGATTCAACTACTCCTAAAACGTATATTTCCGTCAAAATCTCAAGGTCGAATTTTTTCGCGATAACAATACTTTTTCAGTGTATGTACTTCGTGTATGAGAAAGTAAAAATAATTATGAGACACGGAAATGGGGAAAGGGAGAATGAAAGGAAAGGTGAGGAGTTGAAGAGTAAGGTGGAAAATGAGAGAAAGGGAGGAACGCGAGAAAGAGGAAAAACGACATAACGAACATATGTCACACATCCACCGACACTTAGAACAGGATATTCATCACATTCGAGAAAAATTTAACCATAGAGTAGATAAAAATAAATAAAATAATCAGAATTTACCTAGAAACCCATAGCCCGTGTTGGAAACAAGTGAAAAATTGCATACAAAGTGGAAAATGAAATAAAACGCAATCCTAAAAACTGCGAAGCGAAGGAGCGACGAGAAAGGTTAAATGCGGAGAAGGACACGAAAAGAGAGCGATAAATGACGGGAAAGGCGAAGGATGAATAAAATATCGCAGAATATGTAAAACGCGGACGAACGGGGGAGATAAGAGAAGAGGGAAGAAGAAAGGGAATAATGGGGTAAAAGAGAACGGCTTTCGGAGAAGAGCTAGATATATCGGATAGATTTATGCGAAGGAAGAATAAGTGAAATGGAGGAAAGAGGGGCAAAAAATAAAATTATTGCGGCTTCGGAGGAAACGATAATGATGGAAGAGAGGGTGAGAGAGAGAGAGAGAGGGAAAAAGGGAGGAAGTGGAGGTGGGAGGGGGAGGGGGGAGGGAAAGTAAAGTGTGTCGGGGAGAGGGCGTGCGATGGGTCTTCCTTAGATAGGATGAGAAAAAGGAAGGAGGAATCGTTATCGCTGTTAAGTGTAGCAGAGTGGAGTGGTTGGAAAGGAGGAGGAGGATGGGGGAGAAGTGGAAGGAAGGAAGGAGGGGAGGAGAGACACGGGGAGTGGGTGGGGAGGGGCGGGAGGGGGGGGGGGAGAGGAGGGAAGGATGGAAAGCCCTGAGAGGAGTGTTTTGAGTGGGGTTTTAATGGAAGGGATGGTCTGATAAGAAAGAGTTTAAGAGGAGTTAAAGGCGACGACAAATGACAAGTTCTGGACACTTGATTTGGCTACAAATCACCTTAAAAGTGAGGAAGTAGAGAATGTGACCGAATACGAAAAGTAAGAGAAAGATTCAAGAAAAGGGATTCTAAAATGAGGTGGACGTAATCACCATTTCGATAATTTTTAAGCTTTTAAATTACTCTCCGCAATTTTCGTTTCTTATTCGATGAGTCCAAAATCACTCAGGGAAATTTAATTTTTACATTTTTATATGGAAAGAAATGCTAGAAGGTAAGCGTCGATTTTATATGTATTGATCGACTTCTTGTTTAAGCAGAGATTCATCAATGAGCTAAAATTTCACGCAATATGTCCAAAAACATTAATGTGAATATAAAATAAACTTGCTGTTTTCATATCTAAAACATTAAGCACCGACACTTGAATGTAAAGAATTCGAAACTCTTAAGTCATAACCTATAAATAAATCTAAAAAATATTCATAATTCGTATTGATTTATATTAAAATTGAATGGAAATTGGTCTCGTCTTTTATGGCAAACCTATTTTTTCATGGATATCCGAATCGCCTTGGTACTCTAAAATAGACACGAAGAAAAACATAACGTGCATCATTTCCTAGTATTTATTACTGAAACTCGATAAAGGACGAATTCACATTTGGTAATCATTTGTAAAAGTAAACGAGTCGACTCTTTTCGCCAAGAATCAAGGGTATATTTTTAAATTAAACTCTGGGTCTAGATTGTTAAGCCTAATTTCCACAACTGAGACTTCCGATGCTAACCTAATTTGATAGAACTCATTCGATATTAAATTAAATGGGAATATTTAAGCGGACACTTTCAGAACTCCGCTCTGCCAGAGGGAATAATTAAAAAATATTTCCTCTGCCTTTCTCCCACCTTAACCCCCCTCAACCTCCCCCTCAAAAAGGCCGAAGAGAGCGCCGCCTTGTATCGCATCAACAGAAATTTCACGGGTGAAGAACAGAAGCGCCCCTTTCTTTCATTTCCACGAGGGAAGGTGGGCGCTTACATATGGGACCTTTCTCGATTTCCATCCCCACCGTCCAGAAATCCTAATTCCTTGGCGGAATGGAACTCGCCTGCTTAGGAAATCCCCTTTGCGTGGCTTATAACTGCCGTCGGAGACTGACTTATTCTGCGCCGCGGGTGCATATGGAGGAGGAGGAGGAGGGTTAGTTCCTCTCTAAGCCAGTTCCCTCCCCTAATGGACCCCCTATCAGTACGAAGAGGAGACCCGCTCTACTGGGTCTCTCTCTCTCTCTTCGCCAAAGGGACCTTCCTTCCCCTCCTTTCTCCCCTCTCTCCCGACCACACGCTTTCCCTCCACCTCCTCCGATGGTTTGGGAGAGAACGTATTTCCAGGGCTTTGTGTGGGCGATAAGGGAAGGCCATTGTTGAAATGGGTAGCTGGCTTTACACAGATGCTACCCGTGGTAACCCCCTCCCCGCTGTGAATCTCTCTCCGCGCTCCCTTGCGAGTCTGCCGTCTCGCTCCTCCCCCACATCCCCTCCAATCCCTCCGACGCTCGCTCTGCTCACACATAAGCAGCTTGACTAAGAGGTTAGGCGGCCATGGAAATTGATCCGGAAGCCTTCCAGACTCTATGGATTTCGTTCACTTTTACTCGATCATCCAATCGTCTGAAGACACTGAGAGATGAATTTATTCTCTGAAGGTAATATTCATATTTCTAATTTCTCTTTTACCACATTACATGAATACTATCGAGATTTGCTCTATTAGAAAATTCAAAGCCAATTGATGCTTATAAATTGATGGGCATGCCATGCCCGAAAGGGAATGAACAGTCGTAACGGAAGTCAGGTAATCGACTCATTCCACTCAATTAACGCCAAATCTAATTCAACTTGAAGTACATTCTTATCGGCTGAGTTGCTCAGTATGTTAGAACATGAATCAGATTAAAAATAAACCTTAAAAATATTTATATTTTTTGATAAGTTTACACATACTATATATTTCTATTTTATTAACACTATCACAAAAAAATTACTATTTCATTTTCCACATGTGTGTACTTAATAAGAGGTGTCATATTATTTTCTAATAAATGTATGATAATAAGGCTTATGGATTGTATTTTGAAAATAAATACTAATTAATGTCTTTATGCTTGGCTGTCAATCTGTCTGCATATATCAGGAGCTTAAAACATGGACGTATTTCAGCGAATCTTGATAATTATCATTTATATAAAAAAAATAGAAGACGAAGATCATTGACTTATGTCAAATCAAAACTACTTTTTTATTCGAAACAAACAAAAGTTATTTGATTTAATGTTTGAGTCACATGAAAAAACCAATTCATTTCAAAAATAGATGAACGGAAAAAATTGACATTGATAGTCATCTACATTTTTTTGTACGATTCCTAACGTATCATAATGTCGAAATAAATAAATTGTTTACTACATATCTGATCCTGCGGGTGCATTCAATTAGCATTTTAAATTTGTATTTCAATTGAAATAGAGGACAGAAATGACATCTTTGGATCATATCACTCGATCAACACTGACACTTTTCACTTGTATCGCTATTTGTTGTCAAAATGTTACATTCGTGTCACATTATTAAATTATTTATGGATAATACCCAAATGGAAATCGAATTACATTAAATTAAATTCCCTTAAATCCATTATAGTAATTAATCAAATTCTGTTTTTAGATTATGTTAATGAACGACAATGGTAGCGGCGAATTAGTCTTGTCAGAGCGGAAACCTTACTGTAAACAAAAGTCGAAATATCAGTTCCTAAACATCTCAAAAGAAACATTTGTTACAAGAATCACGTCTATTTGTATGAGATTCTCCTAATCGTTGACATGTGCCACAGCTAAAGCCTTACATTGACCAAGTTTCAGCAAATGATCCTTCTCACTTAAAGAAAGAGCGTCCAAGAAGCTCAGTATGAACTAGATCAGAGGTTCTCAAACATTTTTATGCAATGGACTACTTTCGTTCAGTAAATTGTCTTGTGGGCTCTTGATTTTTTAAAACAAATATTGCAATGACAAGTTAAACGCAAAAATAACGGTAAAGATTAAACACCATTTATTAAAATCGACAAAATAAATAATTGCTAAATATATCTAAGTTTATTCTTTATTTAAGGGCGGATTTACAACGCATATCTTCAACCAGTAATTGGGATTATAACTGGAAACCGAGAGGCGTAAACAATCTTTAAGATGTTAATTGGTTAGTGCATTTGTTTTTCGATTTATGTTAATATTAAAAAATATTGATTAACATAAATAAGTGGGTAGAAAATATCCTTTCAAAATAAATGCAAGTATTTTTTATTTGAAAATTTTCAGACGAAACCATTTTCCAAAAATTTGAATCGTTATATCATGCTTTCAGTTTTAAATCACTTTGCAACGTATTGATATTTCATTTTCCAGATCTGTTGCATCCATGATGAACATATCTCCTATTCTGCTAAAAATTCTTCCCTGTCGATTTCGGAGAAAGAAACAAAAAAAAAATGCTACAATGGGCTAGATCGCTAGATGTCTTTAAAAACTAGAAAACTTTTTTCGAATTAAGTTTTTAATTTTTCTAGCACCTCGGTGCATCCGCGGGCGACTACAATCTTCCTTAAAGGCGACCGATCACCCGCGGGCGACGTAATTGGCACCTCTGAACTAGTTAAAAAACACTGAATTGAAATATACATATATGCTTCTCTCATAAGCGGAAATGTTTATTTGATGGGAGCATTGAATCGACTGGCACTTATGTGTTTCCTCAAATTAACAAATTATTGCAATTGATGTAATCGGCGCTACAAAAACGGTGTAGCTTATCACATTAAAACTAATAATATTTTTTTCAGTTTAAGCGTAAGAAGAGCCAAATACTACTGGCGATAACCTTACATTGTGCTGAAGATCTCAGCTCATTTTTCCTGTAAAGATATTGTACGTACTTTAACTTATTCTGAAGTGCGAATAACTTTCGTTTTTAAGCATATCGTTAGTTTCGTCTCCTATATTAAAAACATGCTTTGAAATAATTCAACCACGACTGTTGTTTGCTGTGCTTAATATCAAAGGAGAGTGAACACGTTGCTTTCATTGCCAGACATCAAGGAGATACATCAACCATGCTTGGGTTTTATAATATTAAGGTAGTAGTATGCGCTGTTTTGGTTGCCTAACATTTAGGAGGGGAAATTATACCGTTTTGGTTGCCTAACAACAGGGGTAAACTCCAACTTATGTCTGTGGTGACTGTAATTAAAGATTAACTTTGAAGTAACTACCTATTTTTTAGGATAAAACAACTAGTTACCAAAGTTAATGGTCATTTTCATCCCCTGAAAGGTATTATAAAAGGCAATGGATTAAGAGAGCTATGAAGAACAAGAGCACCAGTATGGATAAAAACAAGCATTTAAATAACGCCAAAAATTACTAAAATCCCGTTTCACCCTTTTCCCACTGAATGTTCAATATTGTATCCACGCAATTTTTTCCCAAAAGAAACCGAATGCTATAAAATATGGACAATATGAACAAGGATTATGTGCACTATCTAAACTTCATAACAAAATTAGGGAAAAAGCTTCAAAAACTTTTTCTGAAAGGTAACATTATTGTTTACTATGTAAACGTTAAAACTTGTGTGAACAGACATGTTTTTTTAAAGGTTTAACGTTTTATCCCCGAAAATAAATAAGAATAAGGTAGTTATATCTTTTAATGTACCACATTCATCAGACCGTCGTGAAAACTTATTAAAATTTTATAACCGAATGGAAACTTTAGGTCCGATAAGAAAGCGAAGGCCTATTGAACGAGATTGCCCAGCCTCACATCCCGATTTCGACTTTTTCTCCCAAACATACGTCACGAGCTACTGCGTTGCCCACAAACCGTGCTTTCTCGAGCTTCTACCTGTAATACATATTCAGTAATGCGACAAATTATTTGAAGTGCAACAGTATTCTCTTTTCCTGAACTTTGTTTGGTCTTCCTCATCTCTTCATTACCGAGAGTAAGCCGAAAGATAAATCAGTATTTATATATTCTTGTGAGAGAAGAATCATTCAGTCACTACTTCATCTTGTGGAGGAGAACACATGATTGGTGACCTTTTTAAAATGTATAAGTTTGGGGTATAATTTATTTCTTTATGACTTTTATTTGCTGAATTTCTACTTAATAGAATGTGCAGAATTTTATGTTAAAGAACATCAGCCCCTTCAATGTCTCTAAAGTGATTGACTTTTATTTTAGAGTAGATTATAAGTGACAAAATACTTTTAAATGTATTGATATTCAATAAATAGGTATCGAAGCGAAAATTAATTCAGCCAGCCGTAAGCAAATCCGCTGCAGAAAAAAACACAAAGTAACTTTACATTAAAAATGGGCAGACAGGTGCCTTCGTGGAATTTTTCGCTAGTATATTTTCTCATGTGCATTCGAATGCACTAAATATAAATATGCAAAGGGCGTTTAATTTTTATTATTCACTCAAATTTCATAAAAAAATATCTCACAAAACATCTCAAATTTTCAATCATTCGTGAGCATGGTGTTCATATAGAATGTTATTTTTTTACCTCGTCGCGTATAAAAAATGGATTAGGGAGTTATTCTGGTTTAAAATTTCGTTCAAATGTTTATTTGTTAACGATCTGCAATTTGTGAACTCCTATTTTGGACCAGTTACGTGATATTCTATGAAAAGGTAAACATTGACGTATGGAAGCCAAGGAGCCCCAAGCAAGAATTAAGCGACTGTTATGCCAACGAGGCCATTTGCATTTAACGCATGAATTCATGGCCTATTCTCTCTCCTTTTGTGATAATCCTATTTTCAACGCAATCAATAAACCGCGAATATACTTTTACAACTTTTAAATTGTCGAGGACTATATAACTAAAGATGGTTTTTAGGTTTATTCTCGTTAACATGTTCACGGACGTGGGAATTACAGTTGATCAAAACACTTAATCACGATGTCACTTTCATTAATTCTGTAATGCGTTTTATCATCTATCAACATCTCCAGCACGTGCACTGTTATAATTGTTATTCAACAATAGTGAATCGCATAAAGTGATGGATTTTGTGGAAGAGGCAATTACGAAAGAAAAACGATTAAGTGCTTTATAATCGTGACATTTATTTGAGTAATTTTATTTGATCTAGCAAACAAATAGGGTTAGGATCATATTAACACCGAGAGAAATGATTAATTAGGTAGTAGTATTTTTCTTCACTTAAAATTTTAGCTAACAATAAGAAAAAAACGCGACAAAAAATTACGTGGAATAAATTTGAAGACAGAATTGTAGCTTTAATATGCCATGAAAAGGAGTGATAAAACACCATTTCTGATCATCCAACATAGACTACAAAACGCCTTTAATAACCTTTATCCGGAAAATTTACGTCGGTTGTAGCGCTTTGGTGATATTTAGGCATAAATGCGTCTTTTAAGAGCAATAAGAGAGCCACAGAATATCCTTAGCACCTAATGAAGATGCAAACCGAGAATGTTACCTCTGGAGCGGCGGTGAAGACGTGTCTTTAAACGGTTCGAGCAAACACCGCACTCCGATCCTCATCGGGACGTCTCAACACGCGTATACGGTCCATTACCCTCGTAACATCCTACAGACCCCTCACCACACACATCTCACCCAAGGTGAACCAATATTGACTCGTCCCTCTTCGCCCCATGGGGTTAGGCAACCCACTAGACTACCCCTACGCCATAGGCAGCCTTCTTCCTAGCGCGCGCGCACAGCACGCAGGTCCCGCACGTCCCTCGTCCTCTTCTCGGGGTTGCTGCCAAAAACGAGGAAAAGTCAATGTTCTCACCTCCATGTCATCCGACTCCTTCCGAAAACGTGGATTCTTTCTTGTTATCAGAAGGGCGGAGTCGGTTCCTGTTATTATTTTCAGTTACATATTAATTTCATTTTTCGGGATGCATTCAATACTTCTCAGCAATTCTACCTGTTCTACAATAGAAACAAATATAACATCGTCCTGCTTCTTCTTAACTTTCGGATAACAACCGTATCAAAGTTACAAATGAAAATTGGCAGTTTTGCAAAATACATGGATTTTAAATATAATACCACATTTAAAAAATTAATATGTTTTTCGTATTTAATTATCAGAATATTTTATTTAGATAAAAGTAAACAACTTTATTTTAGTTTCATTAATCGGAATAGTATTTGTGCTGAATAAAAAACACCCAACAAATTATAGTCATGTTCGATGATATAGTTTATGCTATATAGCTCAAACAATGGATTAAATTAACGGATTAATAATCTCAACATTAATTCTTTTGTGAATGCCATAATGGTAGTATAAAAATGTTTTTTTTTTGATTCGTACGATGCGACGGTAAGTTTATAGTAAACTTAAAAAAACAAGGTCCTATCTATATAGATAATGTTTCGATTTCAATAATACCACTATATAATATTGAGAATATTCCGTGTAATTCATAAAAATTACTACTTATTTTTATTTTATAACATAAATTTATGTAAGATAATTAGGAATATATGAATGAGAAAATTCCTCCGTTTCACATATCCAATCAATTCAAATTTTGCACGATTACTAGTACTTATGTATGAATATCAGCAGCATTTATGGTGAATCTGACCTTGAAGCATTCAACCTTTTAATTAAACGATCCAATAAAATTTGAAGTTTTCGTAGAATTTTATATTTACTTTGTGTCTAATATTCATCAAATATAGAGTTAAATTTATACATTACTACCGATTTTTTTTCTGTGGATTTTGTCAATATCAATGTCGGTTATATTTATAAAAACTTCAGGATGCTTTACAATAATATTATGAACATTTCTTCATCCTATTTCCTTAATCCGAGGACAATGGACACGAAGGATGACATGTTCCACTTGTCTTGTGAAGAACACCATATTTATATGTAACATTATATCCTTGGGGCAAAGATCGACGAGAAGAATGGCAGTCTCTATCACAATACCTTCTATCTTTTTCCGAAAACGCACATTTCATTAAAAAAGAATCCGGAAAAAGTCACCCTTAAGCTGTTATATCTTTCTAAGTTAGATTCCTCTCGGAATAAGAACATCGAGCTAGAGGGGCCACCCTCTCCTCTTCCCCTCCCCCCAATCCCCTTACCCCCCCCTCCTTCCTTTCTATTCCCCTTCCCTTTTTCCATCTCCCACCGCAGACCTCCCCGACTACAACGCGCCGTCGGATTCGTAATAATCTCCGCCGCCGCGCGAGGTCGTCAAGCTCTCTTCCCACGGCGAAATCAACGGAATGGGTCTCCTTATGGATTCGAGTTCTGCTCGCGATGATGGTAATTTTTCCGTCAAGAGATTTTACGGGCTCAAAAAGAAAACGGACGATTTCCGGGGAAAAAATACGCTAGAAATTCCCTTCCCTTTCCTCACCCCATTCCAAAAGATACCCGCCACGTAGAAATACACATGCATCGGAGACGATTTGATTGGACCGCGGGAAAGGAGAGCAAAGATCAAAAAGGCAAAGAATGAGAGAGAGAGAGAGAGGAAAGAGAGGTAATGGAGGGAAAAAATGGAACGAGGAGGGGAGACGCCTCGCCATCGGCAATAAAAGGGGAGGAGGATGGGTGAAGTGAGGGGGATTTGATTGGCGTAGGAGGGAAGGGTGAAAAAGGGGAGTCGAGGATGAGTTGGGAGCGAATAGGGGAGAGAGGGAAAGGTTTTCTCCGACGACACTCTTTCCGCCTCGTTCGTTTTTACCAGTCTAACGTATCTCTCATCTCCAACCGTTTGCTCGTATCCCTAAATAATCAATTCGCGCCGACGTCGGAAGAATGCCGCAAAATTTCAGGAACCGCTGTCATTAAATCTATCGAATAATACAGAATTCTTGTAAGAATGGCGCTCCATTTTTTTTCGTTCCTCCTCCACATCACGCTTCCTAATCCTTCCGAAAATATCAGCTGTATTTTTCTGTGATTTTTTTTTTAAAGGGAGACCTTCCGTTCAGAATTTCTTCTTTTAAATTGCTAAAATCTGCGGAGTGACTGAGTTTTTTTTCTCTCTCTCATACCCTTCTCCTCTTTTTCCCACTATGAATTCATTTTCTCCCTCCCTCCCAACTCCGAGATTTTTTGCCTTAAACCACTTCTTTCCCGTTAGCCTTAGTGCTTGCTTCTCCCGAAATCGTTTATGCATATAAGGGACTCGACTGTCTTCGTGCTATCCCACTTATCTCTCTTCTTCTCCCGTGACTTACTTTTAGGAATAATCTCGATTTGTTTTTATGTGATTGTTATGATTATTGCTTTCCGCATTTGTTTTATTTCGAATTGACCTACCACCCTACTTTAAAGGGATTTATAAACTTTCCATCATCTCTCGTTTTTTAATCCTCTTCATGTGAATGAGCTTTTGCCATTTTGACTTGATATCCATTGCCTCCATGTCTATAGATTCTAATGGGCTTCAAATTTAAATCTCAGCTTGCGTTCCAATCGAATATATTACGGATTCTATGAATTCTGATATTTAAGCCCCAAATACGTACTTGTTCAGGTTCCGAATTTCATAAATTAAAATACTATAGTTTAAGGCTATATCGTGAAATTCAAATTTAACGAAACTGCATGAAAAATATTGAAGCACACATTTACCTAGGAGTAAAATAAAAGAGATCGTTTCCCCGTAATGCAAAATTTACCTTCTAAAAACAAGAGTAATTTTAGGTCTCAAATTTTAAATTTAATTAGGTCGTATTTAAATTTAAAAAAAATATATTTTACTGCTAAAACGAAAGATAAAAACCGACAAAAAAGATTTCGCAATGAAGTTCCATAAAAAACAATATTTATATTGCTTATATTCGTGAAATCATTCCAAAACTAGTGATTAGTGATGGATGAATTATTGCTGAAAGCAGTTATGTTACAGTTTAAATAATAGTTTGGGTGATTACTTTTTAGCAATAAGATTATCTTTTAAAGAATTATTGGAAGAAATACGACATTTCAACTTGTAAAAGAGTTATGAATGAAGATCGTTTATCTGCAATTTGAAGACATTTTAAAGATTTCTAAGTACGAAATTAAAGACAAATATCAAAACTGTTAAATTTCACCTTTTAAAATGGGTCAATGTTTAATGTCGGGTCAATTATTTGAAAGTAATTCCATTAAGATTAAAATCTATTAAAAGCCAAAGTTCATTAAACAGTTGTTCCCACGAGCTCACATGTAATTTTAACCAGTTAAATATAAACAGTTAAAGCTATTTCTAGTGAAACCATAAAGAGTAGGACTTTAATATTTTCCCCACCTCCCTCCATCTTACGAGGCCTCAGAAAAGAGTTCCTTTTTTCACGAGAATTACGAGAGATCTCGAAATCATTTTTCGGCGCATCTTCCCTCCACCAATCAGCTTCAGGCGCAATTTCGTCGTCCTCCGAATGGCCCCGCTTCCCATTTCCCAGATCCTGTGTGCTTTATTTCCTCTCGTTCTCCGCTCCGTCGCCTCGACCACAAATCAAGGCGCTCTCGCGCTGAGAGAGCATCTCACGAATGAGACGTGTGCGCCGCCAACTTGCTCAGAAAAGTTCTAAGAAACAATTGACGGCGGCCGCATTTTATTCGCCTGACGAGAAAAGAGGCTTAGAAGCCCTCGGAGGAGGAAACGAGGCGGAGGACAAATGGAAAGATCTTGATTAAACGTCAAAGTCTTTCATTAATTTTCTGACGTATATATTATAAGCATTTATATATAATGCTTTTAAATTATTCATTCATACCGATAACTCTCGTTTCTCATCGAATATAAATAATCGTTTACACGTAAAAAATCAATATTTAAATATTTTGTTTAGAAAATGTACTTAGGAATTGATATTGATGCATGTATTTTGTTTTTTATATGAAATCTAAGTATATATATATAATATTAATTTCAGTCATTTAACAGGATAAAGGAGTTTGTAACAGAACACCGATATTTTATACAAAATATAATGTTACATCTTTAGACACAGAATAGACTATACGGACGCATTGTTTCCAATCTTAAATACTGTGCGATCAGCCTCATCGTAACTTAAGCATCCTAGGGAGAATACACACCGAGTTCCTATTTCAACTCTTCTAGATAATCAACGGAGCGAGAGAGGGAGGGAGGGAGGGGGAGGTGTTAAGAGGAAAGAGGGAAAGACATGCGGGCAGACACTCTCCTTCTCTCTCCGATTCTATCCATCCTAAACCTTTCATTTCATTATCCTCCCTCTCTATCTCTTTCTCGAATTCCTCCAGTCCTCTCTCTCTCAACACTAACTCTTTCCATTCTCCCTCTCCTCTCTCTTTTCTACGCCTGTCTTTGCGTCATTCTTCGATAGAACGCCAAGTCCCTCTTCTCCCTCCCTCCCTCTCTCTTTCTCTCCCTCCCTCTCCATCTTTCTCTTCTCTCGTCGTTTCCCCATATTCTCCAATTGGAGGAGAATTGCATTCATCGGCTCCCGTGAGGGGAAAAAAATGAAAAACAATGTAATCACGGTTAGCCTAACCGGTCCGATTTAAGGGGAGTGTGTGTGTGCGTGTTATTATTTTTACGTTTACGGGAACGGAAGGCTGATTTAAGTACGCACGTCCTCCATCTACTTCGCCTCCTCCTATTTCGCTCCACGGATGAATATTTAAAATGCTTCCCGAAACCCTTTCCGCTAGGATCCATTTAATTGGGATGATGGGCGTGTCGGACGCGTAAAAAGGGACGTGAACGCCGTTTCAACTCGATTTTCCTTTTTCTTTTTTCTCCGATCACGGACGGCTGAAACGTATCATTTTGACGATTTGAACAATAAAACAATCACGAAACAGGCATATCTCTTCATGATGCTCTCTTCGGGGAAGAGAACAGCTGAGAAATTCATTTCAATCATTAAATTCCTATTTACAAAATCCTTCAACGAATGAATTCAAACAATTATACTTGCTTTTTCAGAATTCATAAGCGCAGAAACGCTATTTTTAAGGGATTATATCTTGGAAATTTAAAAATATATATACCTTGTTAGACTTTTGCATTATTCAAATTTGGCCTTTCGAGAAAAAAAAGTCTTTCGAACCCAGAAATTCTATAATTACACTCCAATTTAATTTATTCGTTCAAGTTACGCGTGCTACGTTTGCTGTGTTATACAGAAGCGCGTAGCTTAAATTTGAAACAGCAGAATAGAAAATAACCGCAAATTCTAAAAAGTGCGAATCGGGTGAAAAATATTAAGATAAAATATTGTTAAACTCTATTCAGAATATTCAATAGAGAATTACCGAACTAATTTCATGACTAAAAGAAACTCAGAAAATTGACACTTAAAAATCAACATTGAGAATCAATTTTTCGGGTGTCTTCAACAGCAAGAAAAAGGTTACAAAAAACCATATGGGTAATGGCTATCTGGCAGCCTTCAGCAGCGGTATTCGGCGATAGTAAATTTTAATTTTAGAATCTGCTATCTATTACAGCTAAAAAGAGGAACGGATTTCGCGGGAGATCTCTATAGATTCGAGTAAAACGCCAAAAATGCGCACAACTAGTTTCTCTCCATAACCGATTGTCATGTTCAAATGTGTAGGGTAACGGAGGTTCATTTGGAGCGCGAACAACGGCCTAAAATTTCTCCTTTGGAATACATCACCACGAAACCCTCTCTCCCCCCCTCCACTCTTAATATCGCCCCCTCCCTCTTCTCGTTCCTTCTGTCTACCCTTTCATTCCCTCTCTCTTCTCCTTTCATTCTCTCCCTCCTTCTCAATCTGCGCACTCCAATCCCTCTTCGCCCCTCCACTTCATTCCCTCCCTCTTTCCTCTCCGCCCCTTACGAAAACACTCGGCTGATAAATTCGCCAGAACGATCCTCACGTCAACTGAACCCCTTCCACCCTTCCACACATCATCCCCTAACTCTTCACCTTCCCCATAGCACCTCTTCCCTCTTCCTCCCCCTCCCTCTTCCTCTCTCTCTTCTCCCTCGCCGTTTGCTTCGCTTATAATCCCTACATTTCACCATTTTCTCGCTTCCTGGCCTATCTTATGTTTTCACTTCCTCGAGTGATTTGCCATTTTCGCCTTTTCACTCAAATTTTTTCTCTTTCTCATTTTATCGGTACTTGAAACTATCGTATTTACGAGACATTAGTTTTATTATTAGTAGTTAATTGCATAGGAGGGAAAGGTTTCAACATTCAAAAGATAAATCTTAAAAGTCTTCATGGAATATTATAATATGCACGCTAGCACGCCGCTCTATCTCAATGCATCGAGGGACTACCCACACAAGGATAATTAAGGGATATATCCAGTTTAAATTAGTTTCTAAAAAAAATATCCCGTTTACGAATTTGAAGTTTAATTTTTGGAGAGTCGCTCTCTCGTAAACCTCATTTGCTGAATATAATTTTTTGGATAAACTGCCTCTCTGAGCGAGCGAAAACGTTAAAAGGAAGCGCATATGAATCTGAAAGAACAAAGCCACCTGGTATTGTCAGGTGAATCTGGAAGAACAACGCCTCCTGCTTCTTTCTCAGGTTGTTTACTCTCAGTGTAAATCCATTCCCGAGAAAGAAATTCGGGTTTTGCATAATTCGCCTTGTCGCTGTTGTAATTAGATTCCTCCGCAGTTTTCGTACCATTTCATCCGCCGGCGAGTGGGTTTTAATATATACGACCACGGAGGCAATGAGTGTTAGGTGAGGAGCGGATATCCAGAACTCTCTCCCTCATCCTCTATCGTTTCCTTTGTGCCACGGGGAATGGATCGCAACGTGGAGGAGGAGGGCGCGTGGGTTTGTGGGAGTGCCTGTCGGAGCCTCCCGCATTGTGGCAAAAAAACGGAGGGAGAGAGGAGAAGAGAGAGAGAGAGAGAATTGGTTAAAGGAGGAGAGAAGGAATCGGAAAAGAGGAGCAAGAGAGATGGCCTGCGTGCAAAATTAGAAAATCGAAGAAATGGACCGAAAATTTCTGAGAATCGTGAAGAAAGAGATTTTAAAGCGTGTGTATTGGCCGTGTTTTACTGAAACGATTCCTATTTTGAAATAATAATACGAATCAGTTCAAAAATAGTCCACTAAGCGCAGCCAAAAACTCCAAATCGAGATCCGTTTCTCTCTTAGAGAACAAATACACCATTGACGCGTGGACCGAAATTTACACCGTTACAATTCCTATTGTTTGTCTACGATTTAGGTTTCAGTAAATGCACGGAAAATGTACGGACGGAAGGGCGAAGCGAAACCGCAAGCGCTTTAAACAGACCTGCTAAAAAGAGGGATGATAGGAATTGTGGGAGAGTGTATGGGGACAATAAAAGGAGAGATGAGGATAAGGAGGAAAGGGAATGAAAGGAAGAGATGATGGAAGATAAGCGGTGATTATGAGCACAGACGATAAGGGAAGAGAATGCGAGGGAATGAAATATGCGCTTATTAATGGAGGGAGAATCGGAGAGGAAACAGGATAATACAGAGCGAGAGATAACGGAACATACTTGATACAAACTTGAAACAAAAATACAATATTATTATGAATAATATAATATTTGAAATTCAAATTAATCAGGATTAAATCTCACTGCTAATAACGTATTATAATTAAACAAAAGCCTTAAAACACCAATGAATACACATGTACGCTCCCAAGTTTTATGAGAAAAAGATAAAGTTGTCTGGTTGATGAACAGAAGCAACATTTGCTGAACTCTGTATACGTATAAGGTAGCATGAACGCATTGCAGTGTAGGTATAAATAATTATTCAAATAAAGAATATTCGAACACGCCTTTTGACTTGAATCCAATCATTAAAGTAGGTAATTCTAACGTATAGCAATTGGAGCTAATTTTTTATCAATGATGAAATTATTATGGAACGCAAAAGTCAAAGCCTACACAATGCATGTATGTAATTATCTCATATCTGTCAGTTTTTTCTTATACTTTACAATTATCATTACGAATGACATCTTGAACCTATGATAAGCTCTCTTTCAATAACCTCCGTTGCGACTGTATGTCATTAGCTCTATTTTATGACTTAAAGCCTCTTTCTCGATTCAAATTCTACTTTTATTTTCCTTTAAACGTATGTCGCTACTGATTTTTATAGTTACATCTGCTTTGTACTCCTCAAAAATATGGTAATAAATATATGTTTAACCACATCACGGATCGATTGTTCTGTGCTGTTTCTCAACATTTTGGAGCGTAGAAATGCCACAACACGTAAAGAAAACTGGACGAATTTTACATGAATACATATTGACAAAATGTACCAGAATAATACGCATATAAACTGCTTTGGATTAATTTGAACGAATTTGGCACTTTACGAGATGATAGGCGCACAAAATGATGAATTAACGCGAAGCGATGATAAATAGGATCGGTGATGTAAAAATTTTTGGCCAGCATTCATAGGAAACGAAATTTTAATGGCTTTGAGAGAGCAATGAAAGAAAACAATGGACATTCTAGCGCGATGCGTGACGAGATAGCGTGGAACGGCGCGGGAAGATAAAAAAGAAGAGCGAATTAAAAAGTAACGGAGGAGAGAGAGAAAGAAGAGGAGAGAGGAATGCAAGGAGGGGGGAGGGGAGGTAGCGAGGCAAAGAGGCGAAAAGAGGACAGGAAAAAGAAATAAAGATTCCCGGAGATTGCGGTAGGAAGGGGCAATAAAATCGACACAAAAAAGAGAGCATAAAAAGAAATTTTTAGGGGAGAGGGAAGGAGAGAGTGGCGGAAGTGCGCGAGAAAGGAGAAAGAGAAGGAGATATTCGGGCGAAAAATGGCCGGACGGTAATAAAATCAGAAAAGAGAGGAGAATAACGCGTGAATATTGAAACGGTGGATTTAATGCGTAGTGGATGTGAGAGGGAACAGACAAGAACATAACGAAAGACGGAAAGGGAGGAAATCGGAAGGGAGAGAGGGAGGGAGAGGGGAGAGGGAGGAGGGATATGGTCGTTGGGAGGGGGGGAGGAGGAGGGAGATGACTAGAAATCCGTGGATGTTAGAGCAGGTTGTTTGGTAGGCAGGTGGTCAGGCGGAGAAACGGGTCAGGATTTGAGGAGGGAGCGAAATGGGAATTGGAAGAATAAAAGAGGAAGATAGGCTGATAGGAGAGGGAAACGGGTTTTTAGCATATGTGGTTAAGAGAACGGTTCTGTAGGATAGGTGGGCCAGTAGGGAAACGGGAGAGGATTTTCGGAATTGGAAGAGAGAGAGAGGGAGAGGGGGGTGTGAAAAGAGGGCCACGGGGGATTCCCCCCGGATAAAGGGTGGGAGAAAGGAGGCCGTTTTACTACGTACGACGCCGGAGGGAGGAAAATAGAGCGGCGGCGGAGACAATGGGAGAGGACGCGCCAAGAGGGGAGTGGCAGGGGGTGCGAGGGTTTAAAAACGTGGGCGGGAGAGAATGAGGGAAGGAAGCCGATAAGGAAAGGAAGTGGGGTTTTTGTGGGTTGGAGGATGTTTTAACGATGGGAAACGTAGAATTAAAAGAGAGGAAAGAGAGAGAGAGAGGGAGAGCGTGGTTTTGGAGGAGGAGAATACTGTGGCGTGTGATTATTCGTCCTAACCACTGTGTCGTCGTTGCGGTGGTTAAGGAATGACTGTCTGAATCTAGCTCCGCGGGGGACGGCCGTTTCGTCAAGTCGTCTATTTTAAGTTTTACGGCGGAAAGTGAAAAGGGGCTGAATGAGCTCGCGAAGATGCGTCACATGTCATCAAATTGTCGCAAAAACATTGTTATTATTGTTGATCAACTTTTGATTGGATCCCAAAAAGTAAAAGATTGATTTTCTGACATGTACACTTTAGCACTTCTGTGAATCCAAGGCTGAAATTATTATAGTTTTAAAAAACAAATACGGAATGTAAATATTCAAAGCAAAATTTCGCTAGTAAAAATGTTTTATATAAGCAACAGATTCTTGCGACCTTCATATACAAAATGTATTTTCGTAATTAAAATTTTAAAAAATTCGATAATATTACGTGACTTCTTATCGAGGTAAACAAAACATTAATAAGCCTTACAAAACCTATTAAATACGTAATAAAACTCTATAAGTTGTATCAGTCATTCGCTATGAGCATATATCCGCTTCTTCCTGGTGAGAATATTCCACATGTAGGTCAAATAAGAAGGCATGCAAAATGAAAACGCCGTAGAGTAAAAAATTAGGAGCAGCGCGATTTGGCCGGAATTCGTAATAAAACGGGTCGAATTAATTTAGTAATTACATTTATGAAGTTTTTTCGTGTGTGCAGTGCGTGTGTATTCATAAGGAAATGAGTGGCATTTAATGGACGACATCGACTGATTTCAATAATAAGCAATTCCATATCGTGGTTATAATATTATGAGCGGGCTCCTGATATAGAATACATCCAATCAATCCCACGCACAATCTAAAACCCTCTCAATACACTTCAATCTCTCTCTCGCCTCTCCTTCCTCTCTCTCTCTCCCCCTCTCCCTGTCTCCCTTTCACTTTGCCAAGCTGAGAAAACAACGGAAAAAACTTCCGCTTGGTGCCTCCTTATACCTCAAAAGCCAAAAACCTTCTCCCTAAAAAAAAAAGATTCTTCTCTTTCCCCCTCTGATACCAATAAAACAGATTTCCGCACCAATTAGCACCAATGATGCTTATCAGTCAAGTGAACGACCTTTCTCACTTTAAAAAAAAAAAATTCCGCATACTGCGCGAGAGGGAGGAAAAGAAACGCGGAAAAATCGTTCCCGCCGCCGCCGTCACTACGGTAGGAAATGACGGGAGAGGTAAACGGATTGGAGTGAGAGAATGAGAAAAAAGGGGAAGGAGAGGAAAGGAAACGGGACAGGGGAAGAGGAGGGGGTGGGGGAGAGAGAGAGATAAAAAAATTATAGAAAGAGTTTTAAGGAAATGAGTTGGAGAAAAGAAAAGAGAGGGGGGGGGGGAGAGAGGGAGAGAGAGGGAGAGAGAGAGAGAGAGAGAAAGACGAGGAGCGGAGATAAGAAAATAGAGTGGGAGGGAGACCAGAGGCAAAAGGGGGGGGGAGGAAGTCGGGGAAAAAGACGATAAAAAAAATCAATGTGGTGCTTTAGAAGAGGTATTCTCTCTCTCTCAATCAGAAACGAAGGAATACGCAAAATATCGCGCAGTCGTGCCTTAATTTGTTTTTTTTTTGACATTTTATTCACTCTGTGGAAAGCCATATTTTTCAGTTCGCCCGTTGGAGGAGGAGAATTCGGAGTCGGTTGGAACCGCGGCGTTGACCTAACGCACACAAGTGTTGGTGGAATTTTCTCGTGCTCTGTGAACCCGACAGGAATTAATTGCCTCGCGAAGAGTGAAAGGGGGGAAGTGTAGTATATGTTGGGTCGAGGCAGCGCGGCCAAGTACCGAGGGTGGATGGTTTATTTTTTTTTCAGAAGGGATTAAAAAAATGAAACCGCGACTGGGATTGGTCGATTGTGAGATGGGTGAGGCGATAGAAACCAATAAGAGAAGCCGTCAGAGAAATGGCAGGAAGGCTTGTTGTGAGAGTACGAGCGAGGGTGAGAGAGAGAGAGAGAAGATTGTTCACCCTATTTGCTCAGGCTATTTACATACTCCCCTATTCGTTGTTACAAAAAAACAAATTCAATTTCAGGTGTGTTATTTTTATTTTTCTTTCTTCGCGATCGAGAGGAAATAAACCAGATAACAGCAAATCGTCGTAAAAGTTTTCCTAGAAATATGGAATTAGTATTCGTTTTTTTCTGGTTGAATATTTTTCAAGGGGCAAACTTCTTTAAGGATCATTTTATGTTCATAAATAACCTTTTCAGGCACATGATTGACAAAAGGCGCATAAAAACTGTCACTAATATTATGACACTTTTGTTTATAATTAATTCTAAAATTTTCATTCGAATGGTGTCATATTATTTTTTCACATAATCAACAGAATTTTGCTGTTATCTCGTTATTTTTAGTCAATGGCTATTGCTACAAAACACAGCAAACGTTGGATTAAAAATATAGATCATCATTAGTGTTATGGCATAATTAGAAGTTGGCGCATAACTTAATTAATTAAAATGTTATTGTTATTCACAGATGACTGTAAACGTAAATAAATTGATGTGTCCAACACATGACTTTCTACCTAAGTTTTCAACTAAAATCAAATAAATACGGCGATAGGAAAAGTTCAACTTACACCCTTCAGCGCTAGCGATTCAATTGTTTCGTAAATTCGCCTTTACCGTCACTACCACGCACGCGGACTTGCCCTCTAACCGTCAATTTCGAAGAAAATTGAATATCTCTTGAAATATTCCACATATGAAAATTTATTTCAAACATGAGTTGTAGGAAAAAATAATATCTAAAACTTATATTTATGTTAACAAAAATTCAGCTTTAGGCGAAATGTTTAAGAAAAACGAAAATTTTAAGGGTAAACCGCTACTTCCGACTGACCGATTATTATCAAAATCTTTTCAAATCTTAAGAATATAGAATTTCATGCTGATCTGATGAATAGTTTTTGAGTTAGAGCGTCCACAAAATTTCTGTCACACATATATGGATATACATACACACAGACATCAATAAAACATTCAAAACATGTTCAGGGAACCTCAAAATGTGTATTTCCGTTGAAATCTCGAATTCAAATTTTTTCATAAAAACAATACTTTCTCTATACTATGTATATGAAGAAAGTAAAAAGCCTATTAAAATATTTTCAACTAACTGATGTAGAAAATAATTTGAATAACATTTTTCATGCATGTAATTGGGGTGAAAATAATTTTTGTAATACATTTTAATAGTTAAATAATGGAATTCCTTTCCTAGTAATAATTGCTCCACTAATAATTTAAATAATTTCAGAAATCATTGCACAAACTTCCTCGTTAGTACTTGCACTTAGTTCATTTCTCTAAATAATGTATTTCCTCATTCATATATTTACTTTATTGCTTTTGCTAACACGAACTACATTTCCTATATATTTAAACACTAATTCTACCCGTCCCATGAACGAGGAAACGGCCTCGGAAGTAAAATCTAGCATACCTATCTACATTTATTTTTTAATTTTGTTCGGTCACTTTTATTTGGGTGCTAGCCTAAGAAAACCCGTCAAACAGGACGGGATAGGTTAAACAAAAATATTTAAATTTCTGCAATTTATTATCACAAGTTATTTTCTTATCACATCAATTCATTACTGAAATAGTTCTCGCCATATTTCTTTTACATTTTATGTCAAACGGAATATTGAAAGATAATAAGGGCCTGGATTAATTTTTAATTACTCCATTCTAAAAAACAGATGGCTAGATAGATGAATGAATTTAACAGGACGCCCATTTTAAACAAAAATACGAACGCTGTAAAAACAGACACGACTGATGATTTAAAAGAATACTTCTGCAAGATTCATTGTGGAGAATCCGAATCATTCTTTTCTTCCGGTTGGCGCCGATAGGAGCTCTTCTGAGAATTACAACCATCGTGGTGCAATCGTGATGTCCACACTCCTAGGAACAGGCTTGTTTGCGTTCTTTATACATCATCTGTGAAATATGTAAGATTGCTTTCGAAAAGGATATTTACTCCATCTTCCTATATATTTTTTAAATATGTAAGTACCTGGGAGAATTCAGTTACCTTCTGGCGATTTCGGGTTTTACCTTGTATTTCCTTAATTCCAAATACATGCGAAAAGAAACCAAATATGTACCCTGTATGGAATTGCTATCATAACTATCACGGTCAAAACTCTAAATTGATTTTGAATGGTGATCAACATATTTACATTGAGAAAGTACACAAATTTCATTAATAAATAACGAAATATTGTTCCTCGAAATACATAAATCTTATATTATATTACCGTAATCGTAGTCATAGGAGAACTTTTTCTGATACCCTATCGATTTGTGTAAGGTTTTTTCCTTCATTCATCAAAATATGTAAATATGGACCGATTTTCTTTATTTTTGCTTTATTCGACGGCTAATACTATATATCACCTCATTCTTGCGATATTTACATGTTACACGGTCGAGGTTTTCAGAAATACGCATTCATTTTCGAAATTTTGTGGAATTTTCGAACACTTTCCTGACCTTGCCAATGCGACTCATTGTTGCCTCCGATTCTATTAGCTCCGATCAAGCCATCAAATCGACCAAAGAATAACGATATTCGCTTCGCGCTTTTGTTTAAGCATCGAAATTATTGCTGCAGAAACGCCAAATTTTATACATATCAGCGTAAATATTTAAGGATAATTATTCAGTTAACTACGTATGGGAAGCGTTTATAACTATTAATCTTCATTTCATTTCGTTTGAATGCTAGAATATTACCTCTTTCTAAGTCGAACTATTATATTATCTACGATATCTATAAAGTGTTTGTATGTATGTATGTATGTATGTTTTTTATAATTCAGCAACTACAGCACGTAGAAACAAGAGGAAGGTGTCATTTAATCGGAATAAAGAGATAAGTGGTGTAGTCAGATTTTTATGCCGATTTCATTAACCTTATTAATTAAAAAATGTTTTCTTTTTCTCCTTTTGATTAACATAGGGACGATTGCAGCATATTTTTCATTTAAAATTGAGACCTGAATGGTTCTAATAAGGAAAGAACAAAGTTTATTTTTATTGAAGACGGAATCCGAATCCTGATAGAATTAGTGTAAGTATACGTTTATAATAAGAAAAATAAGTGATTTTATCAGTTTTATGACAATACCAATTATAAGCTACCAATAAAATAAATAAAAATTATACGATGAAAAATCGCCGGAGGATGTGCACAATGCTTTGCACAATTAATGGTACTTTCCCATTTTGGCCACGCAAATATTTTTCATTGTTAAATTTTATTTATTTTAGTACAGTTGACAATTTTTATTGTTATTTTTCTTGGCGAGCCTTTGGCTCGCTTTGTCTTTAATCGAGTGTATAGTTGGAATTTTTAATTACAAGTAACCGAGGATATTGGCGAGCCTTCGGCTGGCTTTCCTTTTAGAATATAATGCCTTTTACATCGGGTGTAGCCGTCTCCGGGCGCTATCGCGCCCTTCGCCTCTCTGGAACAAAATTATCCTTCCCCATAGTCCGGTTATGAGGTAGGTAAATGTCGCCACAGGCAGATGTCAGGGGTTTGCAAGTTTTCGTTTTGCGTTAAAGGGTTATCTCAAAAAATTATCTGATCTGCCTGAGGCGACATTTACCCACCCGATCACCGGACAATGGGGAGGGATAGTTCCCTTCCAGAGAGGCGAAGGGTGCGATAGCGCCCGGAGACGGCTACATCCGATATATAAGGCATTTTAATCTAAAAAGAAAGCGAGCCTAAGGCTCGCCAATATCCTCGGCCGCAATATGAAATAAAGTTTAACAATCAAAAATTTTGCGGGGCCAAAACGGGAAAGTACCCAATTAATTTTATTAATGTTAATTTAATACAAATGTTACTGTTAAGTTAAATTAGCTGACTTGATTTCATCGAACCAATATATACTGTTTAAATAAAAATGATTATATTTTTAAGGAATTGCTTTCAAATATACTTTCGTGAGAAAAAGTTCACAATATGCTACAACTAAATATTAAGTTAACGGGATGTAGAACAAATGTCCCTGCGAACCGGAGAACAAATCGATTTCTTATAAGTGTGCCACAATTTTTCATCTTTATCGAAAGAAAAGTAAAACATAACAAACTGCTGTTTTGATTTGAAACAATATAAAATAACGAAATAAAATAAGAAAATTATTAAATATGTTTCATCATATTACGGCTTCTCTAATTCAAAAGGAATGTTTTAAGAGGGTAAATGTATATAAAATACGTATTATATTTTATTTTGAAGTGGATTCATGATTATATACTTTAGAGTAATCTTGCGTGATAACTTACAAAGGAAATGTAATGGACGGGTATTTCCACAGCTATTGAAGATATAAGAAGCTGTTACTAAGCTTATTTTTAAAGTTTAAGTTCTATTTTTTATTGTTAAAGTTGAAGTAATCTAACTTGTGAATTTGTGTTTTCTGCTTTAACTTTAGTTCTGACCTTAATGATGTTAAAGTTAATGTTTATTGCTGGTATTTACATAATGCTCATCGTAATGGAACGCTTTTCTACAATAATGCCTGCACCTTGATTTACTGAAGAAGATTTACTTAAGAGATTTAAGTGAAATATATTATACTTCATGTAAAATGGTTGGAAAAAACTTTTGAAAATATGTAGATAGGGTATTGTGAGTCAGCTTAGTTGTATTATTGTGAGTTGTAATTGTTGTTTTACCTATTTTTTATTTGTATACTAATAGGATTTCAATAATACATGCCCAAAAGATCACTTATTTTGTGTTATTGCTTAAACTTTTTCACACGCAATGTATAATAACTACATTAATTTTTTAATAAAAACATTTCATCAAGGAATTCGTTGCTTGAATATTATTAAGGTCAGAACTAAAGTTAAAGCAGAAGACAAATTCACAAGTTAGATTACTTCATTTTGCAAGTGAATACGATATTCTATACTATTTTCAAACATATTTGCTTGCACTGACTTTTTAACATTGAATTAACTAATTCCCAATATAGCCGAATAATTTAACAATGAAAACAAATATAATTGCTAAATATTTTAGAAGTCGATACCTAGTAAATATTTTTCCGATTTTGATCGATATCTTATTTAGATGCTAATAATTTCGGTATTCCATTTACCAAATCAACAATAACAAACTTAAACTTTAAAAATAAGTTTGGTTACAGCTTCTTATAGCTTCAATAGCTGTGGGAATACCCGTCCATTACATTTCCTTTGTAAGTTATCACGCAAGATTTCTCTAAAGTACCTATATAATCATGAATCCACTTCAAAATAAAATATAATACGTATTTGTATACATTTACCCTCTTGAAACTTATTCCTTTTGAATTAGAGAAGCCGTAATATGATGAAACATATTTAATAATTTCCTTATTTTCTCTTGTTATTTTATATTGTTTCAAATCAAAAGGCTATAGTAGCAGTTTGTTATGTTTTACTTTTCTTTCGATCATGATGAAAAATTGTGGCACACTTATACGAAATCTTGTTCTACACCCCGTTAACTTAATATGTAGTTGTATATTGTATACGCATGCACACATATACAAATTCAAGTAAACGGAGATGATGTGCCCTTTTTATTTTATTTTGAGAAAGATCTCTCATTTTGTCTGCGACTAATTAGGGTGAAACACATAGCATTGCCCTCTTTCACGTTCTTCCCTTTTCTCATCTATTGACCGGGTCTTGTGACCTCTCCTCATTAATTAATTCTCAGGCGCCGAACGGACAAGAAGCAGGCACGAAGCGAAAATAAAAAACCCCAACGTCCTTTCCCTCCTTTCTATCGACGCCTTTCCTCTGCCTCCGCGCGTTCACGGAGAAAATTAAAAAAAAAGAAAGAAACAAATATTGAGGAGGACAGCAACGATCTTCCCATTCCTTCTTTCGCTCTCATCCCGTTTCTTCGTTCCAGCGGAGCCTCAGGAAATTTTTGATTTGGATATCATTCCGTTTCCCCCGTCCCCCCCCCCCCCCACAGGGCGTGAGGGGTTGAAAGAGAGAAGGACTTAAAATGAGGGTGTCACACATTCAAACTGACCCCTCTTCCCCCCTCTCATATCCCCCTCTCGTGTGCACCCTTATTTTCACGGCGATTCTCTCTTGTTTGCCATTCGACGGTCGTCCGTTTCCCTCTTCTCCCCTTCCGAATCCTCCTACCCTCCCCTTACCTCCCCGTCCCTTCCCCTACCTCCGCTTCCCATCTCATTAGCCACAACCCCTTCGCACACGACGGTCCCTCGTTCCTTTAAAAGCGAGGTGTGGAGGCAGAGAACACGCACACGTAGGATGGGACCTCTTTCGCCTCCTGTGACCGAATTCATCAATCCCTTCTGATGGCGGGGATTTCTCGCGTATATACTGACTCCTTCTTTCTCTCTCTCTCTCTCTCTCTCTCTCTCTCACATGGCCTTTTTGTGCTTTGTTGTCACCATTTTTGCCCTCCTCACTTTCCTTTTTTCCGTTCAAACGGAGTTTTTTTTTAACCCTCTCATTTAATTCCCTCGGCGCTCTCTTGCGTGGATTTCGTCGAACTTTCTCCTTTCACCGGCAAAGAATTTCTCTCTCGAAGAAGAAGAGTCCAAGTTACTCTTCCTATTTTCCCTACCTTATTTTTTCATCGCACACTCACTCGCGGAATGCGAGTTTAATTCCGGCGATTGCCGATGAAATCCCAAGGTTAAATCGTTCGGTTATTCGATATAACAGTTAAAACGATAAATTCTACTCGTATATGTTCATTCCCTAAAGGTGGAATGTCCTCATATTACGAACTTGTTCAATGTGAATTTATGGGGAGCGCTCGATTAGGGCATCGCATAAAAGTTCTTTCTCCTGTCACACGCTTTTGATACCTTGCTTGGTATTAATATTCAAGTTATATAGTGAAACATTTAGAATTCCAGTCAGCCTTTTTAATTTAAAAATTCGTATTGAAAATAGGGAACGCAAGCTATGCGTGTATTTCATTTTTTTAAAGGTACACGAAGTATATTATAATATTTATCTATGATAACAACGACAGGCGAATAGAAAATAACGAAATAATCATTGGATTTCATAAAATCTTTAAGAAGTCTTTCAGACGGCGCTGGCTACAAAAGCAAGCGAATCGTTAAAAGGCATAAAATACTTTCATGTTTCTCAGTATGATAGGGCTCTATTTGCTACAGCTTGTAGTTTGTGCCAGACGTCTAGTAGCCTTCCAAAATTCGACCTCTATCCCTAAGTTTGTCTCCGGTTCAAATGCCGAACAAATTCAAGAATGAATGGATTATTTTTTCGAGTGAATTGGGTTCTTTTTAATTCGATTGTGAGCGAAAAGGAAACGGGAGAAAATGAAAGAAACGACTTATCTCGAAATTCAAAGGGATTTTTTTCTCTTTATTACTAAGTTTGTGAAGGCTTAACGTTTCTCTTTGAAATAGGTTCAAAGTATCCCGAAAAAGCCACTCAAGCAAATTCTAAAGTTCCTCTGTTTTATAATTACCATTGCCCTACATTCGGGTGCATTGTATTTGTAAGGGAGTTTACCGTAAGGTCGCGAAAGTTAAAGATCGCGTACTTATGACAAAAGCCCGTGATTGCGAAAGAAACTAGAAGGAACGCAAGAAGCTAAATCCGCTTTCTGAAACATCTCTATGGAGTAAGAATTATTTTGAGTAACGAATCTGATATAATTCTTTCATTTCCATGTGATTGTTTACGCTTTACTTTTGAATGTCATCTTAGTTTAGGCTTCATTCTTACATCACCATGCCTTAAATTTCAGAGGACAAAATACAATTCTCTATAAACAAAGCTGTTTACGAGGAGTTTGAATTATAATATAGCTTCTTCGTGCGGTCTTATTTTTTTCTGATCGATTGTCCATTGGCAGGAATATTTAATTGCAATTATTCGGCATGTTTTTGCTTATCGGCATAAATTGGGTACTTAAAATAATATGCGGTTCTAGAAAATGAAAAGTTGTAATTGGTTAATTTTTTAAACTTTCGCCTTGAATCAATCTCATAATAAAACGCCTTCAAAAACCAACTCTTTTATTATACGTTTGGTGACTTCGAAGTTCTCAGTAATTCAACATTCCGATGATCTCAAAGCATTAAAAATGCAGATATTCAACGCATGTTTTCATCGATTTTAAAGCAACGTAACGGTTAATGCCTCAATCACTGATTATATTGTTGCTGAAGTTCTTCAACACGCGACTGTAATTCAGCGAGCCATGTCTAATCTGTCTCCAGCTTCGTCCCACGCTCACGACGCGCAGTGAGTGGGCTCAATATCTTCGGAGCTTCTCACCCCGTTATTCAGGTGGAGCAAACAAAACCGTTTAATGAACAGCAAGGCTAAATAAGAGACGGAGTAGGGAGAGGTGCGTGTGAGAAGCAGGCGTTGTGGCAGGAGGCGAAGGGGAAGAAAAAGCAAAAAGAGATTGCGAGACAAGAGAGAGATAGATATGGAGAGACAGAGAGATATGGAGAGAGAGAGAGAGAGAGGTATGGAGTGACAGAGAAAGAGATGGGAAGGAGTAAGGGAGTTGGAGGGGAAGTCCAAATTGACTCGGAAAGGCGGTTGTAAATTCAGAATGGAGAAGAATTGGTTTTTGGGACTGGAGACTGGATTTCGTGATTGGATAAATGTTTGCTGACGTAATGTTTGTCCAAGAACTTGGTAATTAGTTGCTATGGGAGGAGAGGGAATGTCGTCGGAGGGAGGAGGCGAGCGGGATGAAGGCGATTGGGGGAGGAGGGGAGAGGGAGGGGAGGGGGAGGAGGGGGAGGAGGGGAGAGGGAGGGGGAGAAGGGAAGGCAGAAGAAGAATGCAGAAGGATTGGATGTGTAACTATCGAGAATGGAGAGTCTTATTGAATTGTACCCCAAGAAAACAAAGAGAATTATCTACAAAGGATTTAATCGAATGTCTCCGAGAAAAGGTTCAACAAAGTTATGATCGCGGCAGAGGAAGTGTTCTCTAACGAATTCTGTTCGGAATTCTTCGAAAGCAGGAGAAAGCGCCGTAATCGCGTTAGCAGTTCGATGTCGTCGCCACAAAAGAATAATTTTTTCGATAGATTATTAAATTTATAGGGAATATTACGTTAAATATGCATAACGCCAGAAAAAATCGGTAAATATAGTTACTCCTTTGATTGCGTGTTGTCCTCCTAATGCACTAGGCGTCGAATTCAGCCAGAAATTGGTTCGTTGGAGGAAAGTGAGTTTATCTAATATTTCCTAGTAGAATTCAATTTTACGAATGAACGAACAGATAAAACGACCTTCCATTTTATCAGATATAGTCTAAAGGTCGGTTGATCGACTAGCTAAATGAAAACTAATGTTGCACCAACTGGCTGCTTTGAAAATGTGAATTAAGAATACGAATAAAACATTAAAATATATAGACAATAAAAAACTTGGCTCACGGAAGCGATAACGTCGTGTTTTTAAGAGAGAAAAATTTACAGGTATCAAGGAATGCAGTTTAATTCTAATGAAATGACCTAAAATCAAAGCGAAAGGTTAACATGAGTTCTAGTTGTCGGGATCATTGACTCACTGAATTTCTTTCAGCGAGATCATACAGACATGGATAAAGAAAACGAGACATCCCAAAGAAGCTCACATACATGTAACAAACGACCGGTCGATAACATGAGAAGAGGCGAACGGAAATGACTAAGATAGGTAACGTAACGCGTTAGTGAACGGTAGAAGTATATGTCTCCCCACGCGCACAAGGAGGGCCTCATTCTCCTGTTATTTTTTTATAAAGAAAAGAGGGAACGCATTCTGTCACTAGAATAGGAGATCGTTTGAACAAGAATGTGGGAATACCGGAGGCTGGTCGTTGGGGGAAAAAAGGTGCCTGTGAGGATTCGGATGTTTGCGAGACTGAGACGAATACCTCTATCAAAAAGGTAATAGTTTTTCCAGTTTCATACCGATGTCCCGATCCGTCAATTTTATGTGCAAGCTTCCGCTAAAACAAGATGGCCTATCGTTCGAGAGTTTTTTATACACAGCGCTGTCTTCTATCACGGGCTATGGATTATTTTCTTGACGGAGTTTTGGAGAGAACCCGAAACTGAGGACGAAAATTCTCCCATGGAAATTTAAAATTATACTGGATAACTATCTCTTATATCCAACGAAGGTGCTAAAGATTATGTACAACAGGACGTTCGAATGTGTATGAAGAAAGTGAGACATATCGATAGGCTTTTACATGATAATCTTTTGCAGGCATATCGATACCGTAAAATTGTATCGGTCAAAGGAACTTTCTATCAAAATTAGCCACACAGATAATAGCTCACGATACTTTCAAATTGATTTCATCTGAAAGATAGCATATATTTATAATGTAATTTTCATATTAATTTTAATCGAACTAAACATACTTATATCGATTACAGCAATCTTAAGGTTAAGAATGAAGATAACCGTAGCGGTAATCTTTCTTCTCCTTTGAAAATATTCCGCATCACCGTCGATGAATATTTACCCGAAATAATTTATCATTAGAGAAAGATGGAAATATCATATTTTCCGATTTTTTTCGGTTATTTACAGGAATATTTTTACTAGCGTTAATTAAACTAATTTATAGTTTACCTAATCCTGTTAGCAATTGCGGTAATTATTTACTCGCTAACTAATTCGTGAAACTAACGTATTATTTAATTTGGGCGTATTATATTTGAATGATCACTCAGTTTTTAGGACAAAACGCATGGACAATTGATGGTTTTTGGGAAATATAACACATCAAAAAATCCGACATTATTTTATTCATTGACTTAGACGAACAAAAAGAAAATGAGTCGACGCCTCCCTTAATTGGTTTTCACATTCAAGAATATGAATAAATCAGCGTAGAGAAATGCCAAAATACTTCCGCAATCATCAAGAGGTTCTAAAATACAGTAAAACCTTGTCCAGCGAAGGCAGTTATACAAATGTGGCACTCATTACCTCAATTCGCATGTTATTTACTTACTGAATTTGAATTTGGCGCAAGCCGCATTTAATATACTATCTGACTTTATAAAGTTCGAATGATGTATAGAGTCGTGGCTTTCTTCGTAAGATCCTGAGAGGCTATTTTTCCAAACAAGGAATTTTCCAAGAAAATGATTTCCGCGTTGCAGCGATTTTTCCCGCGCGCGCACGCACGCACACGCACATATCATCAGATGGTACTACATGATTCTAATGAGGTACACATTTTTAAAAACTTTTCCTCAATTTTATTTTCACAAATGTAAACTAAGAAAGGCTGTTTGCTAACATTGTTATTTGATTTTATTTCGTATTCTTAAAAATATCTTCAGGTATTACTGTTGTTGTTGTTGTATCTTTATCATCTTTTAATTTTATTTTAAACTAATGTATACCGATGTATTTGTAATTGTTTTATTTCTCTAATTCTTTTATTCATTATTTCCTCTCGCTTTGGCTTTCTTACTTCATTTGTTTCATCGGCTTCATTCTTTTCCTCAACATATTTCCTTCCATTTATTTTACGTAATTACATACAGAAGTTTTCGCATTTATAAATATTGGCGCTGCGATGGATGTTGCCCCATTACAGTTCTAAGCCCAAAACCCGATCCCTTATCCAAATCACAAGCATTACAGCGATACGGCTTAAATGTCAAACATGATGTAGTATTATAACTTTTTCAACGACATACTGACATCTATCTTAGAAAGTATTTAATTGTATTGAAGATTTGACATATGTCAATATTTAAAACAGAAATATACTTGACATTTTTGTATGAGCCAGTTATTTTTAGCACTTATTAAAACGGGTGCCAAAAAACTGTGTAGTGCCTATCCACTATAGACTTTACCCTATATGAATCGGAAAGGAACTGTTGCTACTATTAATAAAAAGCTAAATGTAATGCATTTACCTTAAACACTGCGGATATGATATATTAATCCTTCCGGTATATTCTGTTTAGTATGTAACTTATATAATCGGACAAGTCATATGGTTCAATTCAATTCCTTCTGATAGAGGTTTCATTAAATATTACAGCTTCGCATATTGAAACATTAGAAAATAACGTATTACGAGTCAATTGTTGGCTAAGATATATTTCAGTAATTAGTTAACCATTTTTCAGGCACTATTATTGGATTTAATTGTTGTTTTAAATGAATGCGGGCTTAGCTGCTTACCGTTTTAATTTTATGAGGCCATGAACACATTGCTGTGAGATTTGTCAGTTTTATGAAGCGAAAGTAAGTGAAATTATAGGCATTGTTCTGTTTACTTACATTTCTACAAGGACTCGCCTAACTACGGCTTATTTATTGATAAATAAGGAAAACCTAATCAGATAAACACGTAAGACAAATTTAACGTTGAGTTACAACACAACGATAAGTACCAAATTTAACCAAAATCATCAAATTTTAAGATATATTTTAATATTGATATCCATTTAATACTTTTAGGAAATTACAGCACAATCAATTCGAAAGATCAATTTTCATAATATTCGAGCGATTACAATTCCCGATGAATCAAGAGTTCGTAATTAAATTCTTGCATTTAAACGTGGAAACCACTAAAGAATTAATTCATCGGAAAATTACGATAATCTGACAATTTTAAAACAGGCTCTCCAGTCTTATACCAACATAGTTAAATTCCTTGCCACCAGAGGCATGGTTGCTGCTTTTCGGCAAACAATCAAAACGCTCAGCGCGGCCATATAGAAGTAACATCAGACGTTAGGACATTCTAATATAGATTTTAGAATTAATAGATTTTTGAACATTGAATAAATGAAAAATAATAGTTATTGTTAAAGTTTCACTATTTACTGAAGCACTTCATTACACATTAAATTTAGGATCGTCCTTTCCTATCCGAAATCGGCAACAATACTCATCACCATGACGACTATTAACGGCGCCAGCTAGCAGCTAAAGACGCAGCAGCTAACGTGCTTTATCGAAAATAAGTACATACTTACATAGTAGGAATTACACAAGAAATGAAAGCATTTAAATATCATATCCAAGGTAAGTGATTTCATTTAAAATAACATTTTTCGGACAGAAATACATGAACTTTCTAAAGCCAAGTTATTCAACTGAAATTATTGAGCTATACCGAATATGAGGTATAAGGTATAAACGAGTCAATTACATGACAAAACCGTAAAAATTATATCGATGTCAATAACGATAAAATTTCTAATTTAAAAAATAAATGGGTTCGCAATATGTATATAATGAAATGTTCTATTACTATTTGCTTCCGTAAAATCTTTTTCAGTCATCTTTTTCTATCAAATTATTAATTCGAATCGATCAAAATGTTCATTCTGAGCATAATTTACGCACACCTGCTCTATTTCACAATGAGCAATTTATATAACACAAATCATCAATATGACTTGCAATACTGCATTTAAAATATTTTCACGCTACTTATTTGAGACTATCATCTGCATATTCAAAAAACTATATGAAGAGTTCGACAGATAAATTTCAACTTAGTTTATCTATTTTTTCATGGCCTCCATACGGACATATTAGCAACTAAGACGAAGATCCGCTTAGGGTCCGTTATTTCATTAATGGGAATGTTGCACATGGCCATGTCCATGACAATGATGATCATGGCCATCTATCACCTGATTTACGACCGCTACCTGTTCATGATAGGGAACGCAGAAGCTGGAGGTGAGATAATCCTTCTGGTAATGTTAGAAGAGTTATTGGATATTTTCATAGCCGTGGCAGCAGTCATCCTAGGACTGTGGCTAAGGAGGTTGCATAAACCAACGGAAACAGAGAAGAGGTGTAAAAACTGGGAAGATGAGGAGAATATCTCCGAAGAGGGAGATGCCGACGAGCATTCTTCAAAGTTCAGATCAACCATGGAACACTACGTGCACAACGCTCCTTATGTAGGTATTCTTGAATGCAAACGTTGTTTGTCTCGGATAAGTTAGGTTTCGCTTATATTTTGAGGAAATGATTGGTTTTAAGGACCCGGCATTTAAAGTTATTTCGATCTTAAAAGATTCCCCACTTCCTTCGCCACCATTGGTTGGTCTGTTACATTCTCTTTATCGGTTACCACCCCCACCCCCATCATCCACCAATCACCTACCCCAAGGTTGGTTTTTTTCTCCCCGCTCCTTTGTTTTCCTCCCCTCCGTCATCATACTACGTATATAAAGGACAGTTTGAGCAATTTTATCAACTGATGATGCGAAACCGGTCGTGAAATAAAAAATTGGGGAATTTAACAAAGTCATTATTCTCTTCGTTAATATGAGTGTCCATTTCCACAATGTTTAGCCAAATTCCTTGGATTTTAAGATCCACCCAATGTTACCTAAACGCACAAGGCTATGCTGAAATCGTAAAAATCTCTACAATATAATAACTCTTACGCTGCTAGTGATAAAATTATTTTTATCCAAAAACGCAAATATTACCTTATAAAAAATGTATTTCTCCAAAGTTTCTATGGATATGCTTCCTACTCATGGCGGGAATTAACGCTAACGTGGCCGTCAAGTGTTATGTTTTGGATGGAGGGCAGAGAGAAGGTGGAATGGCGGAGACGATGAGCTATTATAACATCAACGAAAAATATAGGAATGCAGTTGATTGGGTGCAACAGAGTTTCGAGTGTTGCGGACAAAACAGCTACATGGACTGGTATGATACCAAATGGTGCACAGAGAAGAAAGAATTGGCTCCTTTGACGAATAACTTAAGGGATTCTGTCAACATATGCGATGACACGTGAGTGAGAACTAAATCTTATGTAAGTTTAGATATTTAAATTAGAATATTTTCAATGGGTCATCATCCAAACCCTCGATTCTACACTGCCAATTAATTTAATGCAAAAAAGCCACGCAAACCAATGTCTTTTACGGTAGACAACAAGAAATAAACATCTATATATTTCTATCTATGCGGACACCAGCGGAGTACATATCGGTAGAGGAGTAAGACAGGACTGTTGTCTATCGCCGATTCTATTCAATATATATGGAGAGAGGCTAATGCAGGAAGCGTTAGAAGGCACGGGAGATTTCAAAATAGGAGGAAGGATTATAAGAACAGTGAAATACGCGGATGATCAAGTACTTCTAGCAAGAAAGGAGAAGGAACTCCAGAAAATGATAAATAGACTAATGATAACAGGTAGAAAATACGGTATGGAAATTAATACAGAAAAATCCAAGGTTATGCGAATATCAAGGAAAGAAGAAGAAAATTTGAACATAAGTATTGGAGGAAAGCCATTAGAACAACCTTCACACTATAAATATCTTGGAAGCATCATAATGACAGAAGCAAAATGTACCGATGAAATCAGGACTAGAAAAACGAAAGCAAAAGCCGCTTTCAGAAGAAAGAAACTCCTACTAACGGGAAATATAAAGCAGGAAATCTGCAAGAGGTTGATAAAATGCTATGTATGGAGTATAGATTTGTATGGGGCAGAAACAAGGACGCTAAGGAAAAATGATGTTAAATACTTGGAAAGCTTCGAAATGTGGACATGGAGAAGAATGCTGAAGATAAAATGGACAGATAGGGTGAAAAATGAGGAAGTACTACGAAGAATAGGAGAGAAGCGAACGATTATACAGACTATCAGAAAGAGGAAGGCGAACTGGATTGGGCATTACCTGAAGGGAGAGTGCATGATTAAAGAAGTGCTAGAAGGAAAACTGGATGGAAAAAGAGAAAGAGGTAGGAAACTGGCAGAGCTATCAAGACATGAAGAAAACTGCGGAAAATAGGAGTGTATGGAGAACCAAGTTTAACCATGAATAATCACGGACCTGTTTATAGACAGAATACCTATGATGATGATGATATTTCTATCTACGGTGGTCCCTTGAAATTCACCAAATACACAGGCCGGCGTTGTTGCAAATTAAAAATATTAATTAATAACAGACTTTTGATTATAACGTTTCCCACTATCATTCATTTACAGGATCATAAATGTGATTTTCTCCTATCATATATCATTAATCGTATGGGAAAATCGCTCCCAATTCACCAACTGCCGGTTTCATAGAATATCTCGGACGAATACTCAGGCGGCGGGCTAATAATAAAATTAAAGAAATACAGGATGACCGCTGAAAATGTAGTCTTCAAGACGCATAATATGCAACCAGTCCTGCTTATCAATGCCATTCCTTTTTTTCAGCAATAAGAACGTTCAATATGACGTACCGCCCAGCTGTTGCACGCCCACAAGGGGCCCGTGCATTAAAGACCTCTTCGACGTCTTCGGACTTGGCCCCCTTAATTTTGAAGGTTGCCAGAAGAAGATAAAACACCAACTGCATTGGATGTACATTTTGTTAATGTATTTCCATGCATTATCTTCTTTGACAAAGGTAAATATATTTATGTATATCCGTCACGTTTTTTTCCTATTTAAATCAATTGCGTCTGAAATAAAACATCCGGTTTTCAGAAATAGTAGGTGGACTGAAAATTTATTCAACTAATACATTTTTCATTAAAATCCGCTTAAATCGTTTTAGTATGTCTTCCGACTCGTACATCATTTTCCGCGGTGGACAGTTGTGAATGCTTCATTACAAATCAGGTGTTCCACGGCGAACCGGATGTTTTTAGATAGTGATTGCATCGCTATATATGGCGTTATTATAAACTAAAGGCTTTATGGCTTTAAAAGTTAAAAAGAATTTAATTTAGAAATTGTATAATTATCGACGTTGAATATGACAGATAGCTCTTTCGCCAAATCTTCACAAGTTACGTAAAAAGTTTTGGCGGTCCGTGGGTTAGGTAGGCCCCTTCCTCAACAACAATGAAACGCTTATTTGTTTCAAATGTAACATCACATTGCTTTTGATAAGTTATATTCTTAACTCCTGTAGCCATAAAGAAGCCGGTATTATCAATTATACTGACGCAAACTATAAGCTGAGCTAAACAATTCGCTCCTTAAAGTTTGCCTAAAACGTGTCACCTAATCCGAGAGATTAACACAGATTTTCATTATCGCAGTTGGTTCAGCTGATCGTAGTACTCTTTCTAAAGAGACTAGATGAGGCCTCAAAACATAAGGCAGTGGATGAAGAAGCATGCAATCTCCTTCCTCCACAATACAGCCCTCCTCCGAGACCCACAATTCCAACCCGTCGACCGAAACACCTCCTAAGACCAGAGACGTATTAAAGGTGGCTGCCGCCCTTGGGCAGAAGATATTTGCAGCTCTCGATATATATATATATATGTATTCTATATTAGTTAGTTTTTTATAAATTATAATGTTGTTTGAAATAATTATATTAAAGTGTTTGTTTACACAAATTTTACATTGTATTTCTCTGAATCACAAGTAAGCAATAAACATATTTGATGCCGTCACTTCACTTTCCACGAGGTCAGTGGCGTCAATGCTCGTATCACTCGACTGGTTCTAGGAATTCCGATATCGCTAACACTTTCTTTATGAAGTTCCTCGAGAGTCTGAGAATTATTTACACTTCCTCGTTTTATAAAAACCTTTCCAGTTTAGAACATTTAGAAATAACTAGGCCTTCCTTGGCTTCCCGCTTCTTTGTTTGTTTTCTATATTCTGAACCCTCAACCTTTCCCTTCCCTCATTCATGATGATAATTTATAGGGTTATTAGTACTAATAAATTAGAAATAGTCCAGACAGCCAAAAACATTAATATATGCCTCTTTCAAATGAGGTTTTGGTAGTTAATGCCAATGTATAGCTTGGCGATACAGAACCTCCAAATAAATTAATTACGGTAGAAGAACTGGACACTTTCCTTTCAGAAAAATCTTATTGTGGCTGTTAAAAATTCATAAAATTTAAACAGTTACATTTATGTAAATGCACTTCTAAATGCGCTACATCGATGATATTTTGCAGAAATCTGATTATGAAAAACTATAAAAATTTATAATTATAAATTTTTGGGTTGTTTTTACCCCGATGTTGTCCAAAAATAATAACACGTAAATCGGCGCAGAGGTACAAACTTTTGCGTTTAAAAATTATTTGTCTGTTCTTACTCTTTGTATTAAGGTGAGGTGAAATGCTTGTTGCAGAATGCAAGCACATATCACTTGTACACTACATCAGTGCTTTCAACCTTTTTTGCTCCACGGCACACCTTTATGTATACTTAAGAACATCGCGGCAAACCAAACCACCCGTAATTAATTTCATTGCATAAATACTCATTTTTAAAGATAAAAACTAGGGTAACAAGTAAAAGTCGCAGTTATATTAGATTGTTACGATTGGTAAAGCAATAATTGTATAAATGTATTGTACAATACATAATTCAAAGTGTAAAAATGTTATGCTCTTACAATTAGACGGAAAATTCCTCTCGTAGTCTCATGATAAATTCTTTGCATCATAAAATTTATGCGAATTTCTTTGTTTCAAACGCTTTTAAAAATTAAACATCTTCGGCGGCACATAGGTTGAGAACCACTGTACTATATACGAATAGACAAACGTGCTCAAGCGTTAGCTCTTTGGACAAGCGTGACGTGTCCAGAATGACGGCACGTGATGTGTTCCTAGTCCCTAGGTGTCGCCACCGCCGCGCACCCGGACTCCCTCTTTCATCTGTTTACCTTATTTCTATCAGGGCATGCGCGAAATTATTCATTTGAGGGCACATAAACATTCCCGTGAGTTTGCATAAACTTAATCTTTGCCAGACTGCATGAACCTTGGACCTAAGACCACCTTTCCACATCCTTCCCTATACATAATTAATTAATTGAGACGGCAATTCTCACATCTATTGACTACCTTAAGTGATCAGGTTCTCGCTTTACAAGGAGAGAATGCGTTCGGGGAGAAATTGTGCTTTACAGTTGATTTGTATGGATGAGAATCATATACTATTTCTGGAATAGGAATGCGAATATTATGAGAAAAGAAAATGTGAGTAGACTAGAAGCGATCGAGATATGGATATGGTACAGACTGGAAAAAATTACTTGTTCCGCAGTAAAAACAAATGAATGAGGACTTTGTGAATACAGTATAGGAAGAGCTTAATAGGAGGGATAATTTTTTTATTGTAACCAGTGCTGGCAAACGAAAAAAAATCGATTAGTTGCGTTTTTCGTTACGGCCAAAAAAGCAATTTCGTTTTTCGTTACGTTCTTCGTTACGATAAAATCTACATTTCATTTTTCGTTACATTTAACGTTATAACGAAATAATTGCTTATGAATACTTTTTATTTGATATTTATACCTCGTAAGTTTAAGTTTTTCATTTAGAATTATAGTTAAAAAAATTTTCTAAACATATGTTGCAGATAAGGAACATTTTTAAGTTTTCTAAGGAGTCGGAAAAGATTTCGTTATTTTTTTGATCATGCATACAAATTAGGATTTTTATATCCAACATTTAATAATCAAGGTTAATTGCCTTAACCCACATTAAGTACAAAAATAATGTAATAATTATAATAAAATACTGAAATGATCATGTCGCATCGCAGAATTTTTTATAAGTAACTCGGAAAGTACACCGGCTGTAGCAATTCTAATTCTTGCAACAGACATAAAATTCTATGAAAACAAAGAAAATTGTCGAAATTTCAAGTTTTCCTCCATGGGGTTTATTTTTGATAGCTTTCTTCCTTCTCTTATACCCTATAAGAAATACATGTAAATCATCCATGGGTTTACAATATTGCATTTAATAACATTTTAGATATTAACAAAAGGATTGTTTTATTAAGTATATATGTGAAAGAAGAGAAAGAGAAATGTGCATAGTTTGATAAAGTTTTAATCCACTGTTAATAACGATGAATATAGGTAATTTTTCAGGTAAAATAAAAAAAATATGGAACCTTTACCCAATGTGAGCAGGGCCGGTTTCAGGCGTAAGCGACGTAGGCGGTCGCTTACAGGTGCCACTTCAGAGGGGCGGCAAAATCAATATTTCGGATTTTGACATTTTCATTTTTTCCAAAGGTGTACTTCGCAGAACTTCAAAACATCGCGAAAAACTATATTTTACGCCATGATAAGTCATTTACATTCAGGGTTGGTTCAAGGTGTAAGAGACGTAAACCTACCATTTACAGGTGTCACTTAAGGACGGCAAGACGAACGTTTTCAAGTTTTACAATGTCTAAAAAACACGCTGATGCACTATGAACTTTACTTAACCTTTTCAGAGAAATAAAAGGGGTATTTTAAAGGGGGGGTTTTAAAGGGGGAGGTTTAAAAGGGGGGGTTTAAAGGGGGAGGTTTAAAAGGGAGGGGGGTTAAAAAGGGAGGTTTCAGAAGGGGGGTTTAAAAGGGGGGTATCAAAAGGGGGGTTTCAAAAGGGGGGTATCAAAGGGGGGGTTTCAAAAGGGGGGTTTAAAAGGGGAGGGGTTTCACAAGGGGGCTTTCAAAGGGAGGGTTTAAAAGGGGGGAGTTTCAAAAGGGTGGTTTCAAAAGGGTGGTTTCAAAAGGGTGGTTTCAAAAGGGTGGTTTCAAAAAGGGGGTTTCAGAAGGGGGGGTTTAAAAAGGAGGTTTTAAAAGGGAAGGTTTCAAAGGGGGGGTGTTAAAGGGGGGTTTCAACGGGGGGATTGAAGGGGGGAGAGTTTCATGTACTTTTAGGGTTTAATTTCAAATAACCTTCCCGCCCCAAATACAACGAACCTTCAATACCAGAGATTTTGATTACTCAAGGGTTTGTCTCTTTGTGCAAAAACTTGATCGTAAAGTTGCAATATAAAAATATTCGGTAATATAATCATTACATAGTCATTTTGTTATAAGGTCAGTGAATGTTTTACTTCTATTTTCTGAAAATATTCAGCTGAATATATTTTTGAAAAACAAAACTGAGTAAAATAAGTTTATTTTCCTATTTTAATATATAATTAATATTATTTCATGCCTTTGATATCCAGAGGGGCAGAAAATTTTTACCTCGCTTACACACATTTTTTAACCGAAACCGGCCCCGAATGTGGGTATTCAATCGCTTCCGTGAGTAAATACCTATTCTAAATTTAAATCGATAAAAAGTTTATTATGAAATTTTTATGGAATGCTTTCAATGGGATACAACTATGTTCGTCGAGGTTTTTTCTGTAAACTACTTAATTACTGTACAATTAATAACTATTAATAACTATTCTTTTTATAATTAGACCGGTACTAGCATAAACCACCTAGTCCCGGGTTTAACTGGAAATCTATGAATTCGGCCGGTAGTGTGTGAATCGTAAAAGCACTGATTGTGAGATCTTTCTCCAACAGCTAAAATAGTTAGACTGACGAACAAATGACATAGTTCAGGATCCAGGGGTGGAGAGGATGAGACAGTAACTTGGAGAAAGGGAGGGGGAGCAGTACAATTTTCGCGTGCCACTGAGTTCATCTCTATATTTATTAAGTTTTTAATAGGGTTTTTAACTATAATCCGTTATGTTTAAGCTATTATCCATGTTGTTCTACATAAATTGCTGATGTTACGAAATAATTAGTTAAAAAATGGAGAGCTTAAAATATTTTTATATTAATAAATATTAATATATATATATATATATATATATATATATATATATATATATATATATATATAAGAACGATAATAAAAATTACATCATTTTACATTACATAAATTTAGTTAGACAAATCAAAGTTTATGTAAAAAAGGCAAAAGTACAAATTACCAAATAATAAAACCAATTAATTTCCTGAGTTCGATTTCTGCTGCTGTATCATACACACGCTCCGCTGCATGGCCACCAGAAGCGCTTCGACATTTTCCGGCGAACGCACACTCTTGCGTGAGGTCGTTTTTCTTCCTTCACGTTGCCTTCCTCCTCAAATTTCCGGTACAAACGAAGAATTGTGTTTTTCATGCAGGTGCCCAACGAGTGTGAAAATGACACCGAAATCTTCTCTGGGTAGCAGTAACACTCTTTGTTTCGGCAAAAAAGATGACAACTTTGGCTCTCTGTTCAACCGTCAGACGGTCCTTATCCGCCATTGGACTTAACTGACTAAAACGCGGGAAAAAGTCTGCGTGCAGCTATACGGTGACCTCTAACGATTTTTGCAGGAACTATTCGAGTATTGCGCAAAATTTAAATGACGTGCAAAGAACGAATTTTTTTTAATTGAATGAAAAAATGTGTCAACTATTCGTGTGCCACCCTGTGTAGATGAAAGATGGATAATATCAGGTTTGTATTTAATAGTTTTCAACGCAACGCAAGCACTCAAGTCGACATTTAGTCGGTTTCTTATATCTGACTTTATAAAATTCAGTGTCGAAAATAATGCCTCACACGAATAAGTGCTTGAAAAGAGAGTTAAAATTGCCATAGCTAATTTTTTTAGACACTCAAATTCCTTAGGACTACTATTCAAAACTTTTAATACGTCGTTTTCTGAGTTAAAACTCTTGGATCCCACCTACTGATCACTTTAAATAGCTTCCAAATGAATTCTTAAATCAGTAAACTATTGCTTCCAGAATGTACTGTACTGTAACTCAACAAGTTGCATTTCAAAATCATGAAAATCCATCCATTCAAACTTATCCAGATTTACATTTCCTTAAATAAAAGTGTCAGGATATTTGACGAATTTCGCAATATCCTCGATTTCCCGGAATTGTGCCAAACTTGACGAAGATCCGTCTGATGTTGTATTTATTATTTCCAAAAATAAAATCGCACGTTTTTCAGTTTCCACCTTTTCGTGAATTTTGAAATTGGCAACATTTTCTCGAGCGGGTGCAGCGATTTTTCCCGCCCCTACGCACTTCGTAATCGCCGAACAGAAAAGCTAAAGGCTCTCGCCGCTATTGGCTCGGCCCCATAGCTACTCGCCTTATATAGCGCAAATATCACCCCTGTTTCCCATTCCTCCTTTTTCCTATGTTTACATAATCTACTCAAACAATTAACCAATACGAAATCAAGGAGTCGCCCGTTCAAACTAACCGCCGGACTTCCCCTCATCGGCTGCCGTCACGTGACCGCCGCTTTCGCAGGGGCGACACGTCTTTTCGCCGGCAGAATATATTCCGAGAGAGCTGAACGAGGGTTGGGCTACGCTACGCGCTTGCTGCTTGACGGAGAGAGAGAGAGAAGAACACTCCACGACCACGAAGAGAGATCTTCTCGTAGACGGCGTGTGCTGAACTTTTCCTGTGGACACTCGTTTTAACTATAAACTATACCATTGAAGTGAATTACGTTGGGAGACAAGTGTTACGTCTCATGTCTGATTGCCTTTCGTTCAGTCATTGTACTTAACTCTAATATACGAGACAAGTGTTACGTCTCGAGACTGTTTGTTTTCCGTTCTGTCATTGTACTCAACCCTAAGATCCAGGTTATTGATGTAATTTAAACTACGAGACAAGTGTGCGTCTCAAGTGTATTTGTTTTCCTGTTTGCTATAATTTGTACCAAATATAGTAATTAGTTAGAGATTGATGTGGCGTTATAATTTGGCCGAGTATGAGAATGAGTATGCGTCAATTTTATATTTTAATCGTTTATTATGCGGGACAGGTTTATCTAACGGGGCCAAATAGCTCTGATATAAATATATCGGTGTGCGCTAATGTAAAAGGAGTTACACGCCAACGTGTGATTCTGAGCACGTGCATATGTGCTCTTTCTACACACACAATGGCGCAACGTCCAAGATTTTACTTATTTTCTGCTAACTAAATTATTACCGATTACGTCTAGAAAAGAGCCAATCGCTGTTTTTTTATTTACGAAGCACATATCTGAGTTGAAAGCGCATCTTGGAAATATTTTTTAAAAGTCTTACAGAATAACTGATTATTCAAACACTCTCGGAGTTTTCGTTTTGACTAGTAATATACTTGCAAGGTTTCAAGATTCCAAACTGCTCTTCTTCTTCATGGACGATTCAAAGTCTAAGAACAGATCTTATCAACGCGATTTAGAGTTTCCTCTAAAAGTTCTCCAATAAGCCCTAAACATTTTCTATTCGTTGCGCTCCTGCTTGCATAACTAATTTTTGAAATTTCCTCGCTATGAAGGGAATCTTTTCTCATTATCGTTGTTTCTCGTAAGTCATATTTATGTAAGACTAATAATTATTTTAACTAATTTAACTAGTGAGTCGCGAAAATTAGAAAAAATTAAATTACCACACATACGAAAAAGTATTTTTTGGCGAATCATGCGCCATCTTTGTTTCGGGACAGAAGGGGCGGCGCTAGCGGGTAGCAAAGTAGGCAATTGCTTAGGGGCGCCACGAGATAGCCATAGAGATAGACAATCAAGTGTTCGAAATACATAAATAAAATATTTAGAACAAAAGGTATTCGCCTTTTGGAGAGAGAGAGAGAGAGAAAGAGAGCCGTCCACTCTTTAAAACAGAGTGCTGGAGGGAAAAAACCGTGAGAGGGGGGAAATGGAAGGAAAGGACGTCTAATGGCCAAAAGTGGTGCAGAAAAAATTGTTTTTGGGAAAAAGGCTGGTTGCTTGGAGAGAGAGAAAGAGAGGGAGGGAAAATGCGAACAAAAGATGAAGAGTTTGGGAAAAGAGAAGGTGATGTAGTCTTATTTATCTCTTAAGTAAAGGTTCATTCTTTCCCATTCCATGCGTCATCTTGTTCTCAATTTTTTCGGACCATCCCCTCTCCTCCCACCTCTTTATTCTCCCTCTCTCTCTCTCTGTCTCTCTCTCCTTTCATTCCACTTGCTTCGATCCATCCATATCAAGATCTTATCACTTTCCCTCTTCACCTCTCCCTAACCGTCATCCGCTATTTTCCTAATCTATCTTTCCTTTTAGCGGCCATTTTTCACCTCTAATGCTTCCTTTTCGCTCCGTTTGCTTTCCGCCATCCTCCGCCTCTTTTGCCGCTTTTATTTTTGCAATGAACTAAATTAGACCGTTCTGTTTTCGTGGTAATTAAGGATAATCGCTCCCTTGGTACTGAGAAACATTTACCTACTTGAGATATTCATTCAGATTGTTTATTCATAACACTACCATAACATTATTCGCTCAATATTTCCCGCCGGATAAAACTTGCTCTTCCTTCCCTCAAAAACTGTTAACTTTCTGTTGATCCTCCATGTCTTATTCAGCCCTCTTGTCTTTGCCTATATTCTATCATGAGTTCCTTTCTAACATTACCCTTCACACGTCATCCTCTCCCATCCTCCATCTTTCTTTTCATCCTCCGGCTTCCATTAGTTCCTCTCTTCCTTCTCATTATTCATTCCCTACGCTTCTTAAATTCTCCTCCCTCTCTGTTTGCTCACTGATTAACCCGCCACAAATATCTTTCTCTGCTATCCTCGCTTCGACGCTTTAGGTGTATTTCTGCCTTCAAATCGATTCTCCATATCTTCCCGTTCCATATTTTTTCTCTGTTAGCTCTTTCCTTTCTCCAGCATACGTCTTCCCTCTTTCCAATTCACCCTTCTACTTTATTTCTCTCCCTCTTGTCTATTCCCCTTTTTTCTCATCCACATCCTTTGCCCTACCCATGCTCCTCTCTCTTCCCCTTCCATTTTCTCCCCTCCCCTATCTCCCTCCCCTCTCCTCTCTCCTCCCTCCACCTCCCCCCCCTCTCCTTCCCATCCGATGGCCTCCCGTGCTTTTCGTCCTAAGCCCCTCATTACTCTTGTCAACTTCCGAGCCATATCATTCTCCCAGGACCCGCATTGTCTCATTTAGCACCTTGAGAAATTTCAAGTCCGCAGTTTTTTCTTCCCCTCACATTCACGGGGACATTACTCACAAAAGCCTTCGTCAACCCTTGTATCGCCCTGACATCGAGATCAGGGAAAAAAAAACTAAGTTTCGAATTTTTTCGTCCATTTCGGCGGATAGTGCAAGAACTCGATAAATGTAAAAAAAAAAACACGTGAGGTAATGGCCGAAACTACATCTGGTTCGGAGGACACGGACTAAATTGATAAACGCGTTTTCGTGAGAGCGAAAAACTAATTTATATGTTTTGATCTAATGTACACATAATTTGCGAGAATTATTGCTTGCCACGTTAACGACATGTTGAAGTTCGTTCTGTACCTTTGCATTTATCCAATGGAAGTAGGAATGTATAGCTGTTTAGCTTGAGGGAAGCTTCCTTTCACTATGCAAAGTTAATTGAGACAGAACACTTCATAAATTACTGTGTTAGACAGAGGTCTCTAACTCAAACTGCATACAGGTCAAATAGATAATTCCTAAATATAAGGCACGTCATCATAATTAGCCTAAGCATTCAAATGAAACTTAAAACGAAATAAATTCGTAAGTATTGTAATTGAAAACAATCTGTCAAGCAATTAATTATTAAAAATTTTCTCTTTGTTTCGTATCTCAATGTTACTCTTTGATTGTCTTATTTATTACTACAGATTAAAATCAATGAGAGGGCCACACTTAATGAACTGGAATGTCACCAGCGGCACTTCGGGTTTTGGAATAATACGTTTAAAATAAAAACTCCATTTGTAAATTAAAACGTTTATGTTACAAATTTTATTTACTAATCAGTCCAAAACTTGATTCTAAATTCATAATTGTGCGAAAGTAGACAGGCCAAATGTTTAGTGGTTTGTATTCGTCGCGTTGATTATTTTTGGTATGTTTAGAAAAAAATCTAAACAATCCGAATACAATTATCCATTTAATTGTATCGGATGTTCATTAAGACAATTTGCGCTTGGCTTTCGTTTACAGGTTAACATTTTACTTTTTTTGTAAACTACACTGATTTCGTGGGAAACACTGTGTTACTACTACAAATGAAAATTTAATCATGAAAATTTTTAAGAGATATAATTGATGTCAGAACTGAAGCTTGATAAATAATTACTTGGATTAAATTATATAACGCAGCCTGGGTCGATTTCGAAAAAATACTCGTTTTTCCAAGTCACAATAATTTTTTTTATTATTTATATAAAATGCACGTTCATATTCATAATGATCATGGACTTTCGAATACGTTCATTGTTCTTTCATTTAAAATTTTAAAAATGTGAATATTACTCGAAGAAATTTTGCAAAATTTCAATACATAAACATGTGCTATATATAAAGAAAGATTGCTTGCATAAAGTGAGACGTGCATCATTTAATTTTTATGCATGTAAAGTTACAAATGAATTAGCAAAATTAAAAATACATAGAAGGCTAAAATGCAAGTTAAATATTTTTAAAACAACTAACATGTACTAATAGATGTAATTAACATGATATATACCGTAAGTGAGACCATGTGATAAGACAGATTAAAACTCCTTCACTTGCGCATAAAACGGAGAAAAGATATTAATTTTTGCATAACGCACATCCATAATGATTTATTTTCCAAGTCAGCCATCTTCCGTTTAATGGAATTAAATATGAAACTATATATGAAATAGGGAAATATATCAAAGCGAAAAAGAAATATACGCAATCTAATCTACTTTTGACACGTATCCTTAAAATTCGGAATGTATTATGAGTCGTTCTCCGTCCATTTCATTCCCACAGGGAAAGAGATTTCTCGTATTTTCGCCACTCCCTCGCCAAGGCCTCCCGCGCCGCGCAGAAAATAAATATGAAATATAAGGAACACCATCCCGTCCTCCTTTTTCCTCTCTCGTACTGTCGCCTCCCATGGCAACCCCACTCAAGGTGATTATTCCGGGAAGAAAGGGAAAGCGAGGAAGGAGAAAAAAAGAGGGTCTTGTCTTGTTTATGCGGGCTGAGAAAGGTAAGGCGGCGAATATGGCGGAGAGAGGAGCGAAAACACCTGTTATATCCCTCCCTCTTTTTATACGTATGTACGTTTGTTTATTTTCTGTTTCCATATATGTATGTATGTATGTATGTATGTATGTATGTATGTATGTATGTATGCATATATATGCACAAAAACATACATAAAGATTATTTGGTATTGTACGTAATAAAGATTCGCATTCATTCATTGTAATTCTACCTTCCGGTATGTTTTAGGCATACCAACTCAATCAGTGGTATTCAAGACCATTCTCCTCATATCCTCACGAACGATTCCTTCTTTTACTGCGTTTAATATTCCTTTCCTCTACCTATTTGCCTATTTCTTAAAATTCTTCCTTCCATGGCCTCTTTCAATACAGGCTTTCCTTTCGAGATCTTTCTTCTTCACTGCTCCAATTAAGTTCCTCTATTCTACGTATAACTGTATCCAAACGTCCTCATTAGTTTTTCCCAAGTCTACTCCATAACCACATCTCATACGCCTCTAATCTGGTCACATTTTTTCTCATTATCAATGCCTTACACCTATATAATGCTACACTCAACATCAAGAGTTTTCACTTATTACGTGTTTTTAATATCTTTGTTCAGACATCCTGCCGGCATTCTCTTGGAGGGGTGGCTGGTGTGTCGTGGGTTCGAATCCTGCCGAGGGAATGGTCGTATGTACTTGTCATAGATCTATTACGTCACAGGTAATTTGGGAAACCTGTTTGTGTTAAATAAATTATTTTTATTATTATGATAACTCTCACTGTCTCGTAAGTGCGTGTTTTAGGCCTTCGCATACATGGGAAATAAAGCAACTCTCTCTTTTTCTTTCGCAAAGTAAGTGATGCTTTCAATATGCGTTAACTATTAAGATCCAACTGCTTTCCCTTTTGACTCAATTTTCCTGCCTATTAAAAACTAGAGAAGTCTGCATTTCAAACTTGAAATGTTACCAGCATTTTTAATAATAAACGCAGAGAAAATTGAAAGTTTATTACATATTATTATTTTAAATTTCATATCTACAATACGTAAATACTTAGCGTAAATGACTGTCAAAATGACAGGAAAGAAAATTATGTTGCCGTATCCTCCTCCCTTCCTTCCTTCCTCCCTCTCTCTCCCTTCCTCTCTCTCCCTCCCTCCCTATCGCTCTACGTAAATTCTTCGTATTTACATGGTATGACGTATGAGGGGCAATAATAGGATCTCGAGTCTCAAAAATGATATTCATTGTCCAGGAAACTTCTCGGTAAAAGCGCGATATTTGGTCAAATTTTGTCACATATTCGTTAAATATGAGTGGTTTCGAACGGAAAGCGAAAATCGACATTATAAATAATAAACCTTTTACATTATTTTTTAAAGCAGTCCACGTACGGTGATTGCAGATCAATTTTGTCTCATTTTAATCTGCAAAAGAGTGAAAGCCTGCACGTCGAAATATCGCATTTTACGTGTCATCTTACGGGAAACAGAAATTATATCCTGGAGTCGAACCCGGGTCTTTTTCGGAATTTTTTTCGTCATTGCCTTTTAATGCGTGATTTGTACATTCCTGCCAAATTTCAAACTCGTACCTACTCGGAAATTATCTTAAATAGCGTCTAGACTCTAAAGAGTGGCTGCAAAAGTGTGTAAACAAATATAGATATTTGTGTCTGAAATTTATTGTAATACTTTCCTATTTATCCTAAATTATGAATGAAAGTTGGGGTCAGCAGCTACTTAATATTCCGGAGAAACAATAGCAACGATTTTGAGTTTATTTTCAGAAATTCACAATAAAATAAATATGTGAATCAGATCTTTTAGGAGTATCAAGAAGGAATTACACTACAATTCTAAAACGTATCCTTTACTACGAACGATGATGAATTCAACATTATTTATACATAAAAACATAACATTAAGAGAGATTTTTATTAAAAACATAAAATATAAATTTAATCGAGCGAGTAATCGACTTTCAATCAAACTGGTAGATTGGAAGTAATTTTTGACTAGATTTATCGACATTCATAAAATATAATCACACGGGAAAGCTAGTGTAATGCCCGTTGAAATATCAACGGAAGAATTATAGACAGATAGATAGATTATTAATATTTTCATTTAAAATAATTATATCACACTTTTACATATGAAATATTTTGCCATATACAACATTTCTAGTGACTATTCTGTTGTTGACGGGCTATCTTTAGTTAAACTTAAAATAGCTGCCTCTCTTTCCTTCCCTTTCCCCCTCCCTCTCGCTCCCCCCTCTACCTCTCTCCCCCTCCCTCTCGCTCCCCCCTCTCTCTCGTATTAAAAGCATTCAAAGCACGTGTATACCCATAAGGATTGAATTAACAATATGATACAGAGGTATAACAATGGAATTGGTAAGCAAGGCAACATCCCGTTAAAATGGCAAGATTTTCTCAAACTGTGAGAATTAAACGTTTACATTGAGAAATTTCGAACTGTAGGCGGAAAAAGATGTACAAAATAAGAAACTTTATAATGTTTTATTAAAAATGGTTCATATCCGAAGATTGTAGGGAAAATATTTCTAATTTTAATCTATGATAAAAAAGAATGAAAGTTAACTTCTTGGAAATGAAAATTATCTCCTGGAGCCGAACCCGGGTCTTTGATCTCAAGTTAGATATATTAAAACGTTTTGTTATTATATCATAATGCTATCCTGAAAATTTCATCAAATTCGGTTGAGATATTAAGCTTCAAAAAGCATTACATGACAAAGGGACAAAGTGACACTGTCTTTTACATTAGCTATATGATACAAACTTAACATTAAGACATTTTTATTAAAACATAAAATATAAATTTAATCGAGCGAGTAATCGATTTTCAATCAAATTGGTAGATTGGAAGTAATTTTTGACTAGATTTATCGACATTCATAAAATATAATCACACGGAAAAGCTGCGTTCCAATTAAAAATTGAGGTTCATTCCAGATGTGAAAATTATTTTCGGTGAATTTTATCCAGAAAAAAGTCATAAACCATTGCTCTGAAAGAGTATTATTCCTTATGTATTTCAGAACGGATTTTATTGAAATTAAATTAATTGGCTTTTGATGGAAATTTTTTGATACCGATTTATGACAAATATGCAATTTAAATAAACATTTATATTCGAAACCGAATGGCATTTAACGCAGCAAAGCATGAAACAATGGGAGAAAATGAACGATCGGTGAAAAAATTATTAATTGAAACTCTTGTTTACTCAAAGTGCGTCCCTAAGCACCGAAAGAATATCGTAGGAGCAAATAACAAAAGAGGGGAGAGGCCGCGCGGAGCGAAGCGGAGAGGATAAAAATGGTGACGTGAGAAATGAACTTCCGACGCTTAGAAGATTGACTTGCCGATTGATTAATGAATGCCGAGGCAAAAATTGATAATGTTCGGGATAATTGTTCCATTAATTGCCCCTCACACTTCGTTAAAAATGACTTATCAAAGGGTGACGTAAACAACTCACGGAGAGAGTGAAAGGTTAAAACAGCGATTTATCACTCGTTTCCATGGTCACGCTTTGTTATCGTTGCTCAAATTCTAATGTACTCAAATAACTCGTTGTAGAATTATGTTGCAAGTAGAAACAAAAGGTTTAGTCCCTCTAAAGTAATTCTAAGTACCGAAAGACTTAGTTAAATATAAAATTTTTAATTTCCCCCAACCCACATTAAACGGAGTTTTACGCAGTTATTGCACTGAAACTCAAAAGGGTGTTAAATACGTTTTTCCGTAAATTGACTAATTTACGACTAAAGCAAAAATTTAATGATGATGAAAGTTCTCATAATGTTTAAACGCGTTAAGAATCGATACTTTAAAGAGTATCTAGTGATACAGCAGAAAAAAATTACCCTAAACAAAATATACATTCTTTGGTTTTAATAAAATATATAGTAAAACTGCCGGAAAAATAAATCTTGAATGATTCTCACTTCAATAAAAAGAGCTTTTATCACTTGAGAGATAATGATCTCCTACATCAGTATACATTTACATCCCCTTGAAATTCATCAAACACTGATTCTCTGGAGTTACTGAAAAATCAAAAAGGAATCCAGAAAAGCTTTCGATGATCATTGGACGACAATGAATTATGCATAGAGAAGGAAATCAATGGAAAAATGCCAATCGGTGGATTGGGAATCGAAGGAAATTGGTTGGAACAGAACCAATGGTGGATGCGAAAAATTAAGAAAAGTTTGGAAATGGAGAGACAGGAGAAGGGGGCAGATATTAAGTAAAGGTGAGGAGGAATCGACAAAATAACGAAAAGTGTCTCGGTTTTGAGTGGATTTGAAGATTGCGGGGTGGATTTTTTTTACTTCTGAGATAGATCGAAGACGAAAGGCGGATAAGACATTTAAACAAAATGGTTTTAATTTCAAAGCCACAAATGTGTCCTAGTAGCAGAGGGAAAATATCTCTTTCTTTGGCGCACTTTATTATATCCTTTGGAATATGACAATAAAATGAACAAATGGGTCTTGAAAGCGATCTCAATGACGATGAACATTGCCTGGTCGGGTAACAAGCGTTAGGTTTAACAGCGATAATTCACAAATTAATAGAAAAGGTAACATAAAAAAGTGCTAATTACAGCGAAGGAAGCAGAAGACGTCAGAGGAAAAGTGGAGAAAGGAGAGACAGAGTGGATATGGAATCAGGAGAAGAAGCGAACGGACGGAAGGAGGAGAAGAAGATTGATGGTCTACTAACGTCTTGATTTTTACTTCCAGGGAGCGGAAGAGGAATCGAGAGAAAGTAAGAGAAGCAGAAAAGACAAATAAATTAAGGATGCGAAACCAGAAAGGACTGTGAGGAAGAAGGGATGGTTGTGAAATGAATGGTAAATACAGAAGGGCGAAAGGAAAGGGCGGAAGGAGAGAAGGAAACGAAAAGAGAAGGTAGAAGTGAAAGGGAGGAGACGGAATGAATGTTAAAAGGAGAAAACTAGGACAAAAAGCAAAAGGTAGAAGGGAAGGACGAGGAGAGGAGAGAGAGAATGTGTGTGAAAGAGAGAGAGAGGGAGAGGGATAGAGAGACAAAGAGAGAGAGAAGAGAGAGGGAGACCGAGAGAGAGGGAGAGAGAGGGAGAGAAAGAGAGAGAGAGGGAGAGAGAGAGGGAGAGAGAGAGGGAGAGAGAGAGGGAGAGAGAGAGGGAGAGAGAGAGGGAGAGAGAGAAAGAGGGAGAGGGAGACCGAGAGAGAGGGAGACAGAAAGAGGGAGACAGAAAGAGGGAGAGAGAGGGAGAGGGAGAGAGAGAGAGATGGAGAGAGAGGGAGACCGAGAGAGAGGGATAGAGAGAGACAGAGAGAGAGAGAGAGAGAGGGAGACCCAGAGAGAGAGGGAGAGAGACAGAGAGAGAGAGGGAGGGAGAGGTAGGGAGGGAGAGAGAGGGAGGGAGAGAGAGGGAGACCGAGAGAGAGAGGGAGAGAAAGAGAGAGAGAGGGAGAGAGACAGAGAGAGAAAGAGAGAGAAAGAGAGAGAGAGGGAGAGAGACAGAGAGAGACAGAGAGAGAGGGAGGGAGAGAGAGGAAGGGAGAGAGAGGGAGGGAGAGAGAGGGAGGGAGAGGGAGAGAGAGGGAGAGAGAGAGGAAGAGAGAGGGAGAGAGAGGAAGAGAGAGAGAGGGAGGGAGAGAGAGACAGAGACAGAGAGAGAGAGGGAGAGGAAGATGGGTGAGGGCTCGAGGAATGGACGTAAATTAATGGAGTGAACCCTCCGATGAAGAGTGAAGGTCGTAAGAGAGTTGTAATTGAAGAGAAAGTTGAGGCAAAAATAATGTGGGCCGAGAGAGAGAGCAGACAAATGGACGGAGAAAGAGGAGTGGATCCTGAAAAGGGAACGTGATAGAAAAGATTGATCAAATATAGGGACCAATGGAATGGGGAAATTTATAAAGATAACGCAATTGCGAAGAAAAAGAATATTTTACAAAAGACAGCGATTGCAGAAAATGAAATGTCTGTTATGAATAGTGGCAATCGTAATTCCTTAAAAAAAATAGCCTTGATAAATGATTTATAAAATCCAATGCATTATTTGTTTTTTTTTAAATTACAGCTTCCTTCAAAAATTTATGTGTCAGATGGTAAACAGCTCGAATTAAATAATAGCATTCCTACTCTCCTATCAATATTAAATTAGTTTTGATAAAATTACATTGCATGAGCCATAGTTAAGCGTTTTTCTGTAATCAAATACATTTTCAGAAAATTCATATGTATCTCAGTAAGAATTTTTGGAATTATTGCCCTATAATTTGTGAAGACCAATTATCAGTAATCGAAATCGATTTCGAGAAAAACTGGGAGGAAGCAAACGAAAATTCAGATTGCGGTGAAATTTACAGCGGTTAGACGGAATGCATTTTTTTTACTTTCTATATACGTAATATAGTAATGGCCCTAAAAACGCGTAAATATCTAATAAATAATCGATTATAATGAGTCTTTTACTTGATTTCATTGATATAATTCTGAATTTATCAGATCTTGTGCATTACTAGACATTTTCCCATTTGAAATCTTACAAATGGACCGTGGCGAATCGATCGTGCAAAGTTGACCATGACTCAGATTTCACTCGACTCCTATTATAGATATAGCATAAAAACCGGACTTTGATGAACTCACCTAATTTGAGTTTTTTTATGCTCTGGGAAAAATGTAAGTATTTCCAACGTTTCCAATATGCACAGGCATGTAAAAAACATAAAGAGGGAAAAATTCGGTGCTGTCAACATATTTACTACTTGTAATAACACGACTCACCTCTTTAAAATACGATTGAATTCATTTTGTGAAAACGATGCTTTTCAGAAAATATATAGCTATAAGAGGTTAATACTATGAGCAAACCTAACGCTTTTATTAATGTACTAGCTGTGCCCGCGCAATGTTTGCGCGGATTTTTTTCAATTTATTTATTAATAATAATGTGAATCAAATGATATCCCCATTGAAAACTATTCTATTAAATACGTCTTTTACTACATTCTTCTCCCCTGTCTCCCTCCATCCCCATCCTTTTCCCCTTACCATCTCTTCATTTAAACGTATTGTAAAACACGTTAATTTTACTCTAGTAAGCTACATGCGGTTTTACAACAATAGGACTTCGAACACGACAATGCCCGTCGTCTAGGTATTTAGCGAAAAAATGGCAAAGTCAGTGTAAATTATGTGCATTAAACTTAAAGTGCGGGTAATTTGGAATTGTAAACGAAAAAACGGTAAGAATAAGATTCCTTGATAATTTTTCTTTAAAACGATCCAGGTCCGAAGCTTGTATGCCAATATTTTGAATTTATATGAGTAAACGAATGAAAGTCTACACGCCGAAAAGTCGAGTTTTACGTGTTATCTTAGGGAAAATATAAATGGAATGCGGAGGATAGGCACAAGTACCTAAGCCTTACATCTATATATATATATATATATATATATATATATATATATATAGATTCTTGATTTTCCTCGACGCAATCATGTCTAAGAATATCTATAGATAAAGAGACTCCTCACGAAAGCCTACAAGTATTTTATTTCAGGGACCTGTCGGAAAAACAGAGCAGAGATGATAGCCTCCTTATTAACCTTTCTCTGAAAGGATGAAGGAGGAGTGGTATGAAGAGAAGGAGAGAGGAAGAGAATAAACGAAAGGAAGAGATAGGGAATAAGTACGAACGAGGAAAATAGAGAAAGGGGGAAAAGGAAGGATAGGTAGGAAGAGAGAAAAAGGAAGTGCGAGAGGAATACATACATACATACATACAAACACATACATATACATAGATACACACACACGTGTGTGTGTGCATACACATATAGAACGGAGAAGGGAAAGCGAGGAAAGAAAAAGACAGCAGACAATGGATTCGAAAAGGAAATAAGGGAAGTCGTAAAAAAGAGGGTCGAAAGGAAAAGGAAAGCGACATAAAAAAGGTGGCGCAGAGACAGAAAGAGAGTGAGGGAGAGAAAGAATAGAGAGAGAGAGAGAGAAAGGGTTGAAGGGAGGGGGGAAGAGGAAAGGAAGAGGGAGGAGAAGAAAGAAGGGTTAATACCATAAATCGAGGAAGAGAGAGAGAGAGAGGAAAACAAAAATAGAATGGCCTTCTCTTGAGTGAAGTGTCGATGGGAGTGGATGAGCATAAGAGGGGGATGGGAATGGAGTCGAGAGGAAGAGAGAGAGAGATAGAGAAGGGGTCGGGATGGAATATGAGAGGGATGGTCCAGTGGAGGGAAGTAAAAGGGAAGGAGGACGAATGGAGATAGGAGAGAGAGGGAGGGAGAAGGAGGGAAAAAACGGGTTTTCGAGCGAGAGATTCGAGGGCGGAGTAAGGAGGCCGAAAGAGAGGTAAAATAAGGGACGGCTGTGGGCGGAGGGCGGTAGAGAGAGAGAGAGGAGGAGGGAGATGGGTGAGAAGATACCGAAAAAGGAAAGGATGGCGGAAAATGACGAGAGGAAGCAGTCAATACCTCTCGTTTGTGAAAAGCGTGAGATTCGGATGTTGATTGGATGACTCCCTGTCTGATTTGAGTTTTTTTCTTACTTTTTTTATCTGGATTACAGTTCCGACGGAAAAAATAACTGAGCTCTCCTGAGAATCATCTGGAGAAAGCATTCGACACGCCGTGTTTTTAATGCTCCATAGTTAAGATTGTTTCTTTAGCGAAAACTCGTGATTAATTCCGAGATAACTGTTACCTTGATGAAAGTTGATGTTGTCTTTTTTGGGATTCTTGGAAAATGCTTAATTTTTACTTTTTCTGGATTAATGTAAATACGATTCTTAAAGGCTTAAATTCGGTGAAAGAACAAGTCTCATTCTATGAAGAAGGCTTGCGTAATTTCATCAGGAAACGTTATCGAAAATAAAATTTTAATGTACACATTCTTAAAGCACATATTAAATTTCGTTAAATTATTAATAAAGACAACGTTAACATGTTATTGTTTAAACAAATCGTATCTCTTTGATAACTTCTGCAATGCTTAAATAGGGTTTAGTTAGGATTAATTTCTAAAGCTACAGTCGAATATAATTTATGATGGAACGAATTTTTTAGACTATAGACACTGTCTGTCAGAAAGGCTTTGAATTTCACCTTTAGAATTTAATACCTAAATTGGAGGATGTAAAAACATGTAGCAGTGGGAATATTTTCCACCTTTTTTCTCTTTGGAGATAAAATTGTTAACTGAGGGAGAAAGGTGGGAATGCTTTTTGATCCCATCAGCCTCAGAAAATGGAAAAATCCTTTGTGATAACATTCATTTTATAGGAGAAAAATCTGTTTTCTCTCTCTCTCCTCTCCCTTTCTGTCTCTCTCTCTCTTTCCCTCAGCGAAACGCAAGCCCGAAGAGCGCTAAGTGTTAGGGGCCATTCATCATTTAGTCACCCCTCGGCTGCGGAGACTCAACTCCCGCCACGCAAGTTAAGTCTTTTGGGAGCCCTGGGGGAGGAAGGGAGGGAGAGATGGGGAGGGGGATATGGAGGGGGGGGAGAGAGGAGGGAGAGACGGGGAGGGCTAAGGAGGGGGGAGTGGACAGGTTGAAGAGTGGAGCGAGGAGAAGGAAGGGAGGGGGAAAAGGGGTTTCGAAATCGAGCGAGATCGGGAAGCAGAAGTTGGGGCGAGTAAACCCCCAATGTAATGACATCGGTGCCGATTGGACGAGAGCGCAAATACTCGAGTAATAGACCTCGGCACGCTGTTATGTGTGCGCGGTGGTTCTGATACCTATTCGAGTGGGTGACGGTTTATTGATTCGCGATTTTTTTATTTAACGTTTCCACGTCTATGCGACATGTTAATTATAATCATGATTTTCTAAGATTATTTTATGCTGTTACATTGTTTGTCAGACTAAAGCGTATGCCTCAGCTTATATGATATGCTATAAAATGACATCACGCATATGTTAAGTCCATATCGTATTATTGTGAGATGCTAATTTATAACGGGAATTTCCTCTTTTATATAAAAAAGGTATAATTTGATATAGTATCGGGAAAAACTGATTGCGTTTTATCAGTTCAAGATGATACTATAAGTAACAACAATATTTATTAAATAAACAACTTCATCTATTACACATACATTTTAATCTGGAATATATTAATCACAAATATATGAATCCCAAATTCCCAGGGTTACTAAATTGCACAAGTAACATTTTCCTTCAGATCGGTTGAGATTGAGTTCAATTCATTAAAAAATTATCGTTTTGGTTTACAGAATCATAGGGTCAATAAAAATAACTAGAACTCAAAGGCGATGCTCTAACAGTAATCGGCTAAATGAAGCTGTCTTCTCCATTAAAATTATAATAACGAGCGAAGAGGCAGTAATTTATTAAACTTGCGTAGTATCTATTATATTGTTCTACGACGATAAATAATTAGATAAATTTCACTACTCTGACTACATATGAACCTAATACACTGTTTTAGAGTTTCATTAATATGCACAAATTTAACTTCTACGTTTTTACTTTTAAATGCAAGATAAATGGTTTAAGCCATTGCGAATGCCGCTTTTATGCAATTAATATGAATATATAATCTAATTATAAGGATTAATTTAAGTTTTAGTTCAACTGGATATCATAATCTCCAAAAAAAAGCATAACTATATTAATATAAGAATAAATAATTGCAGCTCAATACGAGCAATTTTTTGGAAACGTACTTAAGTATCAATATAATTATCGTTTCAATTGGTGCATTAGTTTTACAGTTCAAAGTTGTTTTAAGCATAAACAAAATTCTGAATTACTACACACCTCAGCTATATTACCCTTTTACTACGTATTTAAAAATTAATAATTTTTTATCTTGAAATGTACATAATGGTAATGAACTTTAAGGTATCTTAATTATATTTTTGGCTAGAGTTTGTCGAAGTTACTACCTTAGCAATTAAAACTGTATATGGTTAGGTGGAAGAAGTGGCTGCGTGGCCTCAACCTCGCCGTTAAAAGTTTATATACATAAATAAATAAATATACGCAAATCTTCTCTTGAGATATAATTTACTATTCAAAACAGTAACTTATAACGGATAGATTTATACTGCACCCGCTAAGAAAACCACCACGGCAAACAGCGTTCTCGATTCTAGACGTAAGAAGCGAGCTACTCAAACACACTCCCATTGAGTAAGTGTAGAGCGACATTATCGCTATCATAATAAGCAAGATACTCTGCACCAGACAAGATGGCGCTTGGGATGTGACGTAAAGCGAACGAAGACTCCGCCTTGTTATCCGTTTAAATAGCGACTGAGGACCGTGTGAAACGACTTGTAATTTCGTAAATGGCACCCGATTAATTATGGAATCCGGGTTTTCCGAGAAGGTCCTTCCTGCCTTTCGCCAGAATACGCTCCGGGTGGTGGGAACGGAGCGTGTGGGCGTATTCCAGGCAATGCGCCAAAGTGATTTGTCAGACGGAGAACTAAGAATGGCATTGCTCAAGGCAGATCGCTTGTAAAGGATGGGAAGGGGATTGCTTAAGAGGATCGAGGAGCAGATCTCCTGAAACAGAGGATTAAAGATGGGAACCCATTGCACAATGAAAGTCTCCAGATACTACAACCGAAACTTCCACCTAATTCAATTTTCTGATAAAATTCCGAGAGCTTTTCTGACCTAAAAAAAATCTCAAATCCGAGATGATTGTGTTTTCCAATTAGAATTTCGATTCAGGTTAGCAATCTGTATGAATTTTCAGTTAGCTACACTGCAAAAGTTCAGGTTCGAAGGAAGCCGTTTGTTATGTAATTAATATAAAATGATTCTTTCTTTCTCTTTTATCTAGACGTATTGACCGGATTTTATATAGGCTTTAGTTGACACTGTATGTGATATATCTCATTAATAATAAATACTGCATGCATTAAAAATATCATGTTATTCATCGAATGAATGCTATTCTTTCTCTTCATCTCTGTATATGCATATATACATGGAAAAATGATTTATAATAAAGAGGAACATACCCATTTTAAAATTTGCGAAGGAGACTTTGTTTTCCAGAATATCATGGAAATTGCCCTGAGTCGAGGCCTGCCCCTATTCCTATTAAAAATTCACGGGAACCGGTGCAGGATACTACGAATTTGCATTTCTAAATAGGTTAGAACTGATTCGGTATTCATGCCTGCAAGTCCAAAAGAAGAGAGTACATTTTTTCCCATAAATACGTTACATTAATGTAAACTCAGCTCAAAAGCTAAGTTTGAAACCTGCAAAATATAAATCATAAAGCACTAAAAATAGAATTAATAATCTGTTGTTCTTTGCATAAATCAAAGAGAAACGATCTAAACTGTTATACTGAATCCATTCGCGTGTCCAGGATTCTTTCAAATCCTCCCTTACACAACTTGAAGCTGATAGACGCAGTGATATTATAATCTAAGTTTAAATTTATCTCCTTTTCCAAATTAAAGTAAAATTATTGTTTCTTAACCCCCGCTTGATTTCGATGCAGGTTGAATAATGTCAGAATACATAACAAATAAAGTGTATTAATTGTCAATTTAATTAAAAGTGTTAGAAAAGTATAAATAACGTGGTCATTATTACCGTGTACACCGTTTAAGAAATATACTTGTATGCCGAAAGAGAAAAAATAATGCAGGTTGAATTTTTTGATTTAAAACTCATAAAATTTCAATGCTATATTCGAGTTTTTAATGCAAGAATGAACATAAAAATATAGTAAGTTTTAGTTAGATAACTGAAGCTTCTAAATTCTAACATTTTAAACCTACTTTTCGAACAGAGTATTAGTGAAGTAAATATTGAACTTTTTGAGCATGCTCTTCGGAAACCTAAAACATAAACGACTGATAATCAAAATAATAAAAATGAGATATTGTTAAAAACTGACTTCTCGTAGAATCTATGGCTTTATATTAAAGGTAAAGATATACATTCGATAAACGTGTGTCTTATACGAAGCCAATTTCGTACCCATTCGACGCTTGTTCGCTCGACGGTTAAAAAAAGAAAAGTAAAAGGTAATATGTACACTTGGGAAAGGATTTTATTAAAAAGTTGTCGAAAATTGGTACCCTTCGTCACAATTCGTCGCGTATGAGAGACTAATGAATACCTGCAGAACGGGAGGAGCCTATCCAATCCTCTTTCGTATATCTGCTCCGTTACAATCAAACTCCTTTTCACCGATCGCCAAAGGAATTAATTTGCTCGGGTTTTCTCCTCATTTCATTCTCGCCCGAATAAAAAAAAAAACTTCTGATCAAGATTCTTTGTCATCTTTCTCCAACGGCAGAACTCTTTTGGAGTAGACTCACATTTTTCCTTCCAATTGCTGCTCATTTTCTCCGACTGCATGTGTTTTCCGATTTTTTAAGACTTACTTCAATCAAGGGCACAATGTCCCAATTTGTTTTTTTCACCTTTAAAGCAGTCAAAAATTAAAAGAGCGCGTCATAATTCCATTGAATCAGAGCCTATTGTTTGAGTTAGAGAATTTTTACTAGGAGAGACAGTTCCTTTAGGGCAAATTAAGACACTGTACTGAATGAATGAATGATTCTAAACCGTTGACACATAAAAACTAAGATGATTCCTAAATCGAATTGAGCGACTACACAAGTTGTTACATTTTGCTTTAAGAATCTCGTCTAAAATCAGTCACGATGCCTATAATACGAATAAAATACATGAAGTTGCACTCCTCCCAAAAAATCCATCGTGCATATCTCACGAACTTTTTTAAATTCATAGAGTTTTGAGAAATTCCCTGAGAAAATATATCCAAAAACCTTCAATTTCAAATCGTAGTTGAATTTTAATTATGAAATGCTTTCAATTAAAAAAATATGTCGAGCTACTTACATTGGAAAATATTTGGCAACCATCCAGAAATGATGGATTCACGACTCACCTGCGAAATAAAGAAAGAAAAATTTATGATGCAATTTAAATAAAACATTGTGAGAGTGGATGTAATTCTAAGGGTAATGATTAAGTTTGGCTTTTCTATTCCTAAATGAGCTATCTAAAATATGAATCATAGAGAAAATTCCCTTTGGGACAGTTTAATTCAGTCGACAAAACCATATAAGACATCAAACCTTCGGTATGAAAACCAGAGGTGAAGTATTTTAAATGTTGTACCCGTGTTTATGTGATATAATCAGACAAAAGCTTTACTTAAGAATATCACACATTTTTGCGAAGATAACAAAATATACTGTGATAATTAGGAGTTAGTCTTCGGAATATCTTCTTTTAAATTTTGTCTTGCTTACTTGAAATATCCAATTGTATATGAATGAAATCAATTGGAAATGTTAGTTTTAAAAAGTCTTGCTATAGCCTCTCCATTAATGATTTCTTCTCGTACCCTTTTGTGTAGTTTGGCTTTCCTAATTAAATATCCTTGAGCTCATATGCCTCTGTCGAGACCAAATGTGTTGCACATCGAAATATCGCGCTTTTTACACTTAGATTCTGATGTGGCGTTTCCAAGATTGCAGCGCTACTTCCTCGCTCACGCGTGATGAAAGCCGATTTCAAGAGACTGGTTGGCGATTTAAAAAAGATTAAATGTGGTCCTAGAGGAGGTTTTGAAGGTCTCACCCTACTCTTCCGAAATCTCTTCCCCATTTCTTTCCTCCCTCCTTTCCTTCCCTCCCCCCTTTCCACCGGAGGCCCCCCCCCACCTCTTTCCCCCCACCCGCTCCCCTCACGACGGTTCGGCGAAACCACTCTTCCCTAGCGAAGTTGTCGTGATTACATGTAACGGAGGGCCGCGAAGGGAAACCTCCCGAGGGCTATTTTTCACCCCAAAATGTCTCTGTCCGCGGAGAAGAGAAAAAAATCCTCCCTTTATCACACATTCGCAATTGAGGCACGATAAAAAACCGATCGCTTGCAAAGTAAAAAGTCAGTAAAAATAAAGGAGGGAGAGAGAAGAATAAAAGACCCTTTCAAGCATGTTATAACAGCGAGTTTTTTTCAGTGAATACGAAAAAAATCTTTTCTCGTAATTTCCTTTTTCCGTGCTAAGAGGCGATGCTTTCGTCACGATCCGTAGAGAGGGAGAGAGAAAAAAGAAAACTACCTCGTACCTCGCTGCTATGTCTACGCGAATAAAAAACGCCAAGTTTTTAACGCTCCAAAAGAGTTACGCGGGAAATAGCGAAGGAGCGAGGAGAGAGAGAGGGAGGCGGGGAGGGAGAGGAGGAAGGAGAGAGGAAAAAGGCCGCTTTTATAGGAATCACGTTCTCAACTCATTTATTCCGACTTCCATGGCGAGAGCAGTCCTCTTTACTCTGTACCCCTCCCTCTCGCACTCCCTCCCTCCCCATCCCTACCCGAACGCTTAAAACCACAGCTACCCACACCCAAACCGCCGCTTCGCCCCCTTTCCCTCCTACGCCGCCGTGACCCAACATCTGAACCATCTCCATCCGTCTCGTCGCGAATCTCGAATCCCCCTCCTCCTCCCTCCTTTTCCTCTTCCCGCTCGCTGGTTTCCCCTCCCCCCTCCCCTCCCCCTCCCTCTCCCCCTCCCCTCCCCCTCCCCCCCCTCTCCCCGCCTCCAAATATCTCTTATGCACTCTTGCACTCTTCCCCCTCCCCTTTTTCCTATCTCTCTTGGATGCCTTCCATAGTGTGGTTAAGAGGCATCGCGTCGCTCTTGGAAACGAAGCCAATCTGATGTGCACTTGTGTGTGTGTGTCTCCCTCTGGTTCGCCTTCCCTCTTACCAAGATCTCTAAATCTCCCTCTATCTCGGCCCATATTTTCCTTCTTTTGTCTCTTTCCCTCTCTCATCCTCTCCCTCCTTCCTCCTCCCCCCCTCTCTATCTCTCTCCTCATTTTTTCTCTCTCTCTCTTGCTCACTTCTTACCACTGTTATTCCATCTCTTCTCCTTCTTCGCGTCAGCTGTGGATTCATCTTTAGCGTACGTTTTGGTCCCATTTATTAGTAGGCTTGTTCATATTTATTCCTTACGTCCGGGAAAGTTTTATAAATCACAGTTTCCTACAATTTTTCCGCAATATCGATATATTAATTTAATTTTTTACTTCGATATCCTCCTCCGATCTCATTCCTTCATACATACATTTTTCACTCTCCCGGTAACTAAAAAGGCGTTTTTTTGTTTTTAAAAATCTCTCTCTCGTGTCTCCTTCGAATCATATTTGTTGCGCATTCTTCCATCTTCTTCTCTGAAAGTTTCGTTTCGAGACTTCCTTCCGAGGCAATCATTTCGCCTTCCATTTCGTCTTCCCTCTTCCTCCCTTTACCCTCTCTTTTCCCATTCAAACCCAACGAACGTAATTTCACCATCCTTCTTCCGTTCCGATACTCTCTATCGGGGCTACTACCTTTTCCTATTCTTTCTCTCTCCCTCTCTCTCTCTCCTTTCCATCACAGCTTGATATCGATACTACTCCCATTATCTTGATTATTTTTGCACCTTCCGCTTATATATATATATATATATATATATATATCTCCTCTTTTCACGAATGGTCCATTTTTCCATCGTTTCTCTCATCTTGGTCCTCGTTCCGCTCTCTCAATATCTTTCTTTATACTTCTCTCGATACCGCATTATCTCTTGCTCCGTTCAACGGGAGATAAACAGTTTTTCAAAAGAAATATAAGACTCTAACTAAGCCTACAAGTCTCATTTATTTAAACTTTTTGGAGGAAATTTTTTAAATGAAAGCGATTAAGCGCAATGGCAACTGGCTAATTTTATTTTGACTTACGGCTGCTCTTTAAGAATTGTATTTTTCTTACGCAAGAGGAGTTTGATGAACGCTCTCTGTCGATCGCGGAAAATAAATTATCGGACGATGCTGCGATTGTGGCGTAACCGGTCGTCCTTTTCGTGAAAGATGCAGAGTATTATTTCTGCGACCATGACGAGTAAATTCCACAGAGTGGAGACTGATTTCGCCGATGGAATATCTGCCGAGTTCATGTCGACATTAGTAATAATTTGGACTTCAGACATGTTATATATAACAAAGAATCGATTGGACATATTGAGAGATGAAAAGAGATGGCCGCAGAATGATTTAATTAGAACTTCATGAAGTTTAACTAATCAGATAGGATGTGACAAGCAACTTTCTATTATTAGTATATATGTTTTTCATCGTATCTCGAGCTATTAGCTATATTTACGGTGAAACAAGGAGTCTTCAATGGCCAAGCTAGATATGCCATTGCTGAAAACGAGTTGTGTTAATTCAGACAAAATGATGTAGGTAAAGTTCGATGAGCTATAGACCTGGAGTACAGAAAGAAGCACTACAAAGCGTGCAGTGTTCAATTCTGTACTTATGTGAAATCGTAAATCCTTCCCTTTTCCGTTTTTCTAGCTAAATCCTTTCTGCGGTGATTTTTTCCTTCGAGACATATTTTCATTCTCTTCACGCATTAATTAATCTACCTAGTCAATATCATTTGTTTCTTCTTGCTTACAAACATTCGTATTACGGATATTATATGTCCATGGACAAACCAAATTATACATTACGAATATTTATTTTTCTGCCTCTAAGGTCCAGTGAAATGTGATTGAAATTAAAAAAATTGTTTTGCTTGTGATTATGAAATGAGTGAAGTTAAATCGCTCGTGTTCAATAAATGTATTGAGAAACGTATTATCTTTTCGTTATGAATATTAGCCATTTCTAGTTTAGAATGACATTTGTAAATATTTCATGGAAGGTGTACGTATTGTTATCAGTTAAGATGAAAATTTACACAGGAATCCGAAAAATATATTTAACCCAATTTTAGGGATAGATCAAAATTTTTGGTAGAGTCGACCATGTACCTTCATCAAGTACTATAAAAAAGGTTAAGCTATAAAGCAGAATGAGAACAGGTTGGGAGAACACTCCAGAAAACTTCGAGACATATTACAAATGACAGATATACGGCGTTCGTACCTCTAAGAGTATCAAAGAAATCTTCATTGGGGTTCGAATGGAACACCTTAAATAAAGGCATCCTCTCGGATTCAGTAGACAGGTATACCCCGATTTACGTCGATTCGAAGTTACGTCGCCGATCAATTGATAATTGTGTACCGATTTACGTCGTTTTGAATTGAAGTTACGTCGTTAGAGGTCTAACATTCTTTAAAATTTTTGTTTCCACCTTCCTGAAGCTGTTCTCTGATTGAAATACTAAACAAAAATCTCATATTGCGACCTAAATATATACTCTGTAAGATAATATCAAAACAAACGACGATATTAAAAATATTGCTTCACTTCATACTCAGACCGATGCTATCTACGTGACTGCTTAATATGCTGCCTTTGAGGAGTTTTGTAACGAGATAACCTAGTGATCCGAAAAATATGATGACTTAGGACGTGAAATCAGGGGTGTAGTCAAGGGTATACGGAGGTATACGGCGTATAACAACTTCTTAACGTACCTGTTCAGCGTATAACAAATTTCTCAAGCACAAAATATAGGGCCTACGCCGATAACGCTGCGTATAATAACTTTTTCAGAAAGTCGGTATAAAGATGGTATAAAGTTGGAATCGGAAAACCTGGTCCTCGTAATTTTGTAAGTACAGATTTGGAAAGGTAATGTATACGATTTTAGTTAAAGTTTAGGTTGAGACTTTTAGTGGATGAAAAATATATTTTTATCTGCTAGTCGCTCTTTGAAATACTGCAAGAGAGTTACTTATTGCGTGTCGTTTTACGTCGATTCGATTTTCTAGGAACGCATCCCCGACGTAAATCGGAGTCAAACCTCTACAACAGAGCCCTGCAATTAAAATTTTTTTGAACCCGATCCTACCCGACCCCGAAAATATATTTTCCCGTCTACCAATACCTAGTGTTGCCATACATATGTATGTATGTATGTATGTAAAATACCTCAGGAACGTTTCTTTTTTTCAATAAATAATACTTTCATAAAATTTGTGACAATTTATTGGAGTGCCCTGTATACATATATAGAGCAACCCAACATCCTGTTTTTTATTCGGTTGTATATATTGTACAAACAATTTTTACTATTTTCATTTTCAGAGACTCATGAATTGCCTGTTAGTTATTCATTGATGGTGTTAACAGAATTTGGTTTATTAATAAAGCATATATAATTTTATGAATATTCCTGAAAAGGTGAACACCACTATGTCTTTCACATAATTAATTGATGAATGTATATATGTTCATGTTAAAACTTTTGGTGGGCTTCTGATGAATTGAAAGCTTCATAAAATATTTATGACGACGAAATTAACTCCAGAATGTATTCTTCAGAAACAAATATATTTTGTGACAAAATTTTACTCATTTTGTTATAACACTGCCCTTTAAAAAAACCAATCGGAACAAAAAATTATAATTATTTTCAAATTGATATTAACATCATAATCAGATTCGAGATAAAACTATGATTGACTTATTAACGACGGCGATTCCCCGCTAAATTGTATACGCTGGCAGAATGATTCGACCCCACCGCTTTAATACTGGCGAGGATTCGCACTGCTTGCTTAAACGAGGAAACCAATTCACTTATATAAATATAAATATATATATATATATATATATATATATATATATATATATATATATATATAGCCCATCCTCCTCCAAGAGAGCCCCCTTGCCTCCATCATGATCACTATTTCCAGAAAAGCAATCAAATTCGCGGTTCATTTTTAAGCTACACGTATAATTTTTTACGACTCCATAAAAATCGAGGAGTACCGTTCGGATGCCCGCTCTCACACGCATTCAAGTTGCATCATTCATCTCCTGACGTAATTTATATGAAATGAAAATTTCAAAAAAATAAATAAACAAATCTTCCTCCCTCTGTGGTCAGCCATTAAGCCTCAATACCAAACCATCGAAAAAGGAAGGGGTAGAGAGGATGGAGTGTGAGAGAAGCTAGAGGAAGGGGGGAAGGAGGGCAAAGAGGAGAGTGAGGTGAAAAGAGGAGGGATGGAAAAGGTCGGACTACGTGACGGTGCTGCCAAATGAGAGGGCCCTTATCGCGGCTTTGAAAAGTACTTCCCGTCCTCTACGTATACTGCCCCTCCGTATACTCCCCCCTTCTCGAATTCCGCCCACTCTATTCTCTCTCTCTCTCTCTCCTGTCTTTCCTCTCTTTCTATCCCTCTTCTCACTCCCGTAAACTCGACGACATGTGTGCCCGAGACCCAAACCCATGGAAACCGTTATTCATTCAAACCTTGGAAGAGACTGCTGCTGCAGTTCTGGTACGGCAGAGGGGATCCGTTGAGGGCGGGGGAGGGGAGGGGGGAGAGAGAGAGAGAGAGGGAAATGATGAGATAAAATGCTAAAATACTTACATTGGATTTATTTTTTGAGGGTAGATTTCGCGAAGAGATTGCGCCCAACTCCGTCAGAGTGTGGCGCCGCGACGAAAATTCATAAACATGGCTATGACGCCTTTTAAGGAGATGGCATAGGACGCAAAAAAATATTAAGATTTTAGACCGAAACGAAAAAAATTAAGAAAAACATTTCACGGAATAGGAAAAAGAGATGACAATTGAAATTTTGATCCTAGCAAGAGTTTAATTTAAAGCGTTTGTAATTTCTATTTAACATTGAAAGCAAATCAAGCGAGCAATAAAGAGGCACGAGTCTTTTGAAAAGTAAAACTTTCAGGGCTAAAAATTAAAATGAATATTTCTTCCTAGTTAGATATAAGATGTACTTATCTTATTAATAACAACATAAAGTAAATCGCTTTCAACGATGATATAATATGATCAGAATGAGTATAATTTATGAATGCGTGCCAGGCATCACATCACTATATTATTTTATACATTCACTCACTCGGTGATTTACTAAGGACTTCATAATTATATTTACACATACCCGCAAAGTGTTTCATGGAATAAAATAAAGTGCGAGAAATTTTCGGATACTTGAAGATGAACCACTTTTGAGCTATGTAAATTCTAAATTCTGAATAATTAAACCTTCCGACGCTTACGACATTGTAGTCTCACAATCACGCGAATGATGAGTTCAGGTTTAAGGAAAATGGAACGAACCCCTTTCAGAAGAATGGCATTATTTTCCGATCAGTTCCTTATAGAGGAACAAATACTGAATTATTGATACTGATGCGTTATACTCCGTACTATATTTAGTTTCAACATCGCCATTAGGTCAAAGTGGCTACGCATAGAGTATAAAATTACATTTTCTCCTTTGTTTGATTCCAGATTTCGTTTTCCGATCCAATATTACCGAAAGCGTTCATCGAGTTAGAAATCCAACTTCCATAGAGACCCATTATAGCTTAAAATCGCTACGAAGCGCTTTTCTTTCAAGGCTTTTCTATTTTAGAATGTTATTTTTTTTTAAGATCTTCCTTCCAATTCGCGACGATATTTAATCGCAGTGCGGTATTTTCACGCCAGTTCTTTTTTTCTGGGTAACCCGAAAAATACCGTCGGGAGGAATTATTAACACTCTCCCCCCCCACCTACCACCACCATCCTTTATCCGGCGAAGAGGAGGTTAAAACTGATTCCTCGGGAGGATATGTGGTTTTTAGGAGTTGGATAAGAATAAAGCCTAGCCACTTCTATCCATTCCCTCCTCTCAAACCCTCCTCCAAACCAAATACTTTATAGCGAAAAAATAAACAGCGGAGGGAAGAAAAAATAAATCTTCCCAGAGGGTAAAAGAGGGGACGCCATAGTGAGTAATTCTCTCAATTTCTACTACTCCCAGAATCCAAGATACCTCTTCCCCTCCCTCCCCCTCCTCCTTCCTCTTCTCCATACGGCTATCTTTCGCGCAGCCTCTTCCCTCAGGAACTATATCACTCCCAACCCCCTCTCCTCCTCCTCCTTCCCTTTGCCTCCTTGACATCTGAAATCCCACTACTCTCCTCTGTCTCCCACTACCATTTCCCAATATTCTACTCTTCGCTCTCCTTCCTCCCTCTCTCTCTCTCTCTCTCTCCTCCCTCTCTCTCTCCTCCCTCCCTCTCTCCTTCCCTCCCTCCATCTCCCTCTTTCCAATCCTCCTTAACGTCACGACTTACTGTACCTTTCTGGAATGGTTATAGGGATCGTTGGTGACCTCTTGTTCGATTCCCGTTCAAAATGCGATGGGAATCCATTTCCTCTTAATGTCGCCATGGGATTGGTAAGCCTTCATCCCTCCTCCTACTCCCCCACTCACCCCTCCCACTCCCCCTCCCACCTTTCAACGTTTTCGGGATCCCTAGGTTTTGCGAGTGACCCCTTAAAGGTTAGGGTATCCGACGCAGTTTGCCGGAGAACAATCCGAATCTACATATTTGAAGGAGTTTTTTTTATCATTCGATGGAATGCGGTTATGCGACTTTAAATCGGGAGATGCAGTAATTTAATGCCTCAATTTTTGTTCTATATTTCTCTTTATTTGTTTTAGCGTCAAATCATATATTATAAGAATACTTGAATGGAAAAAAATTGGTAGCACAGTGCCAACATTATAAATAAATGTTCGCGATAATCAACATGTTACGTCATATTGGCCTTAAGATAATGACAAATATTTTCACGGCATTTTTATACCCTAAGTGTCCTTCGACACTGTACTCTCTATTTGTTTTATCTAGGTACTCGTTTTACCGTCTTTTACAAAAGTGTTGGGTGATATTTTTGGACAACCTCCATCGAGAAAGCCAATTGGGGTTAGAGCCCAAAAGGTTCGGTTCTGAGACACCCAGAAAAGACCTAGCGATAAGAAAGTGACCCGACGCGAGCGCTTCTATCTCTACAGGGTCAGGTAAAAAGCTAGCCATTAGCCGAGAATTCAATACGGCTTCAATTCTATTGTGAACGGTTAAGCATTGACGGACGGGTGAATTTTACATAATATATGTCTCCAAAATTTCTCCGAAGTTACGAGTCGCAGGAGGATTGACGCTTCAAGAAATACTCTCAGCAGCCAGCTGATGGTGGAAAGCGTCAAGATGAAATTCTGAGATATACTGTTTATTGAGACCAGTCTTATATTTGTTCGCTTCTGCAAAGTTTTTACCACAATCAGTATACATATTGAAGCGCAGAGCTATGCGAGACACGAAGCGATCAAACGATGATAGAAATGCTTCCGTTGTTATGCTGGATACAAGATAAAAGTGGCAAGCTTTGGTGATGAAACAAAATAAACGCAAATAGGCCTTTTAGGTCCTAGTATCCCCTTTTGAGGATTCTTTAATTAAGAACGGCTTATTAATTTTAGACGACCTAACCGATAGAGGCGCAATAGATTGGTTCGTCGTCATTATAGTAACTGGAGTTACTATAATTATAATCAATTCGAAATAGCTCTTGCTGGTTTGGCCTATAATGTCTATCTCTGACAGAACAGTACCTATAGTGACCTCATCGTTTAATAATAGCAACGCCTTGTAATCCCCCTTAAGTCCTGAGAATTTGACCGCGAATTAGGGAATTAGTTCCGGTTTTTTACCAACAGTTTGCGGCATCTGTGAAGATTGTTAGTAGTAAATAAAAAATCATTCCTAAGAGATTTGGTGCGTTTTAATTACCTCTAGTCCCTAAAATCTCGACCACTCTCACCATAAGGCGTGATTACCTTTTTAAATAAGTCAAATTAGAAGTAACAGCGCAAAATTACTGCTCTTTGGTCGATCAAAAGGAAGAATGGTACAAACAGTTAAATGGGTCACGTACAGTATCAACGGCGCTTCGTCAGGGGTCTTGCGGAGAAATATGCCGCCTGAGGTTAAAGGAGAAAATGCCAACCCAGTTAAAGACGCATGATTGCAAATCGGAGGCGACACTGCTTTAATGCCGCCCTTAGGAATGTGCCGCCCGAGGCGGTCGTCTCTCCGACTCACCTCACGCGACGGATCCAAAACTCGTGCAGCGGCGGATTTAGACATTCTGAGGCCCGTGGTGTTAAACAAATGGGGGCCCTGCAATCTAAATATATAGTAAAACCTCACCGAACGACTAACCCTTTATCTGACTCCCCGTTTAAAAAAATTAAATTTCCTTCATGACTTTTAAAAAGAGATATTTAATATTATGTGATTATATATAAAAACATTTTTATAGGGCTTCGGGCACGCGCCAAATACGACCCCCATTAAATCCGCCACTGGCCTCGTGAACGTATTTGACGATTGCTAGAACAAAAGAATTCAAGCTTCTGACCGCGTAATGAAAAATTCTCAATGAAACCGAGACGAAACTTAAAAAGACGATCCAAAATAATACATCCGGCCTGAAAAACAAAAAATAATGCGTGTTACGTATCGTCACACTTACTGCCAGTGAAGTATTGGAAGTGATGTGAAGATTCTCTTCTGCGGATATGAAGCTTCGCGATGAATAAGTAAGAAAAATCTCTTCAGCTTATATGTCGCTGTAGATCGGCTCTGTTCCGCTCAAGGAGAACTCGACGAGCTGACCTCTTGACCGAGTGCCAGTACATGCGAGCAGCGCCGCTGTCAGACCCAGCAAATAACAACGATGCCATACAGGTGACAGCAGTATCAGAATGAAGAGCCATCTGGTTGCAGAGTTTGTTACTAGCTTAAGTTCTATGCCAAACAACGGTAAATGATATTAAAGGATTTTTAGATAGCGATATGGGTGTAAAAATGCAAAGGATTTTTACTGCTTAAGGGTAAAATTCAAGGAATAAGTATGAGCGCACACCTTTATCCTTCCCTTCGGTTATAAATGGGCTCTCGCCTCTCATTTTCCGCGAAAAATTTCCTTTCACCTCCGTTTCACTTATCACCTCCACAACATTACAGTCACCGGTTGAATTTATTTCGACGCGAAGCCTCGTTTCCAATGAGAGAAAATGAAAGATCCAGCCGAGGCTTATTGATAAGCTTTCGCTCAATATCCGTTGTGAAAAAAGTTTTTCCTTTGGAAATGCGTCTCATCTGAAAAAAAAAAATCTGTTGCTTTTCCGTACGAAAACGTGTTCCTTAGCAACGGGCGATGTCGATTCCATATCACGTCTCCGCGATCCTCCAATTTCCCCTCGAGTTAGATTTTTGCCACCGTCCAAATATCAGGGCTCGCTTCGCAACCTTCAGATGTTTTTTATGCCGAACCTCCTCCTCCATCTTTTTTCCTCCCTCTCCCTGTGATCCACGTCCTCCCGCCTTTCTCCCCTTCTCTCTCTCCCTCTCTCCTTCCTCTCCCCCTCCGCTCCTTCCTTCCAACTCTCCTCCTCCGCAGCCTATCAAATCATGCTCAAAACCTATTTCCCTACACTTTCGCCATCCGCCTCCCGTCGATAATTTCCTCCTCTCAATTCAAGACGGGTATATTTGGTATCGGTGGCAAGATTAATTAAAATTCTGAGATGATGAACTTCGTTTCCTGAGTGTTTATAAAGAGGGCGTCTCGTATATTTTATGGAGGAAATGCAAGGACCTCAGTCAAGTCTCGTGGAAATTGCCGTTTATAATTCGCGACTGTTTTGTTGAAAAATTAACATTAGCACAAATTTAATTACTGTGATACCGTATACTGCGGTTGTTTAAAATTAAACGGCCGTAATTTACACGTTTTCAATCCAATGAATTTTAAACACTCAACGAAGGTCATATTTTAGAGAAAAATATGAGTAAAACATTTAAGATATCCAGGCCAAGAATCATCAACGAGCTTGTTGAAATAACGTCTACGTAAATATCAAATCAGATTACTAATTCTTCATGACATGATTTCATATATTTTTATATTGTCTGCCGTTGGTGTAAATTTATAGATTCTGTAAACTTATACCTTTTCCACTAAAATTAATCATTAAAGTGGCCATTCGATTTCAAATCGCTAATTGTCGAAAATGTATTTTTTGGCTGAACAGCGGTATAATTATCTAAAGAATGGTGAGAATTTGGTTATGTACTCATTAAGAGTCGGAACATTTAAAAACGATGCCAGCTTTCGAAACATATCGCAATAAATCTTAATGGAAATTTTGCGTCCAATTGCAATGGAGCTAATTATTCTCGCTTAACCGACAGCACTTGCGTTCCACGAAAGCGACGGGAAAATGTAATAAAACTACCTTAATTATACTTCTACCAAATATTATTACTTGTGCTCGAATAAGTACGTAGGGTATAGTACATAAAACATACAAATCTATCCATATTTTAATTTTGCTAAAACTTGATTTTCGGATATTATTGTTCTGTAACAACGAAAAACTTCTTCTTGCCTTAACGAATAATTTAAAATCATTATGAATTTTTCAGAACAACTTATGCACGAACGTTGTTTGAGATAAATATCTAAAATGAACCACACATTCCTACTGATAGTCAGGACTGAGGAAAAGAGCAAAAACCAAACCCAAAGAAAATAATAATTTCGGTATAACAAATAAAAGGATACCGTGAGAACGGCGACCTACGGACACGGATTATGCGCGGAAACTCAATCACTTACGGATGCTGCAACCATAAGCACTCCAAAAAAATAACCGTTCCGTGGAACTTGCAGCCCCACCCCTAACGTTTCATCGCTCTTTTATCGTCCGCGTTTAACATTATACTTTCATTCTCGAGATCCCTTTCACACAATGCGGAGATTATACCCGAAGCGGAAGCTTAGGAACAAGACGCAATGGATGACGTGTTAAAACATTATAGACACTTCACCAAGTCACAGTTAACATGGAGATCCGGCGCGTACAAGGCAGTAATACGGATGCTGTTTGGAAGAGAATGAAAACCGGTGACGTCTAAAGGGTTTATGGAGGAAGAGAAAGGGATTTTTCCGAGAAATTCCACGGGGGAAAGAGAGAGAGAGACAGAGACTGTAAAGCGACGATAGGTACATGGTGCGCGTTCGTAGGGAAAGAGAGGAAAGATGAAGAACGAGAGGCGAAGCACAAAGGAAATAGGGAAGGTGAGGGATAGGGGGGGAGGAGCGTCGGCTTCTCTCCGGATTAAATTAACCCGGGAGTACATTAGCCTGAACATGACGTTACATTATTTCCACGTCTCTTTTCCTCTTTCACTCTCGTTATACTACGCTGCGAAGGCCTCGCCGAAGCTGCTTCAAAAAGGAGAGCGGGGGAAATGAAATGGTTTCAAGAGGGTGGGAGAGGGAAGAATCTCAACTTGAATGTAGCTCTGAAGAGGGAGAGAGAAAGTAGGGGAGGGAGAGAGAGGGAGGGGGGGAGGATGGAAATGTTTGGATGGGGGAGGGGGCGTGTCTGGAGCGGACGGGAGTTGCAGGAGTAGGGAGGGAGACGGGGGGGATGGGGGAAACAAGAGACTACAGGGAGAAGTGTGAGTGGGAACTGACGGAAGGGCGCAAGAGAGGTTGACGGGGATATGGGGTGTGCAGTAGGTAGCGGAAGGGGGCGCTGCAGAAAGCTGTAGGTGGCAGGAGATGAGTACATGTGGCGATATGGTGGTTGGTGGAGGGAGGGGTTGGTGGAGGGAAGAGAGGGTAGCGTGGTAGGAGGCAGCGATTGGGGAAAGGAGGAGGAGTTGGAGAATGTGGATATTTATATGGGATTGGTGGGTGATGGAAGATTTGTTGATTGTGGAAATCGTGAGGAAGCGGCGGACAGGAGTGGGCAGTAGGTTATCGACCGCCGTAAAGCGGAAGAGCGCGGTGTTTCACGATGGAAAAGTGGAAGAAAAAGAATGTCTGAAAGTGGCGTTTTTTGATTAAGGTATTCGACCAAAAAATTATGAAAGGAACTTTATGTCCGCAACTTACTGTTGCTGGTTACACGCTGCCCAATTTCGTATGACGAGTTAGGAGCTCTTCGAAAATCGATGACAACAAAGAAATTTTGTGTTGCTTGATTTTTTTTGGAGAGATTTGTTTCCTCTTTTTTTACTTGTATCTCGCTCCTGAAGAAAAAAACGTTGAAAGTTGGAAAGATATATTATTATCGTCTCATTTTGCTCAAAAGTAAAAAAAATTAGACTCATGCTCATTAAATGAATAGATTTCAAAATGTTACTGAATATATTGGTGATGCGTTAGTAGTACAATTTAAGCAATCGATCGGAATCAATGGCCATCAAGTATTTTTAAGAGGGCCCCCAATATATTACTAAGCATTTAGCACTTAAGGTCACTGCTCTAAACCACTGTTTTCAGCGCTATATAAAGAGGCGGTAATTTAAGCGATACAAAATATCACTGTCTTCATTAAGACTATATATAATGATTTAGTGGAATAAGAGGAAATTGTTAATTTTGTTGACATTTTTTTATTTTGTTAAAGGAATTTTACGAAAAAAAAGACGCTCAAACCTAGTTTATGTAATATTTACCTAAGTGTGCGAGTACTGAGATGATAGTTTACCAAACCGAACTTACGAAAATAAATTATATTATCCAGAGATGAGTAAATATAACGCTGGAGTTCATGCTCATAATCATCATTCGCTCAAAGGACTCATAAATTCCAAGACTTACATTTCATAAACCGTAGGATTATCCCTGGAAACTCAGTCCTTTGATAATTTGGCTGATAATTTATAATATATATTTCGTCTCACTTTAAACGACCTTAAATGCTGCGTTGCAAAGAAACGACCCCGTTTAAATTTGCAGCGGGAAGAATCATCGTCAATTAAATTGCACATTCGCACACAGGCGCAGGACGAGACATTTTGTTGTAATAATGTGCGCCGCTTGTTAAGCACTCCTCTTTCCATTACAATGAACCCCTAAGCTGGAAAATTTATATCACGGCGAAGAAGGAAATCATGCATTTAATTAACCAAAAAGGGAGAATTTGGGCAATTGGAAGAACTTTCCGAAGTCCCGTTTTTTTTACTTTAATATTTAATGCACGCGAAATGAATGCCTCGAAGGTTTTGGCAACGAGCTAATAACAGAAGCAAACGGCAGCGTCCCGCGGAATAAAATACAAATTATAAGGGCAGGAGCTTTATTTTAAGAGCAAGGTGGAGGGAGGAGGTCGGGTGGAGGCCCCCTCCCCCGTAGGAGGAGGAGGAGGAGGAGAGGATGAAAAAGGAAAGAGGGAGAAAAATAAAAAGTGGATAATATAGGAGAGCGGAAAATTAAGTATTTTAATTTGCGAAAAAGACAAAAAAAGTTGACTTCTCCTCCCTCCGACGCTATTTAATTAATTCCTATTCGAATGACGGGAAAAAAGCGAAAAATACGACACGGGATGGAAAATATTAAAAATGTAGAGAGTGTGAGAGAGAGAAATATGTAGGAAAGGATGGATTCAACATGTCCGCCAGCGCTATGGGTCAACAAGATGGCCGTAATTGGCCTCTCAGCGGTCAGTGCTCTTATTAGTGAGGCGAGGGAGGGGGGTGAAGGGGGGGGGGGAGGACCCTCTCTCTATCACTAAACGCCGTCTACCATTTCAGTGAGATACGCGAGCACATGGATAGTTTACCACGTCAAGAGGATTTCCGCTGAGGAGAATTAAGGAATATTTACGGTTTTATTGAGATGTCAATTTAAGGAACGAAAAGGTTAGTACGTTCCGAAGTGTAGCGAGACGAAAAATATACACGTTAATTACGATCAATTTTACGATACCGTCATATTATTCCTCACAATCTGTATGCAACTGTGAAGAGCACCGAGAAAATAAATATGTTTCGACGGCTTCAAATGGTTTTTTAACAAAAAGTATGAAATTTCTGGCTAAAATAAAGTTAAAATGTAGTAGTGAATCTCTCACTTAGCACAAAAACCGCGCGCCCTGCGCTTTATAATAGTTTATGCTAATTAAATGCATTGTGTATACTATGTAATGTTGTCTGTAGCCGAACTCTTCCATATTTCCTTTATCTTTCTATCTGCGTTAGTCACCAAAGCTTGCTCACGCTACTGCCTACCAATGCTACATGTGTTAATCTTTACCATGCTTTTACTTTGTATTTGGAAAGTAATTATATAAAATTCTGTTTGAGCACCTTTTTATGCTCATTAGAAATGGTGAGTAAATATTTGTGTAGTCTACTATTGAAATTTACTTGCCGTCCTAACTTTCTGGTTGAACCAATATTTCGTATGTATTTGCTTGGTACAAACTTACTTATACTCTCTCCCATTCTGTCTTTAAATACATTCCGTGTAGATACCTTCGACAATAGCGTCTTCAGTTGTTTAGCAAAGATATGAGTGCACTTCATTTCAATTATTTTTAAAACTACCGCCGGGTTCATATTATACCACCGAATTATCGCGGCAGACTAATTTCTCCGTTTCAGAATGAAGACTTTTAATTAGTAACTAGCCGGGTTGGATTGCCGGTCATGGCAGAATTTCTCTCCTTCTATTATATTATTCCAATATTTATTTTAACTAATTTTTGTAAATTAAATAATTATTTAAGTACCTATATCCTACTTCTCTGTATTTATTCTCTGTTTCATTGTTTGCATATAATAAAAATTGTTTTTATTTATTTTTTATTTAAAACAAACATTATAATAGATTTTCACGCTATAAAATGACCGGTTTTTACGCCAATGGCCTCGCGATTGCAAAATCCACCGCTGTTAAAAGATACCGAAATGAATATAGAATTCTAGGAACGTTATGATAAAAAAATCCCATCGAAAAAGCAATATCTTTCCTTAAATGATAATTTTTTACCTTCTTCATAACAGTAACGAAACTGACATGAATTAAATACACGAAAATTCGAAATTAAAAAAACGCAAGTGGATTTTCCATTCATTTCTCTCTGCCAAAAGGCGTTTGATGGATGGCATTAGGAAACACCTCTGATACGCGGAGGCGGCACGCATCATTTCGAGAGAGGGAAAAAATGTGTAATTTTCGTGGATGACGTGTGCAAGGGATGGATTTTTTTGTTCGACCTTAACATTCGATCGAAAAAGGTTTCTCCGCAATGCAAATAAGGTGTATGCTAATCAGTTTGGGAAACCTGACAGTCTTCTGCTGAGTGATTGATTCTGTCGTTTCGCATTCGCATTAAGCAGACCGGCAAAAAAAACTTTCGTATTTAATGGGCGCGCGTTTTCTTTCCCTCACGCACCGAGAATTCGCAAAAGTAAACTTGTTAAGAATGGAACTCCGGAAATTTTTCATTAATATTCACTTATCGAGCAGAACCTAAAATGCTTCAAATTAACCCCGACGCTGTATTCTAAATTTAAAGCGCGTCAAGAACCTTTGAAAAGAACTGTGAAATTTTACGGGCTGTCCCAATCTTTGAGACTCATCAAAGAAAGGTAAAAATTACACGAGACGGAATTTGACCAAAAAAAGTTAATTTTGGAAACGAGATCATATCGATTTGAATTTATAGAATATTTTATCTAAAAACGAATGTCAGAAAGTATATAAGTATATAATCATATAATTATATATATATATATATATATATATATTGGGCAACTAGGTGTTGAAGGAAACCCAGTGAACACTTACCGGAAGTAGAGCCGCTGGGGTGTTGGAGAGAGACATTTGTAGAGGTTAGAGCTTTCGAGATGATCCCTTCGTCAGCACAAGAGAGACACAACTGATATCCTTACTTACCTTTCCTCTTCCTTAGTATATATATATATGTATATATAAAACTCTCTCTTGTGCTGACGAAGGGATCATCCCGAAAGCTCTAACCTCTACAAATGTCTCTCTCCTTCCGATAAGTGTTCACTGGGTTTCCTTCAACATCTAGTTGCCCTAAATATCCTCATTTACCTTTTCTCTTCCGTAATATATATATATATATATAGGTAAATATCATTTAAAACCCTCTTTTAAAAATTTTAAATGAGTTATCTAAATATTTTGAATTTACCTGTGATAATCATGTCGATTGGCTTGTAGCGTTTTTTTAAGCCTTGGTAAGCGTATAAACTCACTGTTTGATTGATTTGATCAGTCAAATAAAAAGGTTCTTGATTCATCCTTAGATATTACTCATAAAAACATTTTATAATTGAAGAAATGGTTCCTATTGACTCATACAAACCACTAATAACGTACGGTTATCATTAATCCGTCTGCAAATACATGCAGATAATACAAGTAGCTTCACGAAATACATTGACTTATGTGTAAACTTGAATTATCTTTTCATCAGACTCCTCCCTATAATAATATTTTTTAAATTCGTTTGATTTATTATTGCTCATTGAGAAATAGATATGAAAGTGATGGTGAAATATATTTCTAAAATAAAACTAGTACATAGAAAGGGAAATAAGCCTACTAATTAAAGCAGTCCAACCACATTTGCTCATAAATAGCTCCAACTTACTAACTATTCACTTACACTCAACGATTCACGTAATGTTTGAGTTCCTACGATATCTCGTCTATCTGGAAAATTTCTAGCGCCGCACAAACTTCTTCAAATAAGAAGACACCAGTCAAAACATTATTCTGAAGGCTAAATATCAGGGAAGCCGACCAACTTGGAGATAGTTTTCAAGTATTCCAGTCAAGACAATGTATATTCACAGAATTCAGGGTGAAACAAGGAAGAAACTGGTTTATGTTTCTGGCTTAAGCTAAGAACACGCGTTTCCGCTTCGCTTTCCTACGAGTATCCACAGGAAGCTCCACTGATAATTCGAATCTCCTAAACCACCATCGTATAAGAGTGATCCAAGAGAATGAATGTAAACACTCAAACTTAGGACAATGAACGACACTTTGTTGAAATGTTTTCCATTGATGAACTACAATCCTGTAACAACCGAAAATGTATTCTCAGGAGATGCAATAACAAAAGGTATGGAATGATAATTGGCCATTTTACGAGGAAATATCTTATAATGAAGTTCCATTTAGAATAACTTTGCCCTAATGGATAATTCGCTCTGCTTGTGCCTTGTTATTCCACTCTTATGGTTCATACACTTAACATTACATTAACAACAGATAATAAATTCCATTTTTTGGCAATATCACTTCACATTTTCTTTGTTTACGCTTTCTATTTGATTAAAATCAAGCCTCCTTTTAGAGTAAATTCTGAAATAACCAGGTTTGCACGATTTATAAATTACAACATGACCTCAGAAACTAGCATTCCTTTTTTATACGTTCACGTAGCAGCTGTACTTGTGCTATTAAACTGACGAGATGTTTTAATTGCCTTACCTGAAATGCATTCGTTTTCCTGCGAAATAAACGGTGAATCAAAACGAACCGAACTATTCTCTCCCTTTCTTTTTGAAACTTCCGTGCGCCAAAATATCCTCCTCCTGTTATTCTCTCCCCTCTGCCAAGCGCCGTAATTGTTGTTTACAGTTCTCTATCCCATCGTTTACTCCTATCTGTGATTCTTCGTAACTCACCGTGAAACATTTTCCTCTTTTAGAGTGTCGAACCGAAGCGTTTGGGACATAAATCTGTTTGCTTTTCCCTCCGGTTCTAATTCTCCTCGAAAGAAGAAAAGAGGTTTACGGCTTCCCATTTTATAACTTTCCTCTTCTCCTTAAGAGCATCGATACCTCCCCTTAGACATCTTTCCCCGTCCTTCCATCTGCTGCCCTCACAAAAACCGCATTCGCAGTATTCATTTCGCCGTTTCCTTTCGATTCCACTTATCCTAAGAATTCGTGGTTATTTTTAGCGTATGGGACGACGATCCACGTCGTTTATTTGAATCGATAGCATTGAGTCGAATACACTACGAAATCTATAGGAAAAGTTTACACCGAGATCTCGTACATTGTTTTTATTAGAAAACTTTTATATTAACTTTGTTCTCAACAGGGTTGCTATGACTGCCGGAAGATGTTTTCAATTCCGAGAGGGATAAAATGTTATATATTAGATTGCCTTTTCGTTAGAATTACAATAATCATAAAAATATTTATAGAATTTAATTTATAAGCATAGTTGAATGATTTTGCGCTAATTTTTAAGAGGAATGGAAGAAAGACTTTTATATTCCTACATAACTTCCTAGAATATTTTCAACTTGAGTTTTAAAAATGTATCGTACTAGACGCTTTTTTAAAGCTGAAATTTAGCATTAATCGCATATTTACCATAGTATATCGTAATATCGATGCTAGTGCATGATCATTAAAATGATAAAGTCCTTCACATTCGTAATTTTTATCCGTCTCCTACAAGATGTCCGCATCCTTTCCAGAGTAGGTACTTTTCTTATTCCATCCACCGCGTCTCATTTTCCTTATCCGTTCCGCTCGTTTCCTTGAAAACTGTCCGTATCCGAGACCTTTATTTCTCTAAATCGATAATACCCTTAAGTGGTCGATTATCCCGAAGCTAAAAGTCTCGTGTATTGGAGGAAAGGGGAGGCCGAAACGGGTCCTACTTTTGTCTACCTCCTTCACTTTGACCATTCCGCAGTGGAAGGACCTTCTACCGATTGCTATGCTACCGAATTCGTGGCTCTTACTTCAAGAGTGCATAAGGCGACATCTCTTGAATGGGATAAAAGGGACACGTGCACTGCAGGATGGATTCGATATAAAGAATACGGGATTATTTTAATTTATATTCTCAGCATATTATTTCATTTGCACTATGTCGTAGTTTAACTCAATATCTGTTCACCTTACTTTTATTTACCGATATAAGTAATTACAATCGAGTAAATAGATTTAAACTTACACGTGACTCTAGGAGCATTTTTATAAATCTTTTCGCTTGATAAAAGAATATCTATTTTAAAGTTAGATTTATAAATATATCGAATACTCAGTCCTTTAAGGAAGCTCAATTAGTCAGCAATGTCTAATTCTTAAGCGCTTTCCATTCTTCCGTTCTCCAATCCACTACGGTCTTCCCATTTGCTAGACTATTAATGAGAGGGCACTATAGAGTTCACGGAGGAGAGGATCCGTTCAACGAGCCTGATCTCCGTGATGGAGAAAAGGGGTGGCTATACGCGGGATTAAGTTGATGGAAAAGGCCACGACGAGTGCTCGAGAGAGAGAGAGATTACAGGGAGAACGTGCAGACGAAGGAGGTGGGAAAATGGGCAACATTAGAGTGAGAGAGAGAGAAAGAGGTGCATCAAAACGGAAAAGGGAAGAATAATTGAATAAATATAAAGAATGAAAAATAAGAGGAGAAAACAACACGAATGGTACAACGGAAGCCATTTAATCGATTTGGAGGTCGATGTGAAGCCAAAAAAAAAATGTTTGATCACGACTTCGGTTAAATGAAAAGTTGCGATTAAAAAGTTTTGGGAAAAGACATGGAATTATTTAAAAGTTTTAATTTCGTTGAATCGCGATGGCTTTAAATACGTTCGATGGACTTCAACGTCAGAGATTAATATTTAGTGTTGCGGTTATGAGATTTATTAATCTTTCATCGAGTAATCTGGTAATTTTTCTCGTCATTACTGCATAAATAATCAGGATAAAGTAAGTTCTTCTTTATGTTTTTAGAACTTAAGAAAAACCTTTAACCATTATTTAAACGAAATTTCATTAATTTTAGTATGAAAAAATAGACACTAGAGATTTTCTAATAATGAAATTATATTTGCGAATAAATTGTGCTATAATACTTACAATTAGTATGATGAATACCTAGAACATTCTGATGAGATATTTTTTTCTGAGATGAATCCTGCACATTTTTAACCCTCCTATATGTGAGATAGCTAGAGTTTGGCTTTTAAATAAGCTGTAGCTGTAGCGAAGAAATTTATTGGTCTACCATAAAAAAATGGAAGAGTATTGGTTTTTTTGTATCTTAACTTTCTCAGAAGTAGACCACAATGATGACCCAAAACAATAAACCTCGTCGCACTTTCTTTTTTCAATCAAAAATTTGCCATTCATTAAATTTCATCAGGAATTCTACACATACATATGGACATAACAGCAGCAAAATTCTTTGAATCCATTCTGAAGTGTATTTTTGATCTATAGGTATACTATATATATAAATCACTGACGAAGATTCCATGGACAATCTTACTTTATGCAATTAATCCGAGACAACGAAATTTTTAATCACGCTTAAGCAGCATAACTGCGTAAAATAAATGTTGAAGTTTTAAATGGAATCTTTGAGGAAATTATTTATATAGCAAAATAAAACCGACCCTTACGAGTTATATTCACAAGATTAAAATAAAATGGTCCAGTTCTATAAACCACTAACGAGACAGATCGGTGTAAGAAGTAAGGTTAATCTCAGTTCCTCTCATCCATAACGACGGAACGAAACTTCATTCCGTTACGATATAATTATTTCCCAATTCCCTCGACTTTAGAAAATGGCTTCATAGATCTAAAATAAAGTTTACAGACTCCTTAAAAACGCAACTCGAAGAGGAAGCAGAGTGAAATTAAGAGATGCACAGAGAACCCGAGTATAAGAAGTTAAAAATGAAAATTCGCCACCTTAGTGATTCCGAAATCGACTGCGATTTTTCTCTCATTCTTTCGATTTCTCCTCTCTCGCCTCCCATTTATTTCTCTCCGAACCGTTCACATTCTCAGCGCTCTTACGTATTTTTTTCCTTTCGAGTCCTCTTTCTTCGTCTCTTTCGGCTGCCTCTGCCGTTTAGGACCTTCATTCATAGTACAACTTTGACACGTAAGGAGGCGCTTTTCCGGATCGTGCTTTCTTAAGTGGAATTGGTTAGAGGAGGGATTCTTCTCCCTCTTACTCATCCTCCTGCTTCCCCTCTTGTCCTCCTTCCTCTCTCCCTTTAATCCTCGTTCTATCTCATTTTCCTCTTCCTTCTCCTGCCCTCTTCGGTGGAACCATGACTGGGCGAAGGGAAGGGAAAAAAAGACGCAAATGGATTAAGAAGACATATTAGCCGAATTAAGCAATCGCATTACAATCGAGAGATTTCACTCCCCGCTAATTACTCCGTGGATTTGGATTAGTTTTAACGGTCGATATTCTCCCTAAATGTAATTGTTTCTTGATTTCCGGACGCATATTAGCCTAAGTCGTAAGAACGTCGCGAACGTTTTGCCACACACCAGGTAAAGAGTCTATTTATCATGCTTACCGTCACGTTGATTCACTTTCAGAGAAAATTAATTATGAATATTACAATGATGACATTAAAATCGAATGCATGTGTTGAAAATTTCAAATTAAACTACAAAAACATTTAGTGCCAAGCAACCTTTGAATTACCATCGCCTAAATTTGAAATTTATTTCTAAAAATAAATAATGAATTTAAAATCAAAATTTCGTAGGAAACTATTATCTATTCTTACTTAAAAATGAAATTCAAATGGCTGATTCAATTTTGCAACTTTTTAGATTCGAAGATATTCTTTAATTAATGTTTCAGAAGGTAAATACAGAATTTGTTAAATTACTTACAAATGTAATGATAAAAGTAAAATATAAAAAATAAAGTTTTTAATAAGAAGTAACACGCTTTAATTAATCGTTGCATTCGATATGCAAAGTTATATACATACATTTTTTTATGAAACACGGTGCATGATTAGATTTCTTTCTGCAAGTGATTAATTTTATAACCTCTTACGAAATATTTTAAAGTTCTGTACGAAATCACTTATATTGTTTGAGCTCCGGAACCTAATTGGACAAAAATAATAAACTTCGCCGGCTTGCTTTGCTCCCATAGATACAATTAAGCGGCACAAACTATGTCAAACGGCCCCCTTTAAGCCGACGCTTCGTTTTTAATTGAAAAATGGAATGTAATTACCCGCTTAGAGCCATCGGCGGCCTTTTTGCGTCCCTATAGAAAAGTCCTCTTAAAGATGTTAATTAGCAATTGGAGACAACGTGAAGACACAACACACCGTATTTTTCTATCAAAAAGAGGGGGCAAAAGAAGTCTGACCCGATGTAATGCTATCTTTTTAATAATTCAGGAAATGATAATTAAGGATCCCAAAATAATTTCCACACAAAAGAAAGGAAATTCGAATCATCTCATTTGACCAAAAACAGGTCTCATCATTGCTGAAAATACAAAGGCTAAATATTCCCATCAAAATCTATCAAAAGATGGTGGATAAAATTAAAGCGACCTATCGTTCCCTTAATCATTTTAAGCATTTGATTAGATTTTCCTTCAGCAGTGGGAGGAAGAGTGTACGTCTGTAAGCAAAAAGAATACTGTAGGATATAATTTAAAATTGATATGCGGTGCAATGAAACATATCACTTCCGTAAACCTTTTTCGCTTAAATAGAATCACATTGAAGGAAATAGTTGTTAAAATAGTCGAGAAATATAAATTATCTCTCTTAGCGTGATATTATGCTACAAATATATTTTGGCAATATAGAATCATTACCAAATTATAATATTTATGAGGAATTTATCAACAGTATTAGCGAAGAATGATAAACAATAATTCTTTACCATTACGGAAATTCAGTCATTTTTAAACTAAAAACTTTATTTAGCAAAGAATAACAAACCGTCTATGCCATAGACTCCATGGGATCGAAACCGACGTTTTTTCATCATTTTACGAAGGATAAGTCGCAAAAAATACTTTTGGCATTAAAATGCACGAACGCAAAGAAATAAGCGACTACGATATATTTATCGTACATTTAAATAGTTAATAAGCATATCTGATTACTTCATAGAATGGTTTGTGACACAATCGCCGGTTTGAGAATATACCGTTTAATAACTATCGATATTTTCGGTCGCGAAAATGAAAAATGTAAATATTTGTCATAAATAAAAATAAACGTAGCAAATAAACTCGCCAGTGAATTATAGTCGCATCGGCAGGAAAAGGAACACAAAGGAAAGCGTTTCCATCATCTCGACTCATTAGACGTCCGTGACGGGGGGAGGGGAGAGAGGAGATAGGAGGGGAGGAAGCACGGTGCCGTAATTAGGGAATTAATTAGTGCAAATTGCTCAACCTTAATTGGCGCCTGTCAACACTTCCGATACTATCTTTGTGCGAGAGAGGGTTGGTTGACGAGGAGATAGAGGAGGAAGGAGGAAGGTTCGGATAGAGGCGGAGAGGATGCAGCGGAGGAGGGGAGGAGAGGGTGAAGGGAGGGGGGGAGGGTGAAGGGAGAGAGGGAAATGGGCCGCTCCGTAGTGGCTTAGCAATACGTCCCTAGTGTTTGAAGAGGAAACAGTTGAACGTGTAGGTATTCGCATATGACTGCAGTTGTGCACGCAATGACGGTGTTTGTCTGTCGTTAGCGGCCATGGGAGCGTGAGGGAGACGAAGAGAGATAGAGAGGCCGCTGAGGAGAGAGAGAATGAAGGAGAGGGACGTAGGTACACATGCTCCAAAATAGAGACACATGCTCCAAAATAGAGATACACTCGGAAATCGCTTAAACAGCAAAATGATTCATTTTCCGCCCGAGTGGAGAAGGTATCCTGGCGAGATCCGTTACCAAAAAAATTTCCTCTTAAAATTAAATAACAAAATTAATGAGGATATACTACGTCGAATTTGATTTTCTTGTTCAGATGACTGAATAATCCATGGATTCCTCTTAGGAAACATATTATCACAATTTATTCGGCTGAAAAAAACGGAGATTTAGATGTATGTAGCTGAAAAAAGAATTATTTTCGTGTAACTGTGATTCTATTATTTCTTTTATGTGAAAAGGTATACATGATTATTTTATGTATTTTACTAAACATATTCTTTTAAAAAACCGATATATTCCGATCCGGGTATGGTCCATTTTTTCAGCAATCTCTCTGTTCTTCGTAGTTGGAACCGCCTCGTCATAATAATCTTGACATTGCGATGGAACGTCATCAACCGAGTTAATGTTGTTGATTTCCAGAAATTATCAGCATTGGCACCAGTTTCCTTACGTAACTTTGATTTGATCGGAAAACATTAATAAAGTTCTAATTTCCCAAAAAATAACATGTAATGACATCGTGTGATTACTTCAGCATAACTTCGATTATTATTTTCGGTGAAAACCTTAACAAAGGTTAACCAAAACTGGAGTATTATTTTGACCAAAGTCACAAAAAGCGTAGCGTTCCTGATTCCACAACAGCGGACACACAAAGGTTAAACTTTCCGTAGAAGAAGATAAAAAAATAACGCAATTTTTACAAATCAAACTGCAACCATCTTTTACGCAGCTTTTCCCATCAAAACTCTTCCAGTTTCAAAAGAACGTCTTCTTCGAAAACTCTCCTCTGTAATTTACTGCGACGCCTTGACACATAAGCTGCAGAATACGCCTCTTCCCTAACCCCCTACGCCCGTCGCCATGCCTACCTCTCCCCCCCCCACTCTCTCTTTCTAACACTTCACTATCTCGGCACTCTCCCTTTGAACCCACTCCCATTTTCCCCGCGCCTTTGCCTAATTCCCGCCCTTTCCCTCTTCCTCCGTCTTTTATCTTCTTATCCTCGTTCTTTCTATTCTTTTCCCTCCATTTCCACCCCACCCATCCGCCTCCTCCCCCTCCCCTTCCACCTCTATCAAACTTCCATTCGATTCCGCACCAGTCTCCATCGTCCGATTTCTCATATTTCTTCCTCGCATCCTCTCCCTACCCTCTCTATTCCTCCAACTTCCCCTCTCTCCCCTCTCCCCCACTATCACTCCCTCCATTCTAACCACTCGTCCTTTTTATCCCCTACTTTCATTCATTTTCCCGCAAACATTTCGTCCTTTATTTCATACTTTTCCACTACGAATCCAATATCTCAACTTTTTCTTAACCTTCAAAATCGTCGCATCCGTCCCACTCTATCTTCCCCTCTCTCTCTCCCTCCCTCATTTCCCTAAACATCTCTCTCATCCGATTTTTCCCCTTTCTCTCCGTCTGCTTCTCATCCATCCCCTTCCTCCTCTAATTCTCTCACGCCTCACAACCTCCGTATCTCGTTTCTCCAGTCGCATTCCCGATAAACTAAAGAATTTTCTTAAAATCCTCGGGATCTTCTCCCCTTACTCAATTCATCTCTACTGATTCTGACCTTGTTTCATCGATCCACAGAGGAAATTCCATCTTGTGGCGATATTTGTATTACATTTCAGCGATTCATTTCTTGTAATATATTAGCTATAGGTGTGGAATTTTCAGCTAGATGATACATTTAGGAAAATATGTTAAATGGATTCGCAGAATAGGGATCTTTAATGTTCGAAAAGTTGCACGACACCGAGCCATTACGAGGGAATACGGTTATGTTGCTACGTAATCATTTACCAATTAAAAGAAAGAATTTTAATAGTAATTCTACAGTGAAAGAACGGTATTCCATTCCATTCCAAAATAAACTGAGATCTGCAATAAGAAATTATGGATAAAATTATCTGAAAATCAAAAATAAATTTATTTTCGATTTATTCATATATTTATATTAATTTTCGAGAAAATAAAGTTACTACACAAATTATTAAGACGATTTTCTATTGCTAAAGGTTAATTTGGATTAATTTATTTATTGGTTACTAGTATAAGTGCCCGTCAAGAATGACGGGGATGATCGATTATTCTGAAATAAAATTGAGGCAGTCTTCTTTGACCTGAAATCATACCTCCTGCTGAGAGGGTTGCCTTCGATCCGAGCGAAGGTTTGAAATCCTCGCCGCGAGTACCTATCTACTGTGCTTCAAAAGCTGACCCTAGTCCCCTCTTGCCAGGTATATTTCTATGTTTCAGAGCATGACAAAGGGAGTGACAAAGGGACAGAAGAAGGTTTTTATATGTTACCGATTCAGGTGATAATTAGAGTAATGCTTATGTATACAATGCGAGTTAGTTAAGGTTACATTATTAATCAAAATTTAAAAAGAACAGGTCGAAAGAATGTAACTTATTCTAGGTACAACAAAAAATGAAAACAAATAATGGGTAAGTATAAATTTCTTTTTATAAATAACTTTTATATTGTAAATTTTAATTTCATATTATAATATAATATGTGCACATCTAAACTAAAGTGAAGTGTCCACTTGTCCTAGTCTTTTCATTTCTTCAATTGCTTTGGAATTGCAGACTCTCCTATTAATTTAGAACATTCCAGCTAATCTCTTTTCAAGCCTTCTAATGATTTCACTGTACTTAGTGCGACATACGTATGCTTGTCCTGATTGTTAAATTTCTTTTCCGAGGTAAACTACAGCATTGTTGATTGTAGCCGGGTAATAGATATTAGCAATACTTTTGGGAATTGAACCCTTACCTCAAATATATCTTGTGCAAAAAAATAAGTTGGCCTTTGAAACCATACTGTCCGAATCTACCATCACATTTAATTATCCCGAGAAACGGCATGATTATTGATATCTACTGATGTAGAACTTCTATTTCTTCTGGAATTGCACCGGGATCTAAATTCTTCCAACTTCCTTTCGGAGAGAGATAACTTTTGAAACTTTTAAAATAATTTTTGCAACGATGGCAAAGCTTCAATTTAGGTATTTCCATTAATTCATTTGGCAATAGCATCATGTGCTTTTTGCATTTTAATGACTCACAATAACTCCAATGCATGGAATGGCATCGTTGTTTCGTAAACTTCGCAAATTGTATCAACAAATACATTAATTGCCTTTTCAAATGTTCTTTTCATCCTCGAAAATTTGATTATTACATTTGACAATCGTAGAATTCGTCGTTCTTCGCCTTCATTGGATATTCGTCGCAGTTGATTATTTCTTGCCTGATTAAATCTATAATTAAGTTGTTCTTAATTTTTATCGGCCAATCTCTGAATAGAATTCAATCGCAATTGACTTAAACGATATTCGCGTTGTTGTTCTGTTTCACTGGACAAACGTGAATACTGATTCAATCGCAATTGACTTAAGCGATACTCACGCTGTTGCTTCAGTTCTGATGAGCGTTTTCGTTTATTATACTCACTCATTTTCTTTAATCGATTTTCATACGCATCTGGACTATCCCCCGATATTCTTTTACGCCTTACTTCCTAAGTCTTTTTCGAAGGTATAAAACATTGTTCTGAGGTTTTAAGATCGTTTTCATTTTACGTGGTGTAATTTATGGCGAGCCATCCGTTTTCACGCTCTTCCGAAGTTACCACCTAGTCATAAATTCGCAAACTCACGTATGCGTCCGCGTACACGCTCATATTAAAGCATTCTAATGTGCACCGACATATCCATAAACATATCAATATACCGTTCGTAGTCGGATGAATGCGTGACGTAACTCCTTCGAGGCTTTGACGCACAAACGCACACATTCGTCAGAACATCTGTAGACGCATCCCGACATTTATCCCTGGTGGAATCTCAAGTACTCTCGTCCTCTCGTAGAGTATGCGTGCGATGCTTGTTAATCGTCACAGGGCCCATCAAAGCTAAGTAACCATTTACGCAGGCTTCATTTGTTTGACCAAAGCGAATACGAAGTGGAGAGCGTGCGCTGCTTTAAACGTTTGAATATATCGAGTAATTTGAATATCAAGGAGAGAGAGAGAGAGAAAGAGATACAATTACTCATAAACTTAGTGATGTAAAGAAGATAAAATTAGGCGATCAAGATGTAAATATTCAGAATGGAAGTTTGCACTTTCGAACCATTTCCTGTTTTTAAATTTAGTTTCCTTCAATAAGTTTAATTAAAATGAAAAACGTTTACCCATTTTATAAGAGTAAAAGCAGACAAAATATCAGCATGAAATAATGAATGTTATTCTATTTATAAATAAAAGTCTCAAATACAACGAAACGGCAGTAGCGATTTCATAGAAAGTAGAAGGAGAGAAAGAGAAGGCGATCGAAAAGCGGAAGGGCGAGGAAAATGAATCGTGGAACGAAACGGAATAAATTCATGTGTGAATTGGAAAAACGAATGTTCGAACGATCAAGAGATCTCTTGCAAGAAGAGAAGGGGAGTAGTCAAACAATGCCCAGCGCAACATTAAGGTTACTAACGTAACTGCCCTCAAAAAGGAACGGTATATTCCAGATACAGACCTTGTGCTAACAATAAGTATCATTTCAAAACAGTAACGCAAACGCAGTGAGCAAAATACACGGCTCATTTTGAATAATTAATAAATGCCAAATGATAAATGATTTAATATAATGATATCGTTATCATTATATTAAATGATGTTGAGTTTCGGTTAAAATTACTTTCATAATTTGGCAGTTTGCTTTGAGAAACTGAACTCAACATCAAAATTTGTTGGAAAAAAACGACTATTTTTTTATAGCTGATCACATATTGGCAAATGTAAAAAATACATTTCGTTATGTTTTTCCTTACGGTAAAAAAACATTGTTTTTCGTTACATTCAAATCTAAGTTTCGTTTTTCGTTACGTTTAACAAAAATTTTTAGTGCACATTAATGAAATCTTTGTTTATGTTAGCAACAATGTAGATGTAACCATGCAAGAAAATTTCCTAGTTCAACTAGATTTAACACTTTCTTGTTCGATTTTATAGATAACGGCTACTCCTAAGATAAAAATGTATAGAAAAAGAAATACTCTTCTTTACTAGGTCTACAAGTTGTATTTCAAAAATATTTTGATAGGAGCAATACTTTACGAGATATGATGAAAAGTTCATTTTGTATCACCAGTAAAGTGGTACCCCTGATTGGATTACGTGATTTATTTTTAAAATTTTCCTATTATCTTTGATTGTAAGTCCTTAATATCAAATTTCATGAAACAGAAAACTTTTTATGAGGTCTTAGGAAGTGATATTTGACAAAAACAGAAATGACATGAGTAAACCCTCCACACCCGGTTACCCATATGACTACTTAAAGCAACAAGCGTCAAAATAAATAAAAATATTTATAATTATAGGGTTGCATCGCCGATTGTGCACATCGAACAGCCTGCACGCCAACATTTACAGAAAATTTGTAGAACATACAATTTTTAACGATTTGACAATGATAAACATTTACGTTATTTCAACCTAACAGAAAAATTTGAAAACTGGTAAATTACAAAAATAATCTCCTACTTCCATTAAACCGTTTTCAGCCAAAAACTAATCATCTCTTGACATTTTAATAATAATTCCAAATATAACATTTTATTGATCGTATCGTATTTCCAATATAAATACAATGATGAGAACGTTAATTTTGGTGTATTAAAAAAAATAAAAAGTTGTACTAATAACAGGATTCTACAGGACATTTTGATGCTAGAACCACGCCATGTCAATAAATTGGTTGTAGCCATTACCCATATTATCAAAATATGTAGAAAATATTTACACCAAGCTGATTCTATTTGTTAAATCAGTGGTTCTCAACTAGTGTGCCGCACACTCCGAAGATATTTAATTTTCATGACTTATATATGTAGTTATTGTACAATAAAATTATACAATTATTGCTTTACCAATCGTAACAATCAAATATAACTGCGACTTTTACTTGTTACGCTAGCTTTTATCTTTAAAAATGAGTATTTACGCAACGAAATTAATTAGGGTGGTTTGGTGTGCCGCGATGTTCTTAAGCATGCATGAAGGTGTGCCGTGGAGCAAAAAAGATTGAGAAGCGCTGTGCTAAGGCACCAACTCAAAATTTAAAATTTCTCGTTTGTCATATGGTTAGATATTTAATGGAATAAGACAATAATTTAAGTTTTCAATTTTAATAAAAAAATTTTGTCGTTTACTGGCTCATTTCAAGAACTAACACTGTGAAATAAGTTTTTAATTAAAAACTAATAGTAAAATTAAAGTAATTAAGTGTTTGCTTGATTTATTTAATCTTATTTTTAGTCGTCGCCCACGCATAGGACGGTCCTGTGTACAAACTACTCCGTGAAACTATCGAAATACCGTTTTTTGTTCTTCCGTTTTTCGTTATAGCAATTTTGGACATTTCCTTCACGTTTTTCGTTACTTTAATCAAAAATCATTTCGTTATTCAGTAACGTTAGGCGTGACGTTTTGCATCACTGATTTAAACAAGACAATAACGAAATTGAACACAGAAATTATAAAAAAACAGTACCTGTATGAATATTTTCCTCATAAATGCATTGTGCTCTAAGTTTTGGCGATAATGAAATTTAAAAGCAGGAATTCGGTTTTCCAGCCACTAAATAAAGTAAAAAAATAAATATTCCGCCAGACAGCTGAAAGAACGGCGTCGATGCGGACGAATTTTTGAGGATTATTCTTTAAGAAAAGTAAGGAGAGATTATTCTCACCGGTCTTAAGATACGTATGTCGACGGTCCACGACGGAAAGATTATAAAAGGGAGAGGAAGGGAGGAGGAAGACTTAAAAAGGGAAACGACGAATAGTATGAAAATAAATGTATGAGAAAGTAAAGTCGGAGGGAAGGGAAAAGTGAAAGACAGAATGGGAGAAAGAGAGAGAATGGGAGAAAGAGAGAGAATGGGAGAAAGAGAGAGAATGGGAGAGAATGAGAGAGAATGGGAGGAAGAGAGAGAATGTGAGGAAGAGAGATAGAGAGAAAATAGGAGGAAGAGAGGGAATGGGAGGGAGGTGCAATGCTCCAGCGTCGGGAAGGAGTAATACGAAAATTGAAATAACAGAAGTTTCTACAAACGGACGAATGAGTTGAAAACAAGCTTTATTAAAAATAAACAGAGCGTGCATTATGAGCGGAGTGGGGATACGTACAGGAGCAAAAAACCAATTTAATTCGTAGATGCGTTTCTTTTTTGTCCTTTTTCGGATTTTTAATTTATCCGCCGTCGTGTTTCACAAAAAAAGAGAGGCAGAGGAATAAAGACGGACGCAGCGACGGAGAATCACATGCCTTAAACTTCAGGAGTTCCATTTCTCTTATGTATTTTTTGCCGCACCCGGCAACGACTGAGGATATGTTTGAATGCGACTCGTCTAGTTTTTGAGGACAGCATTTATGTCTTGATTTTGCGCATATAAACGCCACCAAAGAGGAAAATCTTCCGGGTTTAGGAAGGAAATCGATAAAGAACCGTCGATCGCTCAAATTTTTTATACTTATCTTGGATAAAATTTATTTTGATCACCTAATGTAGCCGAAATGCAGTCGAAAGATTAAGACCAAAATACTATAATGAATTACATCATAACACACTTATAAATTGGCTTTATAGGAATTTATAAATGATGAAGTTCTCACGGGAAATATTTAAATTAGATGCAGGTAATGGGAATAAAACGTGACTCTAAAAATTTTTTTCCGATAAGTATGTTTTAATCAGTACAGTATTTAATATAGTATCTGTATAGGACATTACTCAAAAAGAGAAAAAGATCACGGTTAAAGTAAGAAGGAAAATTTAAAGGAAAGAGATCGAGACAGGAAGGAAAAGGTTTAAGCTTGATGGAGAGAGCAATCAGTAAAGGAAGAATATTATGGAAAGCAATAGTACATACAGAGCCAGGTACAACAACCAAGAATAAGAGATAAAATTACAGGGTAAAAGTTTTGGTAAATATGTATAATGGATGAGACGATATCGGGCCCGATTCTTCGATTGGTATATCGATGCGCGAGAGAAATGTTGTTTGTCAAGATCCAAATTTTTTCAACAAGATTAAAATTTTTTCTTGTTTTATGCTAATATTGGCCCTCATGGCACATTGAAATGGTACTAACCCTTTAACTCCTTAACTTCATGATACGCAGTTGTCGTAAATGGCTCCGATTTTGTCAACGTAAATAAGATACACGACTTTTCCGGCAATTTGAAAAAAACTTCACCGAGATCAGGGACTCCCTTGGCGTTTCCGCTGGCAACTTTGGGACTTTAGCTCAAGTTTATAGTAACAACCTATCGCAGAAATATTGGATATCGAAGAAGTCTTTTATTTACAAGCGTTACTCAGGGAGCATACGTTGCGTAGGTATGTCATTAGGTTAGATGGCATAAGGCGTAGGAACATAAGATGTGTACGGAGTTGGATGATTCAGGCGAAAAGTCGTTGAGTGGCGTAAAGCAGTGTTTCTCAGACTGTGGGCCGCAAAATTATTTTAAGATGTTAAAGGTGAAATGCCAAGATATAAATATAAAATAATCACAAATAATAAAATTTCATCTGGAAATTTTAGGAAATACGATGTGATAAACATTATTAACAGTTATATAAACTGAAGGAATTTGTATTAAAGTTAATCATTTTTACTATTTCCAATTCAAAGGGGCCGCATAACATTCTAGGGCGCTGCGGCAGTTGAAGGTTTGAGAACCACTGGCGTAAACCATGCGGGCATCTGATGTGTATGCAGTGGTACACGTTGTAGGGGCAGTCAAGTGAAAGTAGGATTGCATAAAATCAAAAGCATTCGGGTAGCTTTGGCAATATAAGGGCGAACGAGTTTGAGTTGAATGGCATGGAACCAAAGGCATTTAATGTATGTTTGGTGGTTTAAGTTACGTGGACAGCGGAGTGTATTTTTGGTGGCATAAAACAAGGGGCAACAAAGTAGGTTTGGTTGCATAAGTAGTAGGGGCGTCGAGTGTTAATTGAATGGTGTAAAATCAGGGGCATCCGAATAGATTTGGTAATATGTATACATATGTACATGTTGTAAGTTGGGTGGCATAAAATTAGGGGCATTTTGAGCTTGTAGAAACCCGGCATCCTACGATTATTGCAATCTAAATGAAAATATACTAAATAATTTAGTTAGGTAAAGTTCTCGTAGAAAATATTTTAGCATATCGAGTACAAATTTGGTAAAAACCTAGGTTCCGATAATGTTTAGTTTAATGTTTAATGTTTAGATCCCACATGGTTGGCAAAAAATCGATACCATACATTATACGTACTTAATATTCGGCGGTACGCTCGCTCACGTAATTCAGCGAACAACTCATTAGCAGAGTGAATTCATTTCCGTTAGACTCCGAGCATTCGGGTTTATTAGCAAAACTAAAATGTCCAGTATTACGTAGCGGAAAATAAAAGCAGACAGATCCAGAGCATAGTACACTCCTTTAATGACCCCTACAGTTTTTTTTCGTTTCCCTCTCGGCGTCGAGTAAAAAAAATGATCGTGTTTCGCAATACAGAGTGTACAAATATAGTACCCTCTCCGACAAAAAATAAAATAAAAGAGCAGGGAGCGATTCTTTCCCTCCACATGCAAGAGGGGACCAAAGCGCCGAATGGGAGAGGTGGCGAACGAGGGAACAAATAAAAAAACTCGCGCCACTGATGCATTTTGGATTTGCGCTCTTTTTGAGAAGAGTAGGAACGGAAAAAAATGCAAAAAAAAGCCCGGCATATCACACACCGAATCTGAGTGAGGCGGTTAGGTTACGTTCGCTGGGTTTGTTTATTTAATTTATTTTTTATGAAGTGGAGTAGGGGTAGGTCGTGCGTTGGCGTCACGAGTAGCAAATGCAAACGCCGGGGCGCGTGCATTACATCTTCTCTCACGGCAGTGTTTAGAATTTCGCGTGATAAACCATGGATGACGAGTGATGCGGGGGGAGAGGCTGGCGTGTCGTCAAACACACGCGACACGCTTTCGACAACGAGGCGGTTGAGGGGGGTGGGGCAGAACTTAGCAGGGGAAGTACGGCGATTGGTGCATGCACTGCTTGACCTTGCGCGAAAAAATTGAGTCGACGAGAGCGAATCTAAACAACAATGCGAAAGCACTTGACATAGCGTTTCTCGTCGACTACGCCGTGTGCCAAATTACTCGGCGATTAAAGGATACATTTCGAAGAGGGCTGAACGGAGTTCGATCTCTTATGAATGAGTCCTTCAAATACGTTTCACTGTAATTTAGCGGTTCAGTCAATCTTTGTCTCACTCTTTTATAACTCAATTACCTTGCTCAGTTCTGAGTCGGACTGAGCATAAAATACCTCAAACTACAATGTTATTAGCTGTTACAATCCCTGAGAGATAATGATTTTTCAGATAGAATAATTTTAATAACCAATAAAATGATATCAAAATGATAAATGGAATTGCACCTTTCATAATCTTAGTAATGTTAGTAAAATATTGATGTAGTATATCATTTCAATAAAACATTAGACATTTTAATCATTATCAGTATCTCTACAATGTTAATTATTACATTAACAACTATCACTTTAATTACCTATGCTTCGCTGTTTGAAACCATTAAAACTTCACAGACATTTTAATTATGCAGTATTTATGTCAAAAATATTAAAAAATAAGTTTCCGCACGATTTGCATTTACTTTTAGAACATAAAAGTTATATATATATATATATAAAAGTCGTGAAACAATTATTTTCAAAAAATACACGTGCTAAAAGCTGCATTAAGACCGCGAAATATCTAGAAATAAAATGTCAGAAAATCTGCATTATTTACTTTCCATCCAATCTACGTCGATGCATGCAAACATCCTTTCGAAACCTTGATTAAAATTATTCCTCACGCCGTGAAAAACCCGATTAAAATGCTTGGAATTAAGTTTCCGCTTACTTTTCTCGAGAGAGTGAATTTATTCCGATCTTTGCTTAAAGACGGATCTTCCGTTTCACTGGGGTTGCATCCAAGACTTTAGAAAGGGCCTTGTCCCTCTCAATCCAAGAGATTGGATTATCCGTGGAATTCGATTTGCAGCGAATTCGTCAGGCGGACTGACCCTTCCCTCCATCCCTTTCCTTCCCCCTCCCCCTTTTCCTCCTCCAATCCCTCCCCTTCCCCTCCCTTTCCCAGAGAACTGCCCAGGAGAAAGAGGGACTCTTTTTCCCATTCGAATCTCAACCGGGCGAGAAAAGTGGTCGGGCAGTGATTTAAGGGTCCGAGACATGTAGGACTCCGGCGAACATTTAAGTCCCTGAGAGGAGAATGAATGAAAAGGAGAGGTTTTTCCCTATTGTCCTTGCGCCCTCTGATCGGAAGGGGGAGAGGCAGCCGTCGGCCTCCATGATTCGATTTTCCTTTGAACAAATGACATCCCAGATTGCGAGGTCTCCAAGCATTTTAAGAGCGTCGAGAGCATTTTCTTAAATAATTTGGATTTGTGTCTTTCGAAAGAGATTTATTCTCTTATAAAACTTTAAACAAATGTGATTTAGCCTGAAGGAAACCAGCACAGTTTAACAACAAAATTGGACCATTTCAACACAGGTTTTATATACTTGTTGCTACCTAACATATCTGTAGAATTTATTGTAGAAAATTGAGAATGAAATGGGTTTTAAATTATTAAAATTATGAGGAGTCTATGATTATTCGACTACTTTAAAAATAAAAGATAAGTTTTTGTATATTTTTATACTGTTTGATTTGCGATGTTTATCTTTAAATTTGTTTGCATAAACGTCGCGAGGTTTTTCCATCAATATAGTCCACGCAACGTTTTGTCCAAAAATTATATAATTCATCTGTTTAACTCAGGAATTGGTCCTAGGAAGCGTTTTTCTTTAACGGCAACAATAACACATGAATGGAAATAAAAATCATCTTTAAAGTTTTAAAATTTACGATGAATGGGAAGGAAATTATAGTTTTGCTAAAAACAAGTTTCTATATCTAATTATACACCTTGAAATAAAATGGCATGACGAATTAATTTATTTACCTATAGTAATTCAATAAAACTGAATGGAAGTGACGAGAAATATTTCATCACTCAGTGTAAAAAATGAGATGATAAAGTAATAATGTAAGATCCACTCTATACCACTATACCATATCCCTCTAATGGCAGTTTTTAAATTATCTAGATGGGTAAGTTATTTCATGCGGAAGTCCTATTATTCTCCCAACGATCTTTTCATTCAGTCAGCTTACTTTCTCTTTCACACATTCAACTCCAGTTCATTTATCTCCTATTTATTTGATTCCCTTTTCGACTAAGGACCTTTACAGACATTTATTTTACTTTACACACTGATCCTATAAATGTCCTTAGGTAACTTTTTTCCTTTTCCTCAATCGCGCATATATATTTTCAACCACTCCATTTGAAACTTGTTCCAAGAGCTCGATTTTTTTACTTTCACCTAGCGACACAATAAAACACTTTTGCACACTTTACTCCGTGGATAGAATGAGAGAAATATTCTTTTCGCGGTGAACTAAAAAATAGTACCTCAAAACTCTGAATAAATAAGGAAAGAAAAATTTAATTTTACTAAAGTAAAAGTGTAATTTTACGGAATCCTCGTCATTTAAATTTTTATGCGACGTTTGAAAGGCAACATATTATTAATTAAATCGAAAGCGCCTCTGAAATTCATAAAGAAAAAAGGCCTCGGATGTAGGTCACACGATAAGGCATGTTTATGAAAGAGGAAAATCCTCTTGACAGAAAAAAAGGCAAAATCACGCGACGTGATCCTGCTGGAAATAATTTTAAAAATAAAAGATAAATTGGAACACGGAGAGGAGTGTAACGCGCGAGAGGTGCGTTGAACACACTAAGCGGCAGTCAACTAATTTAAATAACGTGTGAGGACGAAAATATTTCACACTTTATTCATAATATTATTTTCCCCCTCATTTTCACCCTTGGCATTATTCACCGCTTTTTAATCGTCCTTCTTTATTAGTATATTTTTCCCTTTTCCTCTTTCAATCTTCCGTGGCTTATTCCCCCTCTCCCCCTTCACCCCCCCTCACCCCGTATTCAGCCACCTCCTCCTCCGCCATCCATGCTCCTCTTCCTATCGTCTTTCGGACTGAAGGTGCTGAATTTGATCCACGCACTCAATTTTCCCTCTCTAACTCTTCCCCTCAACTCATGTTTTTCGCCCGCAGACATCATTCCAAAGACCATTCGTCCGGCCGCAATCTTTTTTTTTTTACGGCCTCGGCTAAAGTAAGCCGCACCTGATAGCTTATGTTTTATTTAAGAGTTTTGTCGAAGCCGTTTATAATCATTAAAATACAAGCACTCGATTGAGGAAAAGAAATAATTGTATCTGAGCAAATATCCAAATTGCGGAAATTGCGAAAAACGGGGCTGGAAATGCTTCGTCGAATATTATCTGCAATAAGTATAAGTGTCCGTCAAAAATGACGGGGATGATCGATTATTCTGAAATAAAATTGAGGCAGTCTTCTTTGACCTGAAATCTTACATCCTGCTGAGAGGGTTGCCTTCGATCCGAGCGAAGGTTCGAAACCCTTGCCGCGAGTATCTATTGTGCTTCAAAAGCTGACCTTAGTCCCCTCTTGCCAGGTATATTTCCATTTTTCAGAGCGTGACAGAGGGAGTGACAAATGGACAGCAGAAAGCTTTTATATATTACCGATACATTAAATGATGATAGGGACTGCTGGCGCATCAGGTTAGCTTTGTACGCATGTTCATTTAGCTACATACCACGTGCTAATATTTCAGTATTATCCTCTCAGGACAAATTAAGTTTGGAGCTGATGAAATAATAATGAGATTTTACCCAAAGAAAAGTAATTGATACATCGAAGCGTAGAAGGATGTGACGAGGGCAGAGGAAATGTCAAATGAATTGAAAACAGGAGTGCATATTATCACCGATAAATATTAAATACTGTTAATATTTAGGAACATCGATAACTGCGAGTCTAAGTGTGCCCCGGGGTAACAGTTAGTCCTAAATTATTTGGCTTAATAAAAAGTACTTAGAAAAAATAAAATTGTTACAGCGTGTGTGCCATGGAGTGGCGTGGCTTCATTTCACAAACTTAGGGCAAGTTAATCGAGAGAAATCGGGGAGAAAAATTATAAAATTGTGATTAAAAGAAGGTTAATGGTCAGTGAACTGATACATCTCTTTTCTAGCAATCACCGATGGGTTGAAACCAGGGTTGTTAAACGAAACAGAACACACTGAAAAGGAACGGTTCCAGATAGGTTTCGGTTCAAGGAACGGTTCACAGGAACCAAACCGAAAAAGGAACCAAAGTCGTGGAACGAAAGTGGAACCGGAACGAAAGTGGAACCGGAACGAAAGTGTAACGAAATCTTCGGAACGAAATGTCGATGGAACGATACTGAACCGTTCCGGATCGGGTTCGCACATGAAATAGTTTCGTTCCTGCTCCTTCTACACCGATCCAGCTTTGGTTCCAGTCAGTTTTCAATGGTTTTTACTCGCGTCTAACGGCGAGAGAGAGGGCGAGGGGGGAATTCGAGAGGGGAGGTCGGGGATAGGAGGGGATCTTAGTTCCTAATATCACCACCGGGAAGATGTAGAGTGCGCAGTGAGTAGTGAACGCCGACCTCGTACGGAGTTGTTTTTCTCGCTGACGGAAAATGGGTGTTCACGGAAAAATCGCCATATCATTAACACATTCAATGCCGCCGTCGACGGTTGCTACCGCGCGCAGACGACGCATCTCCCGCTCCGTAATAACCGTACCTTTAAGCGACGGCTTCGCAAATTGGCTCCTCGTAGGAAGCCGGCTCCTCAGTTTAGTTTTTGTCAGTTTGCTCATCGGTTAGTTTGTATTTAGTGCGAATTTTTCCGGAAAAAGGATATTTAAAAAAAATAGTGAAATTTCGTTTGGCCATTGGGGATGGATCTAAAAAACCAAGAAGATATTGAATGTGTTAAAACGGCTTACATTAGAAGAACAAAATTAAGCCTAATTAAGCCCCTAAGGCGCCATGTATGATTTGCGGGCTTCTACTCTATGCGATTACCTCGCTCTCTTCTCCGCCCCACGACCAGAATAATGATGCAATTCGCTTGGAACGAAACTACTGAACGTATCTCCCAATAACTCTCAACTTGAACCCGAACCCATTCAAGAAAAGGAACCGTTCCGGAACGAAATATTTCTTTCGGACTAAACAATTCCGTTCCGGAACGGAACTAAACCCATTACGGAACATACAGTTTCGTTACGAACCGAAACTAAATGGCAAGAGAAAATATATAGTTTCGTTCCGAACCGCAACTATTCTTTAGGTTCGGTTTCGTTTAACAACCCTGGTTGAAACGCAGAGTGCATTGGGAAGATATAGCTCTGATCGATCTCGGTTCTGTTTTACTTATTGTTCTTAGGTTTGATAGACGATTTAAATTAAATTAACAAGGGAAGGAACCGAGTCAACATCGATCGATTTTCGCCTTATAATATCTGCTGTATTAATATGCAACGACGTTGTATAACAATTTCTGTATGATGGCAGCACTAGCAGATAAAATACCTGCTAAATCAGGCATTGATGTGTATCTAATAATGAGCTGAAATGGCTCCCTCTGGAAGGTTACGCACGCATTTGGGAACTGAATGACTACGATTTTCGTGTTCCTCGACCCAAAATTAGCCTAGGAAAAAATTTATCATGAAAATCGGTCGAGAGTGATTCGGGCCCTTCCCTTGTTCAGTTGGAGGTCTTCAAATTTGCATTCATTTCAACGAAATTAAAAAAATATAATGTACCAAAGTAATGCGGAAGACGTAGTCAAAATATGCCTAAAATCTTTACACTTTTATGTCTTTTCTATTTTACAAATATCCTGTATTGCGCTTCCGAACTGAAAGTGGTCAATATTAAAATAATTATGCTCTAATTAGTAACCAATCGTGCATTACGTTAACCGGTGAAATAGAGTGAAATTTTTAAGTGCAACAAAATAAATCAACCGTTATTTTTAACAAATTAATACGAGCAAAAATTAAAATTTTGGTAGGACGGATTTATCCCCTTTATTGAGTGAAAACGTAACATTTTCAACTGATTAGCTCAGTTCATCCATGTTAAATTTGGAGATTAGAAATTAAAAACCTTTACTAATACGGAATCAATTTTTCTCCACCCGAAGCCATTTTCACCGCTCTGGATGAAAAAATCCCTCTCGTGGAAAAGTATGCGTTCCTTAAAACCCCGATACTAGGCCGTCGTTTATCCGTGGAAGGGATGAATATTAAAAAAAGGGAGGAAATTCGACTTCGACCTAAGTACAGCATCCGCAAAGATCCCCCACGCGGTGAAGTGCTCGAGGCCATTCTAGGATTAATAGAACGGCTGGGGAAAGGTAGTGGGGGGTAGATGGGAATGGGGTGGGTGGGGGGACAGAAGGTGTAAAGGAGAGGATGAAATGAGGCGTGTGGGAATAAGGGGAGAGAGAGGACGGGGACTGAGTGGGAGAAGAAAAGAGGGGAGGGGAAGAGCGTAACCGTAACCATGCATAAGACGCAAGCATCGGATTTCTGGTTTTTGGGGGGCCGACTTAACGCCACTCAATTCCGCGCAAATCCTGGAAAAAACTTTATATATATATATATATAAAACTCAATTCTTTCGCTATTTTTTCTCTCTCCGACCTCCTCCACTCACCCGCTTCAACCCCATGCACTATTCAGTTAGCCGAGCTTTTTTCTCGACTCCACCTCCCTTCCACCCACTTTCTACGCCTTCCTGCTGCCTATCCATCTCTCCCTCCCTCCTCCCAGCCCCACCCCTTCCCTCTCAACCTCTATTTCCCCCCTTCCCTGGATCCCCATCTCTCTCTCTCTCTTCTCTCATCTTTCTCCTCTCTTCTCATTTTCCTCTTATTTTATTTCATCCTTCCTCTCTCTCTCCATCCCTCTACTTTGCTTCCTCTCTTTCTATCCCGATTCTTGCGCGTCGGGCGGGAAAGAGATGAAGCCTTTTAAGTTATTCATGCGTACGCCATACATATTGCATCACAGGATCCGGTAAGCCGTGAAACTAAGATATTGGAGTGTTTCAGTGACGACTATGTCTTGTCGAACGTTGAAAGAGGGGGTTCTCGCTCCCCTCTCGTCTCTCTCAAGGCTAACTCTCTCCCCCCCCCCCCCCCCCGTCACGAATATCTTTCCTCTTCCACTTTCCCTTTGACCTCTGTCCCCCCCAATCCCCCCTAATTAGAACGCCCAAGCCGAACTTCTTAATTCTCCGCTTTTCTCGAGGTCAGGAGAATTTAAAGCGCTAAAGCCTGTTGCGGAAGAGAATTTTGCGATGCGTAAATATTTCAATATATTTGACCTTTAGAATTTCCGGATTTTTCTTTCATTTACGATCTCGCCTTACTGGCTGTTTGAGTTAGTTACCCACCGTGTGAAAAATCTTCTTTTTAAAGGGTTTTCCGGAAATTATTAATAAACAACTAGGGAATCCAAAACATTTCGAATTAATATACGTAACGAGTTTTAAGTGAATTTTTTAAAGAAATTAATAAGCGACGCTTCTTTAAGTCATGATAAAAATAGCTTTAATTAGCTCATTTATGCCTGTAGAAATTTAAAAGAAATTAATTTCTCCCTCCCGGCACAAATTTCAGCGGACTTAAAACTTTTGTGAATTCCTCGGTAATAATTTTATATATGATAGTAACATAATAAAACTTTTTCCATAAATTGATAATGTAAGTAGATCCATTTTTGTGCCTATATACGAAAATTATCGACAGGAAAACAAAACAATTATTCTAAAATGAAAGTGGCTTTAGATTTACACTAATGGCTGCATGGAAGAAATTTAACCTCAATTAGCTTCAATAATTCCACTGATAGTCAAAACCGGATTCAAAGTTTTAACTAAAATTATACTTGTAATATAGAAAAATGCACGTAGATGAATGTTTCAGAATTTGACCAGAAATTCAGCGCTTGCTGTTTCTGAACCTCAGTTGAATTAACGGAACGAAGAAAAAGTTTAAAAACTTTAGAAATTTAGAACTCTTGAAGTTATTGTAAAGATTTGTGTGCAATTGGCAGTGAAAGGGTTTACTTTTGGCATAGGATCAAAACTTTTAGTAGAGAAAAATGACAGTTTAAAGTAAAATGTTTAAAACCGATAAAATATTTTTTATTAAATTAAAATGTGCATTGTTACGTACTTTCATTTTGCAGCAGCAAGAAGACTATCATATAATATTGTTTTGGATTTTCATTATTTTCGCGACGTTGTAAGTATAGCTAATTTCACGTGGCCAACTGATTCTCTGGAAAATAAAACTAAACGTTATATATTAAAGTTGCTTAATTCATGATTACATAATAAACATTTTAAGTCATTGTAATATTAAAGGTGGTATATCGGCGACACATACGCTGACTTCAACTGCTATAATATGTGCAACACAGAGATTTTCTAATAAAAGTTGCACAGAGACTTGCAAAAGAATATTTACATCAATTAGTAATGGCAATTTTAAAAGTGATAAATGTGAAGATTAGATAATATAGGTACAACTTTTAATCATCGTACTAATATCGTATTTTTATCCCACGTCAATTCAATATAATTATAAAATTAAACTAGAATCAAATCGAGGATATTTGCAAGAACTAAATATAAGTTTCGAAAAAGATCTTGGTTCTTATTTTTCATAAAACAAATAACAACTTCCGAGTTATCAAGAAGAACATTTTTGTTGAAATAATAATTGAAGAGTCGCAATACAAAATAACTGCTCATAATCAGAAGAGAATGTGTAATAAAATTTAAAAATGCATTTCAGTCTGCGTTAGATGAGTGAACGATCAGAAAGAAGGAATTTGTAATATGTACCCCAGATATATATATATATATATATATATATAACCGTCTTTATTTATCTAGATATGAATTACGTGAATTATCCTAATGAATTTCAGTTAAATATCTCAAGGAAAATGAGAGCAAAATTATTCACTATAAAATCAATCGCGTCTTGTGAAACAAAACGAAACCTGACTATTTATGTGAATGTTGAGCAAGCATAACAACCACAACTACATTAAACCTCTGCTACAAAGAAGTCATATTTTTATCTTAAAGCAACCTTACCTACGTTATTATCTGTAAACGCGAAACGCGTACATAATAAACAATAACAGAAATTTGAGAGAATCCATCAAATTGAAATTGAAAAAAATAAATAAACTAGAGAAAAATGTTCACTCCGAGAAAAGCAAGAATCTCTGAACCGCACGCAAAGTGCCCTTCAAGGAAACGCAGAAACATTTTGGAAACCGCGGCGGCCTCTTTAGCAGATCAACGCACTATTATGGAAGGGATGCGGGGAGGAAGAAATAAGACGGATTTGGCTCTTTGGCCGATGCGCCAAGCGGATCGCTCAAGAGGGAACAGCCGTCGGAGGAGGAATGCGACCGCAGATGAAGGGGGGCGGCCCGAGGGTCTTAGGGGGCAAGAAGAGGGCAGCGGAGGGAGGGAGGGGGCAGGGAATGAGAGACTTCTAGAATCAAGAGACTTGCTCGCATACTCGGGAGCGGAGTGAAGGATAATGGGAGCTAATCTCCATTACACGTCTGCGCGATTCCGTCCTCCCACCTACTCAAGTCTCTCATTTCTCCTACCCCTCCCCCCTCCCTCTCTATCTCCGACTCCCAATTCCCTTTCCCACCCTCTTCCAATCTCACGCGTTCATTTCCACCAAACTCACTCACGCATCTCTCTCACACATTTCCGTCTTCTCTTTCATTCGCTCCATTCTCTTCCCCTCACAACTCTACATTTCTTTCCTTTTTAATTTAATCGCTCTCTCCCTCTCTCCTTCTCCCTCTCCCTCTCTCTCTTTGCATCCACAGTCGCTTCTGTCTTCAAGCTTCTCCACGAATTTTCTTCTTGTAGATCCGTCCCTTTATCCCGTTTCTCTTCTCCCGTATTCAATCGATTTATATTTTGCCTTTTCCCTTAATTACGAATACATTCCCGTGTCCCGTTCGCCGCCTCCATCAATTTCCTCCTTCCTCACTTCCGTTTCCATCTCATTCTCCTTTCCGCCGTATTTCGCATCTCCGCATTCTCCTCCCTATCGCTTTTCTTTTCTTTTCTTCGATGCCGCTTTCTCTCCGCCCTTCTTCTACCTTCACCTTTACCTTCCCCCATTCTTTATATCCCTTTCATTATCTCTTAATCTATTCTCGCCTCATTCAACTCCATCCGTCCTCTTCTTCTCCCCCTCCCCTTCACCGCTGCTAATCTTCCTTCATTCCATTTCGCAAATTTCCTATTTTCCTTCCCTTTCTCTTTCGCATGGGACTTTCCCGGGACTGCGCACCTCCTGCCGCATCCTCCACTTTCCTCTACCTTTCTCTTTACCTTTCATCCCGTCTTTGCTCGTCCCCTTTCTCTCCACCTATCCTCCTCTCTGTCCTACTCTGCTGGTAATGGGGTTCTCTCTCTTCCTCTCCTCTCTGCCTCCCAGACTCCTCTGTGTCCCTACTAATCTCTCTCTCTCGCCGCAAGAGTTTGGATTCTCAGAGGACCTATTACGATGGCGTGTGCATTGAGGCCTTTATCCCGAGAGGCATGGTGAGAGAGAGAGAGAGGACGAAAACCATTTTTTTCCGAGGGCGACTTTTTAAGCCGGTGTTCTGAGCGGAAAGATTCGCCTATCCACCTCCACCTACGGCCTTCTATTTTATTTACCTTAAACAGTAGTCTGTTTCGGCTGGAAACCGATTTTTAAAGTACTTTCATATAATATTCAAGGACGTGAGTTGGATTCTGTTGGACTACGTCAGTAGTTCCTTCGTTTGCAAGGAGGGATAAGTATTTAAATCGTAAATTTAATTGCGGGTGTTTGGTGATGAAATTAGCTTCGTATTAGCAATGTTCGTGGCTGATGAGTTAAGTTCTATTTATCAATGAAGACTCGTCCAGTTACTGTAGATGTGTTTTCAAATTTGTTTTTTTTTCGTAATTCCATGCTTTCGTGAATGTGGAGCTTTGGCTATAAAAAGTGTTATGAAAACTATATCAGCGAGATTGATTTACTCTAACGGAAGTAATTCACTTCAATTAATGTTAAATATAATAATACTTAAGAGTAATGACTAAAACCAAACTCAGTTAAGGAATTTCAGTAAGTAAATAATAATTTTGAATAATAAATTAAATCAATTTGACGAATAGAAAAAGTTTTTCAGAGTTGAAAATTTAAAAACGTATCATTCTTTTTATAAATTCATTTAAATTTTGTTCGAAAGGCGATTATGTAAGTAGGTAATTTAGTATAATAAACGACCAAAACAAAAATAAGATGGAATGTTCTACGACCGCTATTCATAATAAAAAAAGCTGAGAGTAGGTTCTTACACAATTTTCAATCAATAAAAACATAATATCCGTATTTTTCATTTTTGGAACAATGCGGCTTATTTTGTTATTACAAGCCATTTCGGTTTCGGTGTCGTTCGAAATGCCTCCCTTGCTCATAAAGTGCAGATGCCCTCAAGCGTCCAATTAGAAGAGCCCTCGCGAAAGTGTGTTAACTGCCGAAACTGGTTATCCCCGACCGACACAACTGGCTCACATCCCGAAACGGCACAAAAGGAACAGAACAGAAAAAAAACTCCTTCCTGCGGACATCGCAAAAAGCCTTTTATGGCTCGTGACGTCGACCAAAGATACTAGTGGGTGGCGTCGCGAGGAGCAGCAGTCACAAAGGAAACCGCGAGAGGTCGTCTTTCGCAGGTCCCGTGGAGTGGGCACCATTGCGTGTCGAGATGGCGATGCCCATCAAACCCAGATACGACCAGGGCCGCAGTCCTTGACCCTTTCTTGCGAAGTGTTTGCGTTTAAGTCGCCCGAGACACTTAAAACAGAAGACACGTTCTTTTGGAAAGTTTAAACGGTTTATGTGTAGTTGCATTTTTCTTGTTTATTCAAAAATATAAATCACTAGCAGAACTGCCCGTTGACATTCAACGGATTTAGTGAAACTAAAACTTCGACCCTGTAATATGTAAACATCGTAAGAATAAGATAGTATACAGTTTAAACCGTCGGATAAAGCAAAAATGAAGAAAACCTGTTCGCAATTACCTATTTAGATGAATGAAAGAAAAAAATCTTGCACTGTGAAAAATCGAAAATTACGTGTAAACTTATGGGAAAATAATTATTGAATTAAGCACCCCCCCAAATATTTTTATCGCCATATAGCCTATGTTATCCGCAGGATAAAATTATTTACCTATGCGAAGTTTTGTGACGATATCTTCAAAGGTTTGAAAATGACAATTTGTGGAAAATCTACGTCTAATTATTTAAGTTACATAGTTATAAAAAAAGGTTGCTTTGAAGAACGCTATCCCACACTTTGTGTTTCTTTCTTTGCTACTTTAGTTTATATTAGGTACCTAAATATTATTTTTTTAGTTTATATTAGGTATATATTATTTCTTTTAGTTAATATTACGTATTGTTTATAACGGTTGTCACGTAAATTGTTAATACGCCCATTCCCGTGTTATTTAAATGGGAAAAATTAAAAGAGAAAAACATTTTAAAATATTAAAATATAGTTCAAATCACTTTAAAAACTTTCCCATTTTGCATACATTTTTATTGCGGTTAAAATGGCACCTTCCTCTTGCTTCTACGTTTTGTAGTTGTTGCGCTATAAATGCACAAACACATTCTTAAAAATATTTATATAGATTGGTAAATAGAAATTGTTAGTTAGAAATGAACTATAATCATTACTAAATATGTCAATTATTTAGCTTGCAAAACTATAAAGGTAACAGGTAGTAACTGTATCGTTGATTTGAAAATAGGTTGTATGAATTTTATAAACGTTTTCATTGTTTATAGGTTTTGGAATGTACAATGGTGCCTACAATCGTTAGATAGATCCATTTTAAAGGGCTATTTCTTATTGAATACCTAATCGCCATTACTAATATTAAAATAATCCTTCAGATTTACATATTATACTCCCTATCTCTCTCTCTATTCCTTTTTTAACCTATTCTTTCAATGGTTTCATCACCATTTCCTTCACTCCGTAGGTACATCTCATTTTAGTCACTTTTCCCAACAAAAACGAATGTCTTTTTAGAGCTTTTTCTAAAACAAATTGTTTGTGAATTCGGTTTTTTTTGTCCGACTGTCTGTGTGAAAAAGAATCTCTGGCATCCTGCAACTCGAAGAATCCAAATTTTCTGCATAGCTTGGTCTATACAAAAGCTGGACATGGTAATAATGTTGTGGATCTGGAATAAGTTTCCGGCGACCAATCGAAAAAAATCGCCGAAAAGAACAAGCTGCTACGAATGAAGGAAACTAACCATACATCCTCTGCGATTCTTTATTCAAATGGAAAAATAGCAATCGGTGAAAAAAGCACCTTCAATTATCCTCTCACTCTTGTCCTTTATATTCATGACCGCCAATCAATCGAATCTCACATCGTACGTTATACGCAATACTGCAATTGATATCTAATAAACAAAAATAGCCTTGACTGTATTTATCTCTCATCAAAAACAGTATATTTTGCATCATACTTCATGAGATTGTTTATTTATGTATTATGCATTATTTGTGTATTATGCATTATTTCTGTATTATGCACAGAAAGTGAATACGATATGACTAATGGGTCAAAGGACAAGAGGAATGAGATTTTCACATTACTGAAACTGCCAATGTGCATCTCATCTCGACTTCCTGCGCTTTCTTCCCTTTTCTCCTTTATGGTTCCCTTTACTCGCCGTTCTTTCACTTTATCTTCACCTCTCACTCTTCCCTCCCCCTACAATCCCTCCTTCCCCATCTTGTACCCTCCGAACTCAGGTCACGATCTCGTCCAAACCCGTCCAATCAGTCCGAGTCGCGCCGAAACGACCTCTGAGGTCTAAAAGAGGACGCACCAAGGAGGCCTCCGCTGTCGCTTCACTTTTGCGCCGCCGCGGCGCTGCGGGACGCTAATCCCATGGCGACGGGTGGACGTGGACGGACGGTGTGTGTGCCCTTAAGTCTTGTGCCACGATCGCCGAGTATACACGGTTTCCGATCCCACGAAGTCGTGACGGATGGAGGACGATGGGATTCAAAGATCACGATCGTTGATTAAAGATGAGCTATTATGAGTTGGTGAGGATATATGTGATGAAAACCGCGTCCAAAAAATACGCAAACATTTTAATTGTAAAATAAATCGAACAGGATAATCTAAGTTGAAAGCCAAAGTTCCTCCTTTCAATTTCTCCACCATTTCCTACAAGCTATTCTTTTGGATCCCAAAACACGTTTCGCTCATTCTTCAAAATAAAAGTGGAATAAGTAGCGGGACTTAAATATGTGAGAGACAAACACGAAAACAAGATAAACTCTTCCAATCGATGAAAATAGAGTCTGGAACTGCAGCCGCTGTAAAGTAAACACGAACAAGTACTTCGCATGCTATGAATAATGGAATCCAGTCCATTTTATTGGTTTAGACGAATAATTCAATAAGATAAGACTAGCATTAATATGGCTAAAGGCAAATAAGATGGATATTGTGGCGCTTTAAAAATTTCGCCACACGTCAAAAAATAATTTTTCAACAAACACCTTTACTCTTGAAAAAAATGGAGGCTGCTTATGAACGTAAATAATTTATTAAGAATATTAAATAATATTTGCGTTGGTCTCGATTTATTTGAATTTTTTTATGCTTATGCGAAGAAGTATTTCAAGTATAACTGGATTAAATATTAAGCACAAAAACTAATTCAAAGTCCATGCCGGAGAAAATTAAACTGGATTTTATTACCTGCGATGGATAAAATAACCAGGTCTCGGACAATACCGAGAACCAGGTCGCCGTGGTGCACGAAACTTTAAGATTAAAAAAATAAGAAGAAAACTACGGGCTAACGTTCACAAATGTTTGGCATCGGTCCTAATCCTTAGATTTGGAACTGGCTCTTTGGTCTAAAGCAGGCCTGAGCAACCCAAATCACTCAATGGGCCAATTTTGGGAATAAATATTTTGGGCAGGCCGCAAGAGAAAAATTAAAAAGCTTGATTTTTCATGACAACAAAATTTATTCAATGGGAAACTTGTTTTTCTTTGCATTGACTTAATTTATCAAAGTTTACAACAATTTTTGTGGCAGAAATTTTCAAATGATTTTCTAACTTAAGATTTTCCAAGGAGCCACGAGATTTATTCTTCGCGAACTTCATTTTATAAAAGCGAAGTACTCTCAAAAGCATCAGCTATTTTTGCAGCATGATTTCTCAAGTTTGGGAATCTTGATTCTTCAACGTATTTGTTGTAAAATTGAACTATATCATTCTTCTTTTCAAAAATGAATTTTAATTCAGTATTGAATTGCAAATCAATTATCTCCAGCTGCAATAGTGCTGGTGCTGTGCTTGCATCCACGTCAATCGAAAATAGAGGTTTTACAAGAAACGGGCCACTTTTGTGTGGAAAACCTTAAGAAGTTTGTGGGCCGCAAAAAAACTCGGAATGGGCTGCATGAGGCCCGCGGGTTGCACAGGCCTGGTTTAAAGCAAACTTGTTGAAATAAGAATCAACTACTGAAACTGGAACGGTAATGAAAATGCTGATCGTATATATAGATATAACGATAAAATGAGCCACTAACTACATCAGGGGTAAAAATAAAGATTTCTTTCAATAATAACAAAAATAATAAACAAATATTATCGGCAAAATGAAACAGTAAAATCTACCAAGAGGCCGTAGATCATTTATCGGACCTGAAATGTTTTAGGCGAAATAACCAATCAATCAATCTACGATCGATTTGCTTGTCTATAAGGATCAATAGTCTCTTTATTCGATAAGTGCACTTAATTTTCTTAAAATTGTTCCATCTTCTCTCTAAGAGTTTATCGCACTCCCTGCTTTTATACTTTCCTTTTACGTAAAGCGATTCTACATCATTGGATGAGTGTACAGTCAAACCTCGATATAGCGCCACCATTTGTTCAACACTTAAATGGGCACTAAAGCAGGGGTGGCGTTAAATCGAGCCTCCCTCATGCACTAGGTATTGAATATAAAATTTTCAAATAAAAGCCATTTTATAGGAAAAATATCAAAGAATTATATGACTTGGTTGTCTAGAAAAAAGAAGGGAGTAAAAAACACATATTGCTACACAGCAGTTGTTTTTTGTTCCTGCTGAAACTTCATCCCATGACAGTTTTATCACGTACAAAGAGCCTTTGAAGGATAACTCGATTGAATAATTCTTGTTAATGCTCTCTACTATCTTTTTCGCTTTATGTCTCATACAGAGTGCCTTAAAGCTCTTAATAATGCTTGCATCAAGAGGCCCAATTGGGTGGTATGAACTCGAGTCTCACATTACTACGATCCAAGGCTTTGGGACAAGGTGCGTTGTCTAGAAACATAAGCACATTACACTTCTTAATTTTCATTTCCTTGTTGAAATTTTGTATCCACTCACAAAATTCAATACTAGTCATCAGGGCCACCGAAACGGCGGGGAAACCGGGGCAAAATCCCCGGAGCCCGGTGCTAGGATCGGTCATAAGTTTTTCCTATCGAAATGCGCGGGTGCAAGGCACACAGGCAATTAATACAAAAGGGAAGTGCTTCCTCTCTTTCCATTTCCTTTTCTCGGATCTAGATTTTTGTTTCCCCTTTTTATCACCCCTTAGCACCCTGAAACTTATCCCCACACACTCATTTTTCTGTCCTCAAGTCGCGGGCCCACAAGCACCCGGAGTGTCGTCGTACGGTCAGTTCTACAGAACAGAATTGTTTACTCCCAATATTATTTATAGATATGGTAGCTTTTCTTTCTTTATTGGCTGTATTTTATAATACTGAGCGTAGAATATTTAAGTACACTTAATATCGCATATAAGGCTGACACGACGATGAATTCCATCGAAATAAACTCTAATAAAAAACGTGATAACAATTTACCCGGAAATAATAATCCAAATTTTATTCTTTGACACGTACCCTTACGAAATCACGACCGTTCAATAACAAACTCAATGCTACGCTATTATAATATACAGTCAAATTTATATGTAAATATTATTAAGGGAATAGTTGTCTTGTTGGCAAAACATCAGGAGGAATCTATAAAAAAGCCTAGAACGTAAACACGACGATTCTTCTTCGACATAATGTCAAGAAGATGGGAAACTCTCCTTCGGAGGATGGATTATCGGTATGGCTCCTAGAAATGTAAATTTTATGAGAATTTATTAGTGAAAGTACTATAGACACATCTACTCTCCTCTAATCGTACTTTTAGACTCTGTTGCTGCACAAAATACGCAGTTTCCTAAAAATGTCACGAGGGACCTCACGATGCATAGTGTAGCAAATCCCGATCCAAATATGGATGTCTGTTATGACAAGTACCGATTTCCTTTTACGCTTTTCTTTTTTGTACTAAAAAACGTTAAACCAGTAACAAGTTAGGAAAGTGTACAGCGCAGGGCCGCCGACAGCCAGCGCGGGCCTTGGGGCAAATAAATTTTTATATGTTCAAAAAGGGAACCGGTCCGCTCGGCAGGCCCAGGAGAGCCGACTCCCCCTCCCCCCTTCCCTAGGGCATTGGCTCGCAGTATTATAAGCAGAAATTGTCAAATTCCATCCAATTAAAATTTTTTATGAAAATTACGTATAAAATATATGTTCATACTACATGTATCACATCATAATTAGACTTTGTATGATACGGTTAATGTTGATAAACAGCGAATTTGTAAAAATTTATTATTCTACGAAATTTAATTGCCGTCGATAAGTGTAGGTTTTTCATCACTAAATATTTTGCGAAATAACGTCATGGTATTTAAATTCGGTTTTCCAAATTAACATGAAAAATGTACTAAATATTGATGCTCAACACTGGGTGCGCGTCTTACACGAGTGCGCGTGGTACACGTGAATATACGGCATATATATTTATATCGGTTTGTGGGTAATGGTTAGCGCATCGGAAGTGGGATGCTAAGTTCCAGGGTTCGATACCGTCGCTGAAATAATAAATTTTATTATCATTTTTAAAGATGTGTATTTGTATATAACGTCATCATAACTTACGCTAAATCATCAAAGATGCTTCAATTTAAATTTCCTTTTAGATAATACAAAATATAAAAGAATCATTTAATTTCCGTGTATAATGATTATTCTTTGTGACGTAAGACATTTTACACATAAATGTATTACATTACTATAAATTCTGCGTGTCCTATCTCTATTTGAAATGATTAAAAGCACAAGTTATTAAAGTTAATGATTTATTATTATTTAATTGAAATATTTTAAGAAAATGTGAATCAAAGAACTCAAGAGTAACTAAATATAATTGGAATTGGTAGATATCGAAAAAGGTGTGAAGGTATGCGCGGAGATATGTATGTATATATGTTACTAAAAGCATATTATGCAGATTAATGGAAATTAATTTTCTAAAGATAAATACTTTACTGAAAATGTCACTTTATATTCGCAAAGTTAATCAGGAAAAGATGTTATACAAATATATATATTTAAAGCGAAAAAAAATGTTTAAAAATTATCTTGAGATTTGAACCCCTGAACTTCGCGTTCGACGTCCGATACGCTAACCATTACACCAACTAAACCGGAAGTTTAAACAGCACCTATAGGACTTCCGGTCCTGTTGATGAAATGGTTAGCGCATCGGACGTGGGATGCTATGTTCCTGGGTTTGGTACCGTCGCTGAGTTAATAATTTCTTTTTTCATTTATAACGATGTCTATTTGTATATAACGTCATCATAACTTACGCTAAATCATCAAAGATGCTTTAATTAAATTTTCTTTTAAATAATACAAAATATAATGAAATCGTTTAATTTGCATATACAACGGATTTTCATTGTGACATATAACATTTTACATATAAATGCATTTCATTACGATAATTTCTACTACATTTATCTACATTTGAAATGATTAAGAGCTGAAATTATTCAATTTAATGAAATATTATTATATAATGGAAATATTTTAAGATAAAGTCAATATAAGAACTCAACGGTAACTAAAGAAAAGTCGGAGTATGTAGATATCGAAAAAGAAGGAGTTTATGTGTAGGTGTGTACAGAGATATGTTTGTAAGTATGTTGCCAAACGTATATTATACAACTGAAAAAAAATTTTTTTAATTATTAATACTTCTCTGAAAATGTCACTGACTATGTGCAAAATTAATCAGTAAAAGATTCTAGATAAATATATAAATTCAAATCGAAAAAAATTCTTTGGAATTTATCTTGAGATTTGAACCCCCGAGTTTCGCGTTCGACGTTCTATACGCTAACCGTTACGTCATAGTAACCGGAATTTTAAACTACGCCGATAGGACTTCCGGTCCTGTTGGTGTAATGGTTAGCGCATTGGACGTGGGATGCTAAGTTCCGGGGTTCGAAACTGTCGCTGAGTTAATAAATTTTTTTTCGTTTCAACTATGTGTATTTGTAGATAATCTCATCATAAATCTTCAAAGACGCTTTAATTTAAATATTTCCTTTTAAATAACACAAAATATGAAGAAATCATTTAACTTCCATATATGATGGATTTTCTTTGTGACTTAACATATTTTACATATAAATGTATTACATTACTATAATTTCCCCGGTTCCTGTCTATATTTGAAATGAATAAAATCACAAATTATTAAAGTTATTGAAATATTATTATTTAACTGGCAGAAATTCCCGGCGTAACCCGGGGAAATTATTTCATTATTTCCTAACTTGTTTAAATTTTCAGCTTTCTGGATTCTCAGAAAGTACATAAACATTAGTCAATTTTTGTAACATTTGGGAATTTATTACGGCCTAACGAATAAAAATTTTCAAATTTCTATAATCCCGTTTTCATTATTTGGCATATTCTACCACTTGAAAAATTTCAGCTTCATAGCACATCTATAAGTACCTAAACCATGCAATGTTAGTAAAATTGTTTATAATTCTTACCGGCTACGAAAATAAACATTGCTGCAATTTTTCAATTTTTCCTCCGATTATTATTTTCGTTTCACCTACGTATTAAATTTCAGCTCTCCAACTATTGTAGTTTGGGCTGGACATTTGTATCCTCCTATATCCTAAGTAAGACCCGTCAATACATAATGATACATGGTATTTAAGAATTTACTCGGCCGCCGTTTTGAATAAAACGGGCAGATAATAACGAAAACCATGTATGAATTATTTCTGGGAGCCCTTCACAATCCTACCAAATTTGATTCAAATCAATAGTAGGACTTGGGAAAATACGCTTAGTTTAATGTTTAAATCGACAGCCATTTTGAATGAAGCGGACTACAAACACTAAAACCCCGCGTCGACCTTCCCCTTAATGCCCCCTACTGTCCAGCCAATTTTGGTTGGAATCGGTTGAGAGTGGGCGTGCATAAAGGAGCCGACAGATAATGGGCTGCCATTAGCATTAGCATACAAAGTTATTTTTCTTTTTTACAATTATATAAAACATTTGGGATTAAAAAGCAGCGTACGGCCTTTCTATTTGTGAAGAAAGTATCTATAGAAAGTTTGATTACTCTAACTTTAACGGTGTGGAAATATATTGATGCACAAATAAACAAACAAACAAATAAACTAACTTTTATAAATATATAGGAGATAGGTATTAAATCATGAAATGCTAAATGTGAAGGTAAATGATACCTTGAACAATATTGCATAATTTTCTGGATAGCTCATCAATTACAATAATTGAGGAGTGTGAGGCAAAAAGATGGTAACCCACAAACATCTATTTGTAGTTAGGTTGCGTACAGAAAAGAAAAACTTCAATTATTATTTTGGAAATTTGTTTATCATTTGTTGTAGTTCATATTTTGTAACTTGCGTTTATTTTTGATTTCTTTTATGGGTGCCCCCCCCCCCCCCCACAACCCCCCCCACAACCCCCCCCCACAACCCCCCCTCCCTTGGTCTGATTTTGCTCATCTACAAACTTGATCTTATACTTGTATTGAAAGTGACAAATATCAAATTTGAACTTCCTTTTAATTTACTCGAGAGTTATCGTCGAAAAACCAAATCGACGCCCCCTCTCCCCCCCCAAACCCCCACTTAAATTCTTTTTTGAGACACACCACATAGCCTATATTTTAAACTGGACTAGTCTAAAGATACGCTGCAAGTTTCATATAAATTCAACAAGCCGTTTTTGCGTGATGCGGTAACAAACAAACAGACAGACAGACAACAATTGTGTAAACCGGTTCAAACGTCTTCTTGTGATGCAAATCACACAAAAAAGTATAACCCCGACAAAAAAAACAAATGTACAGAGAGAGGTTACAATTTTATTTATATAGCTTTTGGGAAAATTTTTAATGGAATGGAATTTTTGCTTATAATACTGCTAGCCAAGACCGTAGAGAAGGGAGGAGGGGGAATTCGCTGCCCTTATTTTTTACTTAAAACAGAGAAAAGGGGCCCGACGAGGATATTTGCCCAAGGGCCCACTCTGGCTCTCGGCTTTCCTGCTAGTCAACCATGCTTTATTATTGTGTCTGTAATTCACGTAAAATTCTTAAAGCCTCGAGGCTTTGCAGCCCTTCCAATCACAGTAACAATCCCTTTCTCACTCCCATCAGCATTTGTACAGAATGCAAGAGTGACTTTGGCTTTTGCTTTTATATGCACGTCCTTTCATAGACCTCCCTGAGATTGATTCGTCTGGTATCATCCATATTGTAAACATCTCTTGGATAATATGTTTTTAAAACGTCATAAATCCCATTTCGACTCCTTTCAACGGCATCTTTGTCAACCTCGGCTGTTTCTCCGTGTCTCGTTTGTTGCGTCAGTACCCAGCTCTGCTTAAAACGATGCAACCTCCTGCTGCTGTACACGAAGTCGGCGATGCCCATCTGATCTCCCATTAATTTTGCCTGCTCCTTAATCACTTCATCAGTTACTGTACCGTTTTTTTCATTCACTTTCCCTATCAAAATAACTAACGCATCCTCCACATTTTCATGTTTTGGGCCCTTAACACTAGAACGTCCGAGGGGATCATTTTGATCCTTTCTTGAATTTAGATGGATGCCATTTGACAACGGGAAGCGACAGTGTTATTTCCTCCTGTGACTTTTCATCATTTAGTAGCTACTTTGTGTGCGTAAGAGCGGGACCATCGCAGTCCACTATTTTGTAGATAAATTATAAATTTACCTTGAACGTCCACGGGGATCATTTTGATTCCCCACTACCTACGATAGAATTTCGAAGAAAACAATGCTAGCGGTCATCCATTGAAATTCTTTGATGACATCACTTTTATTGTCGCTCGTCGCACTGACTACAGCGCACCCTTGACCTGCCTGCACTCCTCTCCTCCATCCCTTCTCTTCCCCTCCCTTCACGCTCTGTCTTTGCCTAGTTCCTTCTAGCTGTTTCGTTTCGGCGTGTCTACTGGAATTGACGAGGATGCAAATTTGTGTAGTAAATTACGTTCTGAGGCAGAGTGTATGCAATGTACCCATCATTTTTAGTGAGACTGTATATCACATACGTAACTGCAACTTAGAAAGGTGACTTTACATATGAGAATTTGTCACTGAATGTGTCACTGTAATTCTTTCAGGCATTGCTTATTTTCGTTTCACTTACACTTTTGTTGTTCTATGTACCTTCACAAAAGATGTCTTCCATTCTTCAATACGGATTCTTTCTTGAATTCTTGGACGACTTTACTTCAAATACGTTGGAAAGAGGCCAAATAATAAATTATCTGACCGTATTAATGCTAAAATGTGTTTTTAATAGTGTTTTGACATGGACTATACGCTGCATTAATGGTCTCCAAACGCAACTAAGTATATAAATGGCCTCTAAATATAGCGGCATTCATTTTATGACTTCATCCCTCTCCTTGTTACGCATAGGTTTGCTGATAACTCACAAGGGATCAAATTGATCCCCGTGGACGTCCAAGGGGGCCGTTCTAGTGTTAAGCCGTTTCACATTTTCTCGTTTGATTCACCCACTTATCTTTTTCACTCAGAATGTCTCAAACAGCGCCGAATTATAGGTTTTATACTTATGTTTTATTTATAGCTTTACCTAAGTAGATATGGAGTTAAAACGAACACATTTGACGCAAAACCGTACATTTGTGAGTTCACAGATGTGGTGTATGGCTGCTGGCGAGGGTGGCGCTTTAACGAGGGTTTCTCTACGTAATCATAATGCGGAAGTTCTATCCACAAGGATTCGTTGGCGCTGTGTGGCGGTGACGCTGTATAGGGGGGCGTTAAATCGAGGTTTGACTGTATAATGTAAAACGATCCATTTTTATAGCTACCAAAAAACTGGACTGCCTATAAAGTAGCTGTACGAAATAATAGTAGCAAAATGAATCATGAATGCACGTGAATATTTTCGTTCGCTTTATGACGAAGTTAAAGTCTGAGAAACAATCCAATGGACGCGGGGAATGAAAAGTTGAACGCTTTTGAAATTTGAAAACCACATTTCGTACTCTATTTGAAATTCTACAGAGATTCAAACTTGAACAAATCTTTCTACTTTTGTACATCCGGAATTTAATTAACAATTTAAATATTCATGGCTTAAAAGTTTTTCTTTTATTTTTTATATTCATTGCGGTTTGGAATTATTCAAAAGACGAAGCGAACTAACTATTATTGATATTCCTTGCACGGACAGTAAATTCTAATATTTCTTTTGAAAATCGTAGTCGCAAAGATTTTAAATCAGCTGGAAAATTATACTATATTTTGATTCTAGGTTTGATCAAGTTTCATTGACCCAACTCTTGTTGACGATTAACTGCACATAAAATATTATTGAATGATTGGAGATTGGAAGTTGCCGTGACATTCTCTTTTCTGAAGTATCTCATTTTAAAATATTGCAGCATTGTGTTCACATCGATCAATAACCAATGCATTTAATACCTTTCATTGACGTAAAACATAATTTAAAAAATTCTAATGTAACATAATAAACACATTTTAAAAATTAAATGAAGTATAACTATAGTTTTTCAAAAGACCTCTGACAGAAAACTTCGATTACATTTTCTCATGTTTAAAGAATGTCTTTAATTTATAAATGTGTTCAAACGTTACGTTGGAGTGTTTTTATGGCGCGTATTAACGAGATAGAAATATAATAAAATACAAAAGATTGATGGACGTATTTAGCATATTGAAATTAAAGAAACCTTGAGCCAACGGTAGCATTAAAATTATTCATTCTGAGAATATTAAACCGGATTTAACAAGCTTTTACCCACGGAATCACTGAAACTGCATTAAAACTAATCTAACCTGAAAATTATTTTCAAAATTCATTCACTTAAAATGATCGAAAAGGTCACCTGCGAAAGAGGAGAGAGAAAAACTTCCGATGGCAGATTGATGCGATTCCGTTTGGTCTCTTTCATTGGTCGGGTGGATTATCGCTCCACTCTCTCCACGAAACACGTTTCTTCGCAAGGAGAGAGAGAGAAAGAGACATAAAAGGAGATGGAGGTGAAAGGTCGGAAGATTAAGAGGGACCGCAGAAATGGAGGTCGGTTGGAAATGAGAGACGACGGCGATTCCTCTCTTTCTCTCTCTCTCATTGACGATGGGAATGATGGGAATGTGCGAATGCGTGTGTGTGCCCTTTCTGTCTATCCGTAACCAAGCACCCGCAGGCTGAGATCGCCGAACACTTCCCCGGAGGAGGAGATATTCCAAAGTGCAATGGGATCGCCCTCGGCCTGAACCTGGCTCCCGGATAAGCGGGCGACGACACACAACAGCTTTCTCCTGGTGGAGCAAAATAAGTCTTCCTACTGCTTTTCACGGGAGTAAAAATAATCAGTCGCTTTGTTCGAGATTGCAGGATGATATTTTTTTTTTAAGTAAAACAAACGAAGATTAATGCGGGACAAATATTTCCTTAGCATTTGTGAGAGTTGTTTCGAGATGAAAACGTGTTGCTAAGGTGCATTGCGACGCATAAGTGAAAGGAAAAGAAATTAATTTTGACTTGAATTTATTATGTGGAGGAATTCGTAGCTCAAGGGATAGGTTATGAATTCTGCTTTTCATAGTGGATGAGGACGAAACACACATTAATTACGCGATTAGCAATATTTTGGTTATTTACGTAAACCTACACAAAATTTAATTGTATAAACATATAAGATAAACAAATTATAATTTTTTGCACTCCCAGAAGCCTCGGTCATCGCATACTCATAATTTATAACTTGAAAAGGAATGTACAATTGTGTTGAAACCGTCGCCATAACAACAACACAATTTGAACGAAATCGTAAATAAAATTATTTTTCCACTTTCGTACGTTAATCTGCTAGGAATTTCTCTCCCACTCTAGCAAGAACTCCAGAAATAAAAACAAGGACACATTCTCGCACGGAGCCTCGATTTTTATCGACTATTTAAGGCCGTGCGAAATCTTTTTTTGTTCTACCCGTAAAGAAATTTAGCCTCCGAAATGGACAAATTCCACAAGGTAAAGCCAAAAACAACGGATTTTCAATTTATCCTTAGTGAACCTCCCCCTCCCTCCCTCACCCCCGCCTCATAAAATGTACTCTCCTCTCTCTACGTGCTACTCTGCCTCACTCCTTGGCACTCATCCCTTTCTCTCACCATTTTCCCTTTCCATACACACACACTCACCTTTCTCGCACTACGGTGGATGGTCCCAGTGCTCCTCTTAAGCTCTTTACGCGTGAGACTGTTTCATTTTGGTTTGCCATCTGCCGCTTTAAGGTCTGAATGACGTTGAACTCGTTCGGAAAGAGAGTGGAAAAATGGCGAGATAAATGGAAGCAGAGAGTGAGATTCAGGAGGAGAGAGAAGTGTCAGAAATGTGTCATGAGAGTGAAAGAGAGAGAGAGAGATTGGGTAGGGAAGAAGTAGAAAGGGAGATGGAGGAAGGTGAAAGGGGAGGAGAGAAAGTAAGGAGGAGGGCGTGGTCGATTGGATGCGATTTGCGGTGAAAGTGAAGAGCAGAGTTCAAATTATTAGACGGTGGAAATAGAAAGTTTGAAATGTGTGAGAGATTGGAAACAGGGATGTTATTAAGGGGGGTAGTGGACGTAGAGATAACATTAAATGGAGCCATTTTAATTAAGGAAACATGGATGAAATGATTAAATGAGAAGCGGAAGAGAGTAAGAAGACGGAAACTGCGAGTAGGAAGAGAGAAATGGAGATGTGGATGAGTGATGAAAGAAGAAATTGAGAACGAATAAGAGGCGAAAAAAAAGAGACGGAGGATGGAGATAATATATATTTATATAAAGTATAGTCTCGCATTTGATGCGAGCGGAATGCCTCGTTTCAATGACGCTAAGGATTCAATGGAAGGCTCTTGATGGCGAACGGAAGACAGGAAGAGTGTATGGGATGGGAGAAAAGAGAAACAGAGAGAGAGAGGAATGGTGTGCGGAGAGATGGGATTGGATTGTTGGGATAGAGAAGAGGAAGGGGTGGGAAGATAGGGGGAAGAAATGAAGGGGGGAGGGGCGAAGAAAGTGTGTTGAGATATGGAAAGAGGGCCAAAGAGAGAGAGAGAGAGAGAGAAACGCCGGTCACTATGAGAGATCGTTTAGTGTACGTCGATGCTAAGGCTCCTGCGAGTGAAAATTATATGTAATATAAGCATAGACTGTAATAACAGCATGCTATTTAATGTGTCTGGAGCGTGTTTATCGGGAGAAAACAAAGGGGTTTAGTTACTTACTTAGGGGTAATGAGATGTTTATTTATGTGTATTAAGACGTTCCGTTTGCCTAACAAGAAGGATGGATGCAATACGACGTTAATGGCGAAGAAGCGGAAATTCGCGCTGGTGCAAAGCGGAAGTCAGGATCGTCTTAATTCTAAAAGGGATCAAGGTTGGATTTCCAAGCGTTTGTTTCAGTGATTTAGATTTTTGGATTATTATGGAAATTTTGCATTGATGAAAGATTGAAATTGTGCAAGTGGAGGAGAAACTTGAATTTAGGGTGACATACAGATAGATACTCACACGACTTTATCCTGGGAAAATTGAGACCGTAGAGTCCCTTCTTAAAATTAACCCAGCGGAAAATTTAATAGGACGTTGAGAGTGAGAGCGAGCTCCATTTTGTGCTTAGGTGGATGAGTTGGCGAGAAGAATTGGATGAGGAGAGTGCGGCCATGGAGGGTTTTTTTTATTTTGGATTTCGGAGGCGTGCGACGAGTATGGTAGTGTGTATGTATGTATATGGGGATAAGTAAGGAGTAACTAAGTTCGGAGTTTAACTAACAATAAGTGATGGTTAGGAGATAAATAAATAAATTATAATTAGAAAAAAATGAGCAGCAATCTTCGGATTCAGCTTTGAAGGAAAAGCATTTAGGTGAGAACTAACTGTAAGTGGAATTCGCTCATTTTGAGACTTCTCAATGCCCATAAAATTTCACAAAAAGAAATCTTTCAAGTAATCTAAATAATGTGATACTGATACCTGTGCACACAATCACGCACGACAGAGTGGCACGAAACGCGATGCCCGTCCGCTACGAAAATTCACTTTAACAGATGACACAGATAATAAAAGTACCCCTGCCGTTCGTACAAGAATACTGTTATGACGCGACGAATTTCACTTATTTTTCTCGGTGAAATTATATTTTCAGTAATTCGCTTCATTAAGATGTGGATTCGTATTGCCACTGGCGTTGCTTTATGATTTTCTTCCGAAGACATTTTGGTGCCTGTGTACTTCGCTTAAAAATAAGGTTGGGAGAGACCATAGGGGGAGTGGGGGAGGGAGTTGAACGGGTGGTGTAGTGGGAGGGAGTTTTGTGCCACCGTCTGACGTGAGCTCCTTCTACAGTTTCCCTCATAAAGATCAATTTAAATCATTCTCAATTTTCTTGAAATTCTCCGCGCGACAGGTCCCCTAGAAAGAGGGCGCTATTCCCCCGAGTCATTAAACCAACTGAATATGCATAAGAGAAGCAAAATAATCGCCGCTTATGTAAAAAAAAAGAAAGAATTGAGTCAGGCGCTAGATTAGTTGATAGAATTGAGTATTCTTCCATTCTCGTAGGTATTCCACTCTCTAATCATTCTTTGTATTTATGTCCACCTATTAGAAAATTAATTCACACCAATTTATACCCTTGGTAATTTAAGATAACTTTAGAGTTTAGCGACACTGGATGCATCTTATTCAGATATAAACAACTTCTCAAACGTATTAAACGGTGACTTGAGAATATAACATTTCATTAAAGTGCCTTTTCAATTTTAAAAAATTCTCACCAAGCGTACACAGCAGTTGCTTATTGTTCTTGCTGAAACTTCATCTCATGACAGTTTTATCATGTATAAAACTCCATTAAAGGATAACTCTATTGTTAATGCTCTCTACTATATTTTTCAATTGATGTCTCTTATACTGTGGCTTAAAGCTCTTAATAATTCCTGAATTAAGAGGCTCTGAGTCAAGGTGCGTTGTGTCTCTCGTGTGTTGACGAAGGGATCATCCCGGAAGCTCCACCAACGTCTACAAATGTCTCTCTCCGACACAACAGCGGCTCTCCTTTTGGTAAGCGCTCACTGCGTTTCCTTCAACACCTAGTTGCCCTATACATACATACGTACGTGTCTGTGTGTGTGTGTGTTTGTGTGTATGTGGGTGTTGCGTGAAAGGACAACCTATTTGCGGCGATCTTATCCCTTGTTTTGTATTTAGATTATATTTATAAATTGTAGCATTAAAATAAATTGGGCATGGTACAATATTACACCATTTAAATTTCTATTTTACTCCGAAAGTCGCTTAACTCTCGGATTACCAATGGGGGTCCATTTGTACCCCCACGCATCGTATTTTCAAATCATTTGCACAGTTTAAGTTCAAATTAACAATTTTTATGTTCCCTCAAAACATAGTTAATATTAAGAATGTGAACAAAGTTTTTTTTCACTTCATATTTAAGAAATAAAAAAATTCAAAAGCTGCTGGGGTCCAAAATGTACCTCTATTTGTAAATATTGTAACCTAAACTCACGAGCTTGCTCTCGACTGACTTTGTTCGACAGGCATTGTTAACTGTTGCAAGAGTCATTGGAATGCGATTATTTAGATGAGGACGCATATTTATTGAATAATGAGTGTCTCGCCCTGCAAAAGTGATTCGGATGAATGTATTAAAAATGAAAAAAATGTAACTTGCATGTTATAATGTGAAAATGTTCTTAAAATTGATATTTCTATTCTAAAACAGCTTCAGAAATAAATATTAAAGACAAATTTTACAAATTTAAATGGGGTACATTTTGCACCCTCCCTCCATTGGTAAAAAATGGAAGAATATATGTTTGGTAATCCGATGGTTAAGGCGCTTAACAATGTATGGCATTGTCATATTACCATAACACTAGAATCTCTGATGTTCAACACAATAGATGAAGTCAGAGGTTCTAATTTCATTAAGCCGAAGGAAAAACGTAACGAGTTACATAATGTATGAGGTCAACAAGTTCATTAATTAATATTTTAATATTAACGTGGAATAAATTAATAAATTTTAACACTAACCGTAGCGCATGAATGATTATCACGAATAGCTATTCTTGATTAGTTACAAATGTAGGTTATTCATTCCAATAATCGCTTTTCATTAAAACTTCTTTAGTCGAATCAAAAGTTAAATCCAACGTTACCGCCCACATGCAAATAAACACACGAAGTCAATGAAAACCGAAAAAAAGATTTGAAACGAAATTCCAATTGTTCGCAAAATATATCTACAAATAGAGGACACACTGAGAGTGGCATAACGCGAAGTTGAAAGAGAGAAATAAACCTCTAGGAAGAATGGTAGCGGAAAGTATTCATACCCACAAATGAACAAAAATATCTCCTGCCGCATTCCTATGTCTCGTACTTTTCGAGCCGAGATTAAATGTGGTTTACGGAATAATCTAAAATCGAAGTGAAACAGAGAGAGAGAGAGAGAGAGAAAAGGGAGTCACTGCTCTATTTGAAATTCCAAAATCGCGAGTCTTACTTCTTTTCAAAGAGTGCACTTTTGACCGCAGTCGAAAATACCCTCACCGTTCCGGTAGAAAAAGTGGTTTGAAGTCGAACGGGAATAAAAGACCAATGCGTCTGATTGCAAGCCCACCCACCCACCCACCCATCGGATGCCAAAGCAAGAAAAAATGATAAAAGGAGAGAAAGTCCGCAATTAACGTGGATTTTTTGGGAAGCTCTTGACAAAGAAGCGACTGAATATCTATTTTATTATGTGGATTCCTTTGAAAAGAAGCAAAATACTCCTTTTATGCATGACTATCTGCCCGTACAGATCTCAGCTGGTTATTGTATTTTGCCAACAAACCCATTCCAAAACATGATTACGTCATCATAAATGGCTCTCAAGAAATGCTACCGAAACAGAAAAAATCTGATGTGGCCAACATATGACTTTCTCCATATTTGGGGTATAGATATTTAAAGTATTATGAATAGCATTATGAGGCAAAATTATTATTTCGTATCGTAAAAGAATACAGTCGTCCTTGTTGTCGTAAATTATATTTTGAATATGTTTACAGAATTCACCGCTACATGGTGGCGCTCTATACTGCAAATTACGAAAAAAGTTGAATAACTCCGAAATGGACGGTTCTACGAAAATTTGTTTCAAACAAAACCTGGAAGAAATATTATTCTTTGCAACTTTGGTCCTCACGAAGATTACCAATAACGAAGTTTTCAAGAAGATATTTGACGGAAACCGAAAAAACCGATTATTTATAAATAATTCCTAAACAATAACTGCTATGGAAAATTGTTTCAAATGAAAGTGGTAGGAAATTACATTCTCTATAATCTTTGTATAGAATTGTATATACAATAATGATATTTTAACGGAGAAATATCGCAAAAACCGAATCGGGCTTCGAATAAACCTCGACTTTCGGTTAACCGTTATTGTCCAAAAACTAATCAGTTCTTTGTGCTCATGCTAAAGTGTTATATATGAAGTTTGGTAAGGATATGGAGAGTACTTCTTGAGTTAGAGCGCCCACAATCACATACACACACAAGCTTCCGAAAATAGTCTAAACGTGTTCTAGGGACCTCAAAACGTGTATTTCCGTTGAAATCTCGAAGTCGATTTTTTTCGTGATCACAATACTTTCCCATTACTACGTATGGAGAATGTAAAAAGGGCTTAGCGGAAGGATAAACCCTTATTGAGGGATTTATAGTCAGTCTTTGAGGCACGGTGGTTCCAAAGAAGCCTTTATATTCTTACGAGATTTCACCTTGTATTCAATTATCAGGTTGATGCTAACATTTTTAACTGTATTCAGGGTTTGTATATACATTCCTATGAAAAAACAATTTTAGGCTATAAAATAATTATTTTGCAGGTTTACTTTTAGTATTTTTTCTTTAAAATACTTTAATTTAAATATTTTATCATTTATGTATCTCGAGAAATTCGTTTTCAGAAGAAGTTAAAGCAATTCCAGGTATTTAACTCCGTCTACCGCGAATTAATAGGGGATTTGAACGTCGTACGTTTAAAATGGTTTATTGCCATCATGGCTGACATAATATCATATAATACATGACAATACTTACTAGCAGTTAACATCCCCGAGCGTGTTTCCGAAGTAACTGTTGAAGAAGGAATCAGTGATCACCAATCAGTTCGAGTACTTTTGGATATAACTGTCGCAAAATATCGCAAGCCTAAGCGGAAAGTGTACATGTATAAAAATGCCAACTTTGAGGATTTCAAAGAGAAACTCATCAAGGATTACGACGATTTCAGCAAATCGACAAGCACAAAAAACGTTGAGGAAACTTGGAAAGCATTTCTATCAGAAATTAGAATTGGTATTAATACGTATATACCAAGTAAATTTATTAGCGATAATGGGGAACCAAGGTGGTATAATCGGCAGGTTAGATGCGCCCTCAGACACCAAAGAAAGCTTCACTCGAAATTTAAACGCATCAATAACTGTAAGTCACCGGAGGAAGTAATTTCAATTTCACTTAAGTACAGAGATTGTCGGACTAAGACCAAAAAGGTTATGCGCAAAGCACTAACAGACTTCAAGAAAAAGACTCTTAGTGAACATCTAACTGAAAATCCCAAATGCTTTTGGTCATATGTTAGAGAAGTTCAAGGTCGACGCCCAACCGTACCCCCGTTAATAAACGACCAAGGAGAGGTAGTTAGCGATAGCACAGATAAAGGAAATTTGTTAAACTTATTTTTTCAGAGCGTATTTACTACCGAAGACGTGAGAGCGAAGGTCGTGGCGCCCGAACCAGGCAAGGAAAAAATGAACGATATAGTCATATTAGCGAAAGGGATAGCTCAACAGCTTAAAAATATCAAGTCAAATAAATCTCCGGGTCCAGAAGAGATACCAGCTAGAGTATTCAAAGAGTTAGCACTGGAAATAGCACCTTATCTCGAAATAGTTTTCAATAAGTCACTTAGTCATGGCGTTGTACCTAAGGAATGGAAATTAGCCTTTATAACGCCGTTACACAAAGGTGGGAAAAAAGACGACAGAGAAAATTACAGGCCAATTTCGCTTACCTCCCTATCTTGCAAGGTTCTCGAGCACATTATCGCTAGCTCCGTGATGGACTTCTTAGATAGTCAGAACTTGCTAAGTAAATATCAGCATGGCTTCAGGAAGATGAGATCTTGTGAAACACAGCTTGCTCTGTTCGTTCACGATATACTAAGATCAGGAGACCGTAAGACTCAGTTAGATGCTGTTTTCCTCGACTTCAAGAAGGCTTTCGATAAAGTCCCGCACAGTAAGTTAGTGAAGAAATTAAATGACTGTGGAATAAATCGAAAGATAATCGAGTGGATCAGGGACTTTCTTAATGAGCGTGAACAAATAGTAGTTATAGATGGATTTAAATCAGATTCAGTCAGCGTAGCCTCAGGCGTTCCACAGGGAAGTGTAATCGGCCCCCTACTATTCCTTTTATACATAAACGACTTAGATAAGGTTATTAAAAGTAAAATCAAGTTATTCGCGGATGATACAGTAGTTTACAGAGAGATTAACAGTCCTAATGATCAATTATTACTTTCTGACGACTTAAATGCAATTCTCGAGTGGTGTAAAGAGTGGCAGTTAGAATTGAACTTAGGAAAGTGTTCCTTTATGAGATTCTGGGGAAACAAAAACATTGACACGACGAATTACACTGTTGAAGGCGTCCAGATAAAACTAGCCGATTCCGTCAAATACTTAGGCGTTACTTTAACAAGCAACCTCTCGTGGGATATGCACATACGAAATATATGCGGGAAGGCTAAACAGAAACTAGGATTCATCAAACGCATAGTAGGTAAAAGTGAGGAAAAAGTCAAAGAGACATGTTACTTCTCGTTAGTAAGACCGCTATTAGAGTACGCGTCGAGCATATGGGATCCGTACGTGAAAGGATCAATCTCAGAGTTAGAAAGAGTGCAGCGAAAAGCCGCTAGATTCGTCAAAAATTGTTACGATAGAAACAATAGTGTTACAGCCTTGATACAGGACTTAGGATGGGAATCACTAGCTGAACGCCGATCACGCTCTAGGTTAAAACTTCTCGAAAGATTTAGAACGCATATATTCTCCAGCGATGTCGAAGAAATAATAAGAGCGCCAACTTATATTGGTAGAACGGACCATCCTCGTAAAATAAGAGAGATAGCCTGTAGGACTTAGAGGTATAAAGGCTCGTTTTTCCCTAGAACGATAGCTGAGCAGAACAGAAGTTACGAAAGGAAATCAGCCGACGTAGAATGATACTATACATTATTATGCGCTTTACCTTGGTGCTATTGCACCCCCTGCCACACACCATTGCGGTGGCTTGCAGGGTGAACTATAGATATAGATATAGATACTATCTAAAAGAATAAGCGAATCAACTTCGGCGGAATACCTACACTCTAGGAAGTTTACACACAAAATAACATTTGTATATAGTCAAAATTATTTAATTTATAATATATGAATTATTTCTATAGACACATTAGGGATAATAATATATGTATGATATACATGCAGAATGCTTATCTAAGTAGGGCAGAAAAGCAGGATTTCACGTCCTTTTACATAAAGTAAAAAGATCGACTGCTTATATAAAGTTATTAAATTGATTGGAAGTATTTAAAACAATATTCGGGGTGTGAGTAAAGATAGCGTAAACTTCCTAAAACGTAATTCACCAGAGAATTATCGTCTTGATGAAAAAATCAAGAGTAAGCACTTAAAAAACAAAAGATTGAAAAAAAGCACTTATCTCAGGCATTTGCCGGCCGGGTTAGACTGGTAGACAGTGCCTTCTAACCCAAAGGTCGCAGGTTCGAATCCCGCTTCGGGAATGGATGTTGTGATGTATGTTGATTTTCTCTAAGAGAATTTGACGGTGCAAAATAACCTTAGCTGTTGACGCACCTAAAAACCTAATTACCACTACTACTCAGGCATTTCCATTAGCCACGACAAGGTTATGAAAAAAAGAATTTATTCTTGAATCCTAAAAAACGAATCGAAGAACGGAAAGTTTTCGATTTTTGTCGACACGATATCAACGTAAATCCGTCCTACGTTATTTATACTCCCGCAGAAACCGAAAACTTCAATGGAAGCAGCTTTGAAGATAGCCTTTTTATTCGGGCACGAAACACGAGTGGAATAAAATTAAACCTTAATCTCATGCTATCCTTCTTTGACCAAAAAAATGGCTACCATTTTATAAAAAAATAAACTTCTCCCTTTTGAATGACACGGGCATAAAAAGAAGTCATTCCACCGCAACCTTACCTCTTTAACCCTACAAACGCCCGAAATGCGAAGCGGTTAGTCGCCAAACATAAGTTGAGACGATTGGCCCTACGCCCTTTTCGGGAACATCCAACCGCGTACTGCGTTTCCCTTTCACACGCGAGGGGTAGAAAGAGTGAGAGAGAGAGAGAGAGATCGGGAGAGAGAGAGAGAGAGATAGGAGATGTTAATTAGCACTTTCTCCCTTCCGGCAGGATTGCCTCAACAGTATCTATAGGAATCACTAGTGTTCCACGGTGGACTGCAATGCAGTGAGCGGGAGAAAGAGTGGATGGAGGAGAAAGGTCATTTAAGACTTGGGAAATAGGGTTCCGAATGAGAGAGAGAAAGTGACAATGGAATGTGACATAAAGAGGTCTCTATTGAAGCAAAACTGGGCCCACGTCGCTCCATCTGGGATTATTCATAACTGTTGGAAGAGAATGCTAGTTCGTACACGGCCCCTTGTCGGATCCCAACACGATTGTCTCTTGTCTCGGAATTTGTCTGAGGAAATAGGGAAAGTTGCAAGAGTGGGGGAAGGTGGCTATCACTACGAAAAAATATATTGATCCCCTAATTAAGTTGTGTTTTTTAGTTTTTCTTTCTTTTATTTGCGAAGCAAATAGGAAAAATCATCGGAAAAAGCGACAACAGTTACTAAACTGATATTGTGTCGTTATTCAATTTAATTTTGTTGACTTATGATAAACGTCAAAATGCGAAGTTTTATTATGGATTCTAAATATTACATTTTCCACTTATACTGTCTTAGTCTGATAATATCAGGACAACCATTCCATAGTTTAAGGTTTTCAGATTTTTTCTGATGCTTATGGCTACACTTCTACCAGGCTTCAGATTCTAACCTATTCCGGATCTATCATCTACACACTGGTGTGACGTACGCGCGCGCACACGCGCTCGACTGCACTACAAAGTTAATAAATAGGGTTAAGCTGGAGTAAATAATACATTTTCTTTTAAAGAACAGTTTTATTCTCTTAAAATGTCTAATTAATTATATGCATCTAATGGAAAATCTCACGAATGGAATCTTTAATCTACTCTTTAATGTTGATATTCGCACTTTTCTTATAAAATGATAAAAGTCGATGACCAAAAATTAAATGAACTTGGCAATGGCGACAAATATTTCCAAAAATAATTATCTAGCTAATTTTATGGCCTGAGCACCATATGTTATTAAAATCAATTCCTTTATTATTAATGCGATTGAGTAAACTCCATTAACATTTCAGAAAAGAACCATCAATCAATGAAGTATCACTGAGTTTAGCTACATTGAAGAAGAAATACGCATCTGATTTATTTAACCGTTTCAAGTTTAGATCACCTATAAGAATCAAATAACCAAAAAACAACAATTTCATTAAAATTTCAAGGGCGAGTTCGTTTATGTCTGTGGATAAATAAGAATTGCTGAGAATTTGCCTCACAAAAATAAAATTTGGATAACTTTATTAACAATGACATATGGAAACAAACATAGAAAAGGTAATTTGCGCAGTTAATAGAACTGTTTGATAAATTTATTTTTGATAAATATTATTGTCAGGATAAATGGTTGTTTGGGGCAGGGAAATGATCTCTTTAAATAAACCTTGAGTAAAGGAGTATTATTAGTTTCTGTTCTTAGTAGCATCCTATGATTTCGTAAGTGAAAGAGTACATGATTTTTTTTAAAATCTGAAGTTCTTTTCACAGCAGTTGACGTATACCATTTCAAATCATCGGACTGCGTCAGTTGAAGTTTGGGATAATGAATATGATCAATGTAAGAGTTCAGAGCGTAAATTTTGTTTTTTCTTCATTATGTTATTATTTTTTATCCGGGTGCAAAAAGAACAGCTCGTTTAAAGCTTTTTTTTTAAGGAAACGAGTTTAACGTGGCCATTATAAGGCTCCCGCGACGCCCACAAAAAATTTTTAATCCCTTCTAGTTTCGCTTCTCTCCGAGTATAATAAATCAGAGAAAAATTATCGGGTTGAAATGCTTATGTAGGAGGAGGGCTTTTATAAAAGGGATAAAGGATTTTGAAATCTTTTTATTATGTAGAGAAAAGCGCCTCTGATGCATTTAAACGACCTTGTAATGGGCTTATTTAGAATTAACCGCTTAGAGGAAGGTTGGAAGTAAATCCCCAAAGAGTGCACGTAACAATGTGGTGGATATAATCCTTTTGCGTCTTAAACTTTTGAATTATACGAATGATGTCGAAAAAATGCATTATTTTGTGCATTAAATTAGGACAATGATGGATGTTACGTATAACTAAAATGTGCCTAAAAACTTATTTTTTTTCAATTGCAATATCGTCGTCGATGTATTGACGTGACTGAATCTCAATAACGTTTTTATTTTTGAATCACTAGAAAGACAATTTTCGCTGATAATAACTTCACTCAATTTATATACATTGGCTTCTTAAAATATTGGTATACTAATCAATGTTTGTCAGTATTTTCATTCAAACAATTATATATCAGTATTAACTACCACTACAGTTACACCCCTTGTTAAATTATTACCATATACACACACACACACATGCGTACATATCTATACAACTCTATCTGCCCTATCATGAGAATTCTATCTCTCGATAGGCTTTAGGCACACCAAATTCAAACTGCTTCTGCAATGCCTTTCTCTTCATATTATTATAAACAACCATTTCTTTTACAAATCCAATATTTATTTTCCTTTCATTCCCTTTCGCCAAAGCATCTTCGCAGTTTAATTATTTTAAATCTAAATATTTAGATAGCTACATCATTTTCTCTTTCATGCTTTATTCATTTATGATTTATTTATTTATGATTTATTTTTGCATTAATTCGGCTTTCATGGAATTGATCGACTAAGCATTAAAACATCTCTAATAACGAATGAAAAAGACGCTAATAAGAAATGTATTTATGCATGAACGATTCGGACTGTGGCTTCAAATTCTAGATTACGGATAAATGTTTGTGATATACGTTGCCATTGGCGATACAGCCCTTCTAGCATTAATGATACATTTCTGCGGAATTTGCCAATACTATATATACGAATAAACTTACATATTTCCGAGAGGTATTTTAATGTTAAAAGCTTATGAATCCTGAATAATTTGGAGAAGCGGGGGAAAACACTGATAAATCGATGGAATTCGCATGGATGTCGATGTAGGAAGTCGGTTAATCAACATATCCTGGGATTTATTAAAACGCCCAGCGCTTTCATCCATCAATTTTTTTAAAACTATCCCGTCATTTCGAACAAAATCCCAGCCTTCGGTGGAAAAAGAAAGGAGCAAATTGTGTTTTCGTGTAACTCCGCCGCAGCAGATAATGCAAGGGGCGAGACGCCATCACGGTTCGCCGCGTAATTAAAACATTCGGAAAACGCCCTCTGCGGAAAAATTTCCTTTTAAAAGGCCTCTCACCCTCTCCTCCCCTTACGGTAATGCAAACCACCCCTTCCCTCCTCCCTCCCTCCCTCCCCACCCCCTCATCAATCATCTTCGTTTGAATGAACCCACTCCCTGCCTCTCTCCCCTCCACTGCACCTCTCCCTTGCCCCTTTGGCGAAAGATTTTTGCCCCTCTTTACCGCCCTCTGTCCAATTCCCGGGTGACTAACAAACCCCTCCCTCTCCACCTCTCTCTCTATACGCCACTACCCCTAAGGAACCATTACCAAGTGCGCGGCTTTCTACTTTGCTTTTCCCGATTCGAAATTCCCAGCGGAGGTCAGAAGAAGGAAAGGGATGGCGGGGGAGGGAACGGGATGAGGAAGCGAAGCGCGACTCTTTGTTTTTTTTCTGAAACCCATATGGGAAGGGTGAGAAAAAACGAGAGAGCAGGGTGGAGAGAGGGGTGGCTTGAGGAGAAGAAGAAGAAGGAAGGGAAAACGCCTAAATGTTCGATTGTTCTGGAGAGTGAAGAAGAAAAAGGAAGTGGCGGGGGATTTGCTAGTTGTAGAGCGGATGAGAGCGCTTCAAGTCCCTAAACTAATTGATTGATCTGCTCACTTCCCTCTAGGTTTTCTTAACCTTTAAATTCAACTTTTTTGTTCACTTATATAAATAAATATATATATACCTATACCTATATATAACTTTTGGAAAGGTCAACAAGTGAAATTAATTAAATTATCCCTCAGTTTTCATAACAAGACAAAACTTCTTAATTTGGGGGATTTTTTTTTCTCAGAAAAGTATAAGGAAAAGCCTTTCTATATATTATTAATGATTTCATGGTGCCGCGCTAGGGACGTTAATGATAAAAGGGATACTAAGTTCGTATTCACGAGTTATATAAAATTTCCCACATTAACTTTGAACGATAACACATCTGTTGATATCGTAGTCTGATTGTAATAAGAAAAAGGATAGTTCCTTCAAGTTACGGCACATAAATTTGTTTATTCTCTTCGGGATAATGTTTATTGAAGTGAGTAAATGTTTTGGAATGAGTCACATACAATTGTTGAATTCACACGTCTTTAAAGCAAAAATCATGTTTAGACAACATACGTAGTGTCGTACTACGAGTAACACAGAACGTGAGAAAAATATACGGTTTCAGCAACATTGAACAGAGCGCACCTAAAGCATTACATTATTTGTTCTATTAATTTTTTATTTTACTTTTATTTCATACAAAAATAGGAATATATATATCAATTTGATCTACTCAAACAAATTCTTCCAGAAAATGTATATTAATAGATGTATTATTATAATGGATTAGACGGAAACCATTTGCCAATTTAGAAGCAGAATGAATGAAAAAAAATTTCAAAATCAAATCATAAAAACTCCTGCATCAAGAAAAAAAATCAAATAAATCAAAAGAGATTTAACGAAAAAAATTCAAAGTTTGACATAAAAGAGACAAAAAAGGAGCGACGCGCATCATCAAAAACTCTCTCCTTTTCCGATTTGCTTTTGATTCCACATTCGAAGTGACTCTCACCTCTAAAGAAAAAAAACAGCTCTTCGGACGGGCAACGGAAATCCCCTCTTCCCACCCCTCACCTCTTCCACTTATCCCTCCTCCTTACTCCACCCTTGTACATCCCCCACCTTCTCTTTCTTACGCTAACCCCCTCCTTCCTTCAATCCCTCTAAATCTCCACCCCTTTCCATCTTTCCTCCCCTCCTTTCGCCCCAATCTGCATCCGACTTACGCGGTGGTCTCTTGCGTCTTGATTTCCCACGAGCCCAAGAAAAAGTCCTACCCCCTCTCCCCCTCAAACAACCCTCTTCTCTTATTTTTTTCCTCCCCCGCAAATCCTTAGGTTTTTCCCTTTTCATCCTCTTCCCCCGTGCAAGATCTCCTCATTTTCACACCAACCCAACCCCTCTCTTCTTCTCATCCCATCCCCCTTTTTTATGTCTCGACCTAATATCGCTCCCTACCCCTGAACTAACCCCCTCCTATTTCCACCCGTCGCTATGACTCTCTCTCTCTCTCCATCGCTCCTCTCCTTCCACCTCCAAACTCCTCTCGGTGAGGGGGGAGGCGGTAAAGACCATTTAAAGAGGACAATCCATCACTTTTAGCTCCACTCTCGCCCTCCAACTCTCCCCCCCCCCCCCTCCTTCCTCTCCTTCGAGACTAGTGTCGAAAGGGAAAAGTGAGAAATCCCCTCAACAGATCCTCTTTCTCATTCTCTCCCTCTATTTTGACAGGCACAACATTGCCCTATCTAACCCCCCCCCCCCCCTCTCTCTCTCTCTCTCTCTCTCTCTCTCTATATATATATATATATATTTATCTCTCTCTCAACTGATGGGAAAAATCACTTCTCTTCCCTCATTTCCCCTGACGTAGACCTTTAAACCTTAAACTCGAGCCGAAAACAATCGCTCAAGTGAAAATGGAAACTCGAGGAAAGAGAATTCTTCGAATTTAAGGATCGCATTATCATCCCATTTGATCCAGTTTGTGTTGAAATGTATTTCAGTGTCTCAAGCTGAGAGGAAATAATATAGCGATTAAAATAAACGAGTTTTTATTTTAAAAATTTCCAGCTAAATATGTACGAATCGCTGTTTAGTTTTCTGATAAGAAATCGGCAAAAACAAACATTGAGGTAGAAGTAAGAACATTTACAGAAAAAATATATATCCGTAAATTATATCACTGGTATGAACAATCGTAAGAAAAAGTTTTGATTCAAGAACACTCTCAAATATTGTACACATAAGATTTATTTCTATGTTGCATAATAAGTCAAAACTAGTATAAATCGTGGCTATAATGCATTAGAAAAAAGTCATACATCCCACGCAAAACTATACTATGATGTTTTGCATTAAGAGATTAGAATAAAAATGTTAGAAGCGGAATTTGTTTAAGACGGAAACTTTCAAAGCCGGAAATTCGTTCATGCTCCTGATATAGTTTTTCATGCAAATGTCTCTATGAAAGACGGACACTGAGACGTGCATTAAAATAATTTTTATCAAACATAGGAAATTATTTAGTATATTTAGAAACTGTAAAATATTAAATATATGATTAATCTCTAATGAAATCTTTAGATAATCTTCACATAAAATTCGATCGGCTTTTTATGATTCTCTGAAAATTTTTTATCTGTCACGTGTATTTCAATAAACGTGCATATAGAAGCATTTTTAAAATTGCAGTTTCGTTTTAGACTGAGCCATTGGATATAAGGAAATATCTAGTTATAGCGGCTTTGGAGATTTTGCATGTAATTGATGAGATAAAGTTAAGTATAAAATACTTCATGAATAATTATAAGAGTATATTCAATTGCAGAGATTATATTAGTAGTCAAAGAAGTGAAGAATAAAAATATCGTTCTTAATTCCAATATTGAAGAAAGTAAAAAAGGATATGTGAGGTCCTACGATGAATAATCTTAGTTTTACTTTAATATTTCGCATGCTTGGTTGCAGTTTTAGCCCAAACAAATAATACAATATTTAATTCAAGCATTGAAAGTTATTAGGGAAAAAAGTTTCACTATCTCAGTTCATCTGATTGCCCGGAAAACGCCGGATATTTCTGGTTCCTAATATTTGAAGTTAATAAATATTTCGCAAAAAGTATTTTTTTATAGTTAATTCTAAAGTATATATATTGACTTTTCCATAAAAGAACTAAAATTTTAAATATATACAAAATATATTTTTTTAAATTTACCTTTCATACACGCAAACTGCGTGACAATTTTAAGTTTTTATGGATACTGAAAAGCAACTATCATTATTTCAAAAATAATTCTTCCAACATGTCACAAGCGAAAAACCTGCCAAAGACGGAAATATAAAATGACCTTACGAGGTTCCAGCTTCCACACGTTTTATTACATAACACAGGTTCCGAGCTAAATTTTACGGCACAAAAAGAAAATACAAAATTTTTATAAGCATTGTAAAGCTTGATCACAGAAAGGAAAATATCATTAAGCAAAGCTTTCCTTACATTTAGTATGGAAAAAATAACAGACTCACATGCAGTTCTGTTCCAATTCTGAGAGCTCATTTTCCGAAAAACTCAATTTCACCAATTAATTTAACGCTCACCTGCAAAGAAAAAATATAACTTTTAGATGGAATATTTTAAAAATGTTTTCCAACCACAAACGTCGAAATATTTAATATCCCGTGCAATAATTTATTTCATTTGACACCAGTGTAATTTCGAAACAACTCGCTCATTTAAATTACTTCCTCTGCAGATTTTTTCAAATGAACGATGTAAATTTACATGTGTATACTTGAGCATATGGGAAAACTAGAGGAAAATGTCCCCTTACTTAAGCGAAGGCTCAGGAACAATTCCAACCGCACTCTAATACACAGTAAATCTGCGGTTTCCATATGCGTTGCGCTGGCAGATTTAAGTGCTGCAGATGTCTCCGAAGGGAGCGGAGAATTTTTCATAAAAGAAGATAATTTCTGTGTCTAAAACCTCACAAGATACTTTTTCACGATCAGTAATATTTTAGGGTTAATTTATTTGTTTCGTACTTTAATTGTTTTTGGACGTTATTTAGACACCTGTGTTGCTGTAACGTTTAATTAAACGATGGAACGAATGGATGTAATTGAGAACATGAAATCAGAGAAATTAGAGCAAAATAAGTGGGATCAGGGATAGATGTATTCATAATGAGTCTTGCGCTGTGCTAAAAAAAAGGATACCAATGAGCAATTTTTGGGAGAGGAAAATCATGAAATCCCAAAAGTTTATGATCACTTGAGCCATAATCTATTTTCAGAATGGCTTGATTACCATAAAATTAACTCATGTAAAAATTCATACGAATCCATAATTCTAAAATTATTGGCGAATTGGTTCCAAAAATATAGTTTCGGTAGAAAACTTACAAGATTATACATAGAATACAATGAAACTAAATTCTTTCAAACTGATAACAAACATATAAACAAGTTATGGGTACCATATCTCATGGATAAAGAAAAATAAAAATATTTACGAATAAATTTAGGAAATGACCGTCGGGTAATTTCTGCTAATAAAGAAAACTTATTAGGTGAAATTCCAGTTTGGTTTGGTTTTTGTAAGAGTCAGCTAGATTATACTCAACATGCGCTATTCCATCTTAGAATTTCGCTATCGATTGTTATACATTATAACCATTATAACTAATTAACATCTGGGAATGGAATTTCTCTGAGATTTTCTGTAAAAGCTGCGGGGAAATATGAAAGCGTTTGATGGAAATCTCTAATCCGCCAATCGGAGAATTCTCTTTCCTCATTCCTACATTTCCACCCTCCCCATCACTTTCTCCTCTCCATTTCCTTCACCGTTCAGTTTCTATCGCGAAAACTGCGGTTTTATATTTTTCGTCAATATACAACAACTCCGTGATAAGTTACCGTGAACGCATCGTAAGCTGCTAACCAGCGCCAGGAAGAATAACTATATATGTAAAAGGCACGAAAAAGCATAAAATGGCACCAGAATCATTCCCTCGTGCCGTGGATTCGCAATGCGATAAATCAAACACACACCCACTTCCAAACATCTTCTCATTAAAAGACATTTACAAATTAAATGACATTCCGAATTCAATTGAACAAAGGCAAACAAACACAACCACGTAACAGCCAACCAAACCTTAATGGACATCGAAAATTAAGTTTTTTCGGAAGCGGGAGGGAAGGGAGGAGGAAATGGAGGGGGAGAGGGACAGAAGAGGAGGAAAGCGAAAGGGATAAAGGGATTCTAGGAATTGAGAGAGAGAGAGAGGGTGCGGAAGTTTCCAGAGGTAGGGAGGAGGATATCCTCGTTAATCGACAATCAAATCCCCCCTTAAACACCCTCCCCCCCCCCTCTATCCTCCACACACACACACAAACATACCGAACATCCCCGACGCCAGCCGGTTTCAGGACCAGTGGTGTGGGTATTTGGCGATGAGGGGAGGGGGAGTAGGGGGAGGAAAGGAGGGGGGGGGGGGGAAGGAGGTGGTTGGCGGGCGTGTGGTGCTTTACCCCGCCAGAAAGTGACCTATCAATAAGTGATCATTGGTCGGAAACGGCTTTGGTCGTCCCCTCTTGCCTATCCCTCCCTCCTTCCCCACCCCTTCGTGACTCCACTGCCCGCCTCCCCCTTCCCCCCCCCCGCCACCCTTCCTTCAACGGCCCATCGGACGCCATCCACAACGGGGGAAAGGTCTTTTTCCTTCCATAATGAATGCAGGAGGATTAGTCGCGCGGTTTAGCGGTAGCCAGGTTTATAAGTCCCGTTCGGTTTAGTCCGCGGATACTGCCATTGGTACCTCTGTTAGCGGCGTTGCCCGACGGCGGGACACTCGGATATGCCACCGGGCGGCCGTTGGCAGGGAAAAGACCGACACATCCTAATCTCGGAAGCGTTCTTTTTTTTTTTTTTGAAAGAGAACGCTGCTAGACCGCAGGAGTCGACCAGTTAGGGTACTTGGCCTCCGTCGCTGCACCTCATCATTTAACCATATAGTACTACGCTGTGTTTGTGTGTGTGTTTCTGTTCGGTTGCTATGGAGAGGAGGGACCGCGAGATAGCGAGGGAGAGAGAGAGGGAAAGCGTCGCAATATCCGAACAGGTGACTATTCAGACGCACGGCTTTACTCTCTTCGCCCCTAAGGTTCTATATAAAAGGGGAGGAGTTAAAAATGGAGAGAGTGATTATTAAACACTTCTTCGGAAGGGAGAAAATAAATAAGGGGAGGAAAGAAAGCGAAAAGGAGAGGGTTCTGGAACGACGTCCTTCTCCGAATGGATTCCTTTCGTTTGATTGATGAGGAGATGATTGTCTCCTATGGATTATCGATGGGCTTTTGTTTCATCGTTTGTCTCTTACGACACGTTGCGCTGCTTTGTTTAATTTCCCATTTTAGATTCTGAAATGCAACTACGGTATGTTTACCATATGTTTAATGCGTTTTGGATTTGGTGTAAACGGGAAATGCACCTGGAACCGCCCTTATTCTATATGCACTCGCACTTTTACATTTGCCTCTTTTCCTTGACATCTCACATTCGTTACTTCTGTTCTAAATTCTCATTGAATTAAAAATGCGTACAAATAGTTTATTTTGATTTCTTTTAGCTACGTGAATATCTCTCCTCTCGAGCTGTTTTCAAACACAGTTCTTATATGATTTATCTTCTACCTCACAACAAACCCATAAAAGTTTTCACATCTTCCTTACTGATAATGCACGTAAAAGAGGCACATTAGCATAAAATGGCATCTTACAAGGTTCACGACTCCATTATTTGGACATTTCCTTTGTGTATTTGGTAACTGCTCCGTCTTGAGTTGTAATAATCTTATATATTAAAATCCGTCGATGTCTATGTGGCCGCCTGGCATTCACACAATTCCAGTCATAACTCGACAACTACGATAGCTAGAGAGACGCGATTTTCACATGTCGTTTCCAAATTCCGTGTAGATTTGTACATTCTCATTCTAATTTCGACAAAATGCGCGGGTTCGAATACAGGAGACAATTATATTTTGCCATAAGTTTACAAGGGATTTTCCATTTTTCAGAGTGCAAGATTTTCTTCCTTCGTTCCTTAAAACACGTAGGTAGGTATGGACCGATTTTCTTCGTTTTTGCTTTATTCGACGGATAAAAACTTTATACTATCTTATTCTTCCGATGTTTACGTGTTACACGGTCGAATCATTAAGAAACACGTAATTGTTTTCGAACTTTTGCGGATATTTCGTACTCTTTCCGGGCGTTGCCAAGGCAATTTTGTTTATTTGGTTTGATTTAATAAGTTAAAATTGTTTTTAGTTTTTCTTTTTAAGTATATAATGGCCCCAAGACGAAAACGAAACTTAACTGGAAGAAAAGAATCTGATAAGAAACGAAAGGTGGTAAAAAAGAGGAATGCAATTGAGGAAGGTGTATCTTATGAGAAATTTACTTATGAAAACACAGTGTTTAGTATAATTTCTATTCTAGAAGATGGAAATTCTTCGTTTAAATCTGTTTTCATCCATTTGCTTGGTACTGTGGAACATCACAACTCCGCATTCAAGCTGTAGATTTTGTATTGACCAAATGGGATGACCATGAACGCAAACTCTAAACGTTCCATTTGTTTGCGAATGTCGTAAGATTGACGTCTTACTCGAGGTTGCATTTTATCGTTAATTTCAATTTTCGGCAATACTTGAAATATTTCCTCCCAGTTGTTAGCTAAAGCTTTACATCCATCAACTCGGCATGCCCATCGAGTATCGCTTACTTTTTTAAAGACTTCCTTTCTTCAAACATTTTGTCAGTATTAACCAACGACTCGTTGAAAATGAAAAATGTTGTATAACACCTGTAAGAAATTAAAAAATGAAGAAGCTTCCTTACATGATTCTGCTGCACGTGTTCCGATCAAATTCAAAGAATGTGCAGAACAAGGAACATAATTTGCGTACTTATTTAAATTTTTGATCCGAGCTTGCAATTCTGAATAAGCTCCAGACATGTTTCTTGCGTTATCATACGACTGCACATATCTGCATGGGGCAATGGGAAAACTACGTCCTTCAAACCTATCCACACTGCGCCTGCCGTTTCATGTAAAATCTCGGAGATAGTGGATCTTCCTATTCTCTATTGGTAGGACAAGCTGGCCATGCTATCCCCAGAAGTTAAATACCTGTACGTTAAAGATGCACAAGAAATACTTTAAAACACTACAACTTAGTAACTTCATAATCTAAACTTCATCCAAAGTTGCCACTTAAAAAAAGGTTAGGGCAGAAAAATGAACCTACCTCAGTGTTACACTTAAACATTCTGCTGGCGAGATGACTTCCTTTGCCAATGAAGTTTTCCTAATTAAAGGTCCGATGATACGTGTAATATCGAATACAGTTGAACCACTTTAATCCGGCAATCTTGGGACCTCACCGTTGTAATATAGTGAATATTAAATGAAATGCATAGAATGTTATTTAAACGTTAGTTATAATAATAAGGTAATAAACAAAAAAATTAAGATACCCAATGCGTTTTATTTTATGGAGGCGAGTCGAACGAGACGCTTTTTAAACGGTGGAGTGTTAACTACGTTCTTCACAGACGTTCCAGCGACAATTGCGACAGACGAATCTATTTGAATAGCAGGGGAAGTTGATTTGATCGACCCAGAGCTAAATTTACAGATAAAAATTATTGTTGCGAATAGATTGTCGCCAGCTGGCAATATCAACTCGCCACGGCGAGCGGGTGACCGTATTTTTCGAGCCGTGTCCATAACTACTAGTAGCAATTTGTAAATTAAATAAATAACGAAATCCACAAATATATGTTAGGCTAATCCGTCATAGCGCGAAGAAGGAGTTCATAAGCCCAAATAGATGACGCGGATCTAAACGAAGTGGAGCGGCCAGTTTCGGCCGGCTTGGTACGGAGAGAGAAAGCCATACATTTAAAAGTCGATACGGAAATGGTTCAGCTCAATTACTCTTTTTTTACCCATACAGAAGTCGAAATAACATTTATATTACGTGGTTGGGCATTGGGTATTTTACATACCTATATTCCACCCCATAAGTTTCAATTCCATTGTTGTCTGCCGCATTTCGCAACAAAACTATCGCGTTGCCATGGACACGAATAGTTTCTTGACATTTTACTCAAAACAGAAGACGTAGGAACATGATTTCTGTATTTGATATTGTGCTCAGTGGGATCATAGCGATCCTTATAATCATCTTCTCAGCGGACAAGCCGTTTGTAAGGTGTGTGCCTTTTTTGTGTTCAGCCACTTAATTCACAAAAGTAATTTTCTATTACACACAATATTATTATGCTTAAACATAATAACCTTTTTACCCCATAATGTAGCTGATGTTATCTCATTGGTCCGGAAATTACGTAATAATAATCCACAAATATCATCAAAATAAACCTCCCTTGAAGACGAAATAAAGGGAGATTATGTCGCGTAAAAACCTCCACGCGTCCTTTTTATATTTTATCGACTAAATCCTACCAAAGCACGTCAAGAAAAATTAAAGATACCTATTGTTACAGAAAACTTGCATAACGTTACAATAAAATTAATTTCAAATGGAAGCAGTACTTCCCACTGTTGAATTACGTAATTATCTCAATTGAGTTGTCTTAAAATGAACCAGTTTATTAACGGAATGATTCTTCCTCATGCCGATAGTTATAATATTACTAAGGCAGATGGGGTCGATATCGAAATCGAGTTGCCAAATAATTAAAAACGTCTACGTTTTAAGTTGTGGATAAAAATGGACTCGACTGGTGTATGCTTATTAGAGCCGAGGTTCTCAACGTTTTTTTTTACTTTCAAAGTTTTTTTGTTTTCCTTAGAGCAGGGATTCTCAACCTTTTTTGTCTGTGTCACCCCATGTTCAGTTATGCGTAACCCACGTTTACAGTTCCATTACCTTCAAGTAAACTCTTTCAAGATAAATTGGGCTTTTGCTAACACATAAAAGTAAAATTATGGCATTTAAATAAGCACGCATGTGTATTCTCCTGGTTTTATTTACTTTTATAAGCCAAATTCTGATGAGTTTATCAAATATTCGCGTGACCCTGGGGACACCCCGGTTGACTTAGAACTTATTTCAATGGTCGCGATTCCGAAGTCAAGAAAGACGTAGTAAGAAGAAAAGTTATAATCTTTAAGACTTTCGCATACCTCTTCATAGCACTTGACGTTCCCAAAGGGACACGCGTGCCACCGGGTGAAAACCTCTGTATGAAAGGGATCAAGAGTCCAATAATGCGTATTCGTTGCACTCAGGGAAAGAGAAAATTTGAGAACATTGGCGCTTTGGCCGTTTTATCTTTGCTCATCAAACTTCGCTTTTCTTTATTTCCGGTGTACGCATCGTGTTTAATTAACCAGCCGACTTTCAACCAGGACGTCGTGCATCTCAGAAGGTCCATCGATGGAAAAACCTCGGCGTAGAGTGAGGAAAATACCAATCATTCAGCTGTACCCACCCGAACCGCCCTCACGGACGAGAAGCGGCAGAATATACAGCCGCACATTTCCTGAAATTTATTTATGAATGTTTAATGTAGTGTTATGTTAAAATAAAGTTCGTATTCTATTATCAGTGCATTCATTTTATGTCCCTTCCGCTTTCAATGAAATGTGTCTCCAAAACCAACCAATACGTTTCGCTTTCGGCAAAGTATAACCTAAAATTATCATTAGATTGTGAATTACCTCATTTCTTAAATTTGGGTCGAATTTTGTGTGTGTGTGTGTGTAACCACGTCGTTAAGGAAGCGTTCTATTCTAACTAGGACTAGCGTGCTATTTTCCGAGGATGTTCTTATCATACCGTAGGCTTCGGAATACGTCATTAAGAAAACGGATTTTAATTTCCCTGTGATCTGTAAGGGATTAAATAAAATTCTATTGGATAGAGGAGAACATTTGCTATTTTATAGGCCGCGAGGGTAATGTAAAGATAGAGATAGATTTCGAACTTGTCCGGGGATCGAACCCGTGTCTCCCACTTGCGAGGTAGGTGCTTTAACCAACTAACAATAAGCTACCATACCAGATTAAAATCTATTCCGCGAGGATACTATAAGTGTGGATTTTAGTGTCTGATGAAGTCAGATATCCAACCCCTGTACTAGATGAAATTTCAGGCACTTATGCAGTTAACCCAACATCCTTTATTTTAAGGGGTTGTTTTTATCCCATTTTTGAAAGTAGGCTGAAATTCTGCGTGTAAACAGTTGATAATCATCGCATTTGGTCAATACAAAATCTACAGCTTGAGTGCGAAGTTGTAAGTGATTTACCACAGTACCAAAAAAATGCATGGAAACAGAATTAAACAAACAGTTGTGTTTTCATAAGTAAATCTCTCATAAGATACACCTTCCTCAATTGCATTCCTCTTTTTTTACCACCAGTCCTTTCTTATCAGATTCTTTTCTTCCAGTTTAAGCTTCGTTTTCGTCTTGGGACCATTATATACTTATAAAGAAAAACTAAAAACAATTTTAACTTATTAAATCAGACCAAATAAACAAATTTGTATCTGAAAATTCCAATATATGTCCTTTCTTTTTATATAACAATCAATGCAACCGTTTATGTAGATTATCAATGAAGGAAGATAACCATGTAATATGTTAACAAAAATAACGTATGTCCCTATTCTCATTTAATTTTAAATTTATGCGTGAGCCTATTTGCGTTAATAAGCAGCACATATGTATAATATAATGGTCCTACTGACAAAGAGATAAGATTCCAGCATTCAAACGATGAAAGGAAATTCAATTGCTTAGAAATGCTTCCCATACGCAGTTGTCCGCAGTTAACTGAATAATTATCCGTAAATATTTATGTTGCTATGTATAAATGTTGACAATGCTACAGCAATAATTTCGATTCTTAAAAGTGAGAATCGAATTCTTTCACATCGTTTCCAAATTCCGTCTAGATTTGTCCGTTCTCATTCTAATTTCGAGAAAATGCGCGGGTTCGAATCCATGAGACAATTATATTTTCCCATAAGTTTACACGGGATTTTCCATTTTTCAGAGTGCAAGATTTTCTTCCTTCGTTCGTTAAAACACGTAGATATGTACCGGTTTTCTTCGTTTTTGCTTTATTCGACGGAAAAAAAACTCTATACTATCTTATTCTTCCGATGTTTACGTGTTACACGGTCGAATCATTCAGAAACACGTAATTGTTTTCGAAATTTTACGGATATTTCGTACTCTTTCCGGGCGTTGCCAAGGCAATTTTGTTTATTTGGTTTGATTTAATAAGTTAAAATTGTTTTTAGTTTTTCTTTGTAAGTATATAATGGCCCCAAGACGAAAACGAAACTTAACTGGAAGAAAAGATTCTGATAAGAAACGAAAGGTGGTAAAAAAGAGCAATGCAATTGAGGAAGGTGTGTCTTATGAGAGATTTACTTATGAAAACACAGTGTTTAGTATAATTTCTATTCTAGAAGATGGAAATTCTTTGTTTAATTCTGCTTTCATCCATTTGCTTGGTACTGTGGAACATCACAACTCCGCACTCAAGCTGTAGATTTTGTATTGACCAAATGGGATGACCATGAACGCAAACTCTAAACGTTCCATTTGTTTGCGAATGTCGTAAAATTGACGTCTTACTTGAGGTTGCATTTTATCGTTAATTTCAATTTTCGGCAATACTTGAAATATTTCCTCCCAGTTATTAGCTAAAGCTTTACATGCATCAACTCGGCATGCCCATCGAGTATCGCTTACTTTTTTTTAAGACTTCCTTTCTTCAAACATTTTGTCAGTATTAACCAACGTCTCGTTGAAAATGAAAAATGTTGTATAACACCTGTAAGAAATTGAAAAATGAAGAAGCTTCCTTACATGATTCTGCTGCACGTGTTCCGATCAAATTCAAAGAATGTGCAGAACAAGGAACATAATTTGCGTACTTATTAAATTTTTGATCCGATCTTGCAATTCTGAATAAGCTCCAGACATGTTTCTTGCGTTATCATACGACTGCACATATCTGCATGGGGCAATGGGAAAACTACGTCCTTCAGACCTATCCACAGTGCGCCTGCCGTTTCATGTAAAATCTCGGAATCCTATTCTGTATTGGTAGGACAAGCTGGCCATGCTATCCCCAGAAGCTATATATGTGTACGTTAAAGATGCACAAGAAATACTTTAAAACACTACAACTTAGTAACTTCATAATCTAAACTTCATCCAAAGTTGCCACTTAAAAAAAGGTTAGGGCAGAAAAATGAACCTACCTCAGTGTTACACTTAAACATTCTGCTGGCGAGATGACTTCCTTTGCCAATGAAGTTTTCCTAATTAAAGGTCCGATGATACGTGTAATATCGAATACAGTTGAACCACTTTAATCCGGCAATCTTGGGACCTCACCGAAGCCGGATTACGGGAGGTACCTAATCCTGGCCCATCTCTTCATGATATTACATGTTGTAATATAGTGAATATAAAATGAAATGCATAGAATGCTATTTAAACGTTAGTTATAATAATAAGGTAATAAAAAAAAATTTAGATACCCAATGCGTTTTATTTTATGGAGGCGAGTCGAAGGAGACGCTTTTTAAACGGTGGAGTGTTAACTACGTTCTTCACAGACGTTCCAGCGACAATTGCGACAGACGAATCTAATTGAATAGCAGGGGAAGTTGATTTGATCGACCCAGAGCTAAATTTACAGATAAAAATTATTGTTGCGAATAGATTGTCGCCAGCTGGCAATATCAACTCGCCACGGCGAGCGGGTGACCGTATTTTTCGAGCCGTGTCCATAACTACTAGTAGTAATTTGTAAATTAAATAAATAACGAAATCACAAATACATGTTAGGCTAATCCGTCATAGCGCGAAGAAGAAGTTCATAAGCCCAAATAGATGACGCGGATCTAAACGAAGTGGAGCGGCCAGTTTCGGCCGGCTTGGTACGGAGAGGGAAAACCATACCTTTAAAAGTCGATACGGAAAAGGTTCAGCTCAATTACTATTTTGTTACCCAAACAAGTCGAAATAACATTTATATTACGTGGTTGGGCATTGGGTATTTTATATACCTATATTCCACCCCATAAGTTTCAATTCCATTGTTGTCTGCCGCATTTCGCAACAAGACTATCGCGTTGCCATGGACACGAAAATAGTCTTGACTATTTACTCAAAACAGAAGACGTAGGAACATGATTTCTGTATTTGATATTGTGCTCAGTGGGATCATAGCGATCCTTATAATCATCTTCTCAGAGGACAAGCCGTTTGTAAGGTGTGTGCCTTTTTTGTATTCAGCCACTTAATTCACACAAGTAATTTTCTATTACACACAATATTATTATGCTTAAACATAATACCCTTTTTACCCCATAATGTAGCTGATGTTATCTCATTGGTCCGGAAATTACGTAATAATAATCCACAAATATCATCAAAATAAACCTCCCTTGAAGACGAAATAAAGGGAGATTATGTCGCGTAAAAAACTCCACGCGTCCTTTTTATATTTTATCGACTAAATCCTACCAAAGCACGTCAAGAAAAATTAAAGATACCTATTGTTACAGAAAACTTGCATAACGTTACAATAAAATTAATTTCAAATGGAAGCAGTACTTCCCACTGTTGAATTACGTAATTATCTCAATTGAGTTGTCTTAAAATGAACCAGTTCATTAACGGAATGATTCTTCCTCATGCCGATAGTTATAATATTACTAAGGCAGATGGGGTCGATATCGAAATCGAGTTGCCAAATAATTAAAAACGTCTACGTTTTAAGTTGTGGATAAAAATGGACTCGACTGGTGTATGCTTATTAGAGCCGAGGTTCTCAACGTTTTTTTTTACTTTCAAAGTTTTTTTGTTTTCCTTAGAGCAGGGATTCTCAACCTTTTTTGTCTGTGTCACCCCATGTTCAGTTATGCGTAACCCACGTTTACAGTTCCATTACCTTCAAGTAAACTCTTTCAAGATAAATTGGGCTTTCGCTAACACATAAAAGTAAAATTATGGCATTTAAATAAGCACGCATGTGTATTCTCCTGGTTTTATTTACTTTTATAAGCCAAATTCTGATGAGTTTATCAAATATACGCGTGACCCTGGGGTCACCCCGGTTGACTTAGAACTTATTTCAATGGTCGCGATTCCGAAGTCAAGAAAGACGTAGTAAGAAGAAAAGTTATAATCTTTAAGACTTTCGCATACCTCTTCATAGCACTTGACGTTCCCAAAGGGACACGCGTGCCACCGGGTGAAAACCTCTGTATGAAAGGGATCAAGAGTCCAATAATGCGTATTCGCTGCACTCAGGGAAAGAGAAAATTTGAGAACATTGGCGCTTTGGCCGTTTTATCTTTGCTCATCAAACTTCGCTTTTCTTTATTTCCGGCGTACGCATCGTGTTTGAATAACCAGCCGACTTTCAACCACGACGTCGTGCATCTCAGAAGGTCCATCGATGGAAAAACCTCGGCGTAGAGTGAGGAAAATACCAATCATTCAGCTGTACCCACCCGAACCGCCCTCACGGACGAGAAGCGGCAGAATATACAGCCGCACATTTCCTGAAATTTATTTATGAATGTTTAATGTAGTGTTATGTTAAAATAAAGTTCGTATTCTATTATCAGTGCATTCATTTTATGTCCCTTCCGCTTTCAATGAAATGTGTCTCCAAAACGTCTACGTTTTAAGTTGTGGATAAAAATGGACTCGACTGGTGTATGCTTATTAGAGCCGAGGTTCTCAACGTTTTTTTTTACTTTCAAAGTTTTTTTGTTTTCCTTAGAGCAGGGATTCTCAACCTTTTTTGTCTGTGTCACCCCATGTTCAGTTATGCGTAACCCACGTTTACAGTTCCATTACCTTCAAGTAAACTCTTTCAAGATAAATTGGGCTTTTGCTAACACATAAAAGTAAAATTATGGCATTTAAATAAGCACGCATGTGTATTCTCCTGGTTTTATTTACTTTTATAAGCCAAATTCTGATGAGTTTATCAAATATTCGCGTGACCCTGGGGACACCCCGGTTGACTTAGAACTTATTTCAATGGTCGCGATTCCGAAGTCAAGAAAGACGTAGTAAGAAGAAAAGTTATAATCTTTAAGACTTTCGCATACCTCTTCATAGCACTTGACGTTCCCAAAGGGACACGCGTGCCACCGGGTGAAAACCTCTGTATGAAAGGGATCAAGAGTCCAATAATGCGTATTCGTTGCACTCAGGGAAAGAGAAAATTTGAGAACATTGGCGCTTTGGCCGTTTTATCTTTGCTCATCAAACTTCGCTTTTCTTTATTTCCGGTGTACGCATCGTGTTTAATTAACCAGCCGACTTTCAACCAGGACGTCGTGCATCTCAGAAGGTCCATCGATGGAAAAACCTCGGCGTAGAGTGAGGAAAATACCAATCATTCAGCTGTACCCACCCGAACCGCCCTCACGGACGAGAAGCGGCAGAATATACAGCCGCACATTTCCTGAAATTTATTTATGAATGTTTAATGTAGTGTTATGTTAAAATAAAGTTCGTATTCTATTATCAGTGCATTCATTTTATGTCCCTTCCGCTTTCAATGAAATGTGTCTCCAAAACCAACCAATACGTTTCGCTTTCGGCAAAGTATAACCTAAAATTATCATTAGATTGTGAATTACCTCATTTCTTAAATTTGGGTCGAATTTTGTGTGTGTGTGTGTGTGTGTAACCACGTCGTTAAGGAAGCGTTCTATTCTAACTAGGACTAGCGTGCTATTTTCCGAGGATGTTCTTATCATACCGTAGGCTTCGGAATACGTCATTAAGAAAACGGATTTTAATTTCCCTGTGATCTGTAAGGGATTAAATAAAATTCTATTGGATAGAGGAGAACATTTGCTATTTTATAGGCCGCGAGGGTAATGTGAAGATAGAGATAGATTTCGAACTTGTCCGGGGATCGAACCCGTGTCTCCCACTTGCGAGGTAGGTGCTTTAACCAACTAACAATAAGCTACCATACCAGATTAAAATCTATTCCGCGAGGATACTATAAATGTGGATTTTGGTGTCTGATGAAGTCAGATATCCAACCCCTGTACTAGATGAAATTTCAGGCACTTATGCAGTTAACCCAACATCCTTTATTTTAAGGGGTTGTTTTTATCCCATTTTTGAAAGTAGGCTGAAATTCTGCGTGTAAACAGTTGATAATCATCGCATTTGGTCAATACAAAATCTACAGCTTGAGTGTGAAGTTGTAAGTGATTTACCACAGTACCAAAAAAATGCATGGAAACAGAATTAAACAAACAGTTGTGTTTTCATAAGTAAATCTCTCATAAGACATACCTTCCTCAATTGCATTCCTCTTTTTTACCACCATTCGTTTCTTATCAGATTCTTTTCTTCCAGTTAAGCTTCGTTTTCGTCTCGAGGCCATTATATACTTACTAAGAAAAACTAAAAACAATTTTAACTTATTAAATCAAACTAAATAAACAAATTTGTATCTGAAAATTCCAATATATGTCCTTTCTTTTTTATATAACAATCAATGCAACCGTTTATGTAGATTATCAATGAAGACAAGATAACCATGTAATATCTTAACAAAAATAACGTATGTCACTATTCTCATTAAATTTTAAATTTACGCGTGAGCCTATTTGCGTTAGTAAGCATTACATATGTATAATATAATGGTTCTATCCCATTCTATCGTTTTGCGTGATAGTTATTAAATCTAAAAAATAACAGATCCAGCAAAAAATAGTATATTTAGTTTAAGAATTCCATTTCATTTCACGCTCTATTTAAAAAAACATTCACTAACATAAGACAAAAGCTAGAATAGAGTCCGGGGGACAAATACTGCAAAAGGTTCGAACGTTTTTCAGTATAACATAGTTTTTGTTATATCACGAAAAAACTACGAGGAGGGCCCCCAAAGTGCCCAGGGGGTCTTATTCCGCCACTGCCTACATCTACTATATATTTATGAAAGTCTGTTTGTTCGTTTGTTTATTTTTGCATCTATACATTTCCACACCGTTGAAGCTAGAGTAATCAAACTTTCAACAGATACTTTCTTCACAAATATGAAGGCCGTACGCTACTTTTTAATCCCAAATGTATTATATTAATTGTACAAAAAGCAAAATAACTTTGTATGCTAATTTTTTCGCATGGTCAACTGTATGTTGCAGCATCAGGAGTTGGATCTGGAAAAAACTTATATATGCTTATAAATAATCAAAAATCAAAAACATTGTTTACAACGAAGCACTGAAATAAAACATTAATTTTTGTTAGAACATTTTTTTGTGTTTTTCCCCGGGCAACGCCGGGTACTGTAGCTAGTCTTTAATAAACTACTGTTTTGAATAGTAAAATGTTGTACTGTATCCTTTCGTTATAGTCTGTTCAGTATCTAAAGTCTCTTGGCCTTGAAAACGCCACTTAGCAACAGCCAATAGGAGACGGTTCGTTTGGGAAGGTAGTGGGGGGAACTCAGTGTTACTCTTGATTTCGAAGCGTTCACATCGGTCTGCGTTGCCATTTCTGCCGCCGTTTCCTTGCTGTTGCTGTTCGTGATTGGGTATTTGTTCTCCCGCGCGAAAGTTGCGAGGGGCGATGGAAGGGGAAACGTTCGTGATTGGCTACTTGCTCTATGAAGGCCAAGAGCTTAAGAAAGTGAACAGACTATAACTGATTTTTATAACCAACTTTAATAATATCCGTGAATTATAAGCGGCACTAATGTACAGGGACATACATGGCGAAACTGATGAGCGTTAATTAATAGTTGCAACACACGCTCAACAATAACGATAGGCAAGTGAAATTGCGAGTGAGAATTTCAGCGTTCACTCTCCGCCTCTATCTTAAAAGTCATTGTCATGTGGACACCTACAGATGAATTACGGCTTAACATAGCATTTGGCGGACTTTATTCTAACCGAATATAATTATTTGCATGACGTCCTAAAGTTGTTTATATCAAAGAACCTCCTTTGGTATCTCCTTCGCAAAAAAAAATTACGGTCGATCAAAGTTCGGGAAAGTTAACGTGTTAGTCGGTGCGGAGCACCATGAGATCATGGTCTAAGGAAATTCCTCCAAAGATTTCAGGGTCCAGCGGCCAATCAAGGAAGGGGAGAAACTGTGCGGAGGGACCGTGGAGATTGGGGCGAGGGGGAGGGAAGTGGCTGGCGGGAGGAAGAAGCCCGACGCATCGGTCTTTTGGGGCCCTTATCTCCTCTCACCCACTTCCATCCCTCTCCAAAACCTTATCCAACAAATCCTGACCATGACTGCGCTTCCACCGAGCATCCATCCCCCTCTAGATGGAAGATCAAGCAGCAAACCCACCCCCTCCGCCTCCGAAACCGCCGCCCCTTTTTCGGCCATCCCTCCCTCTCAACCCGCGGTCTGGGCCCTTCCGCCCTAATCGCTCCACGGCATTTAAAAGATGGATCGTATTAACCGCGGAACTCGATTAGGGAAGCGGCGGCCAGAGGGTCGGCGAGGGTTTGGCAACTGCGGAGAGGGAGAAAGGGAGGAAGGGGGAGTGAAGGGGGGAGGGGAGAGAGAGGGGGGGAGAGAAGGAGAGAGCGCGAGATAGAGAGAGATAGAGATAGAGAGAGAGATAGAGATAGAGAGATAGAGACAGAGAGAGAGAGATACAGAGAGGGAGAGAGAGGGAGGAGAGAGTGTGTGCGCAAGGAGTGAGGATTATATAAAAGTATGAAAGAAGAAGATGCGATTGGTGTGCGAGGAGAACGGGGCGTGAAATGTGTGAGTTAAGGGTCTTTTAGAGGAGTTTGGGATAAAGAAGGAGAATAAGTTAAGCGCGCGAGGAGGAAGGAAATAAGGGCCTTTGATGGAGGCGGGGAATATTTTCGAGAGAATTGGACTGTGTCCGCTAAACAAATTAAAAATGATTCCCTAATTATTTCTCGACGCGGTGTTCATCTTTCGAAGCAGTCCCTTTCGTTTTGGTCTACAAGTTAACTTCTTTGTAGTTTATCGTTATTTGACGACAAAGAAATTGCCCGCATTCCTTGTTCGTTCGATATTAACGCAATCAACCGACAAAAAGAGCCGTAATAGCATAAAATTTACCAATCGCATAGCTACCGACGAATCTCAAAGGTTGCTAGGCACACAAAGAAGGCAGCGCTAGGATATAAAGCCTTAATTGGGGAAGGACCATTCTTGAAGATTCTGCTAACAAACTAACGTCATTCATATTTATCTGAAGGGAAAGGTTAAGGGAAAATGTACTACAAAATGAGGGCTTTATAGGAAAACTTTAAGTATTCGGTAATTCAATAGGTTTGCTCACCTGAACACCGCTGTTGGTTGTCTGAGTTGTATCATAAAACGGTGAACAATTTGGAAATGTTGAGAGGTTAAGCAGATAACCTCTGTTACAGTGATGATGTTGTGGTATCAACAAACGTATGCGTCCGAACGTTGTAATAGCCGTATGTAAAAATATAAAAATCTGTTTTAAGGATTTAATTATAATAACTGTATTCCGCTATCAAATATTCTAGACTCAAATCATTAAAATAAATAAAGAGTTCATTATTAACGGAAGGTAAAGAAAAAAGGTTATCAAAATGAGAGATAAATAAGTTATCTTCATTACATCTAGATCTGAGAAAAGATGTCCTCGCTAAACCTTCCTCCTCTCCACATCATAGAAAATAAATGAAAGGAATCAATTCCTGTGACTAAAGGATCTATTGTTAAAAGAAGAACTTTCATTTTGAATTAAATAAAAGGTAAATGTCACGGTTGAACACGAAGAAAAGTTTTCATCGCAAAATGGACGAAATCGGAGCTTGTTTTTTATATGAATGTGTTATAAAACATGCAAGGAGAGGGGGGGGGGGGAGATTGGGATGGAGTGTTAAGAGAAAGCGAAAGCGGCGAAGGAAAATAATTGATGAAGAGGAAAGGGAAGGTTTAAATATGTGTAAGGAGAGATGGAATGCGGCGAAAAAATCAGGAGTCGAGTCGAGAGAGGGAGGGAGAGAAAAAAGAAATGGGACGGGGGAATAGTAACATGGGTTTAAAAGGGTTTATTTGGAGAAATTGTGGGGAGAGAGAGAGAGAGATAGAAAGTGCGAAATGAAAGGTATGAGTAGAAGATGGAAAAATTTATGAGCGGCGGATAGTAAGGAGGATTTATACGCTCGGAGATGGGTAAGGGAAGCGAGGATGAAAGGAGAAGAGAGTGGAAGAGGGATTAAAGGGGAGGGGGAAGGGGAGGAGAGGGAGAAAGAGAAGGAGAGGGAGGAAGATGAGGAGAGGGAGGAAGAGAAGGAGAGGGCGAGGAATGCGAGCGGAGGGCGCGATGAGCGGAAGCGGCAGATAGAATAAGATATGAGGAGAGCTCCCGAGTATTTAGCCAGTTAGCAAAGGTGGAAAGTGGCGGAGGGAGGGAGGAATGAGAGAGAGAGAGAGAGGGAGAGAGAGAGAGGGAGAGAGAGAGAAGGGAGATTCTCTCTCACTCGGCATGCGTATCGCAGCTAGGCGGAGAGGAGAAAATTTGGAGAAGTTGAGGAAAGGAACAGTTGAACGTGTTAGGTACGAGATGAACGTGACGTGGTGAAACAGGGGAGCAATAAAATTAATCTTTCAATCTATTCCATTAAAGTTGTCGCAATGAATTAAATTTTTTACTGGATTTATTAAACTAGGAAAAATAGTTTGCCATAGATTATTTTTTTGTACTGAGGACTACTTCAGTAGCACTTGTTTGTTGGTTGGAATCTGTGGTTGAGTAGGAAACGCGATGCATTTCCGACTTGTGTCTTTCACATATGAAAATCTTTTATGTCCAGCATACTGATTGTGAGTGGATTTTATTATTAAAACTGTGAAAAGAAGGAATCATATCAGCCAATCTGTTTTTCTTGTTCTATAAATCAGGAAAGTGCATTTGTAAACGCAAATAAATAATTCAACAAAAAAATTTATATTTTTCAAAAATTAATTTTAATAAAATCCTCCTGTGCTCCTTTTTTATGCTTATTCGGTATCAACTCGTGAGATATTCGCTAGATTATAAAATCTATAATAGAAAGTGTATGCACGATAAAGATATCAAGGAGAGGTATATTATGGCTTCACTGAAGACAAAGAAGACGGATTCCTTTTCTATTAAATGTCTTTAGGGCTCGTAAAAACACAATAAATGAGAATTAAAAGACAGAGTACTATACGGGAATAATAAGAACGAGTTATTTAATAAATACATGGAGAATTCTTTGGGTAACTCACCAAAAAGACAGTTTTGGCGAAACTTGACCCTGCGTAAAAGTATGCGTTCTAAGGAAAATTACTCTTAAGAAGTTTTTCATATAAATAGCTGGTTCTTACATACGATACTTATATAGAACAAAGGAAGATATAAAACATTAGGTGCTTCTAGATCAGGGGCGTGCAACCTATTTACGTGACGGGCCGCATTCATACATGTGAGTGCTTTGGCCGTATTAGAAGTCGCAAGGACCTTGGCGGGCCAGATAAAATTTTACTTCGAAACGTACTCAAAAGATCTCACATGATTTTAAATGTGAAAGTAAAGTTTTAACATTTTTAGCGACAAAAATTCACCAGGATATATGTTACGACAAAAACATACGATATATATAATCTTAAAATGTGCAAAATTGTCTGCAATAAATATTGCAAACCAAAGCTTAGCGGGCCGCATATATTGCTCTAGTGGGTAGGATGCGGCCCGCGGGCCGTGGGTTGCACGCCCCTGTTCTAGATGATAGACAGATATAAAATATGGCTTTATGATAGGTTATTGGGTGTAACAGATGAAAAATTTTAAAGTTTCAGAAAACGCACTGTTTCATTACCACCCCCTAAATAAAAGCAAGGAAATCAGTGCAGAGAATTATAAATTTGATTTTTTCAAATTAGTCTAAATTAAGATACGAACTTAGGAAATGAATAGCTCCATAGCTGAATAAATGAAGATTATTATTTTTAATGCTAAACCCAAATCCCTGACTAATTAGAGGAAAATTCGTTTTTTATAAGAGAAATAGGAAGTTAGGCAGTCAAATCGCTAACATGGCTTCTTTTCGAGAAGAAATGACATTTTTGTCTCGGCCAAAGTTACTAAAGAACAGACAAATCTTGGAAATTGAGACGGATGTGCATGCATGCAATAAAGAGTATAATCAGCCAGTGAGCGATATTAATGTAGGCGCTTCGATGGGAGATATTCGTGGCAGGAATCGCTATCTCAATTGGAAAGGCGAGAAAGGGGAAGGGAAGGGGGTGGGGTGGGGTGGGGGGGAAGAGCGGGGAGTAGAAGTGAGTCGACATGGATCGGAAGAGGTGAGGGAGAGAAAGAAAGAAAGAAAGAGGATGTCCGGAACGGGATTGAAAGTTTCGAGTGGGATGGGTGCCATTTAGGAAAAGGAGAGTGGCAGGGGGTGAAAGGGATCCGTGGAGAGGGAAATGAGAGAGAGAGAGAGAGAGAGAGGGAAATAATAAAAAAAGTGGGCAGAAATGGAATTAAGAAAATGAGATGGAAAAGCGCCTCTTCGCAAACTCGAGAAAATTCGAGCCACATACTTAAAAGAATAAGGGAAGGATAGAGAAAGAGAGAGATAGAGGGAGAGAGAGAGAGGGAGAGGGAGAGAGAGAGAGGGAGAGAGAGAGAGGGAGAGAGAGAGAGGGAGAGAGAGAGGGAGAGAGAGAGGGAGAGAGAGAGAGAGGGAGAGGGAGAGAGAGGGGGGAGAGAGTGAAATGAGAAGTTTTTCTTTAAGTTTCAGAAACGCTAAAATTAAAGGGATTTCAGAATTGCGCATGGACGATAGACTACACGCAAAAGGCATAATTGGATGGATCACGCATAATAAGAGATGTTGCGCGCGCATTTAGACGGAATGATGCCCACGCGAGCGGATCTAGCGAACAAAAAACACGTGTTAATTGTTACGACAGAGGGTGGATTAAAAGAGGGCAGATGATGTTCGCAGAGTCTAAGGGGCGCTTTTAAAGAATTTTTACTTTCTCCATACGTAGTAATGGGAAAGTATTGTATTCATGAAAAAAATCGACTTCGAGATTTCAACGGAAATACATGTTTTGAGGTCCCTAGAACACGTTTAGACTATTTTCGGAATGATGTCTGTGTGTGTGTGTGTGTTAGTGTGGGCGCTCTAACTCAAAAAGTACGTGCCATATCGTTACCAAACTTCATATATAACACTTTAACATGAGCACAAAGAACTGATTAGTTTTTGGACAATAACGGATAACCGGAAGTAGAGGTTTATTCGAAACCCGATTCGGTTTTTTCGATATTTCTTCGTTAAAACATCATTATTGTATATACAATTCTATACAAAGGTTATAGAGAATGTAATTTCCTACAGTTTTCATTTGAAACAATTTTCTATTGGAGTTATTGTTTAGGAGTTATTTATAAATAACCGGTTTTTCGGTTTCCGTTAAATATCTTAAAAACATCGTTATTGGTAATCTTCGTAAGGACCAAAGTTGTAGAGAATAATATTTCTTCCAAGTTTTGTTTGAAACTAATTTTCGTAGAACCATTCATTTCGGATATATTTCGCTTTATCTTAATACCAGTATACAGCGCCAACACTATGTAGCGGTGAATTCTGGAAACATTAAAAATATACGTAATTTACGGCAACAAGGACGTGTCTGCTTTTACGATACGAAATAATAATTTTGCCTAGTAATATTATTCATAATAATTTAAATATCTATACCCCAAATATGGAGAAAGTCATGTGTTGGCCACATCAGATTTTTTCTTATTGGAGGGAGTGGGGGGAGGAGGAGAGTTGTCGGAGGGTAAAAGAAAACTTGGTGGGTGAGGAGTCGTGCAAGCGGAGAAATCTAAAAAAAAGGGAGGAAAGGCGGGCAAAAGGACAAAACAAAACATTAGTGGCGCGAGCGAGCATTATTTGGAAGTTTGTTTGTCAAAGTTTGAAAATGGTTAATAAGGCTCCGGAAATTAATGACCCGAGAGGGGTTCACAGGGGATACGGCGGCTTCAAGAATTCATCCACTTGAAACATTTTCGGAAATGCGGCCTTTTAATAGAAGTTTTTAAGGTACGTCTGCATAGGAAAGCTATTTGGTTACATACGAAGCTAAAAAGCAAGTATTGTGTTTTAAATAATAATACAAATTCTCTGCTGTCAAAGATACTAATTTTTAGAGAAATTTGTTTCATCGCCAGCACGTAGTCAAAAATACCTTCGAATATGTAGGGCTATGTTTGGTACAAGCGAAATATACTATCTAGTCGTGTGACGTAAATGTAGGTGGAGTTTTTCCCGAGCAGATAGTATTAGCGCACTCATACACTGTTAACTAAAAGATTCGAATTTCATTTGGAATGGAGGAATAAAATTTTCAATAATTTGGTATTTATATATGTAATCAAACCATGTTTACAAATAAATATTGCACTCAATGCCACGGCCGAAAAATTGGTTTACTTCAAAAGTTGTACCATAGAAATCTAGTTCATTCTCGTTTCCGGTTAACATGTACGAAGTCGACTGAAAAAATGTGAAAACAACGGGAAATGTCAGCGTTAAATTAAAATCTACTGAACTTTTATTTTTCTTTCAATATTCTGCAGAAAAGCTAACAGGGCAAGAGTGGACTACTGCGATTCAGTGGACTCGTAACTGATTCGCAATTTTGTTCAACAATCACATATCAATAAACAAACAAAATACGTAGTTTATATTCAGTGTTATAATGTTAGTTTGTGGGTAAATATTTGCCGATCGACATTTTGATGGCAAACAATCTCAAATCAAACATTTATTCGTTAAATTTGAAAAGGTCAATCCGTTGAATAATAAAGAAAAACACGTAAAGTCAACGTCGAATGGACGAGGAAAATAAGGAATGGAGATTGTTGAATCCTAAGATATCAGGATATGCAAGCGTTATATTTATGGAATTTATCATTCGCTTACGTTAAAATATACCTCATTAGATAAATGGCTCGAGGCTCTCTTTTTAGATTTATAATTGTTTTGATTGTGCAATTAATTCACGTGTAACCGCGCATTGTAAAATTAATTTTATGCAATATAAAAGAAAGTAACAATGAAGAAGGCATTCGTTCAAAGATTCAAAACACACTTTAAATACTCGCGTATATGAAGCATTTTTCTTCCAGGAATATTTTATATAAAAAACGTGGCGCGTAATATACCAAGATTTATAGTTCTTTTCATATTTCTTCCGTAGGAATACCCAGTGAGAAAATATATCAAAGGACAAAAGAAAAACAGTCGTATGAATGAATTACTTATGGAAATAAAACTGCATTTGTGATGAAATATAGAGAATTTATGTAAGGTTTTTATTTTTTATGAACATTAATGCCCAACGAAAATTTAACAACTTATTACAGCAAGAGTGACGAAACTTTAACGTGGACATATCGTTTACTAAGATCTACTTTAGTTAAAGATCAAGGATCCTCACGTAAGAGGAACGATTTATTCCAGAAAAATCTAAGATAAATAGTCTTCTGAACCTCGTGCAAATACGGCTATGCTTTTCTGGGCGAGGGAAAAAACGCGAGACACAAAAATTCCTGAAACTAAGTGCGAGGAAGAAAAACAGCGAAAGGAGAGAAAGAAGAGAGGACAGAGGCGGTGGAGATGAGGCATGGTGTTCGACGAAGGGGGATGAAGAAGGGGGGAGGGAGATGGGGAGGGGGCGGAGAGAGATGGAGTGGGGGAGATAGAGGAAAAGGAGGTGGAAGCAGATGGAGTGCGAGAAGGACTTCCTTGACCGCTCTCCTCTCTCAAGGGGATTGAGGGAAGTCTTAAGGGAGTGGACAAGATGGAGAGGGACGAGAGGAAAACCTAGCCTGCTCAGTCCCATCCCTTATACCTCTCTCTCTCTCGCTCGCAAAACAGCAGCTGCCTTCGCCACCGAGAGAAAGAGGGTGGCAAAAGAGGCCCGACTGCAAGGAAAGGAGAACGAAAAAAAGGTCTGGGAGAGAGATAGAATGGGAGGGGGAGGAGAGGAGGGAGCGTGTCGAATAGACCTCACCCATCCCAATAGTCGATCCTCTGGGATGCGCCCCGAGGGAGCGGAAAGGATAAAGTAAAAAAAAAGGGTCGGAGGGCGAGGATGGGGAGGAAGTGGTGATGTTTCGGAGGGAAGAGAACGTATTGCGAGAGGAGGGTGGGGAGAATAGGGAGGGAGTAAGAGGGAGGGGGAAGGGGGGGGGGGAGAGAAAGGGCAAGGAAGGAAGGACTGGGAAAGAAAAGAATAACGACAAGGATATGGAAAAAGTGCATAAGAGGAATCGAAGAGGAAGGCGGAGATAGATTAGATATTATGAGGTCGGCAGCCGAGTGACCTTCTGCAAAACGGCCGACGGAGATACGGCGTTGCCGAATCTCCTAAGAACCGTAGACGATGTCCCGCGCTTCTGATAAAACCCTCCCTCAGAGTCCCTTGGCAGAAAAAAGACCGAAAACAGCTTTAAAAAAAAGATGGGGAAGGAGTGGTGTTAAGAAGCGGCCTTATCATCGTGACGGTGCAAAAATCGCCCGAAATTGCATCTGAACTCTCTCCCCCGTGCTAACACTTCAAAAAGCGAGCGCAACCATTCTTTACGAAGCTCCGCTACATACTATATATATATATATATATATATGAGAATGGGCGGTTCTGAGGAAATGAGGACGGAAGAGCCCAAAAGGATGGAAAGGGAGAGCGAACGATAAGATTCGGTTGAAATATGGAAAGGGAACGAAAATATTGGAAGAAGTGTGAATGGAAAGAGACAAGCGAATGGAGAATGGAAATAAAGAAGATGGATGAGAATAGGACGAGGTCGACGGAAGAGACAATGCGTGAGGAGGGAAAATTCGAGAAGGATGAATGGAGGAGGAGCGAGATTGGATCGAACGATGGCATATTGGAAGGCGAGGAGGGAATGGGAGGAGGGAAGATTTTAAGGGAGCTGAGAGAAATAAAGTGGATATATGTATTGAGAGTGGATCTTAGTGGATTTCCCGAGGGCGAAGAATTGCGTTATTAAGGATTTATAACCGTTCACATTGAAAAAATTACTTCGTTTTCATAAATCTGAATTTTTATTTAACAGTTTGTACGCAGAAAACGATTAATGCTTTGATGGCGTGGAAGAATAATCTTAAAGTTAAGTACGTCAGTAGTCCTAAAATATACTGTATTTAACAATGGGTGATTTCTGACTTACTGTTGTGAGGAGATTTTGTTAAGAAGAAGTTCAATCGCCTTCCGGTGGGTCTAGAAATCCATCAAAAATCATCGAGGGCCGTTATTTTGGCGACCTCGTGGTAGCGATAGAGGAGAGGATGTGGGCGGGGGAGAATTCAGCGGAAGGAAAGCGGAAAAGGGGATAATGTACTCGGAATTCCAAGAGCCGTAGATATAGATGGCGTCGTGTAAGACGAAGAATGCGATGAAGATAAGGGATAGGCGATGGAGAAAGGTAAAGGTCGGAATGGTGGGGGAAAATAAGCGGAAATAAAAGGGGAACGATACAAGGCACGGCGATATTTAGCCTCCGCAGTACATTAGAAAAGCCTAGAGAGTTAAACGAAAACTGAAATCTATTTTAGCATAAGCGTTAAAAAAAAAAGGTGTCAACATCGTATACCTCATGAAAAATAACATTTTATGTAAATACATATTTTGCGTGGCGAAAGACAAACGCAGTATCTGAAAGTTTCGTTCAAGGGTATTACAACGGAGTGAAATTTTACTCTACTATTCTTTACTCACGAACTTCTCTTTTTCCAAGACCTAAAGCAACAATTTTTGTTATTTCCCTGATTTAGTTTGCGCATTTTCTGACAAAAATCTAAAATAAAGGCTGAAAAGTCATGACAAACTGAGATGACATTCCAGGCAGATGAATAAACTCGGAATAAAGATATGTAATGGAAAAGAGAGGGGGAATGGGAGAGAGCTGCTTGTTTGGGTAGATTGAGGTTGACGGTTCGAGACTTACGAAGAAATCGCGATAGAAGGATTTGTATCGGAATGAGAATAAAGAGATATAATAAAACCTTTTTTCCGAGTGATGAATCGTTTAACGGAGTGAAAGTTTTTAATGGAGGTGGCGAGGAACAAATCTTATTTATTAACGCTTGATTAGTTTGGAAAGGCTGTAATGGGGATTTCTTTTTAGATGAACAAAACCCGGGTTTAAAGGAAATCCCATATTATACTCTCCTCCGTTTAATAAGAAAACCGTAAAACTTGTTAAAATTAGGTTCAGTAATCAAGATAGCTACTGTCGTACACAATGGAATCATGATATAATTTGTGTTAGAGAGAAAATACTTTGCTCCCTTAAAGAGTTCAGCGAAGAATTGAGTTTATACAAAGCTAAGAAATAAAATCGTATTTTTTATAATTACGTCAGAGACAACGTAATAATGTTCATTCTGTATTTTATATGAATAACATTTTACGCGAGGCTAACATCACGTATTTATTTCTGCAGTCGGCGTAAAATTATACATTTTTCATTATTTCCTTATTAAATAAAAAATTACATTTAGATTGTACTTCTAATAACTACACCAACATAATGATTGTTTTTCATCTTCTCTAACTCATATAACCAATGTGTCTTTAACTTGTCTAACTCCTTGCTATTCTGACGGATATAGTACGTTGAAATGTTTTTGTGAATTTAGTGACTGCTTCAAAGCAAAGGTCACTCCGCTATTCATCTAAAATAATGTAAATTACTTATATGGAAACCAATATTAGCGCTAAAAATATACACTGAAATCATACTGCCAAAAAGTTTGCGAATATTAAAAATTGAAAGAAAAATCGCCTGTTTCAATACATATGAGATCTTAAATATGAACGATAAACTTTCTCCCTTTAACGCTCACACGATCTGAGGGCACTTTTAAAGATTTTGATGGGAAAAAAATTTTAAGAAAAAATAAATGCGACTAGCGGTCTAAAAAATCGGCTTTTAATAGCGTCTTCGGGAAGGAAGAACCGGGAAGTTTGATTCAACATGAGGTTAGACGGTATTTTAAAATTGAGGATAAGATCTCTCGGTGACTTAAGAATCATTAGAAATATTGCCAAAAAAAACAAGCAAGCTAAAGGAAGACATATAACCGCGTACACTTACATCCTACGCAAGCCTATTAACTAAACCTCTTCCTTCCTTTAACCCCCATAAGTCTTCCCCACTCCATCATTTATCGAGTAATTCCAACAGAGCCCATACTGCATTGCCATACTCCATCTTAATATTCCCATCCTTTGCACACAAACGCGCAAGCACACACGCATAATTTTCTTTCTCTCTCTCTCTCCCCGCCACTATCACATCTCGAATAATTCACCCCACGACCGACTATGGCTCCCTCTTTCCTTTCACCGATTGGAAATTCGAAATGTGAACACAAAGAAAAAAAATAATACATAAAAATGGGGAAATGGAAGGGTGTGTGGACGAAGATGGGTTTTTGGAAAGAGAGAGGGTCGGAATAGGGGCCGGGAATATAGGGCTGGAGAGGGCATCCTTGGTAGAAAAAAATGGATGGGTCTGCGAGAAGTAAGAGTGGCGCCACGGAGGAATGCGGAGAGCCGTGGAAGCACAGTTTGAGTGTGGATTTAGAAGGCGTTCGGAGGAAAGAGGAAGCAGTGCATAATATGTGTCGCCATTGAGTCTTTCCTCGAAAGGGAGGAAGGAATTGGGTGCTCTAGAAGATAATAATGTATGAGAGAAGAAATGCTTAGCGAACCATTACGATGCTAAAATTTGAATCTTAAGTTTGTTTTTATCCACGAAATCATGAAGAAAAATATTTATTTTGCGGTAATAATCTTCAAAAATAGTATTCCCGTATAAATAACATTCAGGTTTATAATCTTCAAAAAACAGTATTCCCGTATAAATAACATTCAGGTTTTAAATTTTTATTCCTTGAAACGTTACATCAAATGTCTGTGTTAATTAAATGTGAGCTTGCTAAATAAGCTACCTTAGCCAAAGTCACAAATTTCCACGAGTTTTCTTAAATATATTCTTATGAACGCTCAAAAGATTCAATAAATTCATAATTAAAATACTTTGTAAAGCCAATGAAACTGATTAATCATCAAAATAAAGGTTTATAGCATTTTACCAACCAATTTTTCGAGTGTTAGATGGCGCTCAAGAATTTCTGAAAAAAACGCAGCACAAGCATCATAACACTTTGTCTATGCTTATATTTTATAAATCGTGCCATTTCGCTCCATAAATTAAACAACGAAAAAGAAAAAAATCAGGTATGACTTCTTTTACATAGCCATCGCTTCGGACGTGAAATTTTTTAACCCCTTTAACATAAATAGGAAAAACGATTTAACTGCGATATATTCCCGAGCGGTACAGCGTTCCAATGCCTTCTTTTCTAAAAGTCGACTTCTTCCCGGAAAAAAGAAGTGAACAGAACAAATGGAAAGAACAAACAGAAACCTCTCCGGAACCTGACGATTTTTCACACGCACGGACTCGCTGCTTCTTTTTTCATCCCGAATTGTTTTTTTTTTTTTTTTAGAGAGAGAGGGCTTCGGAAAAGAACCGAAACCAACACTGCAAAAAATAATAATAAATATAAAGAATCGGGGAGCAGTCAATCTTTTTAACCGCCAATATCTCTGAATCGGAAGAAAAGGAAAGGGATCGAAAGGTGACGAATGAAAGGAAAAGAGGGTTCCAGAAAAGAAGGGATAGGAATGCGATAGAGAAGGAGGAGGAGAGGGAAGAAGGGGAGGAAAGGATAGGGGTTGAGGGAGGGGTGAGGGAAGGAATGTTTGTGAGAAGAGAAAAGGACAGGAGAGGGTAAATGAAGGATGAAGACGGAGTGACGACGAAAATGAAGCGAAAGAGGGAAGAAGAGAAGAGGTAGTGATGGGACGAAAGAGAGAAAGAGGAGAGAGATTTAAGAGATGAAGAAGGGAGGAGAAGGAGAGAGAGAATAAGATGTGGAGGTATCGGTCAGAAGGAAAAGACGGATCGCCCACAAGGGAGAGAGGAGTGTGGGATGGAGGGAGGGAGAGAGAGAGAAAAAGAGAGAGAGAAAAAGAGAGAGATAAAAAGAGAGAGAGAAAAAAGAGAGAGAGAAGAAAGAGAGAGAGAGTGAAAAGGGCAAAGGGATAAAACGAGAAATGCTTGAAAAAATAATCAGTAAATACGAAGAGTCACTCCACTCGAAAGGTTCTCGGAGGGTTAAGACCCGGTCTCGATAAATAGCGACGGAGTCGTGGATAAACGCAGAGGTGCAATACGCGACGTCGCCGTTATATGAGAAAGAACGCTTTCCACGCGACAATGGATCGAGTATTCTCGCTTCTCTTTTGAGTATCCAATGCTTGATCATGTTGTTCATTTTTTCGAGCCATATCCTGGTTATTTGGATCCGCTCTGCGTAATTTATTGGTTTTTGTATAACCGGTGTTCTGTCGCGGTGACAGTGCTTAATTTTCAACGCAGAAACCCATCTATAAAAATACACTTCCAAGAAACTTGAGTACATTTTGAAAGACCACAAGACTAGACAAATATAATGAAATGGATGCAATAACTAAAAGTTAATTGTTAAGCTTAAATGTGTGAAATCTTTAATGGTGTAGAACTACAAAACTGTAAATAAATAAATAGGTTTAGTTGCTGTTGTGAAATTTGTACAAAATTTAAGATTCTATTTAACTTTAAGAAGTTACTCGGCAACAAAGCATATTATCATAGTAGTTTGATTAATGAAATTCTATGTTTTTAATAAACGGAAATTTTCTCTTTTTATTTTTTGTCGAATTTTCTCCTTAAATTATTATAATAACAGAGGCAAATATTAACATTTTTACTATTTCTTACACATGCACAATCCCAATGAAATTTCAGTTGATTTTATATGAAATCTTTTTCTGGTAAGATATTTCTAATCGATCTTGGCAAAAATATCAATTGAAACTCAAGAACTGCTCATATCAGAAACTCGGTACGATTTAATTTTACTTTCACCCGTTTTAAAATTATTTTCAATACGAAAAGATTGATACAACCTGGAAAGAATAATTTTTCAGTACAAATAATGGAAAACGATCTTGATTAAATGAATGTAAAAAATTATCACGTTTGTGCATACCTTAAACCACAGCCAATTCGTAAAAATATTAATTTATTGACGGATAAGGAAATCGGCGACACTGAAAATATTTTATCTAGGCCAACGTCGATACTTTCGAAATTATGTGAATTTATAATCTGCTTGACTTAAGCATATGTCTCTAAAATGATTAATAATGGGTAGCGATAAAAGACAAGAAAACGGAAAAACATTTTTTATCGAGTCATAAAAAAACGCTCAACGCCATCCCTTAAAATTGGTTTATCTAGAAATAATACAGAGCGTCTCGAAAAGGGGGCTGAAAAGAGGAGGGTCAGAATTCGGAGAATATCGAAAGAGGGGAGGGAGCCTTAGGACGAGGGCGATTGAGATTTGCATGGCACACAAGACCTCCTCAAACGACGCCACTCCCTCTCTTTCCCTTCCCCCCATTCAGAAGACATCAAAGCCACCGAAATTCCACCAATCCCCCCCTCCCCTCCCTTCCATAAAACCCCCATCCTCTCCCGCCAACCCTGATAACCTTTCCGTCTCACACGCATCACACTCATTTTCAAACAATGGAACAAAGCGAACAAGATGTTTTTTGAAAGGCGAATATTTTTTTTCGATCCTTCGGAAAGAGCGATGAAATACGATGTTTTTTTTGTTATCGATAAGGTGGGAGAAAAAAGGAATGAAGAGGGTGAGCGGAATGCATTTTGGAAAGGCAAGGAGGGAGAGTGAAATAAAGGGAGGCAGGAGAGAATAGGGGAAAAAGGCAGGAGACAGAATGAGGGGGAGGTTTACCAAATGGAAGAGATAGACAGATAGATATAGAAATGTCTTTATTTTCAGGGCGAAGTTGAGACCATTCCATTTAACCCATTGTTATCGATCACAAGACAATAACATGAATAAGTATATACGGTAGTTACTCGCGTATAAGCCGTATCTTTTATCCTAAATTTTTATTCGAAAAATTAGGGTGCGGCTTATGCGCGAATACAAAGGAAAAACGTTCTTATAGTGAGATATTCTCACATTACGATCCCAAATTCCATGTTTACGTCATTTTCGATTAGAAGTCGTAAGACATATAGCTACATACAGTGTTCTCTTATCTAACCTATCTTTATTGCCTGACTAGTCGAACAAGTTGTTAGCAACTTTTTAGCTATTGTTCTTGAGGAGTAAAACAGACGCAATGCTGTGTGCGTCGCTTCCGCTGTGTTAAACACGCATCGCGATTTCCCTGTAAAAGTTTAAATATTTCAATAAAGTAATTTTTTAGCTTTATTTCTTCAATTTTTTACATCTTTGAGCCTAAAATGGCGCTTATATAAATATATTATGATAAAAAAATGTAATGCTATGTCATATGGCAGTAAATATATCTTGAAACTTTGGTTCGTATATAATGTAGAAAAACCTAACAATAACTTCAACAATGAGAATTATAAATCATTACATGCATTAAAAGACAAAAATTAGAATGAATCTATCGTTATTATTACTGTTTACATTAGCGTTTTCCACACAATGCAACGGCGCACTCAGGGCGCCACAGGACCAGTTGCGCGAAATTTTTTGACGCGCGCGCACTGAAAATGAAAATATAATGTAGAAGGAGAAATGGCAGAATGAGAAGTAAAATGAGAGGAAAGGAGAATGGAGGGAAAGGAGACAGGAAGAAAGAAGGGGGAAGGAAATGGAGGGAAGGGGAAGAGTAAGAGGGAATGAAGAAACTGGAAGAGAATAGTTAATGATATAAAAGAGTTAAGAAGAAAGTGAGAAAAAAGGAGAAGGAGGGAGGAGGTACATAAGTTGGTGAATTTAGTAGGAGGAGAAAGTAAAAGAGAAAACAGGTGGGAAGATAGGAAAAGTATTTGCTGCCAAGGCGACAGTTCCATCTTCTCATTTTAATATATTCTCAGCCAAATTATATTGGGGAAAAACAAAGAGATCTTGAGCCAAGTCGCATAAACCTTTTTCTTTAGACAGATAACATGAAATTATCCATGAATAAAAAGTATGATCGCAAACCTAATAGCAATTTCAATGAATAGGTGAATTTAAGGTGAGCAAATGGGGAAAATTAATTTCAAAAGTATCTCAATAAATTAAAGGATGAATTAAACTTTGTCAAATATAACCCAATCAACAATTCCATGATTATTTTTCACTTCGCATAAACTCAAAAACTTTATCCGCCACAGTGTACAACGTCACATCAAAGATGTGAAACTACATAATGAGTCGGGAAAGTGTCGTTGTTTTGGCTTCTCTGCTATAATTACTAAAAATAATCCTAAATTTCCAAAAAAATTGTCCAAAACTCAAATCTCAGTTGTACATGAATAAATCATTTAAAGCCATCCAAACGTGAGTTCCCTCATAATTCAGGAGTGTTCCATTCAGGGCATCGAACCGGAACCGAACCGAAAACCCGAACCGTTAAAAAACCGATATTTTTTGCCGGAGTGGAACCGAACCCGAACCGAAAAAATAAATGTGTTGAACCTGAACCGAAACCCAAAACCGATATTTATTTCGCTACTTTATTTAGGTTCGCATAAACAGTGTATAAGCGAAAGACGGAATTTTCCCACCGCTCAGTAACCTTCAACTGGCCATCTCTTCTTTTCTGAGATAATATCTACCGACCTCCGGCAATTCCATGGGGAAATTTAACCAATTTGAGAATTCCTTGAACCTTATGAATGCCTATTGGGAGAAGGGAAGTTTTCCCCAATGTTTCGTTCGCTACAACCTTTCATTCTTTCATATGAACTGTGCGTAGCATCCACCAGTCAGGCCTTGTTAATTATGGAAGAAGGATAGTTCCACGTTTGTTTCTTGTACATTAGTTGCCCTTTGTTACAGGTTAGTAATTTTAAATAGGAATATATATTGTAAACATGAAAAATTAAATTTTATATTGGATGTTAATCGTTCATGAAAATAGGAATAAAAAATTAATGTATATTTGTTATTCCCATCAAAATATTTAGCTTATCGGTGTGAAGAACGAAGTGTTGCCAGCACTACGGAGAAGATAAAAATCATACAACGCGAATGGAGGAGCTATTATTTGTTGGCATTGTTATTTCTGTTGTTCGATGTGTTTCATTAACTGTTGAAATTATTTTGATCCTGTTCATAAGTATTGAGTTTATTGAATGAAGTTAGTTATTTATTTTTCGAAAAACGGGGCGGATAATCCACAAGAGGCAGAAATTCTTTTGTTCATGGTTTCGAGAAGTCATCGTCAAAAATATGCAAAACATCTATGTCGCTTATAATAATTATTTGTAGCATTGTTACTAACAGTAGGTTTGGTTGGGCTAGGCTTCGATTCCTGGTAGCAATATTTTTTTATTCCTTTTTTCCCCGATTCTCAAAACGTTATTAGAAAATAATATAATCCAACATTATTTAAATTTCATTTTGAGGGAGTTTGTCAATAGATCGCTTTTTTACATCTAAATATTATCTTGCAATTCACAATATTGGTGGGTGATAGGGGGTGCGATGCATCAAATTTTTCCTAACGGCTATACCTTGTAACAATATTATTTCTGTTATGGTCACTGATTGTCTTAGGAAAGTAAAATGTAAAGGGGATATATATATTTATCGGTATATTGATGGATAGCTAAAACATGACATTCATCCGCATATTTGCATGTGAGTAAGCTACTTAGATCAGGAATCACAATCGGAGGCGTACTCGTGACAGCGGATTTTATTGAAATTTAGTACTAGAGACTAAGCACAGTACATTAAAAATTGAGATGAATGGTTTGCATAAAATAATAACTTTAAAATACTCTATCGCAGGAAACGTGCTTATTTATAATTTACTTTAAACTTTCCTAACCTGTTGAAATCATTTGCGACGCATTTATGGTTTGTAAATATTCAATTCTAAATACAATCCTAAATAAATAAAATACATACTAAATATTCACATTTGAATAATTTATTTTCGTGTTATGATCCTTAGTTTTTTAAATATCACTATTGTTATAGTGAATCTGTATTTGATTTAATTATAAAATTACGTAAATTAATAAATCAGTTCCTGAAAGTTTCCTAAAAATATTTTAAGATCAGAGCGAAAGAAACCGGTTCGAACCGATTCACTGATGATTGCCGGAGCGAAACTGGAACCGAAATTTTGTGTTTTGAGTGAACCGGAACGAAAACCGGAGCGAAAAAAATTACGGTTCGATGCCCTGGTTCCATTCCATGTGGGGAAGCAAATGGAAGATAAATTAGCTTATAGTAATAATAATGATGGTAGTCTATTCGTGTAATAGTTTTATTTTATATTCCCAATGAATGTATAGTACTCTTTCCTTCACTGTGAAATAGTCGCTGTGAAATGAAAAACATTTTCGTGCAAACGAATAAGAGCTTTTATGAAATAAAAGATTACCGAGGAGCCCTCGAAGGTTGAATTCCAGTGTCGAGTGAACTATTTTATACGTTCACGCCATGATTCCAAAATAAAAGTTTGAAAAACTTTCTGCATGGACACATGGCCTTTGAGCAGAGCATTAAACTTCTAATTACATAAATTTTATGCGAAAAAGGATCGTCACACTGCATCTGACTAGTTAAGCCTATAAACAAAGTGATAGTTTTTTCTGGTCCATATAAACACAAAAATAATTTGCAACAATCTCTGGAATGGACTTCATAATCTACATAAATTTGTTATTTATACTAGTCTCTTATGAATATATTATTATTAGAAGTTAGTAGATCAATAAGTATTTTCAATTGTTTAGAACCTGGTGGGAAAATTGAGGGGTCAAAATACAGCATTGAAGAAAACAATTAAATGGAAATTATAATAGTTCTTATTTAGTAAACACTTTCGAAATCAATCAGAGAAATTAGTCAGTCGATATAAGATAATAAAAATCTAAACAAAAACAGGCTGAATCAGAATAGTGCTGAATTAATCAGCACCGCTGGTTACTACACATATGAATCGCTAAGAAATAAAGTAGTTCCCGACAAGGGATTTTATTGATATAGCAATAAGATCAAAGTTTCACCAGAGGATAGCGTGGAAGAGCATAGAATACTGCAAGTTGCACAATTATTTAAATACGTATCGGAGTGCCTTGAAAAATGCATGTTACCTCTGTGTATACAGAATGGAGTTTACAATCATTCTCATAAAAACCAACAAGAACAAGTTAAAAGTTAGAAGTTAAATATTTCATTGCATCTTTAACGCTTTTATTACAACCGCTTATAAACATGAAATATTCAAGCGATACTACGTTCGAGGCTCTTTAAGTAGCTCTCTAAAGAAATCAGAACCAGAAAGAACAGGAAAATTTGAAAGTCATCGCCGCTTCCGCAACAGACGAAAAAAATGATCTTTTTTGGAGTAACGATTTTTCTTATGACGTATTTACCTCACGGCACAAGGGGAGATGGCGATGAGAGAGATAGAGGAGGAGGAAATGGGAGAGAGAGAGAGAGGAGTTGAAGGGGAGGGAGGAAGGGAAAAGAGAGAGCGGATGTGGGGGAAAAAGGAAGAACGCTGGGATAAGCTAAAAAAATATGAGGTTGAGAACGATGAAAACAGAGGATGCGATGGTGAGGGAAAGGTGGATGGGAGAGGGGGAGGGAGGGAGTTAACGAAATAATAACAAAGTGAACGCGAGAGAAAATTGGGAGAATGAGGGAATATGACGACACAAGTGAAAAGAGGAAAATATTGTTGAGAGAGAGAGAGAGGGAGAGGGGGGGGGGAGGGGGGAGGGGGGGGGAGAGGGGAGAGAGCTTGCATGCGGGAGTAGAAGTTGTTAAGGATTAAGAGAACGGAATGGAAGAGGAAGATATGAGGAGAGGGAGGTTGAGATATGAGCGTGGGAGGAAGAAAAGCAAGGGAAAACGTGGAGGGAGACGAGAGAGAAACGGAGTGGAAAATAACAGGAGAAAATAGAAGTGCATTGCTAAGTAGAATTAAAAGTAAGCCTCAGAAAAGTGAGAGCAATGGTTTACATGCAAAGGGGAAGGAAGAATGGGCAAGGCGGAAGGAAGAAGGACTAGGAGATAGAGAAATTGGGGTAGGGGGGAGAGAGAGAGAGAGAGGAAGGACAGATGAAAAACGGCGATAAAGAAAGTGGGAGAAAGGAGAAGAGGAGGGTGTTTATGAGTGTTGGAGAAAAATGGACGAGATAGAAACGGACGTGGAGGGAGGGGATGAAATGGGAGTGAGAGTGGAGGAGGGGGGGGAGAGGAAGGGAGAAAATGGCAAAGGAAGCTTTGGCTTGCGATTCGAGAAAACTAATGTGTGTGTATGTGAGAGAGAGAGAGGGTGGGGGAGGGATAGAGAAGGAGAGGGATAAATAGGGAAAATAGATAGAAAGTGGGCGTCAGAAGGACTGGGTTCCTCCTACGAAAGGAATCAATAATCTATTAGTTCACGTCTCGGAGTTTGGGAAACACAAAATTGAAAGATTACTGTCTCGACCCCACACATCTGCCTTTACAAACGTTATCTACCACGCCCTCCAAGAGTGAGCGAGAGGGAGAGAAAGAAACGGTTTCAATCAAATTTTCCCTGCCCATGCTAAAGCCTCGCCGACCCTCTCACCCTACGCATTACTTCCCCCACAACTCCCCCCCCCTTTCTCTCCCTCTGTTCCCCTCCCCCGTTATTTCTCCCCCTTCCTCTCATCCACTAACATATCCTCTTTAACACCGTCCATCCCCCACCCCCCTCATCCAACTCCATCTCCATCCATATTTCCTCCCGACATTCAATTTGCTCTCAGCGTTTTTTAAAACTCTGCTGGCTTTACTTTTACGCAAATACATTTTATGCAAAATATTTTCCTTGACCCTTTATTTCTTCTTCTGCTAGCTTTGAATATATATTTTTTCGATGAAAAAAACTTTTCCTATTCCTGTCTTCCACCCGACCTCTTCAAAACAACTTCTTCTCCGAGTGACGTCTTCATTTCCCTCCCGCCCTCCCTCTCACTCACTCACTTTGCACTCGCACTACCTCTAGGAGAGTCGTCAAGTGATGCTCAAAGAATGTCGTTTATACCGCTGGCATTTTCTCGCGTTTTATTTTTCACCATCTCTTTAAAAGTACTTTAACAAAGTATGGATTTACATTTTTCATATTTCCTCAGTTAATTTAATCCCGATTCGAATGATAGTGTTTTACTTGGTTGCAAATGAAATTTAAACCGTTAGGAATAAACTACCGCGTAAAATTTATTCAGTCCAATTCGACGAGAATGTTTTAAACTTGATCATTCTATGAAGGCAAGAAAATACGTAGGCGGTTTGGATTTTTTTTATTGCTTTTAAGGAAAAATTTCGTCACACGTCACTACTTTTGGAATATTTGAAATTGGAATATATTTTCTCCGATTATTTTGAATCATTAACTTTGATGGACCTTAGAGATAGTTAGTTGCTTCTATTAATCGATGTATGGTATTGCAGGACAAATTTTAAATATCGAGTACTCTACCGGCCTTGGTAGAGGGGCGGTTAGCGTGTCTAGCTCCCACTGCAAGGGTCGCGGGTTCGAATTCTGCAGAGGGCATGGTTGTCTGTGTTTGTCATAAAAAATGTATTACAACGCATGTAATTGGGGAAACCTGTTTGTGTTAAATAAATTATTATTATTAAATAAATTATTATTAAAGGATTTCAAACTTAGTCCACGTATTACATTGATTCGATACCTTAACAACGTTTGGTTTGGATCATAAAAAATAAAAATAGATGAAAGTGTTTGTGCTTTAGGTGGATATTTAGATCATGTGTAACTGAAAAAAGTCAGAACTATGATTCCTATAATCTTACACTTCATTATTGAAGCGCAAAAGTAGTCGGTGAATTAGTTATAACTGAGGGTGGTGAGGAAGGCAACGAATCTCACATTCATTAATTATTAATGAATGTGAGATTCGTTGTTAATTTTAAGGCATACCTTTCATTATTAAAGGAATGCATTAACATTAACAATGACCCAAGATGACCAAACAAAAATTGAAAAAAAACATGAAAGCTTTAGGATTGCTTCATCCGCGAAAGAATTTGCGTGAAATTTTGCTCGCATAATTTAAGAATGAAACTATCACGCCGTACATTTTCCTACTATATAAGGTTACATTCAGGGCCGGCCCGAGATACGGGCGAGCAGGGCGGCTGCCCGGGGCGCTAAAGTGTTTGGGCGCCATCCCGATCATCTATACATGCATTACTTGCAGTCGAATAAACATTTAATATTGGACACCAATTTATACCGTGAAACAGACTGGAATCTTGATTGCATTCCTTTTCTTTTTTTTCATTATCAATAAGTTTACAGAGCGATGAATAAATTAACATGTACTTTGTAAATATCTCAACAAACATTTGGGGATGGGGCGCTTGAGCGTCATCACGCCCGGGGCAGCAGAATTTATCGAGCCCCCCTGGTTACATTATATATAAAAAATAAGACTCGTAGCTAATTTAAAATTTGTATGCGCGCCTCAAAACTCTGCAAAGCTAGAGTCCAGATTTATGATTGGTTTTCCTGAAAGTAATGCCAGCCGCGATTAGGACAATACATCAGGAAATAATTTTACAATGCGGGGGACCACAGCCCAGCGATGACATTCTGGTAGCTTATATTTTAATCCACGCCTTATTCATTCTGGATTTCGGGCCATGCTCGCTTCCAAATCATGTCAAAATAAAAAAAGGATTGCTTTATTGGATAGCTTCACCTGGAATACGGCACCAATATCGATTCAAGACGGATGAATAATTTTTTCCTCCAGTTTGGGATGCAAAACTGGAATGAAAGAGACGAGCCGCTGTCTCTCGAAATAAAAACATGTTACGCTTTATTATTTCCATTTCGCGTCGAGATTCCTTCCGTCGACACGGAAAATCAGGCAGTCAGCACGCGAGAGGCATAAAAAAACCCGCTCCCATTCAAATCGAGAGAGAGAGAGAGAAAAAGGGTAGGAAGAGCACCGGGTGCCACGCATCCGAGCCAATCCCCTCGTTCCTCCCACCTCCTCCCTTCAACCGTTTAAAAAGATGAAAAATCCGCGGCGAAATTAAGAGGGGAAAAACGCCACGTTGGGAGTAATGGAATGGAGAGAGAGAGAGAGAGAGAGAACGGAACAAGAGAAAAGAGAGAGAGAGAGGGGTCGGAATTTGAGGGGAAAGAGAGAAAGAACTCAGTGGTTTAAGAAAGCAATTTTTAGGACACGCTCGGCTGGATATGGCTTAAGGTTCGGTGCGGATGTGTGCGTATGGGATGAGAGAGAGAGAGAGATAGAGGTTGTGGGAGAAAGAGGGAGGTACAGGAATGAGGCTGAGAGCAGCGGTGCGAGGTCTGGAGGGAAGTGAGAGAGAGATAGAGAGAGACAGAAAGAGTCACCTGCTCCGCCGAATTGAGATTCCGGCTGGAAAAAGAGGATACAGAGGCAGTGTTGCGGCTGTGAACTCGAAAAGACCGGAGATAAAGAAACGGTTGGAGAAGTAACGGAGGATGAGGGAGGGAGAGGAGGAAGTCTGTATCCGGGAGATAGGGCCGGAGGGGGAGGGAATAAGAGAGGTTAAAAGGAGAATAGGGAAGCGAGAGAAAGGATGATGGGGAGATCAGCGCCGTGGGTGGAGGTAATGGGAAGCGAGGAAGAGGGAGAAAAGCGCGGCAAATAGAGAGAGCAAGCATCCTTCCTCTTCCCCTAAAAAAATTCTCGCTGCGATCGTATAATGTCGCACAATACTGCTTCCCTTCCCATATCCTTATTACTCAGACTAATCGGGTCTTTGTAAATGGTAAAGGGTATATTACTAAGAGGCGGGGCTCTAGGAATGCTCGCTTGATTTTCAGAGATTTTTTTCTGGGTTTATATTGGCTGAGTGAAGAGATTTCGCTCGTGTTTTGGTATATTGGGTAGGTACTTTTAGAAATAGTCCGCTTCGTTTGGATAGCATGGCGGCTAAAGAGACAATCGACTGGAGATGAGTGCAGAGTTACGTGACCTAGGCTTGAGCGTCCCAATTTTTCACAGTATTAGTTCTTTAGGGCTGTGATTTGAGAGACAACCGAATATTTCCTTGAAAATGAAGAAAGATGTCAATTTTTATGAGGTAATTGTAATAAGAAAAAATACTAAAATTAAAAAATACTATTATTATGTTATAAGTTAAAGAATAAATAGAAAATTATATCTATTAGCAATAAACTCTATATAAATATGGACTTCTACTAAATAGTTAACTTTTATAAATCGTTTCCTTTAAATCGCAAATCCCACTTCCTGTAAACAGAATATTTTTAAGTAAATTTGCTGTAATTCCTGGAATTCAGATCATGATTTCAGTAAGTCCCTAAAACCACGAGGCTGTTAATGTTAAATAAACATGTAACATTAGCTACTGATGCAGCTAGGCTAACTTTAAGAAAATTGTTATCGGGAAATTTAGTTATCCTGGGAATTATAAATATACCTACATAGTTATTTATGTAATTAAAGCCCTTATCTTTTTTCCTAAAACTATTTTAATGGGTTAACGTTAAAATTATATTTTAAAATAATAAATTAAAATTTGATTTCCGTGGAAAGATGATTTATATTTTTTCGACTGGAAAAATAAGAACCAGTGTCACTTCCTAATACATAAAAGAAGCAAAAAATTACAAATGACGAAACACTTTATCTCCACACAACACAACGCCGTAATTACTGGACGAAGGCCAACGTGCGATTCTTCACCGAGGGTGGGTGATTAGAATGGGCGCTCGGTCGTTTTTTGTGAGGGTTAGGGGAAAGAGAGCGGGTGGGGGTTTATAACGAAACAAATTGGCTATATGGAGGGGAAAAGAACACTTTGAAACATTGATGGCGATCACGTCCTCAGGAAATCGGGCGTCGGTTGGATGAGAAGCGGTTTAGGGCTGCGAGTGGAGAATGGGTTTTTAGGACGTCGCTTTCGAACAAAGAAAAATCGGAAATCGCCTTCCAGGACATCGAGAGAACACGGTTGATATCAGCGCCATGAAAGTTTCAACTCGGATGGACGCGAGGAAAATGATAACTGGCTTTTCCATTTGAAAATGGGAAGAAGGACAATCTTTTCCTTCGAGGGATAGGACTATGACGAAAAGACGAATATGTGGTTTCAGAACTTATTTTTCTACGGCCGTCTCTCTCTCCCAAACATACACCTATGTACTACAAACATTATACCTTGTATTACAAGAATTTAATTAAAAGAGCGGCTAAGAATTGTTCGCCAATTCGTTTCTTTCGATTTGATCTTATTCGCCCCCTCGCAATTATCTTATTTGATTCAAATGATTCTACTGCTGATTGAAAAAATCTTCATGCGTACAAATATTAATTAGAATTAACAGTTAAAATGACGGATAATTTTTTGAGGATGAGGCGAGAAATTAATACAGATTTTAATTGGAGTGAATGTATGACGCAACCGGTGTGCCGCGAGGAATTGGTAGACCTTAGTAACGATCATACAACTTAAAATTAGTATTATATCTTTAGATGTATTTTGGCTAAAAGCTAAAGGTGAATATCCTTCAATATCTGAATATCCCATCGATATGACGTTCCAAAGTCAACAACGTATTTATGTGAATTTAGTTGTTCGTCAACAGCACATATTAAAAATATTAAAAGGGCATGTTTAAAGAACGTAGATGAAGAAGTTCTTTTAGCTCTTTCTATTATTGAGACAAATATGTATAAAGCGTCTTTGTACCAAAAAGGCAAGTCCAAATTTTCTGTCGAAGAGCATAACATGTTTACACGTTGAATTGTGTCAGTACTTAATTTACAATAAAATTTTACAGTTATTTGAATATTACTTTACCAATCACAACAATCTAATATAATTGCGACTTTTATTTGTTTTATGTTAGTTTTTCTTTAAAAATGTGTATTTACGCAGTGAAATTAATTAGGGGTGGTTTGGTGTGCCGCGATGTTTTTAAGCATGCATGAAGGTGTGCCGTGGAGCAAAAAAGGTTGGAGAGAACTGCAATAGAGCACCCACCCCTCTAATAAGCTTTTCGCTGATTTGAAGATAATTATGCAAATGAAAATGCGATGTTTTAGGAAAAAATCGAGATAGATATTAGTTGGCCAATGCATACAGATTAAACTCATGTTTATGCGCCGGCCTGCAATCATATTTTAATTACGCAGGTAGTGAACTGCCGCATCATAAGAACGTATTGATTCTCACTGCTCTCTGGTATTATTTTGGAGAATCACTTTCTCCACAATTGTGTTATCTAACTTAATTGACATCAGCCTTTTCATCTCAATTCCTTTTCTAAGATATTCTTCTTGATTTTTATTATGAATTAACAACACCTTGGTTATATCAAATTTTAAACCAGAGATTAACATAAAAATAGTATATCTAATTGATGATGCAAATGATTTGAAGCAACCATTAAGTTTTCGTAGATAGATCTACAAAACTATCAGGCAGTTGCAGTATAAACTTTATCCATCGTGGTTTATATAAGTATGAGAAAACAATATGAATAACAATGTTGTAAAATACATAAAATACAAAGTTATATACGGGTGGCGAGACTGCATGTTGATTCTTGCGCAGAAGCTTGCCTTTGAGTTCATAACCATCGGAATCGATGCCAATAAGCGATTATTCCTCTATTTACACATCCGATATTTTATTCTAAATAAAATCAACAACGTACATTAATAATGTGAAAATGAAAATTTGAATTTCACCGAGTAGGCACTTCCAAGTATTAAAAGATCCCCTGATAATCTTAGTAGCTCTGAACAATCGTCGCTTTTCCGGGTTTATAAAATTCTTTAGGTTAACGGAAAAGGTCTAAAGACCGCTAACTTTGAGGTTAAGACTGTATACCTCAAAATATTCGAGAATTAATACCCAGTTAGTATTGCCACCATTTTAAAGCATTAGCTAAAAAAAACCTTACATGTGAGTGAATGGATACGTTTAGACATGATTGCTATCAGTTTTTAAAAAATTATAGAATCTAATATTACTTAAATAACACTGATGACCGGCGAAATGGGCATATGGTTTTGGGATCCTTTTATTCATGTTTTTGAGCTGATTAATTTATTAAATCAATCCGAATTGAGAAAAAATTCTGTAAACGATGTTACCCTCACTATATTATCGTTCGGAGATCACAGAATTATTATTAAAATAATTCAACTTTCATTTTATAGAATATTCCCGACTTATATTTATGAAAACTTAGAAAATTTTTATTGTGTGATCTTCTTAAGAAAACCTTCCCTATCTCCAAGAACTCTGAACATTTTCTTATCTAATATATAAAACAGACTTCGTCGTCGTCGTCGGTGGGAAACTCTGTAATGCTATTTTAAACAAACTTTCCGAGTAGCTAGAAGATTGACATTTGGTAGGAATACTCTGTTCTTAAAGTAGAAGCCATTTACGAAAAAAAATTTCCAAAATCGACGCGGGTTCGATTACCGAGAGTGATTTCCATTCCTCATAATATAACATGGAAAAATCGATATTTCGACCTGCAACCTTATTTTATTTTGCTTATTAAAATTCACATATATGACCTACGATTTTAGGACTTGGACTGTATTAAAGAAAAATAAATGCAGTTTCTTATTCTTATCGTGTTTTATCGCTTTCGAATCCAAATCTTTCGAATTTAACGTTTTAATATCATATTTTGACAAAATTTAGCGTTTTTAACGTGAAGTTGCCTTGCCAATCGATTACATTGTTAAACTCGAAATCCCATTACTCTCACGTATGCTCACGTTCTCTCCGGACCTCCATGGACCCTCCCGGCCCAATTCATAGGTATCAGAGATATCTCAGAATTAGTTTTTACTTTCTCCAATATGCGTAGTATAGATAAAGTATTGTTTTCATGAAAAAATTCGAAATCGAGATTTCAACGGAAATACACGTTTTGATGTATGCAAATGGAGAAATGATTGTATTACCATATAATACATAATTTTATTCGCCAAAGACGTTGGCATAACCCGGGCATCGCCGGGTACTTTCGGCTAGTTTGCCCATAAAATACACCACCTACGTGAGTGACACACTCAGATTTTAAATTTCCATATCGCGAATTGTGTTTTCAGCGTTCTTTTCCGCGGTAAGAGATGTTATACGAGTTAATATATAATATTACGTTCGCTCGAAAGCCACAAAAATTTTCTGCACTCTACAAACTTACGACCCGAAAGTTACACATAACGCCGCCATATGCAAGATATCCGCCGAATGCTCAACAACGTCTACATTCTGGTCTGTGTCAGAGTATGATTTATAGATAAAAACCCTCGAGGATAAAAAATGGCAATTTTTCACAGGGTCCTTCTCGAAAAAAAAAATTGCTCGAATCCCAGACTACATTAACCAACCAAAACATTCCTCAGGATTTTTCGCGAAGGGAGAGACTCGTTCTATTTTTTTCTCCATTTCTTTGCCTCATCCCTCTCACCGTTGCCAAGGTACCCCGAGATTGGACAGTAAATGGATCCGCGAGGGATTGTGGGAAAGATCGAGGCGGAGGGAGGAGGAAAGAGAGCGAGAAGGGAGATAGAGAAAGAGCTACTTACTCCTCCTCCCCCCTTTCCTCCCTTCATCTTCTCCGAGAAAAACGAAAAAAATAAGAAGGCACTCTTGTATACATATAGTGAGTGAGAAAGAGGGGGCCCTCAAGCGGCGAGCGGGAGAAGCTCAAGACATTCAAGATTGACGGGTTGCCTAACTCCACAGGATAACCTTCAGGCGTCTCCGGGATAATATATACTTCCAGGTTGCTCCAGTCAGGTCCTCCAATTCCCCCCCCCCTCTCCTCCTCCCCTTTCCCCCACACCTCCCCCTCTTTCTCTATTTCCCTCTCTTATGCATGATGCCCAACCTTTCCCAGCCGGTACACACCAAAGAAAGCCCTCTAGTCTGGGGCCACATCCGCCCCGGGGCCATCCTTAATTCAAGACTCCCACCGAAAGGACCTTTAACCCCTTCTACCTTATACGTCTCGAAACGGTCGGCAGGAGTACTTACAAGGCAGTTTTGGTAGGGATAAATGGCTTTCAGAAGGGACCTAAAGGATAAGATTATGCTCGAGTATAAACGGGCAGTGCTTTTTATTTTTCCTCAGAGTGAAAGAGAGTTTTATTATGAAGCGTATAAAGAAGGCTTGAGGCTGCGGTATCCAGGTTACTGTAATCTCATTACCGGAGGGCAAAAAAATATTCTCCTGGCAAAGTTTATCTTTAACGAATTTAAAAAATAATCTCGCGCACATGCAATTTTCAGATGCAGTAGCAAATTATTAGAAATATAAAATGTATCCATGAAATACGAACTAATTTTTCTAAAGTTTCAAGTTACGCTTTTATTCATTATTAAATAAATGATGATTTCGGTATGTGGTGCCATGGTAAATCATAGTTTAACTAGAGTTAAACATGTAATCAATTTGAGAAACTAAAGAATATCTGATTATTGTTCATGAAATTATTTATTTAGAGAATAAATTAATTCAATCTGTGATTAAACTTTGTTTCTCCCATTCATCAATTGCACAATTAATGCAGCTGAATTGGAATTAAACTGAACGCAAAATACAATTCTAAACCAGAGACAGGAAAAATCATCTAACATCCTTAAGTAATTGTAAAATAATTAAGCAAACTAATTAAAAATAGTCCCCATAGAATTAATTTTCACTGTCAATCTCCGTAAATTGAGATTTTAATTTGAGAGTATCTGCAACGGCATTTTGGTTAAAATATTTTGCTCCTGTGAAGATTTAGTGGAGATCATACAAGTTGCTCATTTGATATAGAATGCGAAGGCAATAAAAGGATTGAAATGATTGTTCTTAAAGTGGAATTAATGCGCAAATTTAATATAATAATCAAAGAGCTCAAAAAATTCAAAGAGCTTTAGGGAATTTTCAGATACTTCAAAGGTCAATAGAAAAACGAATATTCATAAAATGCATAATTTAAATTAATTTTAAGTTTCATATCGTCCGATTCTAAAGTTAGCTTATCAATTACTCCAAGCGCAAGAAAGTAATTCATAAGGCAACTCTTTAGCATTCATCATTTACCCTTTGTTATTTCATAAACGAAAAAGGAAATATCTCCTAATTTTAGAGTTAACGAGTAGCAGTTGTTTAAAGCTTCTCTCGCTGAATGAGTCGCTCTAACGCCGCAAAAATTAATCCAAATTACACATTATAAATTATAATACATTTTTCAGGACATGCAAAATTATAGATTGTATGATACAATTGCAATTTAATATTATTTAGAATTAGATTAAGCTCCTCTTCCTTCTCACGGCGAAATTTAAAAAAATGCCGTGTTATTTGAACTGATGGAAAGCCTTGAACTTCTATAGCAAAATCATCTCCCTCTCTCTCTCAACAATGTTGTTGCTTTATTAATTATAAAACAAAGTTAAGAACGCGTTTGCAAAATTTTCATTAATTCTCGAGTTGTAAAGGGGTTAGGTTTCTACAAAAAATATACGAGGCCAAAAAATTATTTTACGTAAACGAGATTAATGAAAGCCCGGCGAATTTTTTTCTTTAATATAATATAATGAGGAACACCGGGAACAGGTTGCGTCTGTGTCGGCCCCTATGTCAGCGGAAACCTCGGGCGAACAAGCATCTCACTTCTACTTGATAACGCGCCCCGACAGCCCTCCCTCTTCCTCCCCCTCCCCTCACTTCGGCTAAGAGGAAGAGCGGACGGAGTCGGAAGTGAAAAACACGAGGCGTGGGAGAGTGTATCTGACCATTGAGGAGAGGTCCGGGCTGCATGTCACTCGGAGGCGGAAGAAAGGCCAGCAGCCACCCGACAACCACTCACCTGCAATGGAAAAGGCGGAAGAAAATGTTGAAGAGGGCGAGATCATATTTTTGCACTAAAGAAATGTTTTCTTTTATTGAATTCGTGAATAGTATTTTAAATGACACGATAAAAAATGGAAATTGTGCCGTTCACGGTAAAAAAATCGACCGTTTTAAATAATAATAGGTTGGGGATCCAAAAATGTTTATGTTTAATGAATTTCATCTTGAATTCATATGAAAATAGGAGTTATTCAAGACTGTAAAGAAGGATCTTTTGGATGAATACAAAAATGCTAGAAAGGATAGACCAGTAGCTTTCGATTGCCAAGTTGGCTGAGTAATTACGGGGAAGTAATGCTGGTTCTCAAATCAAAACAAAAAATTTTACTAATTATTGTGAAGTAAGTCAAACTTAGTATTAATATTTCGCAGATAAACCCGAGTAATCCTCCTATTTCGCGAAACCTTGAATGACCTAATGTAGGTCGGATAATAGAAAAGTAGGAAAATAGATCAACATGCTTAGTATATTAGCTTTTAAAACGCAACCGACATATCTGGGGATAGGTGTTGAGTTAGTGATTATACCTATAAATGTTTTATGAAAGAAAATAATCCATAGCTTTGCGCATTTCGATTTGTAACTTGATTGCTCAAACCTGAGTGGTAAATTGTGGTAATATTGGACAGGACGTTTAAAATAATTTTTGCAAAATTTTCAAACTATCGAACGATTAGAAGACTCCAGTTACCGGATGATTAATATTTGTTTTCTTTTCAAACGTGCCAAAAAAAGAGTGTAAATAAAGGCACAAGCAATAGGGCTGCCGAAGAGCCGTTTACGCCGGAAACCACAAAGGCCTTTTGTCATATATTATCTCACAGCATGTTTACTGCGTTAATTAACAAATCCTATGCAATTTTTTGGGGAAAACATTAGACGATATCTAAAATGTCACCAGCCATTGTATTAATTAGTAGACTCGCGAGTTTCAGCTAATGAGGTATGTATTCCATTCATGTTTTGTATCTCGAATAAAATTTGCCTCGTAGGAGTCGTAAAAAAATCTTCTCCGAAACAATCCTTCCCCCGAGCAATTATTTCCATAGGCTACAGAAAAACATTTCACTGAAAACATTATTAGTATGCGCAACAGCTCGTATTCACGAAATATGCCGCATAAGGAAAGACGAGAAGAAATTAAAATTAATGTTTTTCGCGATATTATTTCCCACGGTTGGTAGTTAGCAGCAGTCTTCTTCAAATATGTAAAAAAAAAAAGAACCATCTTTAACCGTTGCGAAATAAGTTCCGACGTCGCGTAACACACGTGAGCATTGATGGCAGGATTTGCCCTCTCGGTACGTATAACGCTTCCCTTTGCAAAGGGGAGCATAAGGCTTCTAGTCATTGACCTAATTACGGACAAAACCACTCGATGTTTTTAACGCCCATCCCATTTTTAAAAAATAACGAAAATAGAATGCAAGAATAATGGTACTCTGAAAGATATTACGCAAGCGAAAGAAGAGGGGAAGTGGGTGGGGAGAGGAAGGGGCGGGGGGAGGGCTTCTTCCCCGTAAACGAGTTGATTTTTGACGCCCATTCCGAATGAATAAATAACGAGATTCGTCTCTCAAGGTTCGGAGAGGAAAAGGTTGAGGGGTCTGTCTCGCTGAATGATTCAAAAAGCTCAAGCGGTGGGCGATAAAATATGAAGAGGAGTTGCGGCGTGGAGTTTTGAAGGAGTGGCGAGGCGGGGACTTTGGCAGCGGAGTAAGGAAATGCAAAAAAAATGTGTACGCACGCAACCACAGACACACGTTCCGCGAAACCATTGTGAAGGACGCGGAACGGCGGCACGCCGTGTTTCATCCTTTTTATTTCCTTCTAACGGGTCTAGACGATACGCACTCCGTCCTCGAAATGCCAGAGGCGACGTTTTTATACGTATAAATATATCTTTTGAGAAAAGTTACTCTTGCGTTACATAAGCCGTGTGTACGGGAGGAAAAGGTAAGGGATAGGAAGTTTCTTTGGCATAAAAGGAGCCATTTGCACATAAGAAAGTGTTTCCTCCCCTTCCCCCTTATCCCTCCCCCACCACCACACTTTTCCTTCGAACATTTATTGATGAGTGTTTTGAGAGGATAGAAGGAAAGACACACTTTTCGAAATACGGTTTTAACGCGATAACCGAAATTTTTTGAGCTTATTTAAAATCATAAGGCCGAATTTTCACGATCGAGCTATATTAAATGCGTATAAATAATACAAAATAATGGTATGATAAAATGGATCATTTAGTTATATTTATAGATAATAAATAAATGTATATTACTGATAAAAAATAAACGCTATCTTAAATCATGAGTGAGTTTCATAAGCCATTTTAATTTTAATTGACGCATTGACATTTTTAAAAACGTCCAGTCTTCTATAACATCCTGCTTAACAGAAATTCTCTTTCTTTACTATTAGAATATTTTAAAATTTACTAGGAGTTTGCACATAGAGAAAACGTAATAACACTATGAATGTTTCATATGAGTTCGAATGTAAGAGGGGTAATCTGAGACTCGGGCTCTAAATGTGATATTGGCGGTGCTTGGGCGGTCGCCGAGGTAATGAATGGGTGCCATAGTCTTACGTCTTACGCTCATTTTAAAAGGTCAGTTATGGCAGTTAATGTTTCAATTAAAAAATAACACAATGAACTCTCTATTCCCTGATCTTTTCATTAAATTCCGGTAAAAAATATCGTATATTTTACCATAGAATTCTTTTTGTTGTACCTTTGCAAGGCAAGTCATTAGTTACGAAAGGAGAAATCACTGAATGCACTCGTCTAAAGAGTTGAAGAAATTCACCAGCTTAAATAGCGAGATCCGTAATATTATATCTAAACATGTTCCACGCGGGATTCTCTCTCTCTATCTATCCCCCCCCCTCTCTCTCTATCTATCCCCCCCTCTCTCTCTCTCTATCTATCCCCCTCTCTCCCTCTCTCTCTCTATCCCCCTCTCTCTTTCTCCCCCCTCTCTTTCTTCGACTCATCGACGTGCAAATGAAGACTCTCCTTGTCCTCGTTTCTCAACAGGAAAATTCAGACAGGAAGTTTATATATAAAAGTAATTATACATATACATGCAAGAGTTTTTGCAGAAAAATAAAATTAAACCATTTTAAATAACTTTAGAAGAATTGATTTTTAAACCACTTTACGCTTCTTCGAATTCGCCATCACGTTCCTCAATTTTCCGTCGGCCCTTTTCATTTCGAGCGCGCTCTATAAAATATCATCAACTGATAGACTCTGGTGTTTGATGCGATGTTAATCACTGGATGCAGTCACACTTAATGAATCAATCAGAGGATGTTCCCCTTCCGTCCGATTCGACAAAAAATCTGAATACCAAAAAGAAAAAAAAGAAAAACGTGGAACGCGTCTCACATTTAATCAGTACAAACCCATAATTCAGACGCATGCAATCGATTCCACATTGCTTCCCCGAAATTCTCGAGGCTCTTAAACGGCGAAGCCTTTATTGGGCGTATAAAATCGAAACGGTGAGGCGTGAAATGGGATATTCCAAATAAAAAATAAACGGTCTGAAAAAAAGAAGCGAGATAAAGTAACTCCCCCCACCCTGAACACATCAAAGTGCCGTAATCAATTAAGCGCCTCAATTAACGCTCATTATTAAACGTATAGAGCGAGAGAGAGAATGAGAGAATATAAAGAGGGCGGATGATAAAGTAAAAAAAGAAAAACAAAACGAAAAAAATTTAGTTTTATGTAACCGGCCGCAGAGTCACGGAAAAAACAAGCGACAATCGACCGCGGGTCGACGGCTCTGCAGATTTTCAACCCTACAATGCGACCGCAATCGACCGTAACTCCTTTCACTAGCGTCGGAGGGCGTCGCTGTAGCCGGGATCGGAGGGAGGAGGACACGGTTCGAGAGACGGAAACGGGAGGGCAATTCGAGGGGGAGAGCAATTATAGGGGCAATGGGGGGATGGGGTGGGGGGCAGGGGGCAGGGGGAGGGGAAGAGCCAATTAAGGGAGGCAAAATCGTCAGAGACGTCGCTTTTATAGCGGAAGTTTCATCGGAAAGACGGAAAAAGATGGCCTGTGTAGATCGAAGAAATGATGACACGTTGTTTTATGTGTAAATATATATGCTATACATACATACACACACATACACACACATGCACGCACGCACGCGCGCACACACACACACACACGAAGATGAATCAAAAAGTTCCCGGAATCATGTCAGTAGCAACGTACCTTAGTTCAAACATAAACAAACCATTGCTGTCTGAAATTGACATGATCTTAGCTATAAATATACAATATTGAAATTTGACATCTGAGTGAACATTAAGTTTTTGGCAAAACATGGTTGAGAACCGACTGCCATCATTCAGGATTTGCAGAAAGTTTATGGGAATGATACATCGCAGAAAAAACATTTTATGAATGGGTGAAATGGTTTAAGGATGGTCGAGAGGACACTGAAGATGACCAGCAAAGTGGGAGACCATCAACGCTAACGAAAGAGGAAACTGACCGCCGTCCAATCGATTGTCGAAGAAGATCGACGGGAGTCAGTGCAAATGATAGCCACACGTTTCGATATCTCACTTGGATAAGCTCAATCAATTCTAACAGATCGTTTAGGATTGAGCAAGCTTTCTGATTGATGGGCGCCAAAAGCGTTGCGCACTGAACACAAGACTCAAAGAGCTGATCATGCAGTTGAGTATCTCAATTGAATTGACGGACATCCTGAAGATTTCTTCTGCCAATTAGTGACTGGTAATGAAATATAATATAGGAGGATACAAAATTATGAGGCACATTCAGATGTGATAGAAACTTGAAATTTGGTACATAGGTAGGTCTAGTGGCAAAAACGACAGAAAAAATCGAAAATTACAACAATGTTTACTTTCTTGGTCGTTAAAAATAATAACGTTTAAACAAATATTTCATGGTTTAGCTACTTCTAAATGTGCTGCAATACTGAAATTTTTTAGCGGTAGAATTTGGCAAATAACGAAAACTGGATTATGGAAATTAGAAAATGTTTATTTATTCGGCCGTTAAAAATTCATGAATGTTAACAAAATTGACTAATATCATTGTTCTTTCGTTCGAGCTAGAGTGCTGAACATTTTTTAAAAGATAGGGAATGTTGTTCCAGAGGGAAATAACATTGAAAATTACAAAAATGTTTATCATTGTGGCTGTTAAAAATTCATAAAGTTTAAACAATTAAATATAGATATATAAATGCACTTCTAGAGTTGCTACATTGATGAAATTTTGCAGAAATGTGAGGTATTCGTAACAGATGATGAAAAACTATAAATTTTTTATAATTATAAATTTCAGGGGTTGTTTATAGCCCAAAATTGTCCAAAAAGAAAACACGTAAATCGGTACCGTTGCAAACTTTTGCATTTAAAATTATTTGTCGGCTCTTACTCTTTATATTAACGTGAGATAAAATGTTTGCAGAATACAAGCACATATTACTAATATATATACTTATATATATATATATATATAAATATATATACATACACACATACACACATAAACTCATGTAGTGATTGATGAGTTGGTTAGAGGGTAACGACCCGTTCGAATTACCTGAATTTACATTACATCGGTGGTTCTGTTTTACGAAAACAAAGCGAAAGTAAAACCGCGATAATGAAAGCTATAGTCTTGCCTGAATAATGGAGTTAGGATGCCGGGTTTTGAGAAAATACAAATAAAGATGGTAAACCAAAATAAATATACCGCAATTTATATAAATACGAAAAATATCCAAAAAACAACATTACAATAAAATAAATTTTAAATATACAAGTACCATCTTAACTGTTTATGCAAATTTTAAGTTTTTCCCAATTATCCGGATTTTATCATTGTAGGTAAGTATTTAGTCCAGTTTACCCGAATTCTACTCTATGTCTTGAAAATAAGTGAAAATTCTAAATGAGTAATCGAGGTCTGTATAACGTTTGAGGTGATCTAGATCAGTGTTCCCCAACCTACGACAAGCGGTAAATTAGCGTGGCGGCAGACTTGAGCAGGTGTGTCGTAAAATTTCGGGAAACGCACGTATTTCGAACAATCATGGAGAAGTACTCGAACGCTAAAGAAAAGTGAGCGTTCCGTGGTTTTAATAGAAATGCTCCCGCGCGCAAATTCAAAGGATCCAGCAAGCAATGTTTTGAACAAATATATTTTTCAGCGATGGGAAACAAACTTTTTAATGGGTCCATGATCATTAGAGTTTATCTTCAATAAAAAGCGTATTTCAATATTTCATAAGTAACATACCGAATTAAGGAAGGGACGTAGTTGTTAAAATTTAATTTGGTGACATTAGGTCGTACATATTCAGGTTGCAAACCAAGTTGTCTCAGACTGTGCAATCTCAGTTTGTTGCTATTGCGATAAACTACTTGGGCGAATCAAGTTTTTGATGTTTTTAGTAAAAAATAACGAAAAGAGACGGCATCTGTGAGTGACATAGCAGAAGTTTAGAGTTTCATTATTTCCTATACCTGTCAGTACTGCATTATTCGAGACAAGCTCAGATCTCACATTTAAAATGTCTGCGTGTGTGAATATCGGACGTTTGCAGACAATATGTTTATTCATGCAATTGTGCTATGGATTTAAAAACGATTTCGGTAATTGAGGTATCAAAGAGCGCAAGAAAGGCTGTATTCCAGCTTTCAATCAGCAACTGTCAAAGACAATTCATCGGTTCTAAATTCTTTGATACTCATTTTTAAAGTCAAAAGTCAAATGCCACTGACTGCATATTCTTAGCTGTTGATGTACAAATCTGATTCAATCGAAAGTGTCATGGCTATATTAGTTATTTCGATAAGCTAAATCCATCTTTAGCAAGAATTGTGTTGAATCTTTTGGCTTATTCATTTGCACATTTGTATCTTTAAAAAATACAGTTTCAATAAAGAAAACTATGCATATTTGTAAATATATTAAATTTACTTATTATTATTTTTAAGCAAACTGAAATGTCAAATTGAAAGAGTCAATTCTTTGAAAACTTGTTTTATTTTATATTAACTGGTTTCGATGAAAGGATTGAATTTCACTGGAGTTGTGGCGATGACATTTTTCAGAAAATAAATCCACAATTTCATATCGTTCCAAGAGTTCTTAAATGATGACAGAAAATGTATACACCAAATTAAAGAGTTATATAAAAAGTTGGGCCAAATAATAATGCCGATCGATTCTTGCGACCGAATGACAAATGAGGCAGTAAGTGCGTTTGGCAGATTGAAAGGATTAACCAATTTTCTTTTTTGAAATAGCTCAATTCACGGTATAATTATGAGTATAATCAAAATTTGTTTCCTTTTAGAAGAGATATCACAAAAACCTTTAATGCTTTCTATACAACTAACTTCAATTTCGATTTAATCAAATATTGTCTCGCATCAAATAGAAAAATGACTGTAACTGAAAATATTTCATGTACCTTTACCCAATCTATTTTTTCTTATTTCACTACCATTCATCTTTTGTGTTTTACTATTATGTCGTGATTGGCATTGGCTAGCAAAATACAATAGTCTCAGTAGAAAGAATAACTGTTTAAAAATCCTGAAAAACTAAAACATGGAGAAAAATTGGTAGCTTTATGGCTGAGAGATTTAATGAATCCCAATATCGATAAATGATGTTGTTAGAACCATCACTGCCAGCGTTTAACAAAAAATTAATAATCATTTCGTTAATAACAATAATTGCGTTGGAAAATATATAATGGCATAAAAATGAAATTGCAATTGAACGAAATGGCTAAACCAATGAAAATTTTGGAAGTAATGGATATGGCAGAGTGGTTTAATAATAAGTGCATCAGATATCCTTCAGCATACACGTCTGTCTGCGAATTATTTACATTTAAATTGTAGTCGTACCAAATAATTTTAAATTATGAAAATTTCAGGATAGGGACTGCTTTATGATTCTTCTGCCATTTAATAATGATACCATAACCTATGACCTCCGTAAAAAGATGCAAAAGACAGTGGTGGCGAACTTATGGCACGCGTGCCATAAGTGGCACACAAGACGATTGTCACGCCAACGAAAGATGTAAACCAATCAAAGCATTTATCGTACTGATTTATCGCCGCAAAAACATTTGTGTTATTTGGTCAACTAATGTAAACGTTAGTTTTACGTTTACAGTCTTATGTCTTGATCACAAATTTAATTTTGTTGGCACGCAAAAAAAATCAAGAACTTTTTGTGGCACGCGAAGTGGAAAAGAGACAATTTTAGTAATATTGGCACGCGGACAATAGAAGGCTCGCCATCACTGCAAAAGACATAGTTCATCGATTTCATTATAGAAGGTGAGCTCGATAATTCTCTTCTGAATATTTCATCGAAGAAGAATAACTTCCTTTATGAAAGACGCGTGTTCAGCTTCTGCGTAAGCATTACCTGTTGTTTTGCATTATAATTTTGGCCTCGGGGAACTGTATAATAAAACCCTCACATAAGTAAACTTCATGACAGTTAATATTCTCTATCGTCGGTTTTTGAAGTTTGAGTTTATTATCATTAAAAACGGTGGCTGAGTTTCAGTTGACATCTCAAGGACGAATCCAGGAAGGGGAATAAAAGAGATAATTAAGCCACTTCAAGGTTTCAGAACACCGAATAAAATTAATGAACTAAAAAGGTAACATATCGAAGAAATGCCATTTCTCCTGTACATATTTTGTTGTGCTAAATATTATCTATTTTTAACATACTACAATCTACATTCTTTTAAAGATATTTTCAAATAATTTATTTTTAAAATCTTTGATAACTCCCTCAAAGATTAAGCCTGTATCCGTTCTTGTGATAACAGTACTTAATATTTATGCATTCCTGTTAAACTTTCATATATTTCACCACTGATAAAACATTATATAGATTAACCGTATGCATCATCAAATCCTTTAATAACCTTATATTTCCACCTAGCCACCATAAATGCACCACGTTTTAATCTGCGCCCACAGAAAACAAAACAAACATATAAACTGAGATAAGGTTACTTTTCCGAAAACTAATTTCCCGAATGCAACTTTCTCGAATGCCCACTTCCCAGAATAGCCCATCTTCCCGAATGCCAACTATCCAGAAAATGTAATAATTAGAGCGATGTTTTAATATTGCATAAAGTTTATTTCAATCAACAAAAACTATGATCCTTTATGTATATTAATAGAATACCAAGTATTGTGGGCAAAGGCAGTTAGCAAGTCTTGCGTTCTTGGCAAGGAATATTAATATTCTATGATCTTATCCCTCTTGGATGAAGGGTTTCAAAAAAATGGTTGGGTTGGAAGAAGGTTTTATAAAAATGGTTAGGTTGCTTTTCCTGTCATTTACTTGGTTGGTGGGTGACGGAGTAAAGCGATAAGCGCCAATTAGGAAGATAGGGTTGGGAAGTGAAAGGCCTCCCAAACAGAAAAACGGAAATTTTGGGAACATGAGTTTTTCGGGTAAATAGTCAACTAAAATAATTGGATACTGGAAAATGGCATTCGGGAAATGGTTTTCGGGAAAGTGACCCCAATTCTAGCGTCTTTAATATGAGCATTGTAATTAGTGCACGAAGAGCTGAGGAATCGTTATTCCAAACCATTCTTGATTATTGTTAGCATTTCGACTCTTCGATTTCTTCGTCTTTTAACATTTCAGAAAGGATTATCTTCCAAGTGACAACTAAACATAAATATCCAAACTCTTTAAATCAATTGCCGTTTGTCCACGCAGTACTGTTAAGGAATTTTAAATTACTGAGTTGAAATTTGATTATGATACGGATAATATATTTAAGGATAATATTAAAAGAATATCAAAGATTTTAATTTTTTTACCATAAAAGGGGAAACTTAAGAAAACGAAAATTTTTGCTTAAAATTTTGATTCATTACAAAAATACACACAGTTATGATTCGTAGGTATAAAAAAAGTCTCTTAGTTTTCCTGAAGCACATTCGTTAATAACATAAATAAAAACCGAGACAATTTTTAACCACCCAAAGACTACAGTCATTGTCCCAGAATATTTTCTCCACTTTTTCACTCGCCTAAAAAAATTCTCGCGACTGTATCCCTACAGAAACCTCACTCAATCGCCATCCATCTCCATTTAAGGAAGAAAAAAGAGAGTTCTCTATTGGCATGCAAATTCTCCGACATAACCTCGGTGGGAAGCAAAGGAAGAGAGGAATTAGCCAGAGTTGTGGGAGGAGAGGGAGGTAGTGAGGGGAGGGAGGGAGAGAAAGGGGGGAGGGAGATAGGAGAGAAGGGGGGAAGGGAGAGAGAAAAGGAGGTTCGGGATGGTGGTAAAAGCCGTTTCCCAGGAGCAGCGGACGCGGCGAGAGCAGGGATGAAGGCATTGTGCGCAGATTCAATCGCAGTAACTCACGGAGACAGTTCAGGAGGGCAGTTGCATCCTCATCCTACCTCCACTCCCTCCTACTCACCTCTCTCTCTCTCTGTCTCTCTCTCCTCTGGGGACGTGCACAAACCAACCAGAAACACCGCACACACATCCAAACCCAGTTACTACACTTCCCTCTCCTCTCTCTCTCCTTTCTCTCTCTCTCCTCTCTCTCCCTCTCCCTTTTCCTTTCCTTCGTCTCCTAGCCCTCCTGACTTAACATTTCCGGATCTATGCGTACCGTAATACCATAGATCAAGCATGCCTCATCTCCTGTCAAATATAGTGGCTATTAGTCGCTGTCCGGTTGATTAGGTTGCTGGCTGTCTCTCGCAAAATGACGTGACGGGAAGCTTTTGTGCTCTAAAAAGTTGATCTCTCCGGATTATCCTTAATCGTTTTTTTTGCCATTCTGAATTTGACTGTGTCGCCATCACTTCTTTTTCATATCTACTGTTTATCATACAGTAATATGGCGACATTTGTATGCTTAAATAGCACCAAAAAAACTTGGAATGATGCGCGTATCTTCCTTCAGTTAAAACCAATAGAAGGGTTTAATTAACCTTATAAAGCCGATAAAAGCTGAATCGTGACGATAGCAGAATATACAATGGAACGATTATTTTTTATTATTATCATCAAATCGATGCTACAAATAGGATTACGTTACACGTTAGCCAAAAGTGATAATAAGAAAACGCACATTATTGGCAAAAAGAAAATTCTCGGATATTTTATAATATAATAGCCCAGGTCTGTTAATTGGTTGGTTGGTCACGCTATTCCATGAGCCGTGCCTCTGCTAGCGAATTATGGTATTAACTCGAGAAAGAATCTAGATAGGATCTCGAAATTTGGCAGGAATGCTCGATTAACATATTTTAAGGTAATGACGAAAATAAATCTCCAAAAAAGTCCTTTGTTCGACCCCAAGGAAGACATTTCCATTTTCCGTAAGGTAATACGTAGAAATAGATTTTTTGGCGTGCAGGCTTCAATTGTTTTGGAAATTAAAATTAGAAGGAGTTAACCTACGATCTTCGGATCTGAACCATTTTGAATAAAAAATTACGTTTCTTATTCTGTTCATCTTTTTCCGCCTACAGTTCGAAACTGTTCATGTTAAACGTTTATTTTACATATTTTGTGGAAATCTTGCCATTTTAAGGGGATGTTGCCTTGGTTACCAATTATATTGTTAGACCTCAAAATCCTATTGTTGTATCAATCCTTATGGGTGTACGCGTGCTTTGAATGTTTTAAATACTAGATAGGGAGGGAGAGAGGGATGGTAACGGAGGGGGAGAGAGGGAGGGATGTGGAGAGAGAGGGGGATGGAAGGGAGAGAGGGGATGAGGGGGAGGGGGTGGATAGAGGAGATGAGGGGGGAGGTGGAGAGAGAGGATGAGGGGGAGGGGGTGGAGAGAGGGGATGAGGGGGAGGGGGTGGAGAGAGGGAGGGTGAGAAGGGAAGGAGAGGGTGGAAGAGAGAAGATGGAAGGGAGGAGAAAAGAGAGAGGGGGAGGGAGGCAACTATTTTAAGGTTAACTAAAGATATCCAGTCATATTGACGGGCTTTTATACTAGTTCATAAATGAATAACAATTACAATAATACCGTGTGTGAAGCCAGTACCGTCGAAGTTCGAGATGACTACCGTAAAACGGCCCATTTGGTACACGCTTCACTTCACCCAATCAAGCACCATCCCACTTATAACTCTGTCATGTCTTCTTTTAATTTTCTACAATCCATTAGCTAGATATTAACGCTACATTTTTATCTAAGTTCCTTCGCTTTTTTGTAATATACGAAAGGTAACTTTCGCTATTCTGTAAATCACATATTAAAATACGGGTATTTCACGTCACTGTTTCTTTCAGACTTGAATAACTGATTTTAAATTCAGGACTTTCCGACTTTCCATTATCACCTGAAAATCTTCCCATGATTCGTTATTAAGCCTGATACATACCACTCATTCTATTTATTCGCCTCCTATTTTCTATAATGTTCCTCTCCCAAAAATCTTTATCATCTCTGTGACTCTATCTTCTATATCAGTAATGGCGAACCTATAGCACGCAAGACGGTTTTTGTTGGCACGCCAACGAAAGGCGAAAACCAATCAAAGCATTTATCGCACTTTAGTGCCACAAAAACATGTGTTATTTATTTAACTATTTTAAACATTAGTTTTATGGTTACAAATTTCAATCTCTTATGTCTTGATCACGATGTCAATTTAATTGGCAATGCAAAAAAATCAGGAAATTTTTTGGCACGCGAGGCGGAAAAGATCCGACAATATCAGTAATATTGGCACGCGGGCAATAGGTTCGCCAACACTGTTCTCCCTAAAATATATCTAAATATGCTTTCCTTCGGATCTTATCTCCTTTCTTTATGTAACAAACCTCGTATGGATCCCATGCGTTTGTCGCATAGTATTCTAAAATAGGTGTAACTACATACGTGTGCCCTGATTCCTTACCTTTTTATTACTATTCCTCTTTAGATTTCGCATCATGTAATGTCAGTTTTTCATTTCTCTGGCGAAGATATTATCAATATAAATATCCCAGTTCGTGTATTTAAATATTACGGCTCCTAAGTATTAAAATTTGTCAGCCCTTTGTATGGGTTCCTCGTTAAGCTCGTATCTAAACTAACAAGAGGATCTTTCATTTGTTTGACCTTACCCAATCCGCTTTCTTTTATATAATTTTATGCAAAATTTCGCGATCTTCCTAGCTTTTTATTCTACTGTTGATAGCAGCAACGTAACTAGCCTCCCAACTCTGGGGGAGGGAATTCGTATTCGTACAGTATAATATCATCTGCAAAGCGCAGGTGACTCAGATGTTCTCCATTTACTTTATGTCTTTTTATTCCTAGTCTAGCGTTTTGAATACTTCCTCTAAAGCTGTTGTAAATTACTTAGGGGACATATCTTCTTGTCTCACTCCCTTTTCGGCCTTAAAGGCATTCGTTTCTTCATGCAGCTGGACAGATGTCGCATTTTCGTAGATATTCTTGATCAAGGTTATGTACGTTTCTTCTACTCCTTGTTTCTTTAGTGCACGTAACACCGACGAAGTTCGGACAGAGTCGAATGCTTGCTCATAGTCGATGAAGCACAGACATAGAGGCTATTCGTACTCGTTAGTCCGACTGATTACATCTCTCACGAGTTAGATGTGGTCCATCGTGTTATACCCACTGCGAAACCCAGCTTGCTCTCTGGGTTGGGCAGATACAAGATGGTTTTGAAGGCGCATAGTGAGTATTTCGGTGAATATTTTGTTGACTATATACACGCACGCATACACACACACACAACTAATATGTGCTTGCATTCTGCAAGCATTTTATCTCACCTAAATATAAAGAGTAAGAGCTCACAAATAATTTTAAACGCAAAAGTTTACACCTCTGCACCGATTTACGTGTTTTACTCTTTGGAAAATATTGGGGTATAAACAAACCCTAAAATTTATAATTACAAAAATTTTATAGTTTTTCTTCATTTATGAGGAATACCTCACATTTACGCAAAATTTCATCAATGTAGCACCACTAGAAGTGTATTTATATATATTTAATTTATGAATATTTATCAGACAATAATAAACTTTTTTGCAGCTGGACAGATGTCGCATTTTCGTAGATATTCTTGATGAAGGTTAACCTTTACATTTACATGAAGAAATGACCAGCGTTGGACGTCCACTGTCATCAAATGGATCCCAAGGAACATCAAGAGACCGAAAAGAAGACCGAAAGACAGGGGGGACAGAGAGCTTGTTAAGTTCTTGGGGCAAACTTGGAGGAGGGAGGCAGTTGACAGGGAAAACTGGAAGAGTCTGGGTGAGGCCTTCATCCGTCAGCGGATTGAAAAAGGCTAATGATGATGATGAATTAATCAGGAAACTGAGTGTGGGGAGCGTTTACAATGATTGATCAAATAATTGTCGTCGGCCATTGAAGTAATCGCTTTATTTGTGCTACTTACACATGCCGCACAATCGGTCGATGGCATTCAGCGAATTATAAGGGGGGCCGAGGACTTTTAGGAGGGGGCTAGGGTCCCACCTGGCCCCTCCTTAGTTACGTCCCTGGTTGATAGTACAGCCACCGATAAGAATTTTAAAAAAATAAGTAGTTGAATCCTATGCCAGTGCTCAAGAGCGAAAATAATTTGGTAGCATAGTTAAAGTATCGCAAAAGATATTTTGCAACAATACTTGTATGATCTTTCAGAAAGCGCAAATTCAGATTTCAGCTCAGGTTTTAGAAGCATTTCGAAGTGTTCAACTATCAATAAAGAAAATTTCATTAAACCAGTTAAAAGCCTTTGCACAAATTTATGGGGATTACTCCAATAGAAGATGGCAGAGCTGAGAAGAGACATTCTTCTACGCGACGACCATCTGCTCATTGTATTCGCTAAGATGAAACTCAATCAGCTGGAGTCGTGAATTAGTGAAAATCCCCCTTCATCACGTAACTGACTGATTGCGTGCAGCTTACGAGCGTTTCCACCCGTCACACTGAAAGATGGAATCGACTGAATAAACACGGAAGAAACGTCGGACAACAAAAAAGATGTATTCAGCCGGCTTTAATACCCGCTGAAGTCGCCAACTTTGTGAGCCATGCGACGTTTCAGAGTCGACCTGTCAAATTAGTAAGATTAAGGCTTTTTGGAAGCAAGCGAGCAGGTTGGCGGGCGTTACCCTTTAGGGCTTCCTTAAAAAAAGGTAAAACGGTGGTTATCGATTACTGGGTGTTGGCCATTGTTGTGGCTGATGAAAGAATTCTACATGTTTGCAGTTCCGGAAAGATAAAAAAAACTTTCCTTATCAGCGTATTCTAAGCGGCTAGTTAATGGATTAAAGTAGTGTCCTGTCATTCTCTCCTCTATGACTTCTTCCAACAAAAACTTTCCGTCTATCTCTCATAGCACTCTGATTTTAGTGTAGGTAATTAATAGACATATTGTATCAAACGATAATGTTGAAAATATTTGAAAATGAAGTTCACAATACGAACAAAACACGAAAGAATGATGACAATTTTTCATTTATGTGTCCTCGCAGCATTTTTATTTTCAAATAAGTAACCAATCGAATGAGCATTTATGGTGGCTGAAATCTAGGCAAAAATTCGTTTACCTTGTTTAAACCGCTGAAAATACTCTCCGGAACCCTTTTCATATATTCTCAGAAATTATTCATAAAGTTCAATTTAAAAAAATATTTCCTCCTTTCTTGTAACTTTAAAAAAGTTAATGTTTTCGGTAAATATTCTTTGTAATATTAAGGATTTATTGTGCTAAGAGAAAAAATGGTTGACGTTAGTCGAAGACCATGGAGAGCCCCACTTTAAAACAAAACAAATAGGGGAGAATATGACGGGTTAATTTGAGATATAAATATGAAGAAAGAGCTAGAGAGAGAAATACGGAGTTAGGCAGAGGGAGATAGAGAAGGCAAAGGGTGAGACTGACGGATCTCGCAAGATTAAATACTGGGAATGCGGCACGGGACGAAGGAGCGACCTCTCGCAGCAGTTTTAGAAATCTGTGAAGGATTGCGTGGAAGGGGGAGAGAGATGGAAAGTTGGCGAGGATGGGAGGGAGGGAGGGAGGGAGGGAGGGAGGGAGGGAGGGAGGGAGAGAGAGAGAGAGAGGCGTATGAAATGGTTTTAGAGAAGGAGCGGATAGCGGAGTTAGACACGTGAAAGGTTTTCGGGAAGGAGTTTTAAGCAAAAGGGAACTAGGCACCGGGAGAAGGTTTGCCAATCAACTCGGAGTAGCCACTGCTAACGTGTATATGGGTGAGGATGAAGGAGGGAGGGAGGGAATAGGAGGAGGGAATAGGAGGAGGAGGGAGGCGGCAAGAGGGATGAAAGGAATCTTTCCTCCCACCCTATCCACCGTCCCCTCTGCACTGTGTTGCAAGGGGTTGAGTGGTCAAAGCAGGAGAAGAGAGCTCCTGGTACGTATGAGGTCTGGAATGGATAGTAAGAGGAAAGATATTCAGAGGGAAGTGGAGTGGAGAGAGAGAGTGAGAGAGGAACACGAGGGAGGGAGTGGGAATAAGAGGGAACAGAGGAAGAGGCAAGAGTCGGCAATTTCAGGTAAAAGCGGCAGAGATGGGTGAGTGTGGAGTTGATGAGTGGGCGGGATAAAGTGAGTGGGGCTTAGGGTTGAAAGAGAGAGAGGGAGAGGGGGAGGGGGAGAGAGAGGGAGAGGAGGAGCGGAGGAGGCGAGAATTGCGGCGTGTAGGGGGAAAGGGAATAAATAGGACGCGTGTAGATGAAGGAAGCTGCGAAGGGTGAAAGAGGAAGAAGAGGAGAGTTTAAGACTCAAAGAAGAGAGAGAGAGAGAGAGAGGATGAGAGAGAAGAGAAGACACTTGAAATGAGATGGATGAATTCTGGAGAGAGAAATAATTAGAAAGACCAATTTGACGTGAAAAAAATTAAACACTTCGAGGGATATAATATATTTTTCCTCTGAGGACGAAAAGGAGATCTTAAATCATCGAATGCAAAAGATTAAGAGAGAAATAGGACGAGAATTCGCGCGATACGAAGGACAAAAGTAAGTTCAGTTAGCAAAAGTACAGTGCAAAAATATATTGACAGTGGTTTTTTCGGCGTGTAAATAATAAAAAGGAAACATCTTATTCTTAATAAATCATTGAAAATGAGCAAGAACTTCATGCGGCACGGCAAGTGCCCCGGCTGCCTCGCCCTTACCACGGCACTATGTATAAATACACAAACATATTACTGCATCCAAAAGCGAACGGGGAACTTCTGGAGTCTCTATAAACCTACTCACCAGAGTTTTAATTCTCTTTCTCGTATTTCTTTGGCTCAAGTAAGCTAACTAGCATTTTACGACAAGGAAAAGTATTTTAATACTCCCGAAAGTTATAAGTTTTATGGATAAAATAAAAAAATATATTCATCACAGCTTTATCTTACACATTTCTTATATCGAGGAATATAAATATATATAAATGCCTTTTCGGTTCAAGACGCCAGTAAAGCTCCTCAATCGACTCCGCTTTTCGTCAGAGATCTTTTTGACTTAATAATTAACGAGAAAGATATAAAATATTCGGGAAATGAAAATTTATTCGACGCGTAGGCGACGATTATTCGGACTATTAAATTCGAGTGCTGTGCCTTTGTACACTGCCTACGAATGTCGAAATCGAAAGTGGGACTTTGACGAAAAGTCTGAATATGCGAGCGATTTTTTTGAGGAATTATAAATAATAAATGAAGACGTTTCCTTGGAATTATATTGACGTATTTTCAATAAATTTCTCCTCTAGAAAAACAAGAAAAAATGAATATTACAAGAGAATAAAATGCATCAACGTTATACATTCCATTAAACTAGGCGGAGATTTGCGGAGAAGATACAACGGAATAGACGAGGAATTATTTTATGTATGAATAATTCCCAGAGATACGACGAAGAAACTTCTGCCTTCAAACATTTCAACTGACCAATTCTATAAATATGAAATAAAAAGGATAGAGAAAAATGGATTGAGGGTGGTAGATGGTGGGATGCATCGCTTTCTGAGGTTTAAAAATGGACAATAAAGAACTGAGATTAAATAATTGCCAACCTTATTACGAATGATTTCAGGAACACAGGAATTTATTCATACAGCCGCGGTGATTCTGATGAAAGCGAATATATTATCAGTTTTCGAACATTTCCGGGATTCATTGTTTTATCCCTATGAATTCCATTAGAGTTTTGAGACTGAGTCGGAAGACTTCGATTGTTCTGATTTTGATAATTTCATTAAATCGATAGAACAATGTAAAACCCTGAAAAAATTATTATTATACTAGATCTTATACTTGTATTGAAAGTGACAAATATCAAATTTGAACTTCCTAAGTTAATTTACTCTAGAGTAATCGTCGAAAAACCAAATCGATGACCCCCCCCCTCCAAAACCCCAGTTAAAATTATTTTTGAGACATATCACATAGCCTATATTTTAAACTGGAGCAGTAACAAACAAACAGACAGAGAGACGACAATTGTGCAAACAGGTTCAAACGTATTCTTGTGATGCAAAACACACAATAAAATAAAATCCCGACAAAAACACAATTGTGCAGACAGAGGTTACAATTTTATTTATATAGATTTATTACGGGCTCGGTTAAATCGCCCGGAAATCAGTGAATGAACACCGTATGTTGTTGGGTATGCGAATTTAGGAAATGTTGGTGTTCGTGCAAATACGTAAAATTTCGAAGAACGGAAGGAAAATTTCTCGATGCGTACGCAAATCAGAATTAAAGAGGCCAACACGTGCCGTAATTAATGACTATAGAAGAGAGGCACATAAAATTGAGAAACATGATGAGAAAGAGAGAGAGAGAGAAAGAGTATTCGAAGGAGGAGAGAGTAAAGGAGACAGATTAAGAGGAAGAGATCTCTTTTTCGGAAGGAGAATTTTTTCCCGAGGAAAACGAGGAGCGGCTGGGCCTTAGTGGGAGGAGGAAAGAGAGAAGAGAAGAGGCCGAGCATTTTACGAAATCTGCATTGACTTCCTCGTTTCGGCGTCATGAGGTTAGAGCCTTAGGAGTGAATGAATGAGAGGGAGAGAGAGAGGAAGAGAGGGGGAGAGAGTTAGAGAGAGAGAGAGAGAGAAAAAGGTTTGTCGGAATTTGAGCGCCAAAATCCATTACGGAAATTGTTGCTAATTGAAAAAATAGGGTGAATAGGGATGGACTGGGATAGAGAATTTAGGTGTAGTGGCGAGTTTTTACCGGAGGTTGGGGAGGGATAGGGAGGGAGGGGGAGAGCGAGGGGAAGGGGAAGGAGATGGTAAAGGGTGGGAACGGGCTAAGAGGGTTGGATCTTTCGTCGTAGTCTACAGGAAAAGGGAGAAAAAATTGACCGTTCTGACGGTCGTACTTAAATGAATGCGGAATGAGACCCGCCCTGAGTTCCTTGGAACGCCTGCTAATTTATTCCTAGATGTGGCACGGAGTTGTCGCGCCGAATACACTCAAGGTTATAAACAGTTTTACTAAGGAACGAGTAAAGGTTAATGGGATGCTATGGACTGAGTAAAATGCAGACATATGATTATGAGTTGATAAGTAAAAAGCGTTCCGAAATTTTATGCATCTTTAACTAAAGGAACTTTAGCGTGCACCAACAACTATCCTTGTCAAACTTGCTCAAAGCGCTGCGTTCTTGCATAATGTTTAGGTGCGTTTTAGTGCTTATTCATTATCCAGAAATATACACAAATTTGGCAGTCCAACACTCATGTCAAAATAGTTATACCCAAAGTTAAAGTTATGCAACCATCGGACTGAAAAATATCTAAGTTTAAAATTAAAAATTATAGTATTGTTCTTTTCCTACCTCTGTGATGACATACAGGCTAGTCTGATTTCAGTGGTTATGCATTCAAATGAAAAATTATGTTTAATAAGATAAGAAAATTTTCTCTTCATAAAAAATATCAACTGAAATTAATTTAAAAAATATATCATAAAAATGGTCACACAATCCTAAAAATAACTTGCTTGAAACGACTGGACCTTGATAATGCAAGGTAGAAAACAATATTTTCACCTTCATCCCAAATTGCACCAAAACTGCTCTTCTATGCTAATAGAGTAGTGGGAGACTCAAGTAAGACGTCACATTCAATTATGAATTTAAATGAAAAGGACGAAATTCAACATGAGTGACTAATTAATGGCAGTAACTGCCTTACGATGTTTATTTCACAGCTATAATACAAGTATTGAAATGAAATACGATACAGAGTATATTTCAGAGTACCAAAACGAATCGCGAGTAGTTTTTTTTAAGAAGAATAATTAAATTGAAGCGTTTACCAACACTGACGTACCTAAGAATCTAACCAAGAAAATATAACACTGCTATTACGTTTGGTAACGTGCTTTATGATATTTAGGCTACGAGTATCTTTATCTAAAATGAAAAAAAATCAATAATACTCGTTCTACATTTAATTCACCTTCAGAAGAAAAAGTTCTTTTGAAAACAGAAAAATGAGCTAATGCCGCCCTCTAGGCAATATTAATCCGGGCATGGTTTCGAATTTCGTTCGGCCAGCCGTTCGTTGAAGCCGCCGCCGACCGGAGTAATTGGACCGTTAGCATAGGGACCCCCTTGTGTCCGGCGGAAAAGTTCTTCGGCCTCGGTGCACTTTTTCAAGCATAGCCCTCTGGACTAATTGAAGGCATGGACTACATGCTTTCAGAATTTTTTCATATTAAGGCACTTTATGAGCGCTCTCTAAAAGGTCGCCCAATTACGTTTGCGTACCGAGTCTCACTTCAGGAGGAAAAAAATATTAAAGACCTTCTGAAGAGCTTGTGCGGTCCTTTCTGTGTATCTGTATCCGTGGGTTTATACGGAAATGGTCCGGTCGGTTCTCGTTTTTCTCTCTAGATGGTTCTGAAACTGCAATTTCCATTGCCCTAATCGGATAATATCTTAAGAAATATTGCGATCGAGACAAATACACGATTTAAATTTTTTAAAATACGCATACTTTATCCAAACTTTTGTTAAAAACTGAAAAAATATTGTATGAGAGAAATTATTACCCAAGTTAAAAATATAAACTATAACTTTGCCAGGAAACAATTATACCACTATTACTTGTGATAATCTGGAACAAATCGAATACAATTTAGACTTTCAAAGAAAATCAATCTAAATGGGATCAAACAAAATTATGTTCTGTATCTCTCAAGGAAAAATACACGTCTAATTTTTCCAATCGTCAAAATATCTCGACAACAGGTTGAAATATTACTATAGAAATCTAAAGATCAAGAAAAGAGGAAAAACTGTTGAGTTAAAAGAAGAATGAAAATGAAAAACCACAGTCAAATAGAAAGAGACTAATTAGGTCAAAATTATGAATGTATAAAAAGAAATATGGATGTCATATATCATGTATTTAGCAGCAAGGATATAATAAAAAAGATTTCTGAGATTTATTTAAAATATCTATGATAAATATGTGAAAGATAATTAATTGCTTTAATGATAGTGAAATAAAAAATTGGATTATTATTTTTTTTCACTAGCCTATAACAGCTATATTTTGGTCTAATCGATCCTTACAGTATACTAATGTATGGCATTAGATATTTGTTAAAAGTCGATGATTTCGTAACTTATATGTAGTAAAGTAAATCATTCTGGAAAGAAGTGTAATGAAACAGAAAAATTAGTTGGTATCTATTTTGAGTCGAAAATGCAGAAAGATACTCTGGAGATAAAAAATTCAGAAAGATACTCTGAAGATAAAAAATGAACAGTATATGGAATCAGAAATATCACACACGTCAATTCACGTCACACAAATATCTCGAAAAGCGCTCGTTCACCTGTCCATAGTCACTTAATAGCTTTGTGTAACTTTCTTGAGACAATTCTTACTACGATGAGACGCTTCAGGAAACTACGTATGTATATCCTCAGACATTCAAAAGATTCCTATAGTCCTTTATTCCCTACACGAGTTACTAATTATTTGGAAAACTAGAAATGGTATTTATACGAAAGTAATACGGCTGAGGTTTTCAAATATGCTAATGTCTAATGAGAACACACTGGGAATTTGGTTCACTATTCTTTCAAAAAGCAACATTACCTCTTTTTCTATCGATAACAGTTATTATTTTTCTTTTTTATTTTCCTCGCTAGCAAAATACGCTTAATTGCGTTTTTAAAACTCTCGCTGCGTTTTTGGTTGACAAATTGTTAGCCATTCCCACTTCAGGATATTTACAACCCACGTTACAGAAAAACAAACGAGGTCAGAAGCGACACAAATGTGTTTCCACTGATAACCCTAGACACGCTCCTATCCCTCCCACAACAATGCAACTCCATAAGCGGAGAGGATGCGGGCAATAAAAGATGTGCTTCCGCGGAGCACGGCGTTTTAAGTCACGACCCAAATATAGACTCCGTTCAAGGAGTCGCGAGATTTCAAATGCATCGCTCGCATGCAACTGGGATAGGTTATCGATCGCGGTGAACGGGGGGGAGGAGGATGGTGGTGGTGGGGGGTGGGGGGAGGGTCATCGCGTAAACAATCAGGCAGTCGAAAAGAAGTGCGTGTGAAGGGGTGAGAGGAATAACATGGGTATAAAGCAAAGATGGAAGGGAGAGAATGAGCAGGGAGGATACGAAGAAGGGCTAAAAAAAAAAAACTCCAAAAAGATATAAATCACTTCACTCTTGTGTTTTGGTTGGAGAAGAGGGTTTAGGATGTATCTACCAAAGTTTTTTTTGAGGAATGAGCGAAGAGGTAGGGAGAGGGGAGGAGTGGGAGAAGGGGAGGGCGGAGGGAGGAAAGGAGGAAGACAGAAACACCCCACGGCCAACGAAACAAGTGGTCAGAATACACGAAACAGATCGTGCGAGCCCTTAATGGCGCTTATACATCCCTCCCTCCCTCTCCTCTTCCCACCTCACTCTCCTCATCCTTTAACGAACTCTCTCTCCTTTCTTTCTCACCTTCTCCATCACAATTTGCTTCTCTTTCTCTCTCTCCGCCACACCAAAGCCCTATCTCTCGCCCTCCAACGCTTTTATCCTCGCAATAATCTCTCCCCTTTTCCCAGTTTGCCTTTAACCAAATGCGGTCAGGAAAAGAGCCCTCAAAGGGAACGGAGATACACTGAATTAAATGCGGAGACAATGCAACGCCAATGATTAAAAATGTCAGATTTGAAGGATAAATGCAATGGGAGTTGTTTTTTTTAATTCGTGTAACTCTTCTCTTGATTCTACCCATTACACAACAACACATTTCTAATTTCAAATCGTGTTATTTTTAGTTTCGGATTATTTTACTCAAAATAGATTGATCTTAAAAAACTACATATTATACAAATTGTAAATCGCCAAATATATAAACTTAGCACATGTTGTCACCTGATAATTTGATTTTAAAGGATAGAAAAAATTATTTTTATGATAAATTAACTTAATTGCAACAGAACACTGGGATTGATATTTTTCAAATGTTAACCTGAATTTTCTAGACAAAAAATGTCCAACTCAAACCTTGATAATTAAGTGCATAGCATAATATTTCTAATCACGGTCCCTTCATAAGTTCTACAGCACCAATTGGCAATTAATGATATATGAATGTTAAATAAAATTAAAACTTTTCCATAATGAATGAATTTAAACTTTATCGCAAATAATTATACTTCATCTTGGTAAAATTTTAATTCCCTTAAGAGGCTTGTGGAAGAACAAATGTTTACAGTCTCAGAGTAAAAATTAATTTGAGATCCTTGAGTTAACATTTCCACACCGTTAAAGCTAGAGTAATCGAACTTTCTACAGATACTGTCTTCGCAAATAAGAAGGCAGTAGGCTAATTTTTAATACCAAGTGTTTTATATTAATTGTACAAAAAGCAAAATAACTTTATATGCTAATGGCACAAAATTAAGCATTACAAATGTAATGCCACATTTAATTGAAGCAACAATTCTGGATGTGCAAAAGGAGAAGACGTTTTCATACCGATAATTCCAATGATTCCCACGGACATGCCATTTGAATTCAAGAGATTACAGTTTCCAGTTCGGCTTGCATTTGCTATGTCAATCAATAAAGCCCAAGGGCAGTCACTTAAAGTCGCAGGAATTGATTTACGGGAAGATTGTTTTTCGCATGGTCAGCTGTATGTTGCAGCATCAAGAGTTGGATCCGGAAAAAAACTTATATATGCTTATAAATAATCAAAGAACCAAAAACATTGTTTACGACGAAGCACTCAAATAAAACATTAATATTTTTTAGAACATCATTTTGTGTTTTTCCCCGGGCAACGCCGGGTACTGTAGCTAGTTCATTATATTTCCCCTTTCACTCTTTCTCTGCACCAATTGCTCCTTGCAGCACTTTCATATCTCTCCCTCTCTGCGTACTATCTTCGATATCCTACTTTCTTTGTGTTCTCTTCATTATCTTTGCCACTGTATGGTGCTATCTGCATCTTTTATTCACTTCTCGTCTATCTTGTATTCTTCTCTTTCCTTTCCTATCTTCCCAGTGTATTCTTATTATTTCTCCCTCTGCCCTCCTCATTCTACCATGCTATCTAACTCACTATCTCTCTTCGCCTCTCTCTCTCTCCCTCCCTCCCTCTCTCTCTCTCTGCTTCTCACACTCCATTTCATTAGAGACCTGAAAAAACGGACTCCCATTCTCCCGCTCCAGTGTTTCTGACTCGCAAGCGTGAAAGAACGTACAGAGTTTCGCCGCCATAGCCCTTTTCTCTGACTTCGTAATCTTTGAAATCTCTAAGCCATGACCTCTGCTCTGTACACACCTCCGCGCCCTTTGTCGGCCCCTTTATACCGCCGCCCCTCCCATTTCCGCCCCCACTCCCATTTTTATACACAACCCCGCCCTCCTCTCTCTCACCCTCCGCTTCCTTACTCCCATTTATTCTCTCCTTTTTTAAACTCCCTTTCCTTTGTCCTCCCACAAGGCACCAGAATTCCTCATCTTTCACTCTGCAACGCTCCCTTCTCTTTCTTACCATCCTCATCCCTTCTAATGTTCCCCATTCTTTCTCTATGTATCCGACCTTTTAAAGACTTGCCCACTGCATCTGCTCCACCTCTCCCTCTCTCTTCTTTTCCCTTTATCCGAATATTTTTTTTCCGGAGAGACTGTAACTGGGTGCGTTTACGAAGTGGCTCTTGATTTTCTTTTCAAATTTTCCATGTGGTTTTTTTTGCTCTCTCTCTCTGTGTATGTACCGACGAAAATTAGCAAGCGCTGCTTCTTTCCAATAAGGTTCAAAAGAGTAATATCCGCGTATATACGGTCCTCGTACCACCCTGTGCATCGCTTTTTCTGCGATGAAGGAAAGCGATTTTGTGCCGTAAATGATATACACTGCTTTCTTGTAAATACGTATCGTTTCTTTCACCGGCGTATGCAATGAACGGATTTGATAAAAAAATTAAACGAATGTATCTGCTCGAAAATAGGTCAACTAAAATTGAGCTAGTAATTCTTTTTGAAAGTAATATATTTAGGAACATGGATAAATAAATATTGATGAAAGATTTCCAATAACATTTATACCGCGCTGAAAATATGAGTAATGATGCTGAATCTCTATACGGAAAGAATAAATTTAAGCATGTATAGGTTTATGATATTTACGCTGTTACATTTTCCAAAAGATTGCGCGAAACAAATTCAAATAAAATTAACCAAAATAAACCTTTTAAAATATAAATATCTTTACTGTATTTTTCACAACATATTTTAAGGCCCTTAAAATTCAAATATTGTACTAACGAAATTGATAAACTACGTCTCGCAGATAGGCACAAAATTCTGAGAATCGTTCAAAAACTTTATGTATTTCTTCGCTCTACCAACATCCTATAGATGTATGCATAGGATATGATAACACAATAAAGACAGTGAAAATAACTGGTAATATATCTAAGTAATGTTGATTTTTCGGTTAAAGCAAAGAGGGAAACATATTTCGAGCATCTGAAACTTTTATATCAATCTCATTTTTTTGGAAATTCACCAAACACTGCCTTTCAACTTTCACCGAAGCGACGTCAGAGATGCACTCACCCTCTTCCTTTTCTCCATTAAAAAAAACACCCTCTTCTCTCTCCCAACCCTCTTTCTCTCAACTCCACCTTTCCATTTCTCTCGTATCAAATTAATCTGATCCTTTCCTACTCCCACCCACTTTCTCTCTCTCTCACTGCAATCCGTTTCCTTTCTTATTCCGCGTCGGTCGCACTCGCGTCAGAGCACGCACGCACGCCACCAAAGGAGATATGAATGTGGGCCGAGGGAAGAAGGCGCGCTTCCCACAACGCCGCCAAAAAGCGTGAGCGAAGCGGATGAGGATAAATAAATGGACTGTGGAGAACGAGAGAGAGACGGATGAGGAGAAAGCGAGAAAGAAAGAGAGATGGCCTGAGGGAAGAAGAGAAAGGCTCTCGAGAGGGGAGATGAAGGGGCTTTGGTGGGAGTTAGAAAAGGAGGGGGGAAGAGAAAAGTTGGTTGAAAGGGGGAAGATCGCGAGAGAGGGAGGGAGGGAGAGAGAGGGAGAGAGAGGGAGGGAGAGAGAGGGAGAGAGAGGGAGAGAGAGGGAGAGAGAGGGAGAGAGAGGGAGAGGGAGGGAGAGAGGGAGGGAGAGAGCAGTAAGGAAGCGTCGTCGGGAGGAAGGAAGGAAGTGTTAAAAGTGTGATTAAGGCCAGATAAGGAGAGATGGGAATAAAATATGATAGAAATGGTGGGAAAGGAAGGTTATTGTCAGAGCGTTTTAAGTGGAGGAAAGATAGACGAGATTGATGAAAGAGGTCAATTAAAAACAGCTGGAACAAAATGAGTGGTGGAAAACTGGATGTTTTACGCACAGAATGATGTTAAGAAATATAAAAATTAAATGAAATCAAATCAAAGATGGCCAACTTTAAAGAATTATATAATCCAGACAAGGTGAATTCAAAATTAAAAAAAATTAAGACTGCTTTATCATCCGTTACTCCAGAACAAATGATTTCCGATAAAACTAAACAAATCGTCACCATAAAGCCCCTTGAAAGGTGTGAGGGTAAAATGTATATAAAAAAAACAAAATTTAATTTCCGGTAAAATCTTGCAATAAAACTCAAATCTCTTAGTCTTTTCATAAGGTAGCGATGTTATTCTTGAGTAAAATAGAAGCGAGTTGCATAGTAGAAGCGTTTGAAAAGTTGCGACGTTCAAGTATATATATTCTGGCACTTAGCGGAATTAGGTTTCTGCAGCAATACAATTTCTCAAAGAGCATTAAAACGTGCACGATTCGCTCAAGTAATGTACACTGAGCATTCTTTGTACGTATGCTCACTTCATCGTATGCACACTCGCAACAATTTTTTTCGGCACTTACTTAAAATGTTTACTGGGCGGCCAATGAAGTACCTGCGATTAACACAGAAGAGTGGTCGGGTAAGGTCTAACATTTCGCGAATACTTCCTCTTCAAACATTCTTCATCTCGTCGCTTATCGAATTAACATTGAGTGGATCTTTACTTGTAATGACTTCAGAAACTTTCTGCACAGCACATTACAAATTCAAACTCGGCCAGCCGCAGCGCACAAAATTTTCTTTTTAATCCTTTGATGCCATTATAAATAACAAAGCTCATAACGCAGTCTCCGTAATTAGGAAACTAAAAAAGGTATCTATAAAGTCACTCTTATTCTTTTCCGTCGTTTTTATTTTATATCACATCCATGATTAAAGTTTCCGCCATTGAAATGTGCATATAAAGACTTACAGTGGCGTAAGGAATTAAGAAGGCGCCTATCTAGTATAAAAGTACACATTCTTTCCAAAGGAAATACATTTGGATGTTAATAAAGAAGAAAATGACTTTAAAATGCTAATAAAGTTTTTTCTTAAAAATGTTCAAATGCGCACTCAACTTTTTACGAGAATAGCTCCTCCGTTTCTTACGCTATTGTTAAGTTGATTGCTATGGCTATAAAAAAATCCGTTAAATTTGAATTAGGAACGTTCTTAAAAAATAGATCTGTTTAGAGAAAATTAATTTGGATAGAAAGGGAGGAGGAGAGAGAGATATTTTAGGTGGAGTTAGGTACAGAGATGGAAATCGAAGGAAAAACAAAATTAAAAAAAACTGGAGAGAGAGAGATGGTGAAAATGTAGAAATACTGAATAAGAAAGAATGAAAAGAAAGAGAAAGCTATGATATGAGAGAAGAGAAAAGGTTTAGAGAAAGTGAAGAGAAAGACCAAGGGTAAACGAGAATAATGAAGAAGAGGAAAAGTTTGGAGGGGAACACGTGGGAGAATGAGTAAAGGAAATGAAGAACAGAAAAAACAAAGAGAGGAGAGAGAAAAGGAGAAAGACGAGGTCGACCAAAAACCTCGGCAATACGTGATTGGTGGAGCGAGTCTCGCACGCGAACGCACGCCCCACCTTCGTCTCCCCCCCCCCTCCCCCCCCATTCCCCCCTCCCCCTCCCTCCATCCGCCCTTCACTCGTGGGCAGCATTGCGCCGAAAACGAAGAATCTCATGTCCGCCACCGAAGACCAGTGTTATTTACGGCGCTCGGGAGATATATTTACTATGAGAGATTCGGAATGTTATGCGATAAAAAAGGAATAATGAAAATGGTAAGAGAAAAAAAAAGGAGAGAGAGGGAAAGATGGCCGTGGGACGATGGGGGAGGGGGAAGGGAGGAGATGAAGGATGGCGGGGAAAAATCACGCGGCACGTATCACGATCTTATTCTTTCTCCCTCTTTAAAAACGTGAGTTAATTCACGCTCTGGCGGAAAGAGGATCGCTCCTTAAATAGTTTGGCACGAATGGCCATGTTTTCCATCAATTACTACATCACAGTTCTATAAATCGAAGTTCTATAAATCGAAGTTATATAAAGTCGAATGTTTTTGAAAATCTGCTTAGTCTTCTCCAGTAAATTCTGCAGTATAAGTTCGGAAGTATGTAACCTATTCTGAATACATAAAAATCTAAATCCAAAGATTTATTGTTAAAGAATGTCATGATTTAGAAAATTTACTTTACTTTGTGCATGGCAAAAATAAACTCTGTAATTTCTATCTGTATTTACATATTCACGCAAAGGAAATTGCCATGCATTTTATACCTTATATATATATATATATATATATATATATATATATATATATATATATATATATATATATATCCACACAAACACGTAGAGCGCACATATCTAGCGTTGCGTGCCAAGAGATTGTTTTTATTCGATGCCACAGTAATCCGCGATTTACGGTTTCATGATTACCTTGATATAATTGGGTATTTGCCGAGTCATAGATATTTCGTGATAAATATTCTATGCCTTAATTCCTGAAAGGCAATCTTTCACAAACGCTGGGTTTTACGGTGGAGAGGATTAAATCAAATGGGAGCGATTTCTCTTTGAAACAAACGCTATGCTCTATAAATAACACCGAAAAAGAATTAACCCAGCGTATTCCTGTGTATTTTACGAGTTTCGGTAACATTTTGAAATAGAGTATCATGATATCACTTTGTTGGTTTTTCGCTCGCCGAATAAAATTTTCTCCAAATAATGCAATACAAGCATGCATAAATACATGCCAGATTCTAAAAATTGTACATGTGTAATAAGTATATTAAAGCTGTACACAAATTGTATTAATATCACTAAGCTTACAAAACGAACCCCTATATTTCTGTAAAACATTCGCTAATAGTTGCTTTCAAGAGCTATTCCAGGCTGAAATAGAATATATACTCGCTAATAACAAGAGAAAAAATTCCCAAGCCTTTGACCAGTGTTGATTTTGGAAAATCGATAAGTATAATGAAGACAGCGTTCTGCCTCGAACATAAAAATGAAAGAAACCCTTGATATCTATTACACGGGCGAAGAATGGACATACCTATCAGTATATAAATTTAAAAATCGGAGCATCATTTGATGACAGACAGACAGATAGAGCAAAAACATAAGCGCATTCATATAATAAAACGCGCTAAAAATTAGCCATCGTGGAAGTTTAATGTGGTATTTTCTGCACTCTTATAATGATATAAACTTTGATAACAATAGAATAAATAAAAATTCTAATCGAGAATACAAAGAGAGATTCGGGGGAAAAACAAACGAACGCGAATTAGGAATCAAGAGTATTTGGGAAGAATTTCCTGTTAGCGATATTTTCCTTAGGTTTTCGAACAGAAAAAAGAGAAACACTGTCTGTTCAAATTACAATTTAACATGATGACAGAGGAGAGGGGGAAAACAACAACCGCCTGGTTGGCCAAATGGATAGAAAGTTCCCGAGAAAAGACGAAAAGAGGAAGATCCAGGAAGAAAGAGAGAGAAAGAGAGACAGAGATGGAGAGAGAGAGGGAGAAATATGGGGTTTCAGGGAAAGAAAGAGATGATGGGAAGCAAAAAATACCGAAAAAGAAAATGAGAAATATAAAGGAGATGTGAAAGTTCGGATCCATTTTATTCGTAATTAGCCTTTTTGATGTTCCGAGTAAGGCGGAACTTTTTAGCGAGGAAGAGTCATCAAAGAGTTTGGATAAATGGGCTAATCGAAACGGGATACACTCAGAATATTTCTATTTTTTCGAAAAATTAATGGATAAGGAGATCTGTTTCTTTGAGGAACATTTCTCGCCTTTCATCTGATGCTTTTGTCTGACGCTGGGTCTTCTTGCAGGATTGCTTCTGATAAACTTATTGATGTCCCCGCAAATACATTGGAATGAAAAAACATTGCTGCGAATCATGATTCGAATTTCTTGCATTGCATGAAAAAAACTCTTCTTTTGCAATATTCTATAGCATCGTTTCAGGAATCAAATAACTTTAGGATAGGAAGTTGTTTCCCTCATTTTTAAACGCCTGTATAAATTCATGGATATAGTAAACTTTTTATTAAACCGCCTTAATAACCAACGTTTTGAATATTTGAGGATATATCCCGGAATATAAAGGTAATCAGAGCAACTGCAGTGCGCATAAAAACGTTCCTAGTGTGTTTTGTTGAGCGAGAATCCGTTCAGAAAATTACAGGGTGTAGGATCGCGGTAATTATATCTTATACCGAGATTATTATCAAAGCAAAGCTGAAAGAGTACGGGGATTAAAAATCGCAACACTACACTTCTATCCTCAAATACAAGAGAAACAAATAACTCGGTCACGTTCTTCTTCCATCATATCTCCTCCCGTTGATTAAATTTTAATTGATTTTCACATCAACGGCAATGCCTTTGAAAAATAAACATTTGTAAAAAAATTTAGATATACACGCATGTGATGGGGAAAGTCATTTTAAAAAAATTTTTAATATCACACCTAAAATAACTTACTGGTAGAGGGGTGGTTAGTGTGTCTAGCTCCCAATGGTAGCGTCGCAGGTTCGAATCCTGCCGAGGGTATGGTCCTTGTTGTTATTGTTACTTGTTATTGTTACGATATTCAGTGTAATTCACCCTGTGCTGTCACTGAATTCTTGCCAATAAATAAATGAATAAACTCAAAGCTCAGAGAAATTTATTTATTTAAAGATTACATATCCGTCCAAATTAAGCCACTGGATTGCTTTCGAATCAAAACGGAAAATTCACTAATTTGCTTCCATTGGCAAAAACGAGTGATTTCATTGTTTGGAAATTAAAGAAACACACGATGGTCATCGAACGCTACCCGTTAATTTTCCGTTTCAGTCTTTCGAATTTCAGCACCACAAAATAATTTTTAAAAAAATATCCATATAAATTATCCGGCGCAACGCAACAAATCATAGACTGACGATTTATTTGGATTTATTTTTGGAAAGTTTGGAGGGGGTGGGAAATTGAAAATCATTTTGAGTTGGCTCATCGAATTAAAATTCTCACGTCTCATGAATAACTAAGCCACTTAACGCATTAAAATACTCCCACTCCAGGTATCCGCATTTATTACGCGTTATTTCAGCGGGAAAAATAAAAGATGGGTCCCAATAAAAAGAATTCAAACAAACATGGACGAGTTTATCTCGCCTCTTATTTATTTTATTTTCGACGAGGGAAGTTCGTACGTAAAAAATGATAAATATTTCGCGAGTCATTCCGAGTTCCATCGTGAATTTATTTATTTATTTAGTCAGTCCATATCGGATGTATCGGCCTGTGTACGTATATATATATATATATGTATATATGTGTGTGTGTGTGTATTCCCGAAATGCAATTCATTCTCCGGATGATGCTCTTTAATAGGAGGGTATATCTGCTTCGGTAGATATAGAGAAGGGGGAGTGAAGTGTGGAGGAGGGGGGGGGGGAAGAGAAGGATTGTGTAGGCAGGGGAGGTGGGGAGAGGCAAGAGGGAGGGTGGGTGGAGAGGTTGTCAAGGTTGCGACCGTGCCCCCACAGTATCGAGGTCCGAAAACCCATTGACCTCCGCAATATTTCATCCTGGGAATTGAGAGGAGAGATGGAGGGTGGGGGGAGGGGGGGAGGAGGAAGCAGGGGGCGGAAAAACAAGAAATGAAAATGAGAGGAATATATCAGGGAACGCTCTCGTGGCGAGTAAATCAGATGAGTGCCTCTGCAGTGCATAAGTTCGCCCGAGTGTTTGTGTTTTCTGCTTTTTTGTGCGAGAAAAATTCCTTTCTTATTTTTCCGCTGCGGTATCGTGATGTGATGGTGCTTTTTTTTTTAAACGATAAAATTCTTAGGGACTTCAGCGTTGAAATAAAGCAAAACGTAGTCGTCAAACTACAAATTTTGCGCTACATTTTACAGTGCGCACGGGACCTTTTTTAAATTTTGACCTATGAAAATTCGCTAGAGGTAATTGAAAAATCGGTGAATGGGTAGGAGTAAAAACAGAACCAAAGTTAAATTTACGAGGTGAAACTTTTTTACATAGATGACTTAAAATGTAATAAAACCGTATGACAAATAATGTGATAATAATGATCTTCCTATTTACATGGTCCATTTCCCAATGATATGTAGCATCGCACTAACCCAATTAACTGTTTTTAATTGCAAATCAATGCGATAGGAACTAAATAAAAATTAATATTTAATAGAAATAATAAATTATTCCTTAAAACGTTTGAATTAAAATCTTAATACGTATATATAAAATTAATCTAGTAAAATAATACTGCATAGTTTTAAAATTATTTTTATCTGCTAATACTATCTTCTATACAGAGTTTATAATTTTTTATTTGAATATTTGAAAATGCTTGGAACATTCTTTGCTTGCTGAAATTGTATTAAGACACAGAACATGGTTTAACGCTGTTATATGGCGGCAACAAGTGCAGGGTATTATAAAGTAACATTTTAAGTGAGTTAAATTGAGATACGGTGTGTGCAAGTTGGAAGCGCGCCAACGATATAGTTATTAGTAAATAGTGAGGCTATAGAGTTATGTGTAATTAGAAAAAATGCTAAATTTTCTTCATAATTAAGGAAAAAGAGGAGAAATGAAAGAGTTACGGACGTTTAGAGTGAACGCTGTCAAATTTAAGATGGTCAAAAAACGTCGGCATTACTCTCTCATAGTAGTAGGTTTTTATTTTGTAGTTTTCTTAATAACTTCATTAACAATGTACTTTAGAGAGGAGAACCGTATAAAATGCGCCTGCGGGCCACATTCGGGCAGCAGACCCATGGTTTATGATTACAGAATAAAATCCCTAATAAATTGTTAATGTACATCTAAGCAAAATACTGATTTACATGGGGAATTTTTTGCATTTCTACACTCGATTGCTCGAAATATAATGGGACTAATGCTACCGTGGTCATTGAATATTGTTGAACATTCTAGCAAACAATAATAAAAAAATTGTGTCAATTTATGTGAATAAAAGAGTTTTCATAATCATAAATTCGCTCGATAAAGCCACGCTATTTGAATAGAATAGATTCAGACTTTCCGTCGAAAAAATAGCATTAGAGATTATTATCTCTGAAATTTTACGTTTAATTTTAAGAACGGAAAATTTTTTTATCCAAAATCATTTCCTACACAGGTCATACAAACTAGGAGAAACATATTACAATCGTATTCCTAGAATAGAGCAAATAATATTCTTCGAGAAATGTTGAAACAACATTTAAAAAAATAAAAAAGATCACGCGGATGTGCGTCCGCTGGAACTTCTTAGAACGGATTCTGATCAGGAAAGGAACAATAAATAAATAAAAAGAAGAGACGGGGGGAAAATCTTCCGCAAAAGAAATGCATCGAAGGCCGCGGGAAAAAATGGCGCTCTAGTTTTCCGAGCGGAAGCATGTGGAAGCTGAGCAGAAGAGAATAATTGAAAACGTGGATGACGATCGCGGGAAACATCAAGCGAACTGATGAGAATTTACTGCTCTCAAAACAAACCTCTTCTAGCGTGGCTACTTTCCAAATTCGAGACATCCATTTTAAGAAATCAATGTATGCCAATTTTATATTACAATCGCGATAAAAAAAAGAACTCGGCGACGCAAAATAAATGCCGAAAATTCTGGAAGTGGTGCGTAGCGAGCGAACGAAAATCGAATGGCAATCCTTCCACCCTCCGTTCGTACCTGTGAGAGCGAAAATAGCTGCGAGCGTTTCGGCCGTTCGTGTATCAGAGCGAAGGATCGCCGGGAGAGAATTCGCTATCGCCTCCAAGGTGTGAAAGGCGCCGCCGACTGCGTTAACATCTTTCGAGGATGACCACAATGGAGACCCCCAGAGATCCATTTCGCGGGCCTCACGGATCTTAATGGAATCTCTCCGGCGGAATTTTCCACGCGATTCCAAAAGATTTTTTTGAATCGGATAGCAACCCAGATAGATAGACCCAGGGTCTCCTCTCTCGAAGATTCTTCCTCCGATTCACTCTCTGTCTCCCATGAGAAAGATCGCCTCCTGCCGCAGCGTGAGAATCGCTCGCTTATAACACGCCATTGCGTTGAGACCCAATGAAAACTTCACCGAATCCTCTCTCGTCGGCGCGCCGTAACGTCAACTTCGTAAGCACTCTTACACCTAGACCAGAGCGCGTTTTAAGTTAGATAAAATGACATGGTGCACTGAAAACAGTGCATTAAAGAATTAATATCGACATGTTGCAATATGTGTGTAAATTCAGAACAGAATACAATGGCTCCAGTCGATTCAATTTAAACTGGAAAGATTTCGTACGATTCTGTCAAATACAAAAGGCTGATTAGGCATTTCCCACCTATAAAAGCTTGACTACTTTTGACAGTCCATCAAAGCACTTGGCTACTTGATGACAGATTCAAGTTTAACCAGTTTCTAGATAAACAATTTCTACAAGTCTTAGATAAATTTTCATATCAGTGTGATTAATTTAACCATAAAATAGAGGTTGAGCTACAAGCGAACGAATTTTAAGTCAACGCAATCATCATGATTTCTTCAAGAACTCGTACGAAACTGCATGAACTATCGAATAGACATGCATGCATTCGCAAAGATACGGCTCGTAAAGATTCTTTAAAAATTACGTAAACCACTCGCAAAAAGACCTTTCGTGAGTATTTAAAAAAACGCTAACAGAGGAGAAGGCAAAAAATCACTTTAAGATCCATCGTAGAGGAAAATTGCAGTATGAGAAGCTAAATAACAAAAATAGATGGCATCTAGATAATTAAGGAAAGTTTATTCTTCGAATTTTTAACAATTTGATTTTCTCAAAAACGACTAACGATTTTGATCAAATTTCGTACAGTTACTTGAGTATACATCTACAATAATACTACGTATTTCATTTTTCTCACTGAATGAATATAAGGCTAGTTTATTCTTGGACAACTTTACCAAAAATTGGATTTTCTAAAAACTGGCTGATACGATTTTCATTTTCTGAAGATAAGTAAACGACGCATTAGTATATGAGAAATTTTTTACAATATATGTTGTACCGATTTTTTCTTTTGCAAACGTATTGTCGTAAAAGGACTTCTGAATAGAAACTTGTCAGATCACTTAATTGACTCACTTCTTCACTAATCTTATTCCTTTCCGTCCTCACCATTACCCTCGCACCCGAATTATGTAATATGAATAATTCTCTTTAATGTAAGTCGCATAAAAGTTCAAAATTTTGCACCATATCAGAATTTCATACAGTTATCTCATTTAGAGTGAAATTAGTATTTAAACAAAAATTACGCGGCTGAAACTTTTTTTTCTCGAAACTTCGGAAATCACTACACCGAAAAATATAACCGCCGAACCCTGAAAGCTTTCCGCAGAAATTCATCTATGCTACGTCAACACGTCATTGGTTCTGTTGAAGCAAAAAATTAAATGGTTAGTGAAATACGCGATGATCTGACATTGGGTTTCGAATGCGATAGGTAAGGAGAGTGCGGAAGATAGGGAGGACGTATTTGACATTGTGAGTCACATTGAGAGTGGAGAGAGGGGAAAACGCAAGGAAGCCAGAGGTGAGAGGGAGGATGAGAGGGCATTGGAAAGAGGAGGGCAAAGTGGGAGAGGTTAAGGAGATAGAAGAGAGGGGAGGGAATGAGGAGAAAGGCAAGGAGGAGGAAAATGTGAGAGTGAGGTAGGAGGCAGAGGTGAGAGGAGAGGAGAGAGTGAGAGGGGAGGGGGGTAGAGGTAGACAGAGAGAATAGAGATAGGGGATCAGAGAGAATAGAGATAGGGGAGGGATAAAGGGAGGGGGGAAAGAGAGAAGGGAGAAGAAAGAGAAGGTTTAGGAAAGGGGGTGGGGGAAAGAGAAAAGGAGAGATAGGAGGGAGGGAGGGAGAGGGAGGAAGAAGCGGGTTGTCTCGTGGGAATCGGCCATGAGGAAGATTGTGGTCGATCAAGAAGACGACTTGGGAAGCCTTACCAATATGCGGGGAAGAAAGTGCGCGCCACATATCCCTTCCCCGAACCAAATGCTCCCCATTTTCTGCGCCTTCTGGAAAACACGCGATACGCAGTTCCTCCTTTTCTCCGTACTCGCTGCCAACCTCAGTCGACCTCCACGCAAAAAATACTAGTCCGCAGTATTTATTTTGGAATGGGGAGGGAAGAGAGAGAGAGAGAGAGAGAGAATAGGGGTGGGTTTATAGGGGGAGGAACGAAATAGGTAAGGGAGTGGATTTGTAGGGAAGGGGCGAAAGAGGGGAGGAAAAGTGATATGGAATTGGTTCCGCGCCGATGAATCGCGTGCATACATAATACCCGGGCGAATATGCGAGGGATTGCGAATCGTCTTCAAGGGTCTTTGCGCACGGTAATACTCAAATAAATTTGAGAATATTCTCTTCGTAAAAAGAATCCGATTTCGGATTTTTACGGCCCTAACCATCACGATGTTGAAACGTGGTCTGTATTTCATAGGAGCGGAACATTCTATTAAGTTATGTTTTAGCGTCGTAAATTGCGCAGTAATCTGAAGACTAGCAAAATTTTAAAGCATTTTCCTACAAACTGCAAACAATGACCTCGATGAAAATTTAGAAAACTATTATGAGTACCTTCTCAATGGTATTATATTGTAATGGTAAAACTTTAACTCCTAGGATCTGGATATGGTTATCTTTGAGATATTTTTCAAGTAACCTAATATTATTTTATTGCGTACGTAAAAACGTGTGATTATTTATTCTGAAATGCTCTTATTTATAAATATATCTTTAAATGCAAAGTTTAAATAAAGCCTATCTTCTACGAACAGCAAAGTATAGAGATAACTATTAAGATATAAATAAATCAAGTTTCGTATAAATGGAAGATGGATAATTTATTCCTTATAAAGTTCTTACATTAGTGAGATGAGAAGCAGATGCCTCCGTGGACAGGGCATAAATAGCACTGATACCATCACGCGAGCAGATTAAAGGAGTCTTCGGAGAAAAACACATATTCTATAAACATCCCATCACAAAACAAAAGACCCGTATAATAGATGTGAAAAGCAAAAATGAAAAGAATAGGCAACAAAAAAGGAAAAACCTGTTGGCGAAGAAAAAAAACGACCAATCCTTTTCCAATTTCCTAATCCTCGCCAAGAAATTTCCTAAGGTCTCTTATTCTTCGCAAGAGCGATAAATGGCATTTCATGCGGTCCACCCCGTTCCAAGCCATGCGAGGAGAAAAAAATAGGACGAGAGGAAAAAACACCCGATGATGGACACGGCCGATCGTGCACGGAGAGAAGAGAGAGGGAGGGAGAGGGAGGGAGAGGGAGAGAGGGAGGGGGAGAGTGGGAGGTCCATCGTTGTCGCCCGCTTAAACATTGGAATGTCGAGAGGACGAGATGGAGAAAGGATAGAAGAGGAAGGGGAAGGAGGAGAGCAAGTGGAGTGGAAGAGGGAGAGATTACGAGGGAGTGAGAGGAGGAAATGAAAAGGAGGGAATAAAAGAGAGAGAGAGAGAGGCGTTTGAAGGGGGAGAGGAAGGAAGGAAGCAGGAGGGAGGACAGGGAGAAGGGAGTGAAGAAGAAGCGGAGAGCAGTGAGGAGAAATAGGATTAGGTGAGAAATGAGGCAGGAAACGAGCGAGTGAGGGAGGGAACGAGAGGATAAAAGAAAGAGGGGTGGGTGAGGGTGGCGAAACGAGGTAAAGAAGGAAAGACAAAACAACGCAAGGAAAGTAAAAGAAAGCAGTCTAGATAGAGAAGAGGACGGAACTAAATTTCTCTCCCAATTTAAGGGATAGGGGTTTGTATTTATGTATTATTATCGGCGGTAAAATAATGATAAAGGGAAGGGTACATTGAAAATAAATAAACCTGGGATAACACAATTATATATATATATATATATATATATATATATATATATATATATATATATATATATATACTAGCTGCAGTGCTCGGCGTTGCCCGGGTCAATTTGTCTAACGATTGGGTAACTTGAAATGAAAATTATGAGGAACGGGGAGATATAGGCCACCCAAATTTTGTATACACATTGTAGAAGGAATAATGTACGACTTAAGCAAAAAACATTGAAAAAAAAATGAAAATTAAAAAAATAATCCATGAGAGTGGGAGTTATAGGGAGGAAGTGTGGGGAAACAAAGTTGCCTAAAATCTTTTCAGGGATGATATAAAATCATGTGCAAAGTTTGAAAGTTGTGGAACTCTTGGTTCTTAAGTTATAAACGGACATACATACCAACGCACTAAATTATGTATTAAGATATACTCAAATGTACTTTAGGAAGAGGATGGTAAAATAGGAAATGGGTGGCGACTAGGAAGTCGAGCGGACACTTGCTGTTTGAGGAGCCGCTCGGGGGAGAGACACACACAAATAGAGAAATATACGTATGCATGTATCTACGCGTATGCATGTATGTACGTATAAAGTTAATTCGGGCGCAGAAAGAGTAAAAGAATAGGAAGAAGGGTGGAGATGAGTCAGGAAGGAGAATACTTGGAAAAGCGGAGAAGATATAGAGGGGAGAAAGCAGTGCGGAGTAGGAAAAGGGAAGGCGGGAATAAGAAATAAGGGGTAAGCGTGATGGGAGGAGGGAGAAGGCGTAGGGGAAGAAAAGGAAGGGTCGAGGAGGAGGAGGAGAGGCAACGGGGAGGAGGGAGAGGCAGTGCAGAAGGGAGGGGGAGGGAGGGAGGGCAAGGGGAAGGAGGTTGCCCCGTAAGCCCCAGATCCAATAAGAGGATTTTTTTCACGGTCTTGCGGAAATGTGCAAAGAATGGAAAGAAAAAGAATGAGGATAATAGAAAAAAGAGGCCGGCGCTAGAAAAAAAGGACGTAAAAAACAAAGAAAATACGAATGCAATTGATTTTTCTCATGCGAGAAGATCTTTCCCCTGTTCGGTTACTTACACGGCTTTCTTATATTGCTAAGCGAAACAAAGAAGGGATTTCACTCCCTCGGAATTTGATATTGGATTCCATTTTTGTCTCCCGAGTTATGCGGTTTATTTAATAAGAGATCCCTGGCGCTTGAAAAGAACATCGCCAGAGGTCATTCTTCGGGAGTGCGCAATTGGGTTAAGAAGCCTACTCGGATAATAATAAGTTATAAGACGAAATCTCGCACCTGCGAGCGAGACAAAATAAGAAATTTGTATAGGCCGGAAACTGAGTTACTATTTCTCAAGAATAGACATTCTGATTGATTGTATGTCGCCTTGAACGTTAATATATAATTAAAAATCCTTTGATTAAAAAAATGTATTTCGAGATAGACGTACAATAAGTGCCATTTCTATAGCCTTGTTATGCAAATGTCTGAAGATTTTTTAAAATTAGTTGTGTTAATCGCAATTTTATCAGCGGGTTGCAGAAAAGAGTGCATTTTTTTAGTTTAAATAAAAATTCTGCTATTAGGTAGAGCTAAACAATTGACGTCTGTTTCTGAATTACGAACGTATTTCCGATATTAAATATTACAAACTATTTGTGCCATACTGATATGATAGGGAAAATTTTGAACTTCTATAATTAATGTAGAACAAACGGGAAAAGCTCCGGAGCCAGTACGTGTTTGTGATTTAAAAATCTATTTACACGCGGTTTAATATTCACTGAACTTTGCCATAGGTTATTACGTCGGAGGATATTATAAAAATAAGAATGTGGCGAAAATGTTTCTGAAAGCAATTTTAAGAAAGGCGTATTCAAAATATCAAAATCTACTTTATTTAAAAATTTACCTTCATGTAATTCTTTCGTAATTAACTTATTGATGTTTGTTTCTCGGCATCAAGTTACTGAATTAAATAATTTAAATAACTGGGAGAAATCGACTGAAAATAATATATTTAGAATATTTTTCGTGATATATTTAATTTAATATCATATTAATTTTGCATAAGCATTTAAATTTACATCAGGTGTCACTTATTCTTTTGTTTCGTTGGAGATTGAATCGCTATTTTGAGTTTTTTGTAATCTATTTGTCTCCATTAGGAAAAAAGCAATGAAGACATTAACGTCCATATATTCATAGCTTAAATTACACGTTTTACGAATAGCAAAGGATTGACATTTTCATTAACAGCGACAGGCGGAAATACCCAATTTAATCAGAATTGGAGAAAAACTGTTTGCATATTTTAATTGAAATGTTGTAGAGCTAACTGAGAGATTTTGGTTTACAGAGAACCAATTATTCGCATACAAATTGACATTATCTGGATTTTAATAAGAAGTTGGCAATGGCAATTGGCTGGTAGAGTAAAGAGGACGGGTATAAAAATGTTTTGCTGAAAACATAAAAATAAGTATATGTTAAATTGTTCATGATAATTGGAGGAAAGCGAAAATGTCAACATTTTATGGTCATCCGTGTTTAATATAGGAAAAACATTGGTACTTTTTTTAGCAAACCAAAGTTCTCCGTTTTCAACTCTGAAATATTCCAATATTAATTTGTAAATTCAAATTAATCCTATTGAAACATCGCCTGTTTGGGCGGTACTATAAGCTCCACTCATTCCAACTGCATTTATAATGGTACTTAACATAATGCACACGTAATACAGGAAGAATAAACTGGCAATATTTGAAGGATCAAATGTAAGTCTAATAAGATTTTGGAATCATCATAGGAAAATATATTTAAAATTTAATTTACATCGTCAGTCATTGTTTTACTGTTCTACAAATTTTCCCCACAATAATTAGAAACTTGAATGTTAAAATGATTGCGAATAAAGGAATAAATTCACTATTGCATTGAAGTGAGGCAGTGTAGGAAGTAAATAATAATCGGTTATAGTTAAGGAAAAATGCCCGTCCTATAACATGTGGATTCATCCCTAATGCGTTACAAAATTATAACTCGAGCTATAATAACACCGCTTTCTGAGATCCTCAACTTGATCCCTCTTTGGTCAATCGAGAGTCTTCCTTTTTTTTACAGTTCGACAGAAAAGGTAAAAAATGATGCGCGCCATACTAACGCGTTTCAGGATCACGTCACGCACGTGTAAAAGAAAAAAGCTTAAGAACAAACAGTCGCACAAATCACGACTCCATGTGTGGACGTGATTAAAGCGCGAAAAAATCATCTTTTGTTTTCGCAGTTTGTTGCCATCTGCGGTCTAGCAGTCTCGAATTTCATTTTGGCAGCCGGGCGAGGGGGCGGCGGCAGCGGTTTCGCTCGTGGGATGCGTTCAGAGAGAATTACCGCCTGTGGACAGCCCGTGCTGGAGGGGCGGGAGGAATCGGGGGGAGGGAAGGAGACTGTATGAGGATCGAGTTTCTTACGCAGGAAACTCTACCCACAATCCTCGCTCCTCTCTCAAAGGTAAGAGGCTTCCGCCGCAAGCCACTTCAATAACCTTAGACAATGCTTTCACACCCCTCCGAAACACGCTTCACATTCTACCTTCTCATCTCCAACACCGTCTACAACGCACAGACATCCCTTCATAGCTCTATTTTACAATTCTATCTCGCGTTTTTATTAAGGAACTAACATAAACTTGTTTAAATTTCAACAAGTGAGTTGATGAATACATTTTGTGATCTAGGTCGATGTCTGAAGTCGCAAAATGGTTTCGTAAACCACGAACACATCTATCTAAAAAATTACAATCAAAGAATTAATTATTCAAGTTTACAATCTAATAATAATTAAAGAAGAAAACTTTTACTTGCCAAGTCTTGCAGCAATACCACTATGGACATGGGTCTAGTAGCTATAACCATTTTCATGTTTCTTTTTGACCGCTCGTTCTTGCTCTGACTTAAACAGGTGTAACACTCAGCAAAGTGGGACTCGGTAAAAAATAGTTCAAACACATAATTATGCAGTATAGATAAAAATGGAGCATACTCTCAAATTATAGAAAATCTAAGCCTATTCATTCATAGAGAATTCGGTAATGTTTAAAAATATGTTAATTTTTATCATGAGAAGCTCAGAAACTTTAGTAAATATCTCATAATGCAGATTGAATTAGCTGCAAAAATAAAAAATTATAGATGCATTAAAAGTGATTTTAAAATTCTAAAATGTATTTTATTGCTTTCTATATATTTCATATTTTTCACTTTTAAAAATATTCAAACGTCAATCTTTGCCCATCCACTATCCAACTGAAATCGGGATCATTTCGTCCGAAATTACATTCATTTGTATTATTTTTCCTTGAGACCTTAGCGAATCGGAACTATTCTGATTGCATAAATTTGCAATCGGAGTTTCCCCGTAACTAATCATTTAGATTTAGAACAAAATTATTATTTTTTACCAGAAAAGGTTGGTATATGTGCTTATAGAAAGGCTATTTTTACGAGAAAATTTATTCGTTCGTTTGCACAGGCTGTCCGAATATGCGAAACATTTCGTCGACCGAACTAAAAAAAATGAGAATCGGTCTGCGCAACTGGGATCGCTTTCATTTTTTGCAAAGGTATTTTGTAGCGTAAGATCAATAAACCGTGACGCCATAACGACTGCTGTGTCAATCAAGTTATTTGCCTTTTTAATTGGACTGGAGACCATTTTAATAATTTAGAATTGCAAGTTATATCGATTCACGTGATTAAAATTTCACGCAAAAGTGGACGTTTCAATAAAAGGGGTAAAAAGCAGAAACATTTTATTAAGAGCGTTTATACAAACGTTACAAATTTGGATGATATCAAGAGCAATTTAACTAACTAATTTAGTTAATCATATAGCAATTAAGCATATGAAATATTTGAAATAGATTGGTAAATATAAATTATATATCAAGAGTAGATTTTATATCACATTTTAATAGTTTATTATTCCATTGGGATTGAATTATGAAAAACATTCCAATCGATGGATTATTTTTATTTCATTATTTTATTTATTGTTATTAAAAGAAAAAGCGGCTAATTTATTTTAATTATATTGGCATTTGAAATTTAAGACGACGGAAGCTTCTTGGAAAGCAAAAAGAGATTATTCAGAACACTCAGTTAATATCATCAATACATTTGCAATGGTATGATACAGCGAAAATAAGAAAAAAACCTAAGTTAGACGGTGAAATGAATACGGTTAAACATAAATGAAAAAGTGATATTATCTAAAGAAATAAATGGACAAAGCGAGTAATGCAGGATATAGTTGATGCAAAGCAACAAAACGGCAAATATCGAAATCATTCTCCTCCGAATTAAAGTTTTCAAAATAGATATATTAAAATCACGTCACCTTTCTTCTTAAACTTTTAAACTGACCAGCTATTCATTGCGCTACTGAGGAAATAAGCAGGTCGTTAAAAAAAAACAAGGTTCATATTATATGCAAAAAATAAATTTGGCTTGTGTGGACTAACTGGGACCACATTCAAAACTGACCGCGAAGTTGACAACTCGACCGTCATTAACTCGGGTTAGAGGCCAACACCTCGAGGCTCATCATCAAATCAGAGCTCAGATATCTTTACCCTCTCAGCAGGGGGCACTAGCCGACCACGTCTTTTGCAATAAAATTTAAACTATTTTATGTTGTTAACCTACTGCGATTGTGACTCAAGCAACATATTCGGGTTAATTCGCTGATCAATAGCGTCTTTTTAACGGAATTCTACGATAAATAATAACATATTTACGCTCACATCTAATCTTGACGCCAAGGAATACCAACCTCTTAAGAATTTTCGGACAGGATTGTAATGAAAGCAGACATTCGCGAGACGGTGCGGAGGGTGTAACGCTTGTTTGCTATATGGTTTATATCTAAAGATTATAAACCAATTCTTTCTAATTATAATTCCAAAAAGAATGAAAGTCTGCACGTCGTAAAGCCGAGTTTTACGTGTTACCTTATGGGAAATGAAAATGCCTTGTTTGGAGTCGAACCCAATACTCCATTCGAGATTTTTGCCATCACCTTAAAATATGTATATCGAGCATACCTGCCACATTTAGAGTTTCTAAATCTTTTTTTATCTAGTTAATCGCATTTTTATATGATCACCAACCAACCAACAAAAAATTGTCTATTAATATAAGTGACTAGCATTATTTCCCGTGAAATATCACGGGTAGGCGTGAATTGAGTATTACGTTAAAATAAAATACAAATTAATGACACCAAATTTTATGTACACTAAAACGCAAAAAGATTATAAAATCCATATGATCGAATGTTCCAGAGAGTAATAATAGTCATGGACATATAAAAGACGATTTTATCACAATTTTATCACGACGAATCGAATAAATGCGTAAAAAATCACGAAAAATATTAATTAAACCTAATTTTTGGCTTTTTTCGAATGAGATTTCAATTTCTACGATATGGAAATTCATTTCCATACATTTTTCGGCGTAACTGTGAAAATACCGCGTCGATATCTCATTTTTAAGATATTTGAAAATGCTAAGTAAAAAAGGCCTCGCTTCGTTTCAGCTCTGCCCATATTATTGAAATGGAGAAAAGATATGCTCCTGAAGTCAAACCCAGGACTACTATGTACACGGCGAGCAAAAAGTTGAATAGTCAAGCGATTCCTGAAAGTTTGATCGAAAAAGGTTGTAAAGCTTTTTAGTTACGAGCGGTTTTCCTTTTCTCCCATCTAACACCACATAGTAACCAAGCGTTACACCCTCCGAACCGTCTCGCGAATGTCTGCTTTCATTACAATCCCGTCCGAAAACTCTTAAGAGGATGGTATTCCTTGGCGTCAAGATTAGATGTGAGCGTAAATATGTTATTATTTATCGTAGAATTCCGTTAAAAAGACGCTATTGATCAGCGAATTAACCCGAATATGTTGCTTGAGTCACAATCGCAGTAGGTTAACAACATAAAATAGTTTAAATTTTATTGCAAAAGACGTAGTCGGCTAGTGCCCCCCTGCTGAGAGAGTAAAGACACCTACGCTCGGATTTAAGATGGGCCCCGAGTTAATGACGGTCGAGGGGTCAGCTTCGCGGTCAGTCTTGAATGTAGTCCCAGTTAGTCGACACAAGCCATAAATTTTTTAGATTTAAAGTGATTAAGTACTACAAGAATCAAAACTGATCTGTATTGAAATACGATAAAAGATAAAACAACTCATTATGCGATTTAATACTTAAACTGGTACAAATATGAAAACGATCCATTTTAGAATTACATATTGGCGCTTGGTTTCTCTTTATCCACAACGACTGAAAACTAAATATTTAAGGTAGTTATGCCAAAGAAAAGATAACGGAAGCACACATCAGTCCTATTAATAATTTTACCAACACTCCACTACAGGACGCGGTTATAAATGTTATCATAATATTTCGTTCTCTGAATTATTATCTACACCTTGAAAAACATATTAAACCACAAGAATATCATTAAATATGTTAAAAGCGACAGATAAACTTCCTTATTGGCCATAAAGTAATAAAATGAGCCATAACATTCGAAAAATGTTTTTGACTTTATTTTTAAAAACCTTTCTTCTGTGGCAACCTGAAATACCTCTTAGTTCTGAAGAAAGGCATGTTGATATCCAATAAATTTGATTCAAGTGCCCGACGAAAGGGTTTCATTGTCCTGCACCAAGAGAATCATGTAGTGCGTTACGTGACCGAAAGTGTATCATGGGCGTTGTATTTTTTTAAGTGCGGCAATTTCGCTCTCGGCAGAAGGTGGGCAGGTGGAAGAGGAAAGGAGGGGGAGGGAGGAGGAGGGGGGTGTAGGAGGGAAGGGAGAAGAAAAGGGAGCAAATTCACATCGACAGATTTTTATCATCGGTATAGCTCTCAGAACCATTCATTAGACTCCCCGTTATTAAGCTCGAAAATCGATATGTTATTCAACAGAAGGCAAAGTTTCGACTGATACTGTGTTCATGGAAAGCCGTTCGTGAGAGAAATGAAATGTCGCATAGGATAACCTCAGAGCCAGATATATGTGATTGTGTGTATGTGTGTGTGTATATATATATATATATATATATATAGGTCTAAGAAATAATAGAGATTATGTTGTTATTCTATTCGCACCGCTCAGACCTAATTAGAATTTCAGCATGAACAAATCGCCAATAAAGATGCGGGCGAATGAGACTTCGTTAAATAAAAACTCAACACGCTGATATATTCCGATGGAACTACGTTTCACAATCTAATTTGTGCTTAGTATGAAGTATGGGCTATATTTTTAAATTTTAATCTACCTCTTTATTAAATGGCCATCAGAATTTCCCGTTCAATTTTAACGGATTTAGTGAAGCTACTACAGCACAACATACAAACTCTTTAAAATATATAGTGGATACTTTTTAAATTACAATTACTTTTTCTTAAAAATTAATCATATTTGCTTGTAACAATCTGTTTCCGAACGTATTGCATTTAAATATAACGATAATTTTATTTCCTATCATATTACTTTCGCCAAATTCATTTCTTGTGTAATTATGCCTCGCTGAAATATTTACTTTTATGTCTTGTAAGCAAGAAACCCGTGAAAAAGCAACGTACAGTTGTCCATGATTGAACACTGACTCCGGTAAATGTACACCAGATACGTGAGCTTATTTACGTTAATAAACATTATAATGTAAAATATAATGATTTTACTTAAAAGAAATGTAAGATTCCAGTATGCAATAGACGAAAGAAGGTTCAATTACTTTCATCAATAAACGCTTCCTGAATAATAATCAGTACCTATTTACGTTGCAATCCATAAACATCGATCGTTTCGTTGCATAAACAAAAGTGCTAATCGAATAACGCTAAACTTTCGTCTATTTGTAAGTTTCATTGAAGCTAATTGAATCGGAGGTAACAATGACGGCCGCCTTGGCAACGCCCGGGAAGAGTACGAAAAATTCACAAAATTTCGAAACATTTTGCGTATTCCTGAAAACTTCCACCGTGTAACATGTAAACTTCGCAGGAATAAGATAGTACAGAGTTTTATTCGTCGAATAAAGTACAAACGAAAAAAAATCGGTCCATATTTACGTATTTTAAAGCAAGTCAAGAAATGGATTCATACGTGTTATCTTATGGAAAAATGTTAATCCCCTATATTGGCAGCACTGATTAATCCCGGTTGACCAAACCTTGACCATTCACTAAGTTAGGATGTGAGGAAGAATCGTACCAAATTTGGTATTCTAGCTTTAACCGTTTAGAAGGAGTTCCATGAACAGTCACACAAATACACAAACACACATTTCAAAATATAGTATAGTAGATAAAAAATACGGTCGAACGCTGATAATTACATTCACAACAAGATATGTACCAAAAAACACCTTTAGAAGTACCTAGTCCATCAAAGACATCATGGCGCTTTCCTGAGAAAATACTAGTGGTTATCTGTAGGTAATGGTAGATTTCGTCATGCGTCACAGTTGTACACGCGATGACGGATTTAATAACTGCGTCTTTCATTACGCCTCCTTGGGTTCTTTGAAAAAACGTAGTATATATATATATATATTTCATGCAATCCTTTTAGCGTTACAGAACTAAAAAACGATCAAATATTAAATCCGGTGAGATTGCACGCACGATAAAAAACAATTTTCACGAATTTTCTCAGGCGAAAATAAAATTATACGATGCGATTAAAAATGTGTAATTAAAACGATATTGCGTGTAAAAGGTGAAACAAAATCGCTACCATCTCAAGAAAAAGAAAAAATAAAAATATACCAACGAAAACGGTCTTGTTTGAATTCGTAAATTGAATGGTGTCAACCCTCCTGATTTACCTATGTTGTCTAATCGGCAACTCGTCACTGTGATTTATCAAATATTTACTTTTATTTTTTCTTTTGAGAAATTGCACGCAATTATTTAATTCTTGGTACGTGAGCAGCAACGAAAAACATGCTCACTTTGACCGCGAAAGAGAAAGCAACTACATATATGTAGTATATTTGCCGGCAAAAAAATCGTATGATAAACGAATTAACTTTCAACGCTAGCATTTTTATAGTACAGGTAATCGTTATAAGCATTAAAAACATTTCGCTGTTCCCAAACACGCCTCGAAATTTCTTTAATTCAAAATCTAACCGTTTTTGCTTTTTTGGAATAAAATGGATGGATTTTGTGAAATTGAAGAAATCAAAGTTTGAACCAGAGGGGCGTAATTAAACACACAAAAAAATACAGAAAAAAATCATTTCGCCAGCACGAGAATTAAAAGTGCTTTAATTTTTATGAAGTGAAAAATGAAAAGATAGCTTTTAACGGAAAAATGTATATTTACATAACTACAAGACGACCTCGAATATTATATATATATATATGCGCGCAGGGCGGGCCAATTATTCAAGTATCGACTGTAAATTTTGCAAAAACGTTTACTAAAAATCACTCGCAAACTGACTTTCAATAAAGAAACACTCCGTAAAAGTTTAATATTAAACTGTGCTTCCATAAATCGTTCGTTATTACTACAAATATTTAAACGGTGGGGCTCCCATTGATATTCGCATCCGGGTCCCCTTCAACGCATGACCTACCCTGTAAATGACAATCCAGTTAATCGAAAAAAATTGCCTATAAGGCGTGCTGAAACAAGTAGATCGGACAACATTATTGGAGTTATATTTATTTTAATCTCTAAAAGCAGTGCGACGATAAATGTCATTTAGACAATGCGAGACTAGTCATAAGTACTCGTAATCACTGTCGCTGTTTCATTTATTTCTTCGCAAATATACGAGTGCACGAAATTTTGATCTAAAAAAAACAGAAAATCCTCTTCCTATTGTCGGGTAAATTTGGTATCCATTCTATTCTCCTTGGAATTTATTCTCAAATAAAATCTTGTGTAAAATTCTCTGATAACATTCTTATGCTTCCTTTCGGAGAAACAAAAAAATACATATTCTGCGTATAGTTTAAAATATTCTCAACTTTATCACCTCTGAACCGCAGCGATTCATGTTATTTCGGCGACGAAAAAGAATTCGAACTTCGGCGTCGAAGCGATTCGATCGGGGTGGACAGGTGGTGGTCAATTTGTTCACTTTGAAGGGACAGATATATTTTGATTAAAAAAATCAGCGAATTTAGGAAAAATATCTATTTTGAACACTCGTCTTAAAATTTAATATTTAAAAAAAATTTTCTTATTTAATGTGTATGAAATACATCGCAAAATAACAGAAATTAATGAAGTAGAGTTAACAAAATACATGTACGTAATCTAAGATACTTTTAACATAAATGAAATACAAAAAACAAGACCACGGTATCGTTCCAAATTTGCCCCTGAATAGTCAGAGTCTTACATATAATATTTTGCATTTACAATACGAACGTTGGTACTTTTTATCAAATACAAAACTTATGAGTAATTTAAAAATACATACCTCCAGTAATATTCTTCATAACGAACACGGTTTATACTGTTTCACAATATTGCACAGTAACAACCATAGTGCACGCTGTCTGAAACTAGACTGACGCGAGTTGGCTGCACAAAGGGATGGTTCGTGACCATGCCTTACGCTACTAGTAATAATACCTCGACTTTCTATAATGGTAACAGGCACGTGGGGTCGTTAAGAAAATATTTGTGAAGTTTATGATCGTTTTCAAGATTATTAAAAATGTAGTTTTGTCCCTTCAATAGCTGAAAATTGACTTTGTGCGTCGTATTTCATTAGACCCTCGAAATTCACAATCCGCGGAGTGATATTGACCCGCAGAATTAAAAATTCATTTATTTTTATTCGCCGATTGAACGACAAGGCAAATATTTCCCATACCGAACGTAAAATAAAATAAAAAACACGAAAGAAACCTTTTTAAGTTCCAACCAATAAAATTGCACACAAACGAAGACGATTCTGACAGGGTTTAAACAGAAGGCGAATGTGAAACCACGAAAAAAAGTATAAGAAAGATAATCACGAAGGAATTTTACGCGGATGAGGCGAGGGGGTGGGAAAGGTCTCCTCGATTCTTCTTCTCCCCCTTCTCTCCCCCTCCTTCCCCTTCTCCCCCCTCCTTCCCCTTCTCCTCCTCCCTCTCTTTCTCCTCTCGTCATTAATAAAACATGCCGCTCGTGATTTGTATCATTCCGCCTCGTTCGAGGGGCAACGGCACAAAGCACAAGTCCAAAACCGACGTCAGCCTGCCTTCCTTCCTTCCTGTCTGCCTGCCTGACTCTGTGCACGCGTGCGTGTATTGGCGTGCGCACGGGGGTGAATGTGTTTGTGTCGCCGTCTTTGAAGCGGCTTTTTCGATTCATTTCCCCGGAATTCTATGAAAAGCCAAAACAAAGCGACGCACACAGAGACTTCGATTCCTAGGCTCAATTTTGTTTCACTATATTCTCCCGCTCACTTTCTCTGCGAGTATATCGGAGTGATTTCAGCCCCGCCTTCTCCCCCCTACCCCACACCTCCAATCAGGCCTTTTTTCGAAAAAATATCCGCTTTATGCCCCACCTGGCTGACCAAATTATAGTGTCGGGATCTTTTTCGGTGGCGGAGAGTTGGCGTGCCGTGCGGCGTTCCGCCCCCGAGGAGGGCGAGGCGGGGGCGGGAGCAAAAGAGGAGAGGTGGGGAGGGGTTGAAGGGGTCAAAAGTGGAGGGAGAGAGAGAGTGGAGGGGAGAAGTAGACCGGGTGAAGAGGAGTTGGCGAGGAATGGAGAGAGAGAGGGAGAGGAGAACGGTAGAAAGAAGACGGGGAAATGGGCATCACGTGATGCACGCTCTGCGTTCCCACGGGAGACCGTGATGAAGTGTAGGCCAGTGCTGCCGCTACCGAATTTATTCGAAAGAAGATATGTAACCGCAACGGATCTTTTTTTGATACATATTTCTCATAAAAATAAAGTTTTCGAACGAAATGTAGAAATAAAGGATATGGGACAGTGGTTTATATACGAAACAATATTTACATCAGACAAAAAGTATTGGCAAAAATGTAAAAAAGGACAAATATGTAACTGGGATAAGATGGCTCGAGAAAAAATCATGGTTGATTGCAGGTTATTTAAAAATAAATCTGTATTATACACTACTAAAACTCAATGATTCTCAGGAAGATACTGCAAAAAATCGGTACAATATACATTGTACAAACTTTCTCATATACTAATGCGTCGATAAGTTACCTTTTGAAAAATATGAACTATGTAGAATCATTATAAACATCAACTTAAATAACTATACGAAATGGCGGAAACCACCTTTTCGGTTTCGGATACACCTAAAACGTATATTTCCATCAAAATCTCGAGATAGAATTTTTTCGCGAATACAATACCTACTTTCACAATATGAGAAAGTAAAACATATTCATTGGGGATTTTTGTTTAATGTAAAATATCGCGCCAAATACCTAACATTTCCGATAATACTCGTTAAATAAAATAATTCCATGAAGTGGAACTCGATAGGATGAAATAAGAATCAAGTAGTTTGAGTAGTGACTTTTGAAAAATATGCTCACATGACGCTTTGAAGAAAAAAACGAAGGATAATAATGACAAAAGTGATATCGTTCTTACTGCTAATCGTGTAGAAGGAAGTAAGTTACGTGTTCATGCATTTTTTGTTTATTTTTCCACCATTAAGAAAATGTAATAAACATTAGTCAATCATTTTAAATCTCAACACATCGTCAATTTTTTTCTTGGAATGTGTTCTTATGGAGGGAAACGCGCAAAGAATACACATTATGTGTCACATTCTTTGGGATCAAAATCAACGTCCACGTCAAAGTATTTTAATTGCTTTAATAGAAAATCAATAGAAGGAAATAACAGAATGTTATCCGCGTAAAGCGAAGAAAATGTTGGGGGAACATCGGTGGGATCTGACGAATGACATAACAGCATAGGTGAAACATAACGTTAAGGACACGGTAGATAAAATATGCATTTCTATCATTCTACAATAGATCCAGTGAAAGGGGAGAAAAAGAATTAATTTATACATATACGAATGCGCGAAGTAAAAACTAAGCAAATTTATCTCCTATAAACCACTGCATTAAAATGTACGGAATATTAACGTAATGCTGTGACACCATAAGAGTATATGTATTCCCCTTTAAAGTATAATTGTTTCATTTTATACTGTACTTTTCTTATATTTTGAAGATTGATAATACATAGCCAAGCAAGAGAAACCTGCATGCGAATGTGTGTTTTTTCATGCGTTCATTTTTTGTGTCGACTCTAACGCCACTTTAAACGGGGGAAAGAAAAATGACCGAATAATGAGATTCAGGATTATAAAAAAAAACCAAAGAGGCCACGCGAACGCTTTTGGGAACAAAAAGAAAACACGAAAGAATGAGAGACGAGAGAGGAAGATTTTTAAAAACAGTCAAAAGCGTGAATGAAAAATAGAGTCGGGCATTGGGGAGGGGTATGGGGATGGAGAGGGAGAGGAGAGGGTGGAAGGAGAGGGGAGGGTGGAAGGAGAGGGGAGGAGATGAATATAGGAGAGGGGAAGGAGGGAGAGAGGAAAGAAGATTTCCCCCTGAAGATATTTTAAGAATGGCGATGATAAGGATTTGAAGAGAATAACTGGAAGGGAAAGGAAAGGAATGAGAGGGAGGGGGAGAGCGAAGGAGTGGGGAGGAGGAAGAGGGGAAGAGAACGGAGGGAGGAACGATAGTGGGAAGGAATGAAGTGTAGATGGGGAGAGGAAAAAGAGAAAGAGAATTTAAAGGGACTCCTTAAAGGGGAACTGTTTTGGGGTCGTTTCCGAGGGTTTGGGAAGTGTGTCATGGAAGTGGAGGAAGAGGAGTGGGAGGAAGGGAGGGAGGGGAAGTGGAGGAAGAGGAAGGGAGGGAGGGGAAGTGGAGGAAGAGGAAGAGAGGGAGGGGAAGTGGAGGAAGAGGACGCCATTGAGGAGAAGAGACCATCGAAAAGGAGAGGGCGTTTTCCGATGAATGATGGTGTGTATAAAATTCCGAATGCTCAGAAAACGATTAAAACTCCTGCGGGTAATTTATACCTCAAATGTGAAAAGGATTATGTTTGTTTCATCTGTAACTTATAGACTAAAAATGAATGTAGATATTTCTTGTGTCACTTTAGCTTTGGGCATTTAAAAATCAGCCATGTTAAAGTAAAATGACTTTTCCCTAATCTTTAAATGGTTAACTACCTATATGCCACTAAATATAGGGTCATAGAAATGCGCTGTAATTTGAATTGCCTAAATTTATTGAAGTGTCGCACTCAAATGCATTTTTTTGGTATAAAAAATACTCATGAAGCGTCGGAAATTTTATTCGTGTGAACTTTTCACTATGGAATCCTTGTGTATCCTGTACTCTTTGCAGACGTCTACTGATATTTTCCGTAACTTATGTTCCTTCAGTGATGCTCTCCACAACAGTTTTGATTTCTGTCTTAAGTTGCTCAACGATGCTTGGACTATTATTTTACAAGTTATCTTTAAGAAATTCTAATAATAAATGATAAAATGAACGCATATCTGGCTATAGAGTAATGCTAATTATAGTATGATGAATTTCAGTGGGTGTCTGAGAATGGTGATGGATGCAATCAAATCACATGCGGAAAATGTTTTCAGGTGAATAACATCTCCCGTGCTTCACGAGTGTTTTGGTATCAATATCAATACCGTAAGTGATATACTTCAATAAATATATTCAATTCAAACTAGAGACTCTTTTTATGATCCTGTGTATACGTGCGTAAGGCATTGGTTATAAAAATATTCCGAATTATGTTTTTGCAGCAAGTTAACGACTCGGACGAAAGGAATTCATTCATTTTTCTTTCCATTCGACGTAAAAAATATCATAAAACGAAATCATAGTACGAATGTAATGTAATTCAGTATACGTATTTAACAATTAATCGTTGATTAAAGAGTCATTTTCATTAGTTATTCAAACTATATTAACCATTAAGTTTATACAAAGAAAGAAACGTTTATTCGTCCTTAATAAATGAAACCGGACTCATGTCACGTCCAGCTGTTTATTTTTATTTGTATTTTTGTGGATTATTGCACCACTAACACACTGAATACTAAATGTCACATTTTCATTGTAAACGGCACGAAGAATAATTTATGCATATCATTAAAATTTCTGTAACCTGCTCTGCATAGTAACAATCCTACTTCAAGACTTTGTCGAATTTCTTCATTCTTAATTCTTTTACCTAATCCGAGTTTTAATTTTAATTTTACTACACAGCTTAATAGATATTCCAAAACATCACTGAACGATCACCCTTATCCAGTGCATGTTTGACGCAATATTTCGTGTTAGTGTTGGGAGTTGGATGGGAAAGACAAACACCGCGACGATCCACCGCTCAATTAGGAAACTATCCAATTTACGCGAACCCAATTCATTCAATCAACAGTAATTGAACCGTTAAACACTAACTAAACATAGATTCTCGTAACCTTTGTTTTCGGGTGTGTTGTCGCTGTTTGGGAAGTGTGATTGAGGCATGAAATTCTAATTAGGCGGAAAATGTCTATTTGAAGGATCTAAGACCTAGCGTCGAACACCAACCATAGTTCCCATCAACTTCAATCGAATGCTTACGTAAATTCCCAGAATGCAATCAGCGATTACAGGGATATTGATCAATTTAACAATTAAATTTCAAGGGATATCCTGCGTTCACTTTGTACTATTCTGTAAAAGTGTTATGCGAAATGCTCGCCGAAGAAATTCTTAAAATGAAATTCTGTCGTGAGTTTCAATGTACTCTACAGCTCTGGCGACGCATATATTCTCTATTCAATGGCAAAATTCTGTTTTTAGTAGCCACAAATGTTACCATAGAACGTGGTAAAACGTGTAAGTACTTTGTCTACGAAATTATAGGTGTTAGGGCCCATATGTGAAATGGCTCATTTCGCGAACTGGCCAATTATTTCCGTTAGTATTCTTAACTGGTAGCCTCAGCTGGACACTTCGTGAACTAAACAATGCTATTGGAATACCAAATGCTCATTTCAAACTTAACTCATAAAGTTATACGACCACAAAATAACCCTACCTCACTCAGTCATTTATTCTCCACTTGAAAAAAATTACCAATTCATGGATTGGACAATACTAATGTCCAGTTCATGAAATGGAAAGATAATGATGCAGATATTACCAGTTTAGGAAACTGCAAAAATAAATCTTCAACTCGTACACAGATGCAGTTCTCAGTTCATATCTAAAAGAATACATTGATTGTACAATTGGAATACTAAATTTTGTGTGACTATACAGTTGAACAGAAAAAACCAAGTTAGGAAATTATGCGACGAATCACAAATGGGCGCGTTTCGTGCGATGGAGTATTAGAAAGAAATGTACGTTAAGGGAAACAGCGTTGTCAACTTCTTTCCTTGTTCAGAAATAATCCATTTTCTTCCTATTTACAAATACTGCATGCATACGTAAGGAAATTAAACGTTTGTTTGTGAAATTGTTTATGTTAGCAACAATGAAGAAGTAACCATGCAAGAAATTTTCCAAGTTCAACTCGAATTAAGATATTTTTGTTTGATTTTATCGATAACGGCTACTTCTACGATAAAAATGTAAAGGAAAGTAAATACTCAACTTTACCAGTTCTACAAGTTTTATTTGAAAAATATTTTGATAGGAGCAATACTTTACGATATATGATGAAAAGTTCATTTTTTGTCACCCCTGTTGGCTTACGTGATTCATTTTTGCGATTTTCTTATTATCTTTGATTTTAAGTCCTTGATATCAAATTTCATGAAAATCCGTTTCGGTAGAAGAAGAGAACGACCATTCGGACGGACGGACAGACGGACAGACAACGGACAGACAACGGACAGACAGACGGACAGACAGACGGACAGACAACGGACAGACAGACGACAATAGGCACTCACGCTGGAGGCGAAAAACACCTAAAAACAAAAAAATATTCCTGGGACAAACATAAATGTGCGTACAAATTAATTATAACTTTCTCAAACTATCCTACCTCGACTGGTACACCTCCAACGAAATTGCATAATTTGTCCAGCTACCCAATGCCGTATTTAGGGAGTTTCATTTTTTCAATCCATCCATCGGCACACCCCAAGTCTATGCCATTTCTTTATCTGCGGCAAAGAAATCCTCAATAAGGAACTCATTGTATTCAAGGATCCCCGTGACAAATCATTAGGAAGGACAAACAGAAACCACTCTTTAGAAAAAATAATCATATCACTTTCAAAGTGATTAAAAGTTTTGGAAAAGGTAATTCTGCCGCTGAAACTCAGATAAGACCAATTAATTTTCTTAATGAAGACATAAGAACGAAATAGTATTGGACCCACATGACATCTTAGTGCAATTTGTATACGCTTCAACAAACAAATATCACGCGTTGGCCGTTTACCTATCGGAATTTCCTCAACTGATCATACTTTCACAATTTTTTCTAGAATTTTAGAAGCTTCCAACCCTGGACCATTAAATAAATCCATTAAAAGATAGGGTGAGATTTCTCGCAGCAAAAGGAAGTTTCTCCGTGACAAAAGGGTGAATTCACAGGAAATAATTATTTACGGAAAAAATATCCCCGCTCGAAATTTCTTGCCACTACACTTTCGAAAGAAAGGAAAAAGAAACCAAAAAAACAGCTGCGGGAAAAATCCTTCTCTCTGAAAAATCGTGTCAAGACTCTAGAATAGTCGGGGGAAGAAGAGAGTAACGTAGATTATGGAAAAGGAATTTCAATGGTGTTTCCTTTTCGCGGTGAAAACAACAAAAAACGGCTCCAGTTACCAAAAAAGAGCAGGAAAAAGTGTATATATGTATGTGTATGTACACACACACATATGTGTGTGTGCGCGCGTGTGCGTGTTTATATATATATATATATATATATATATATATATATGCACACACGTATGTATGTATGCAAATCTACATTTATGTGTGTGTGTGTCACACGAGAAAAATGAGTATTTTAATCACTTTTTTATTTATTTCTCGAAAGGAAAACTGGATGAAAAAAGGCTTCAGGAAATGAAAAAGAGGAGTAGTATATTTTTCGTGCCTTATAATTTGGGAAATCCGAGATAGGAGATGAGAGAAAAGGTTTAAGGTATCGGATTCCAGGTCTGTCTATGAGACTTTCTCTCTATAACCAGGGATGCTAAGGGAATATAAGAGGGTAGACGTTGGAAGGGGCACAGCGGGGGCGGATGAGAGAAGAAGATGAACTGAAGGAAGGAGAAGTTGTTGAAGAGAGTAAAGGGGATTGAAACGCGAGGTAGATAGAAGAGATTTCTGGGACGGATAGATAAAGAGTTTGCTCGTTAATTAACTGATGAATTTATTACGCAGCCATGAATTTCGTATGACCTTGGGCTGTAAATACCAACAAAAAGCCAAATAGGACGTATTTGCATGTAAGATATTCCAACAAATATGATTAATCTTTAAAAACACGTGAAGTTTCCCGAGTTTTGCCTTTCCAGGTTTCTCATCTAGAAAGTGAACCAGCGACCCTAAATATTTAACGATGTATTATTTAATATTCAGAATTAATTTAATAAAAAATACTGTGTTTATCGTCGTAGAATTAATTACTTCAAAATTAAATTACAGAGCTAAGCTGTTTGAGTGAATATCAATAAAATTTATCGAGATTCATAAATTACTTATCTTGGCATAAATGCATTCTTTTATCCAGCGGATATCGGAACACTGCCTGTATGAATGCTCTTTGCAAGTAATGCATATTAAATTCGTTTATTACTTTCTGTATTAAAATTTATTAAGTTATAAAAATAAAATCAATTGATCCTTTTGACACAGGTGAATGGATAATTAGGAATTGAGAACTATTTTGAAGAAAGGTTCTCTAAGCATCGATCGTTAAATTTATATGCTTAAAATTAATAATAAACAATAAATGTACATTAAAGTGAAAGTAGGAGAACATTTAAAAATAATCTGGTATAAAAACAATTATTTGAGCTGTATTTTAAATCCAAAAATCGTTTTTCTCAAAATAAACTCCGTTAAAATGTCAGCATACGAAGGATATCTTTTATTTAGTATGTTTCTAAGCGTAGAGAACAAGTTTAATTTCGTAGTATCAAAGGAGCGAATAAAAGGAATCACTTAGCAAGAAGCAATTTCTCCTTTACCCCGAGGATATATAAAACCTCACTCCTTAGCAAAATAAACTTTTTTATCGCCATAAAAGTTTCCGCTGCGGGGAGCCTAACTCAGTTCGCTCGTGGAAAACGAGGTGCAGAAGGAATATTATATGAACGAATAAAGTCGAGCTAAAACGCCTCCTTTCATCACGGACCCACGCTATATATTTAAGCAGGTGGTAATTTATTTCTCCTTTAGCGTTAAATTAGCTGTCGAAGAAATGGTTTCGCCGTCCGCGGTAATGCGGGCATGTATTTCAAGCTTAACATTAGAAGGACATAGGAAAGGTCGTTTGCGCCGCTAAGCATATTCTACGACCTCTGGAATTGCCTCGATGAAGCGTATCCCTTCGCCTCTCTCTCCCTCTCTGTCCTACCAAATGACTTTTCATGAGCTCGCTTAGTTTCCCTTTTTTTCCCAACTCCGATATTTATATCACCAGCTACTCGAAAATGGGACAGAATTATGAGGTGGTAATAAAGCTTCCGAAAGGATGGCGACGCGGTGTTGGTAAACTGTTTTACTCGATACAATTGTCAAATGGAGTCATACGTTCAGATTCCTCTGACACATGACTGAAAACTGTTTTCCGCGTAGAGGTAAATCTGCAATGCGATCGAACATTATAAATGATGAATGGACAAATTTTAAAAAAAGAGATCAATGTGATTCGTCTTATAAAGTATCTTGTGACTCAATCTCGACAACAAGAATAAACTCTAAAAACTAATATCTTTTCCTCCGTTCTAATTCCCCATCTTTTCCCTCTTTTCTAAAGCGAATACTTAAATTATCCATACATTTGCATGAAATATAATAATTAATGAGTTATAATGATCCATTATAACTCAATTTTACGAATATATCTGCGATATACAACAGGTAAACAGTAATCATTACTCCATCTTAATCTACTATTTCTTTCTGTTATAATTATCCAATAAATTAGACTGCATTACAAAAGTGGTGAAATAAAATGCAATTTGATGAAACAGATTGAATAAGATTTAAATCTATTTTCAAGTTGAAATAGTTTTATGAAGAAATAGTTAACTGAGGAATATGTATAGTTAACTAGCACATTATTCTAATCAGTTAAGTCAGTTGTATCCACATGATAGAGCCTTGTTTTTACGCTTGATTTTGTTTCAATAGCTGTTGCTAAGCAGCCGACATGACGATTGTTCCTTAAAAATTACTCTTATTACGCCAACGAATTTCACAGTATCAAAAAAATGCGCCACAATAAATTTTAAAAATATTCATCGGAGTTTCCTCAAAATTTTCCGCGATTAAACATTACATCGAAAATCTTGAGAGGTTCTTTCGCAGCTGGCCGTTTAGCATCCACCTGCGGGGGCGATGAACATGTAAGAGCTGAGACGCAGGAAGATATGAAAAGGTTGAGATTTGATTGGAACGTTGTAAAACTCACAGACTGACGAGGAATTCCGAAGATAGGATGGAAAAAGGTTGGACGGAGTGGGGGGGGGGGATAAGAGAGGGAGAGGGAGGAAAGGAGGGTGAGGGTGTTAGGAGGAGAGAAAGAAAGAGTGAAAAGGACGAGGAGGCAGTAAAGGAAGAGAGGAAATGGAAAAACGATGTGCGGAAGCGATTGGGAGAGAAAGAGAAAGTCCAGCGAAATTCTGCAAAGGGACGTTCTGGCATGGAAGACATGACTGGAACCAAAGGGTTCGCCCCCTCTCCTCCCGTCTCCTTCGAAAGCGATATGGGATTAGAAAGCATGGAAGGGTATAATAATGGAATTGCAGAATGGGATAAAAATGTATTGAAGGATCAAGAGCCATCTGGATGAAACAGAGAGAGGTAGTGTAGAGAAAGGGAGCAGAGAAAGAGAGAGGGAGAGGGGGGAGTGGGAGAAAGGAGTCAGATAAAGAGGAGAGGGAGAGGGAGGGAGAAAGGAGGCAATACATGACGGAATAAGGTGAAGGAAAGAGAGAGGAAGTGGATGAAGGAAGAGGGAGGAAGAAGAAGAGATGGGAGAGAGAAGGAATAATTAGTTTGGAGAAGTAGAAACATCGATAGCGGTCTTTATTAGAGATAAATCGGAACAAGAAATTCTCCTCTTTCATCGATAACCATTCCAAAGGATGGAATCCGATTGATAATTTAACTCCAATAGCAAAGAAAAAAAGGTTGGGAAAACCACATGCGCACGTCGACTACAAATCAGAAAATCTAATCCCTTGTGAGGGAAAAAATAGAACAAAATAAGAGTACAAAATAAACACAGTCGGAGCAAAAAGAACAGAAGAATAGTTTGGTGGTGAAAGAAAGATTAGCTTATTATACAGCAAGTGCGAAAGTGCAGGTGGAAATAAGTGAGTTTATGTTGGAAAGGAGAGGGATATGGCGTGAGGAGGGGCGGAGAGGATGTTGGAAGAGGGAGGGAGAGGGCACCCAAGTGAGGAGAGAGAGCTTTGATAGGAGTCCCAAGGTAAGTGGAGAGAGGAGGGAAAATGAGAGTGGAAACAGTTCTGGCCCTGTGAAGAGTGCGTGTTTCTGTATGGGTTAAAGGAGGAGAAAGGGAGAAGGGGAGGCGGCCATTGGGGTAGCAGGTGGCATTTGGACAGAATTGGCGCGGAAAAGGACCTTCTCTCCTGTGTGTTTGTGTGTGCTTTTTGTTGTGCAGGCGAGACTCGCGGAGGAGCGTTTTTTTCCTCCTGGAGGCGAAGCGAGAGAGAGAGAGAGAGATGCTTTTGCAAGGTATGGAAGAGGTGAGTGAGGACGGAAGATTTGGCCGGTGAAGGAGAAGGACTTAAAACCAGAGCAGCGAGACAGATTTTCAGTAACCGGTTATGGATAGCGGTAGAGGATGACCCTGGCGTAAAAGGATAGGCTGTTGATAACTCCCACACGCTCCACTCCACGCCTTCTCTCTCTCTCTCTGACTCTCCACTCTTGGAGATGGAAGGATCCTTTTACAACGCCAGCGTAGGAAATGACTCTAACGTGAAAGACTTCGCCGGGTGGATTTGGGTCACGGAAATTGGTGGGGAAAATGCCGGTCTTTTTCTTTTTTTTTTTTAGAATATTGCCTCCCCTTTAGATGATGGCTAAAAGGGTAAGGAAAAAAAAGTAATCCTGACTGTATTGGACCAATAGTGCCCCATTTAATTTAGCGTGGAGATAGAGATAAGGAGCTCTCGAGCCATGCATTGGATAGGTCTCCCTTCGTGAGAGGCAATGCCACGCATTGATTCGACGGCCAAGGGACGGAATTGTAAGGGTTGGAATCGCTTCGGAGATCGAAGTGATATTTTGAGGTCCCCTTGTTTGCTTTTATGTTTAAACATGGACCTAGTTCGTGCCTTGGGAAGTGGCGCTCCTTCGATTTGCTAGGAATTAATATTAAACAGAATTGCTTCGCTTTCGTTGCTCTGCTCGTTTAGTTCGGGAAAGTAAACATTTCCGCACCATACGCCATCGCGATTTCTTCTGTGAGCATTTATGTTTAAACAGTGTAAGGCATTGCCCTAGAAAATATGAATTCTTTAATAATAATAACAATAACAACAATAATAATAACTTGATTGAACTTGATATTCATCCGTTCAATTTAAGTGTATACTTTACCAGTTAACACTGCGTAGTTCAAAGGCAAAGCGTACTAATCCCAACCGAATATACAATAAGACACGATAACGTATGCAGGCAAATCCATCTAGCAATAAGTGAGAAATATAATCTAATAGAAAATAACAACACGCCATGGTACCAATACAAACCGGAAATTGTACTCGAAAACGAAAAGGTTAAATTATACTGGAACAGAGAAATTATAACCACCAAAACAATAGACCATAACAAACGCTAATAAACAAGAAAGATAAAATAACATATTTGATAGACATAGCAATCCCAAACATACCGAATGTAGAAAAGAAATTCAATGAAAAAATACAAAAATACAAAACGCTAGGAGAAGAAGTCAAGAATATGTGGAACCAAGACAAAATACACATTATTCCCATAGTATTATCATCCACCGGTGTCATCCCAATATCTTCACAACAGCATTAACATACTGGAACTAAATAGTAAATTATACATAAACTACAAAAGCCAGTGATTATTAATACAACTTCAATTGTAAGACGATTCTTAGAAAATATCACCTGACCACCAAAAACAAAAAGCAAAATAAATAATGTTACGCAGCTTGAGTTACCTCCGCTGTATAAAAACTATGCCGGAAAACTTCCGAGAGAAAAAAGAAATAATAATTTAAACGCATAATATTCATTTAATTTATAGTTTAAAAGCAAAGGATATCTCATATTTTAACAATTCCTTTCATTTAGTCAGAGAAGCGCGGTTTTACTACAAGTATCGATTGAAGCGTCTATAGAAAAATGAAAAACGTTATCCTTCAAAACCGTTCTGAGAATTATAAGCAAGTGAGGAAATTGTTGCATTACAAAGACGGAAGGAAAAAAAAAATTAAGCTCTAAACTGACTAAATTCAGATGTTATATTTTAATTTTTTCCGCATCACGCATTATTTAATTTCATAATGTACACACACGTAATCGTTGCATAAAAATATAAAACCAGCGATAAACTTTGCTCGACGAAAGTGTATATGGTGGATCACAGGCGAGGAAAATTTATGATCATCCGATTATCCGGGAAGAGAAATGGCGAGGCGTAAATTACTTTGAAAGCGCCTGCGTGTGTGTGTGTGTGTGCGCGCGTGTGCGTGTGTGTGTGCCTGCGTGTATATGTATAGGACGGATGTTTCCGAACCACCTCTCTCATCCACATTGCTAGATATTCTTTTACTCATGAATTTAAGAATTTGAATATTTTATGGACATTTCTGCTAAAATAACATCTACATTAAAGACGATAATATTTTAAGAAAACGACTTTATTTAACCCATTCTGAAAGTAATCTAAAGAATAAAGAAAGTATTTATCGCTCCACTGGATTGATGATGAAGTATTTATAATCCGTGCACATGACCATATTTTCGTTATATAATTAATCCTGATACATTTCTGTCGCACATATAATCTCATGATAACACCTGTTTATTTTTTAACACTTTTTGTAATCGATCTATGAATTCTCGACCAATAGGATTTCCCCGATAGTTCATATGTTTTCCACTAGGTGGTTTCAAAATCGGAAAATTCTACATTTCGAAATGGTATTGTAGGGAAGACAGTGGAGTGAAGTTTTCACCAATGGGAAAATCAATGAGGATTCAAACGCTGCGGGTTGACCTCTCCCCAAAGGGGTACGCAATTTTTTGTATTTGATAGTATTGATTGATATTTGCTTTTTGTTAAATACAGCTTCTTAGACATTTAAATTCCCCAAGAATGCACGTTTATGTAACATTGTAGAAATAAGAAATAATTTTTTTCTAATGTTCCACTACAATTGCCTGAAACTCTTCCAAATAGAATAGTTTGGGAATTAAAAAAATATAGCGTCTAAATATGCAAAATAAAAGTAAAAACTCCACTTAAAACGCCGAAAACAATTTCTGGAATATTCTAGAATTTTTCACTACACCCAAGGATGACTTTAAGAAAGTCTTTCGCTTCTTAAAAGTATGAGATGGGAAAACGAAAATTCAAACCTGAACAGGATGTTTCATTGGTTTCGGTCCCTAAATCCAAATCCCAAAAGCCACCATAACCTTAAATATTTCTAAGAAAAAGTGCTTCACGTCTTACTTTGGCAGGAACATCTTTTTTATTTAAATATGGGAACATTTTCTCATCAATTTTCAGTGATAAATGAGGTTATTTTAGAATGATTGATTTAATTCGTTTGAAAAAACGGAGGCGCTTTTGTGTCCCTTATTTTAGAGCAGGGGTCCCCACCTAGGTGCTCTTCAGCAGTATTAGCGTGCATTTCTATTAGGCTAAAAATCGTATTTCCTAGTAACCATTAATTTGATCTGTTCTCCCGTTTTCTTTCTAAACGTACGAAAGGATCTCTTTGACGGTGATTTTATTTTTTATTAATCCTACTTTTACAAAAGTATAGTGGTGCTCGCTGGGTGCTCTAGAATATAACTTGGTGCTCACCACATTGAAAAAGGTTGCGGATCCCTGTTTTAGAATAACCTGAATAGTTATTGTTTTTTAAGCAAATAAAAAGTTAAATAGGGTTGGAAAATTGCGTTCTATAATAAAATCAACAGATCAAATTACAGCCCTTTTGGCGATTTATTAAAGTTGCCTTCTCCTCCCCTAACTTTGACACCTAGCACTAGACGTTTTCCAGCTGTCGCCTAGGACACCATCCTTCCTTTTATAGACGAAATATCCTCTCTTCCCCCGTTTTCCCCTTATATAACCTGCTAGATACATAACCATATGCCTATTCTACGAGCAAAATTCTCATTTCCCACTCGTGACGTCACCCCCCTCCCCCTCCGAAGAAAGCGATCTTCCACGACTCTTCGCCGCGTGACCAGGTCGCTCCTCTTACCAATGGCGAACGACGACATAAGTCGAATCAGCTGACCGGCATAAGTTTCCTGAATCAGTGTGTTCTTGGACTTCTCTCTCTCTAATAACGATATTTCTTGCTACTATTGTGTTGCATTATTAAGCAGCTTCAAGAACGTGGTATATTTTTTATATGTTATATCTTGCACTTTATTTGGTTTGGTGCACGTGACTAAATACCCTGTCAATCTGTGTAATAGTACTTTGGTAAATTGGTAACATTGTGTAAATCTTTAAACACTGAGATTGGTGTATAGCCTTATTTTCGCTATTACCTTAATAAAAAGGCACGTCAGTTATGGTTGTATGCTTCGAGCTCTAACGTTCGTTTCATAAGTAAACATTCGAAATTCATGAATCCATTATGGGATAGATATTAGCGGAAGTAAGTCATCGTAAGAGAGGATTATACGTGAAAGCTCTCGTGAAATGACTGGAATATAGAGACTCCCATACTTCTCCATTACCATCTGGCCTATTATCTATTTTAAAACAACTGGGAATGCGTCGAAACATCTAGAGCAGGGGCTTCCAAACTTTTTAAAGCCACGGAACCATTATATTAAAATATTTTTTGTCGCGGAACCTTAAGTAAAAGGTGATAAACCAAATCGCAATGAAATTAACTTTAAAATCATTGTAATGTTTATTGGCAAAGCTTATGTATCTTATGGCATAAAGTTTACAAGCGAGGATCATATTTCCTGCTTTAAATAACAGAAGGAAGAGCGTATCGGGTCCCTTCCTCTGTCAATCACGAACCTTATTTAAGTTCTGCGGAACCCTTTGGTTCCGCGGAACACAGTTTGGGAAACCCTGATCTAGAGCAAAAACCTACGGCTTTAAATGACGTGAGTTTATTGTTCCCCGCCGAAACGAACCACCTTAGGCCAAAACTGGATGGGAAATCCCAACATATCAACATCTGCAAGTACTTGAAGTATTTGGCGAACGAATTCTTGCATTGATCAAAGGTCCATTATTATTTTCACGAAAATATTGGAATAAATGCGTGCGTTTGAGAACAAAATCCGTCAAAATGCTGTTGCACTAATAATTTAGAGAGAAGTTCTAATAATTAGTAGGTAGTTAAAGGGAATTGAGCTAAAATGAATAAAAATTAATCAATTTCTTGTTCTAGCATATATAGTTAAAGGTAATTATTAGAAGGCAGAAGCTTCGCGAATAGATTACTAAGTAAATCCAACGGAAATATTGCGAGGAGTTAACTTGCGTATTTTTACTTTCTCATACGAAGTATCGAGAAAGTATTGTTATCGCGAAAAAATTCAACCTCGAGATTTTTACGGAAATATACGTTTTAGATGTCGCTGAATCCGAAAAGTGGTTTTTGCCATGCTCTGGAGCTTAGACGGTAGAGCGAAAATGAATGAAATCTCGTAATTAGGCATTTTATCATACTGAGCAGAGTATACGTAGAAATGGTTGACATTGCTCAACAATTAAGAGTATTTTATACTACGCATTTTTAATAATAATTCGATTTTCTCAAAAACGGCTATAACGATTTTGATCAAATTTCGTACAGACACTTGAGTATACATCTACAATAACACTACGTATTTCATTTCTTTCAATGAATGAATATAAGGCTAGTTTATTCTTGGGCAACTTTAACAAAAATTGGATTTTCTAAAAACAGGCTCATACGATTTTCATTTTATAAAGATAACTGAACGACGCATTAGTATATGAGATAGTTTGTACAATGCATGTTGTACCGATTTCTTAGAATATAAATTTCATTAGGGATGTTTGTCGAATCTGGAAGGAAATTTTATTATCAGTTCTAAATATACGAGGATTAATAAGAATAAATACAGCCAGACGTAAATGTATATATACTTCCAAGTCTGGATTTCAAATTGCGCTTAAAACCTCTGAAAACACATAAACCGTAAAGTTTTATATTTTACATATAAGACGAGGATTCTTAGAAATACAAAAATTTTATTCTAGAAGTAGCTGCGAGTAGACCTCGTTAAGGGCTCGTTAGTGGCTATACGTATGAGAGAAAAGTTTGTACGTATATCGGTGCAGATTATTTCCACTCGGCTATGTTGCATATAATGTGTCGTGCGACCGTTTTCAAACTCCTTTTCGAAACTGCGACTTTGATATAGAGGTAAAGGAAATGCGGTCACAGGAAGAAATACTTTACACGACGTCTGCTCACGACGTAACGTTTGAAGGTAAAGATCCTTCTGCTGCGCTACTTCAAAAGGGAAGGAAAAGTCATTCCTATAATTCCTAGATTAAATGTAGCGTCATAGAATTCTGTCGGAACCCTTTACGTCTTCAGCCAGACAGAATTTCATCAAAAAAAGATCGCAAATGAGAAACATTTTAAAATTAATCTGTCATTTCAACGATTCTGATGTTCCATATACGGTCTTAGGGTTCTATCCGGCTGATAATTGATTACCCTTGGAACACGCTCAATTCCGACGGCCACTTAATATAAAAAAGTATCGCGTGAGCAGCATTGCTCAGGAAAGGACAAAACCTAAAATACGTAAACACATACATATACATATATATATATATATATTGCCTTTTATATATTTTGCCCGTTTTCCTATAACGTTCGGAGGATTTGAAAGTCGCCAAAGTTTTATTTGACATTGTGCGATGAAACAATTACGAGTTTGACCCGAAAGTTAAGAAATGGCGTGACACTTCCTTGGATACGGAAATCACGTAAACTTAACGAGAAATATGCGAAAGGCGAAAAAGTGCGGGGACAAAACACGCGTTCCACACACGGAAGTACCGATTAGGCAACAAGTAAGTTTTTTAAGATATAAATGACTCAAGTTTCTTTTAACGTATTGAAATCAATGAAATTATGAGGAAATCTATAACAAAAGGAGAATATTTGATAAAACGATACTCATTAAATCTTAGCAGTATAATTGGGATATAAAGTAGGATGAATAAATTAAACCATGTAATTCAATTAAAAAAGGACCCCAGATTTAAGGAAGGTGGAGCAAAATTATGGGACATCTTTCAATACGACGTTTTTAAACGAAAAAAATCGGTACAACATACATTGTTAAACCTTTCTCATATACTAATGCGTCGCTTAGTTATCTTTAGAAGATGAAAATCGTATGAGCCGGTTTTTAGAAAATCCAATCATTGTTAAAGTCGCCCAAGAATAATCTAGCCATATATTCATTTTTTGAGAAATATGAACTATTTGGTATTATTGAAGACGTAAATTCAAGTATCTATACGAAATTTCATCAAAATCGTTAGGGCCGTTTTTGAGAAAATCGAATTTTTGTTAAAAAGGCGTAGAATAAAATACTAAAAGTATTGAGCAATGTCAACCATTTCTAAGTATACTCTGCTCAGGATGATAAAATGCCTAAGTACGAGATTTCATTCATTTTCGCTCTACCGTCTAGGCTCCAGAGTCAGTAACAGACAGACAGACAGACGGCATTGCGAAAACCACGTTTTCGGACTCTGCTACACCTAAAACGTATATTTCCGTCAACATTTCGAGCTCGAATTTTTTCGCGATTACAATACATTCTCAATATACATCGTATATGACAAAGTAAAGAAGATATTCACTATCAACCTATTCTGTAAATTCTAGATGCGAAATACACTAACGAGAATGTATTAATGACAAAAAAAACCTGAGAATTGTTTTCTGGATGTATATTCTGAACGAATACATTTTTATCACAAATATTCGAATGCTCCAATGCCGGCTATCCTCATCTCTGCATCCATAAACCAGGTGATCTATAACTTTCGCCCTGGCTACATTAGGCGCTGATGGCATGATAAAAACAGACGAGTGTGTGGAGAACAGAGTGTAAATCCGAAGAGAGGAAAGGAAGAGAGAAATGGATGGTGAGGAGGAGGGGGAGAGGGAGAGAGAGATAGAGGAGGAGGAGAGGATCAGAGGAGGCAACGCAGCGTGCGGGAAGAGGCAGGAAGAGGAACGGGAAGAAGTGCGGGTAGGTAGACAGGATAGGTAGGTGGAGAGGCGTCCAATTCGCATCAATCTTCCTCGCTTGTCCCCAGCCGTGGCGCTGGAATCGCAAAGCCGTGGAGTAAAGCGTTGGGAACGGTCGCCGGGGTTCCTCCCGCGCTTTCTGGGGCTCACGGAGTCCGCCATTTGTCACAAAATGTCTCACCGCTGCAGCACCCCTCCCTCCCATTCACTTCTGCTCTCTCTTCTTCCCTTTCCAGCCACACTAGCGCGATAGGGCTCGTCCTTTGTGTGTACATATATCCCGGCCCGCCCGCCCCTCGCTCGACAAAACCCTCTTCCTGCAAAAATGCACACAATGGATCGGGAGCGTTGAAAAATCAAGTGAAGTCAATGAGTCACTTTTTTTCGAAGTCTTTTGAGTTATTGCGCTCTGTGCAATTTAATTCTGCACTTGGCTAGTAAACTTATTTTTATAAAAATATAACAAAAACTACATACTATACCATATATCAAATCAATGTCAGCATCATTTAGTAAGAAACATAAATTTACTTTTGTGAGAATGATAAGCGACGAAAATTGAGTTATAATCCAAAATACGGAGGGGATTTTTTCGCTTTGATTTCTATATAATAAATTTGAAAGTGTAAATTCGACTATTATGTCACAATAAACCTAAAAACAACTAACGATTTCAAAGATTAACATTTCACAAAGATTACTGCAAAACCGTCTTAGTTAATTCCGTTTTGTCTATATTTACCTCACAAGGATGTATAGATCTGAAAGAATAATAACTTTTCCGATGTAATTTACTGCGTATTTATTGAATTTGTCGGATCATGTTATTTTTCTCAAAATGACCAAAAGATTGTTGAAACGGAATGATTTTACATTCCTGGAGGTGAAACAGTTTAAACACAGATAAATTACTTAATATCTCATTTTCAAACATTATTTTCTACCTTCCTCATTCATGGCATTTCTAGGAAGCGAATATTTACTCATAATCATGAAAAAGAAGGCTATCAAATATTAGGCGAGCATTCATATTGTCAAAAATTGATGAGTGGATAAATATGACTGATATAATTACATTACAGCTCAATATTTTCCATGCCAACAACATTACAGACCAAGGCAATGCCGAATACATCGAAAAAGCATTTCTTAAAAATAAAAGTCTAAATTATTAATTATCTCTCAAATAATTGGACATAAATCAACACAAAACATTAACGTATGCAAAGAGCTGTTTGAAGAGGTAAATGATATAATTAGCTTTTTCTTAATTTTGCAATTAACCTCCATCATTACATAATTAAAAAAGGGTAAACATTATCAATGTGATTTCCCAGTCGCCCAAATGTTATTTTAGTGAAACATTCACGCAGTTCTCATGCACGGGGCAAAAGCGTTGTGCGTTGCTTCTTTAACAGCATAAATTTTAAAATAAGTTTTTGTTAATACTTAAAATAAAAGATAACTAATTGGATTAAAACAAAATAATTTGATGTCATCAATTATACAGAATTATTATGAGCTGTGCTATTTCACCAAAAAAGATGCACCGTAATCTGAAAGATTCCAGAGTTACGCATCGCTACGCGTCTATCATAAAGTAACTGGGTGACATCTTCAAGAGATACCAGAGAAATTAATTGCAAATATGAGCGAAGTTGGTACAGCCGTCCGTCAGCGCGGACAAGGTGATGAATTAGACCAGTTCACGACGTAGTCCTCCATTCGAAGATTGCACGAATGGAACACAGCAAGCGTAAGATTCTGAACAAACACAGAGTTTTAAAAAGTAGGTCTGTTTACAGAACACTATTGACCAATTAATCCAGAATTTTAAAATGATCATTTTCACGAATTTTCATTAAATGTAATATCATATTGTAAAAATGGAGACAATATTACCGAGACCATACAATAAGTTTGAATTCAAAACATGTGGTTGACATTTGTATATTTAGTTTAGCTGAGATAACCTAAAACCTCAAATGCATACCTCCACAACATTTTTGATCCATTGATCATTTTTGCTTTAACAAAAAACTGTAGATTTTATTAATTGAACTGAATTATTAATGATTTGCATTAAACTGCACAGTGGAAGTTATTAATCTATATTTATAGAGTTAGAGTTAGTAAAAATCTTTCAACGGAAAGAGATATTTTATAGCAACCGCATTTTAAATTTCCCACCAATAGAGTAACTTTGACAAAAGCGATTGATTAACTTTTAATTTTTCCTTAATAAGAGCGGCGTGAATGCATTATGGTAAACCAATTCAAAATTTATGATGCGTTATATGTCTATGTCATCATTAATAACATCGGAAAATATGGATGTGGACTTTACCAACACGAATTTATAACATGATAGACTATTTGATTAACACGGTGATTCCCTAACTTGGGGCCTAGTAAGGTTTCCAGAGTGTAGAGAAGACAGAATTTTTCGTTTAATTTTTAATTTTATGCGTGGATATATTTTGAAACGAAAACGAAACAAACGAAAAATATATATAAAATTTGGAAATGAATATTATATTTTGCATTTATTAGCCTATGAATGTGGTTAAGAGGGCCACGATATGTTCAGATGCCTTATGAGGGGTCCACAGATGTAAAAAGATTGGGAACTGTTCTAGTAATATTATTAATATTTTTAAGAAATAGTTACTCTTGTTCAAAATATAAATTTAGAAATGCAATATTATAACGGCGTTTTGGCGAAGGCGTACTATGGCCAGAGAGATCACTTAACAAAATAGAACCACTTGGACGGATAACAGCTAGAGATTGTGTTCGAGAATTCTCGAGAAATTCCTATTTTTCAAATTCTCATTTCTCGAGAAATTTTTTTTTCTAATATTCGAGAATTTCGAGCCTCGAAAAAAATTTCTCGAGATTTCGAGATTCTCTGCAAGACATAGGAATGAACCGTCCATTAGGCGAGAACACCTCTGAAATAAGTGCGAATCTCCTTGTTGCATTGAAAAAACAAATTGCCAAAAGAAGAGATGTACCTTTAATTTCTTTGATAAAGTATCTTCAAGACCCAAAATGCCTACAGCTATGTAAAAAATACGATTTCTTTGCGCTAAGTCCAAAAAACGAAATCGTCAAAACAGCAAAATAAATCATGAACAGACTATAGCATTATTCAAAAGGAAAGAATACTACACTGAATCATGCTGAAGAACCAGTTGAAGAAAACAAAAACGGATCAAGATGATAGTCTGAGCCTGAATCAACAATTGGAAGAATCGATCCGTAAATGCTTGATGCCAAGCCAATTAATTGACGATGACTTCCGTTCGTTATCAAAAGAAATGAACGTGTACGAGGCAACGGGAAAACCAACTTGGAAAAGCTGAAAAATGCCTTAAGTACAATTAAACCAACGTCGACCCAAAACGAAAGAAATTTCTCCATTTCTGGAAATCTGGTCTCTAACAGAAGGGCAAGATTATCCGACAAATCAATAGACTGTGTGTTTTTTAAAACATTACTTCCTAAGATATGATAAAAAGTAACGCACTGATAATTGTATTTTAATCTTGACCTTTCTAAGTCATATTACCTTTGTTTGTTATTGAGTTTCAATTAAACATCATCTAAAGACTAAAAATATGGTATTCATTTCGAAATTATTTCTGTTGTAATGCTAAAGAAAATTATTATCGAAAATAGTAAGTAGCTCACTTTTGTACGAGAAATATTAATTAAAATTAACTTTTTAAAATTCAGAATTATTATCTTCCATTGCCACTTTCTAAGAAAAAAATATTTTATGAAAAATTTCATGAGCAATTGCTTTTGCACTCGAGATTTCTCGAGACTGAAAATAAATTCTCGAATTCTCGAGAAAAAAATTGTGAAAAAAGAGAAATCTCGAGAATGAAAAAAAGTCGAGAAATCACTATTTTATATAATAATAGCCGTCGTCCGTTGGTTGGTCACGCTATTCAAACGCTAATAAATCGAGAAATAACAATGATAGAATCTCGAAATTTGGTAGGGATGCTTGATTAACAGTTCTTCAGAGAATGACAAATATAAATCGCGAAAAAATTCCTTGGTTCGTCTACAAGAGAGGCATTTCCATTTCCCACTACTTTACATGTAAAACGCGATTTTTCGACGTGCAGGCTTTTATTCATTTGGAAATTAAAATTAGAAGAAATTAACAGATAACCTTCGGATTTGAATCATTTTGAAGAAAAAGTTATAAAGTTTCTTATTCCGTTCGTCTTTTTTCGCCCACAGTTCGAAATATTCCATGTTAAACGTTTAATTTGCATATTTTGTGGAAATCTCGCCATTTTAACGTGATGTTGCTATGTCGACCATTATCATTGTTAGCTTCAGTACGAGAGAGAGAGGAAGGAAGGGAAAAATAAGTATATTAACGTAAATATGAAAAATTTTAAGTATCAGCAGTGTCATTTTAGAAAAATTGGAAATTAAAAGCATTCTTAAATTACATTCTTTGTAAATCATACGTGCTTACGAATTTATATTGTTATTCCTCGACTTAATTTCGTAACAATGGCCGAAGTTTGGAAACGAATATAAATTAAAATTCAATTAAAATTAAAAGGACATTTAAAACTGTTAACAGGCAATTTTCGAAGAAAGAACAGTGGATCTTTTAATGAATTGAATTTTTTTATAAAAGGAATTTTGGTGCTTATTTAATACAGAGTAAGTTCTAAGGCTTATAATCCATTTAAATCTAATAACAGTGGCTATTTTAGTTTAAAGAAAGAACTTTATTTATTCACTTTACAGAATGAATTAATTTTAGGCTAGCATTGCCTATTATAAAAGGAGTTACTTTGGAATTTACAGCATGTAAAGTGGAAGTTGTACTGAATTGACTCAAGTATTTTGGGTACTTTTCTGTTAACAGGAATACCTAAAAAAATAAACACGTATTGTTGTGATATGTTACGACGTATTTGTTTGTTAACAATGCGTAACAACGGGGGAATTACTTAAAAATCACACTTTTTTGAAACTTATTTATTAATAAAAGCAACATAATTACTAATACAATCTAAATTTATGTTACTAGGGGGCCAATATGTCTTTATGGCATTTTAAATAGCTGGAAATATGTCGATTTCTTTGTTATGTTGTCGCCACATGAATTCTTCTGCTGAAAGGCTTTCGCCTTGCATTTCCAAAATATTCTGTCTCAGAAGTAAAGTTTCATAATATGACCCTTCTTGCACATTCGCCCTTTAGATAAAATATCATGGTCTTGAAGCAAAGATACAGCTTCTTCTTCACTCCTCCGCAAGCTTCACAAATTCACCATTAAGGGATCAACGTAAATATCTTAACGAGATTTGTTAAGCATTGTTAACAAACAAAATATCACAACATATCCGAACATATCAGAACAATACGTGTTTATTTTTTGAGGTATTCCCGTTAACAGGAAAGTACCATTTCAAAGCAAAAATCAATTTAAAACTATTGAAATTTTTGGGTCTTTCCATTCCCACGTGAACCACTTTAAAACTAAAACGGTATATAATAGATGAGAACTGTGCATTTGTTATTAATCACCCAAGTGTTTGAGAATTAGGAGAAAGCTTAATCGGACGATGTTTCCGTGGGGACTTCGCGGGCTTCGAATCCACTTACAATTAGCTAGATTTATATGTTGTCTTAGGTAATTTTTTTTCTGATTGTTTAGTTTGCGTGTTTACGCTAACTTGTTACCATCAGATCAACTTCAAATGGCACGCTCAATTATTAACATAAAAATAGACTGATAAGAACTACTAATGCTCAAGCATTTACTTAAATACTGTAACATTTTTATGAATCATTATGTCGAGAGATTATTTAAAAACATTCAATCCGGACAAAATGAAGATTAAAAATCAAGATAAACAAAAATTACCATGATCAAACCAAGATATCCATTTAAAATCTTTCCTTCCTTGGTAAGTTTTTTACTCTGACGACTAGAATTCTTCTGCGCTAGCAATATGCTCGCGTGCGAAAGGATTATATGAATAATTTAACAAGAGATTTTTCAGACGCCTTAGAGCGAGTTATAATCTTTGAAAGCGAATGAAATGATTTGAATATGAAAACGAGCAAATCTAAAGAAAAGATAAATCTCTAAGCGAAATAAGGAAATCTGTGAAGAATTATATTTATTGCGGCGTTGATAAGTAATATTGTAAAACGCGGGTGTAATGAATACGTATTTTGATTTGAAATAAAAAACAAAAAGAAATAATTACTATGCTCCATTTCAAAATGCGCAGTTAGATATTCTGTTAACCTTTTAGAGCTGTTTTATTCACATTCCTTTCAGATGAAAACGGGTTATTTTTATTGTTCTGAATTTATCGGACATAATTTTTATACATACGTGAGTCTAGTGAACATATATATATATCAAAATAATAAATGTAGCCTCAATTCTGTCTTTTAGGCTGGGTACATGCAAATATTAATTTAGTCCTGAAAACACGAGTACGCGTACACCTTTATGGCATATAACATATTGTGAAATATTAATTACATTTGCTTGTATTTCTAAGTCTGTTTAGAATGATGAAAGTGTATGACGATATATACGTTTCATTTTTAAAGTTTTATCATTTATAATTTTCACATTACTTGCCACGATCAAAAAATTCATAAAAAATTTAAGTAAATTCCACGAATATTAATATCACCGTGAAATTTATTGACATTCTTTCATACAGCGAATAAATATGTTTTGTTACCACTTTCGAAGAAGTTTCATGATATCACCAAATGTTTCTCGGGACGATGAAAATTTGGATCAGGTAAACATAACAAGAAGACGAAAATCATGTCGACCGCCATTCACGTTCCGATATACTTATTCGGCATGTGCACGAAAACAATATTTCATCTCCAGAAATCAATCACTACGAGAATCAATGGAGGTCACTTTCAGAGTCCATCCTTACAAGCGAAGGAGATCAAAAGGGGAATGCCGACAAAAGGGAGGGCAGGTCGTAATGCAAAAAATATACGAAATCCGGTATGTTTCCTCCATATTGAAAGCTTTTCGGTATGAATTCCAAATCCTTTCCCGTCGTGCAGCGCGCACAAAGGCCGAAAAAGGTATACGCGGATTGACCCATCCTTTCCCTCCCCCTGAACTCCCTCCCCCCTGAACTCCCTCCCCCTGAACTCCCTACCCCCTGAACTCCCTCCCCCTGCACTCCCTCCCCCTGAACTCCCTCCCCTTGAACTCCCTCCCCCCTGAACTCCCTCCCCCTGAACTCCCTCCCGTTGAACTCCCTCCCCCTGAACTCCCTCCCCCTGAACTCCCTCCCCCCTGAACTCCCTCCCCCTGAACTCCCTCCCCCCTGAACTCCCTCCCCCTGAACTCCCTCTTGCGGACGACCATAAAGGTGAGACATCCCTCTTGACAAGTTAAGCATTCTCCGATTGACAAAAGTGGTGCGACTCGCGAACGGTACGGGGAAAAAATGAAGGTCGAAAATAGGGAAAGACTGCGAGTCAGAGAAAGAAAAAAAAGTGAAGATATTCCTATCGTCTCGGAGACGGTCTCCAAAAAATATCTCAGAAGTCCAACAACGACTGCCGCCCTCCCGCCTCCAACGCTCCCACACGCCACCAACCCAACCCACACCCACTTCATCCCAAAACGCCTCCCACCCTTCTTCTTTTTCCATCTCCGAGAGAACCTCCACTCTTCCCGTTACGATTTTCCTCCAACGTCCCTATATATATATATATATATAGAAAAAATAAACTCCCGTATCTCCCACGCTCTCTCCCTCACAACCTCCGCCTACCCCTTTCTTCCTCTCTCTCTCTCTCTCCTTCCCTTTCCTGCTGCAACATTCATGAGGCGGATTCGAGATTCGACTCTTCGATATAAATCGCGTTATTTTACCGCGCCCTCCCTTCATATTGAATAACGCGTTCGCGCCATTCTAGAGGAGAGAGAGAGATAAGATAAGATTGATACGGCGAAGGGAGGGAGAAGAGGAGGGAGAAGAGGAGGGAGAAGAGGAGGGAGGGGGGAATAAGGAGAGGTGAGTGGAAATATAGAAGTGGGGTGGGAGGGAGAAGCGGCGGTGAAAGGGCGGATTTTGAAGAGAGAACGAGATAAAGAGGAGAAAGACGAGATAAATTAAGGGAATGAAGAAGGAAATAGAGGAAGAAAGTAAAAGTGAAAGTGAAAGAGGGGGGGATGGAAAGTGACGACGGAAAAGTAGATATGAACAAAGGCGGAGGAAAAATTACATGAAAAGATAAAGATGGACTAAACAAATTAGTGGAGTGAGGCAGAGTATGAAAGTATGAAAGGGAGACAGACAATTGCCTTTATTTGAGATAGGTTGAGGCCTAAACCCTTCTGTCAAATATTTTTAAAAATTACAAGATAAAATGTTAATATATATACAGATAACAGTGAAACAGAAAAAAGTAGAATGTGTAAACAGATAAGCGCAATTGGAATATAAAATTGAAAATGTCAAGTGAATAGAGAGAGAGGGAGAGGGAGGGAGAGAGGGGGAGAGGGAGGGAGAGGGAGAGAGAGGAATAAATTATAAGAATTAGGCGGTGAAAGTATGAATAAAGACATAATGTTAATAGAAAGAAGAAAAATACGTGGGAATGAGAAGAAACATGAAAAAATAAATTAGTTGAGTGAGATTGAGGGAGAGAGAGAGGATAATTTGGAAGAGAGAGAGAGTGAGAATGAGGGAGGAACAATAAAAGAAGATGCGAGAGGGAGCAGAGAAAATTGAAAAGGAGAGAGAGAGAGAGAGATTGAGAGAAAGGTGAGACGGAGAGAGTGGATGAGAGGGAATTGAACCACTCAAGTAAAACGAAATAATAAAAATCGGTACAACATACATTGTACAAACTTTTTCATACACTAATGCGTCGTTTAGTTATCTTTAGAAAATGAAACTCGTATGAGCCTGTTTTTAGAAAATTCAATTTTTGTTCAAGTTGCCCAAGAATAAACTAGCCTTATATTCATTTTTTGAGAAATATGAACTATACAGTATTATTTTAGACGTAAACTCAAGTAACTATGCGAAATTTGATCAAAATCGTTAGAGCCGTTTTCGAGAAAATCGGATTGTTGTTAAAAATGCGAAGAATAAACTACTCTTAATTATTGAGCAATGTCAACCATTTCTATGTATACTCTGATCAGTATGATAAAATGCCTAAGTACGAGATTTCATTCATTTTCGTTCTACCGTCTAGGCTCTAGAGCCAGTGACAGAGAGACAGACAGACAGACAGACAAACAGACACACGGCATTACGAAAACCAATTTTTCGGATTCAGCGACACCAAAAACGTATATTTCTGTAAAAATCTCGAGGTCGAATTTTTTCGAGAAAACAATACTTTCTCGATACTTCGTATGAGAAAGTAATAATAATAAAAAAAAGAACATGAGCATAATAAACCTACGGACACGTTCCTCTTCGAGGGAAGGTTTCACATTTTTATAAAATTTCCCCAATATCGGAGGATAGGAATATGACGCGGAATTATTGATGGCAAATGACCGTCATATGTCTCCGTTTCCACCGATTTTTTTTATTCTGAATATTTGTATTTTTCACGCGACTATTACATTTTATCCTGGAAGATGATCTATAAACGGACGACTCACGACTTTTATAAACCTAAATAAAAAATATCTGACGTGTCTAGCACGTGACGTTCTTCATACAATCAATATGATTGCTCTCGATCTCTCAAGAATAATTACACACAATTACACTTGTAAATATTTTGAAACAATAGGTTTCGGTACAAATTATTCTCGAAAATCCAAATGTTATTAAAGTTGTCCAAGAATAAACTATCCTTATATTCATTCTTTGAGAAATATGAAATATGTAGTATTATTTTAGACGTAAACTCATGTAACTGTACGAAATTTGATAAAAATCGTTGAAGCCGTTTTTAAGAAAATCATGTTGTTAAAATTGCCTAGAATAAACTAGTCTTATATTAATTTTTCGAGAAACATGAACTATGTAATATTATTGATGACGTAATCGCAAGCAACTGTACGAAATTTGTTCAAAATCGTTAGAGCATTTTTGAGAAAATCGAATTATTGTTAAAGTTGCCTAGAATAAGCTTCCCTTAATTACTGAGCAATGTCAACCATTTCTTCATAGCTTTTATTCTGTATGATAAAATGCCTAAGTGCGAGATTTCATTCATTTTGCTCTACCACTTTTTCGGACTGAGGTACACTTAAAACGTGTATTTCTATCAAAATCTCAAGGTATTTGAGAAAGTAAAAACATATTAGCAACAATAGTTCGTTATCGTTTGAGACTCCCAAGTTGCAACCCTCAAAAGATTCGCGGCACTTGACGAAAATCAAAACATCAAGCCATTACAGTAGACCTGGTTTTCTACGTTACTTCCTGTTTAACACGCACTTACAACTGAATAATGCACGAAACTGTTATAGTTGATAATCACTTTCTTTCCAATTTATTTAACATTCGCGTACCACTGATAAATGGTAGCCCCGAATATTAATTCCTTGTTCTTTCGTTGAAGCGCATAGGAATGTTTCATAAAATGGAATTATGACATAAGCAGCACGCGATGAGAAGCGGTGGTGAATAAATGAGGACTATTTGTCACTGCTGGATTTCTGATGCGATTTGAACGTCCGTTTCTGTCTTCGTTACTTGTGACATCACTCATTGTTGTATCACAAGGCTCAGATTGTCGCATTACCACAATTTCTATACCTCCCAGTAGACATATTTCTTGATTTCATTCAACGTTTTCACAGATATCCTCATCTCAACTACAGAGTATCTATTTTCTTGTCCTTTCAGATAACCCTTCTGATATTCACCTATTATTAGTAAATATCAATGAATTCTAAATGGAAATTCATCCGTTAATTCATGGTTCTCAATCCTAAGATTGGTTTGGCATGAATAGGGAATATAGGTACAGATATGGCGTGGTGGTTTCCCTTTGCCTGCTACACCAGGAAATGGAAATTATAATATTATAATCTTTGACTCGAGTAGCTTTATTCTTGTTCTTAAAAGGGATCTAAATTAACACAGTGAATTCCTATATTTATTCCCCCTCGTCATAATTTTAAGATACAGTTTATGATAGCCTCATAATGTCATATTTTTTAGAAATCGTATCCTTCAGAGCCTCGCTTTTCAATATTCTGGGCATGATTTTCACATTTACTTTCATTACTACGATGTAAATATAAAAATATTCCCCAGTCTCCGTGAGATGTTACAAAGAACTTCTTTTAAAAAATTGTAATATTTTTCATAAATGTGCCATAAAATAGGCAGATCCCGTTTGTTTGTGTGTGTGTGTGTGTGTATATATATATATATAGAATACTTAAGAAGATGACATGAAGACATTCGGTTATTGACAATAAATACTTTAGTGTTTCTGCGAAATATTCCATATAATCACCTAAGGAAAACTGATACACAACAGAACTGCATAAATCAGAAATCGCTTGACTTAGTTCTTCAAAAATCAGTGATTAATTCTTGGATAATCGTAACTCCAGCTAAAGAGATTCCATCGTCAAAATAATAAACAATAACAGTTTTATTAGCGCTGTACCGCATGACCTGCATCTCATACGATAGCAAGAATCGAATTTCTCTACGTCACGACTCCTTTTTCGCCGCATAATTCTTGGCAGGAAGGGAATCGACTAATTTGGTGCTCAACAATTAGAAGAGGCTCATTAACCGTTGCCATGGGGATGCTGTCCGTTGAAAAGAACCCTGTCAATTAACAGCATCAAGAGCGGGGGAACATCCGGGATCTTATTTGGAGGCGCGCAAGCATTAATTTGGCCTCTCATTCTTTTTAATTGGCTTTAATTTTTTGCGATTCTCGTCCACTGGCGGTCGTCGAAGAGCGTCAGGTCGCCATTTCGGGTATACGCTGACAAAAGAACGAAATTATTCCGTAGAACTGCTTTGATTTTAAATTTAATCGACTGTTTACACGAAATAATACACCGCATCATAAAAATGAAAAATGTTTAAAATTTGGCTGCATAAAAATCAAATTACTTCCTTGTTTTCAGATTCTGTTTTCGATGAAATCTCATTTTATTTAGTTTGGACCATTTTAATGAAGAACGCAATTAAAAATGTGTTTATACATGTACACAGAGTAATGTTAATAAAATGATCTGGAAATCCATCTAACAGATTTGGAATGCTGAACTAAATAAGTGTGAAACAAGATTACCTACAGCTAATCTAAAAAACTGAAAGAGTCCAAGATTACTATGAGGTAAACATCTACCATTAAAAAATTAAACCGAAACGAAAATTTAAAAAAAAATGTCAATAAAAAAAATGAAAGCTAATGAAAATAAATGCATCCAAAGACAAATGATTTTAATCGGAAGATCTTCCGTACCGTAGTTAATTATACTTATTCACGAAAATGTAATAGATTGAAGAATATGATATATTTTTATTGTATCCGTATTATGAGATAAAAAATATTATGAATCGCTACCTACTTGATGAAAATGAAATTTTATCCTGAGATATAGCAGAGGGATTCAATTACGTCACTTGTCGTGGAATAAAATAGGATTAATCTTCCTTAACCGGCGAAATAATTCCAAAAAATTCATGTATCTGATACGACGAGTAAATAATCATAACGTCTTTCTTGGGAAACAGGCAAGTCATCGCCGTGATAAAGGAAGGATGGGAGAACGGGAGGAAACATTCTTGCGACGGGATTCGCAGCCGGATCGGAAACGGAAGTAGATGTCGCTCCAATGCGCGCCTACCGGAGTGGGAGAGGAGATGAAGGAGGGAGGGGAGAGAGGAAGTGAAGGATGATGGCGGAAGGAGAGGGTGTTTGGGGAGGGTTGGAAGAGAGGAATGGAATAGGAGAAAGGATAGGAGAGAAGGGGGAGAGATAGAGAGAGGGGAGGGGGAGAGAGAGAGAGGAGGGGGAGAAGGGAGAGGGAGAGATTAGGAGGAGGAAGCTGGAGGGGGAGGAGAGGGGAGAAAGGAAAGGGAGGAGTGGAACAGAGGGAAGCAACGCTGGCTCGATCTTTTAGAAGGAGAGAGAGAAAGAGAGAGGACAGGTGAGATGAGTCGTAAGTGATGGCGTTCCCTCTCGCCTTGCGAACCTCCGTACCAAAGTGCTTGCGGGGAACGAGCGATCGTCTTTTGGTTCTTTACAGCACCCGGGAGACGCCCGCCCGCCCGCTCGCGCGCACACACACACACAAAGTGCAGCAGGAGAGAAGAGGGCGGGAGTAGGGAGGATACTGGGAGCGGACGACTAATTCTCCAGCATCCTCCAAAGTATTCCTCTCACCGTACAAAAAGAGGTCTTAGAGTTTCGAAGTTTTCTCTAGCCGTGGGAAAAAATGAAGAATTTTTAAAACTCCCGAAATTAAAAGAAAAAGAATAAGAGGAGGAAAATAATCCCGTGATCGTCTCGCTCATCCCGAAAATTGCCCCAGCAACGCGAGAGGAATTTAACCTGGGAGAGGATATTGCCTGCTAGTCATGCTAAGGCATGCGGCGCTCATGCGAGGCGCACTGCACCCACCCTTTCTCGAATAGGGGCCCACTTCCTTCACCAACTCCACACCGCCCCCCCCCCCTCCCCCATCAGGCTGCATCATTCCATGCGAACTCGGATATGAGACCCCTACTGACGCCATTCTTATTCGAGACGTGAGATATATCTGGGATATTGCAGGAGCTGGCGATCGATCTTTAAGCATGTATGACGCACGTCACGAATACATTCATATATAAGCTTTCCTAATGTACCTTCCTCTTAATAGAAAGAGAATGGACATGAGAAGGAGAGTGGCGTGAGGCGCGGCCATTTTGAGTGGGTATTGTGAATCTCAGGAATCACTCCCTCCGGATTCGGTCAAAACCTATTTGCTAATCCCCACGGATGGATCCATTAGGAGAACTTTTAAAGAGTCCATTCGTAAACCGTGGTGAGAGAGGTCAGTAATATTCGGAGAACGACGTGGAAAGGGAATCGCGCGCCTCATAGGATGCGGAGGACCGCCTCTACGCTGCCTTAAATGCAGGAAGTTTGGTCAGCGGCTGGACTGCCTCGCCCCTCCGAGACACGCTTGGACCTTTATCCTTCCCTGGGGAACAGGCCAACTGCGGTTCGCTAACGGTCTTGAGTCTGAGATACGAGAATTTCGTACGGCGATCTGGTTTTAAGACGCGGGGCAAAAGGGAGGGGAGGAGGAATGGGAAAGAGCGGCGGAGGGGAGGGGCTTGCGATGTTGTAGTAAGGTAGGTGAAGCAAGGCGGAAATCGCGAGGGGATTAGAAGGGTTGGATATGGCGATGGGAGTTGCGAGTATGGATTAAATGGGAGTTCAAAGTACGGAAAGAGGGTTAGAACAACGGCGCTATCGTTTGTCGAAAGTTAGCGGGTGTGCGAAGAAAAAAAATACGCATTACTTTTAGTCGAAAGGGAATTAAAGACGCCTATTTGTGAGGACAAAAGTTTTTAGCCGCAAAAGAAATAAAATGAAAAATACCTGCGTACATGTTACATAAAATGAAACATACATACTTATGAAATATCGGAATAAAAAAACAACCAGGAAAATCAGGCTACGAAATTAAAAATTTCTATCCTTTTTATTTTTAATGAAATCATTGGAATAAACTTTAAATATAGATACCTCTTTATATATAATTCATTAATTATACCTTCTCTGTAATTTTTGGGCGATAAAATATTGAAGAATCTCACGTAAATTAAGCAATTCAAAATTTATAGGAGAGAATTACAAATTTTGTAAATATTTCCATTAAAACAAGAGCTGAGAGCCAGTATTTGTACTTCTAAAAAACATATGTAAATTGTGAATCTACTTATTGTGTGTTCTAATGCTAGTGAAGAATTCCGACACTGTTTGAAAAGTCGATAAAATTTAAAAAAATCTTTTGTAGGGACTGTCGATATTCAACTAAGATTATTTTATCACGAGTGTAAATAGATGAACTGAGGAGTTAAATATAGTAGCCAGCGGTAATTTGCGAATAGTAAACATTACCGAAGCACACATCAATAGAGTAATAGGTTCCCAGATGATATGTCCACAGTCTTACATATAGACTGTGGACATATCATCTGTGGACCGAGTAATAATACTGAGTAAAATCTAAAACATACAAACCGTAAGTACTCGACATAATAGGCGATGAGTTAAATATGGTCATTTATGAATCATATTAATAAAAGCCTTAGCAAATGACTGAACCGAATTTGATGGAATTTTCGGGATAGAATTATGATATACAAAAACGTTTTAATGTATCGGTAATATATAAAAAGCCTTATTTTGTCCCTTTGTCCTTTTGTCACTCCCACTGTCACGCTCTGAAAACCATTAATATACCTGGCAACCCCCTCAGCAGGAGGTATGATTTCAGGTCAAAGAAGACTGACTCAATTTTATTTCAGAATAATCGATCATCCCCGTCATTTTTGACGGCCACATATACTAGTAGTAAAAATAATAGGTTATTTATTGCGATAATACAATGCAAATAAATTTATAGATGTAATATTAAATACAACGATATTTTGTTAAGGAGGGGGTAGATGGAATAAGGGCAGATGACACGGTTTAAAATTATATATTTTCTCGAAGGAATTGATAGAAGAAACTTGCTTAACCACATTTATTAACAGTTTCAAAAGATACACTGCAAACTAAATAGCGCTGAACAAGTTCGTCGGATTTTCACTCGTCGCAAATTCCCGCGCAGTTTACCACACATAAATCCATTGCTTTGTAATTAGGTACCTCTCACGAAAATTTTATTTTCTCGCACTTCTCTATCTGGGAGCGTGGGAGGGAGGAGGAAGCGGAATGTAAGGGGCAAGAGATGAAGGGTCAACCGAAAATGGCATTTAAGTTACTCAGACGCATCTCTACGGCTAATCCCATAAACTCACTCCACCGCACTTAAACTCTTCTCCATCCAGACGCCCTCCTCCTGCTAGCGAGCCTCTATCCACCGCCTCCCCACCCCCATTCCATCCTCCTTCCCCCGCCCCAACCCACGGTCTCCCAGAAGCGTGTCGGCTGCACGCAGCGCTGAACACCGACCCACATCCTAAAGGAGAGACGCCTAGACCCGCCTAGTTGAAAACAAACGATCCTAGAGAGAGAGAGAGAACGCGTGGAGAAAAAAATAGGTGTGTGACACGGTTAGGGATGGTTGCTTAAGAAGGCGAGAGATGGCAGCAGCGTAGTAAGAGTCGGAAGGATGCAAGCAGAAGGATATAGGCGCGGGGGAGGCCATTAACACCGCCAGGATTCTAGTCAGTGAGCATATGTAGAAGGGTGGGAAGAGATTTGCAAAGGAAGATCGGGGCGAAGAAAAAGTCTGGCAAGAGACCTCGACTTCCGCTCTGGATTTTTTGACGTTCTATGCGGACTTGCGATCTTCCGGTGCATTGCGGCAGGAGGTTAGGAGATAAGGATGGAAAGAGGGAGGAGGAGGGATGGTAAATAGCTCAGCCCCGTTCTTCTCCGCCATCAGCCATTTTTACTCGTGATGCAATTTTAATGCTTAATTGGCGCCACGAGGAGGTGGAGGATTCTTAAAACTTTTGTCGATTTTTGGGTCGTGAGGCAGCGGAAGGGATCAAATGAGGACATTATATAACGCATGAGCTAAGAATTACTATGCGGCTTGATCGAATATTTAAGGATCTTTTGCCCTAAGGAAAAGCTTCATATTACGATTCCTAACTATAATCAATAATCGTGAATATATATAAAATTGCATGATTTGTTTTTGTTTTTAATAATTATTTATAAGAAGTTGTTCTAAAGTGAAATAAAATTAAATACGAATCTTCTGAATAATGAATTTGCTTTCAATGCTGTTAGATTATAAATTAAATTTTAAGAGTTTCATCAACGCCAACGCCCGTTTTCTTTGTAAACTATGTGGACTTCTTCCCTGACATATCACCGGTAAATACCCCACTTGATGACTCACTTCTTCCATCTAATTTTGAAAGCTAATTTCATGTGTATCTCCATTTTTTCCATCCAAAACACTTAAGGGATTAAGCTGAGAAAGTAAAAAGAATTGATTGAGATGTGATCGGCCGTTGTTGAATTTTCGCAATATTCACTTTCACAATGAATGAAATTGACTCATTGTTACTTTTCCAATATACGTAGTATAGAGAAATATTGTTTTCATGAAAAAAAGTCGACTTGGGGATTTCAACGGAAATACATGTTTTGAGGTCCCTAGAACACGTTTAGACTATTTTCGGAATGATGTCTGTGTGTGTATGTGATTGTGGGCGCTCTAACTCAAAATGTACTAGCCATATCGTTACCAAATTTCACATAGAGCACTTAGGTGTGAGAACAAAGAGCTGATTAGTTTTTAGACAATACTGGTTAAACGGAAGTCGAGGTTTATTCGAAACCCGATTCTGTTTTTGCGATATTTCTCCGTTCAATCCTGATTATTGTATATACAACTCGATACAAATATTACAGAGAATGTAATTTCCTACAACTATTATTTGAAACAATTTTTCATAGCAGTTTTGGTTTGGAAATTATTTATAAATAATCGGTTTTTTCGGTTTCCGTCAAATATCTCCTTAAAAACGTCGTTAACGGTAATCTTTGTAAGGAACAAAGCTGTAGAGAAAATTTACCTTGAGTGTAAATATAAATATTGGAAATTAATAAATTATATCATCCCTGCATAAATAGCGCGTATGAGAACACTTAGTTGGCTGACTCAAACGCGACAATAATTTTTGTCATCCACATGTTCACATTTGTATCATTTACTCAAGCATCATGCAAATTAAATATATACTAAACTCATGCAAGTATTAATCACATAATAAAATGTTCCCGGAAGAGAACCGAGGTCATGTTTTCACATAAGATTATTCATGTACCTTAGCAAATAATATCCATATATTTAACTTATGGGAACATTCCAAGTGTCGGCTAACGCACTGTGTACGGTGTGGAATTATGTACCATTAAAGGAAAGGTGGTGGTACGTTTTCGTAGAGCAAAAAAGTTAACACTTCCCATCCAACTGTGAGGGCTTAATATGATTTGCAGTACTATAAATTTGAGTGACGAAAGAAAATTTCAATTACAAAAGTTAAAAATCGAGAAAGTGCAGGGATAACGTGAGAAATGTTTCGAAATGGGAAACAATGATTGCAGAAAGATCATGAAAATACTTAAAGGATGGATGAGACAGAAACAAGGATATTAAGAAAGGCAAAGCGAAAATAATACTAAAAATGGTCACTGATATATCAGAAATAGCATATTTCTAGCAATCAAATAATTATTTAATAATTTTCGAATCTGTTGCTTAAAAAATTCGATATTCCCATTAAAATATGGGAAGTAATGCAGATATTCCATCGTAAAATTTTATTAAAATAATGAAAGGAAAATTTCCCTTACGAGAATTTTGTTTTTAAATTTGAAAATACAATGAGTTCGCAATAATTTCTTATTGATATTCGCGGAAGGTGTTTCAAAGATAGCAATAGCAAATTTGATCTTCATTTCTGCTAAAGGACTGAAATTCATATTCATAGGATTTGTGAAAAATATGTTATTCGATGTACAGTTTAATGAACCATGGTTACGCAAAGGTGACCACGGGGAGGATTTTCTTTTATTAGTCGTAAATAGCAACGGACAGAGGCTGTGCATTTAGTAAATGCTGCTTTGGTTATTCCGTTAGATACCCTCGCATCCCAATACAGATTCGCTGTAAACATCGAAATTTACCCCACTTCAACGACTCCGTTTTGCCTTTTCATTCACACGCACTCTGAGAATGACGCTAGCGTATTTCAGTAGCTTTGAAAAAAAGAGTCTTTTTGGGCCACCTTGCTTTTAAAGGTCCAAATGCATTTTGCATTCTATTTTGTACGCTCTCTCTCTTTCCATTTTATGAATTATTCAAACACGTATAAACCAAATACTTATATATTGCATATAACGTACATGCCACTGATTTATACTTGCACGATATATCTATTATGAATGGCAACCTCTTGCATGCATAAGCTATAAGGGGACAAAGTGCTTATGTAAAAGCGAGTTCACACTACGTACATGCAGGGCTTAATTTCGACCGGAACGGCGTTCCGGTTCTTTTTTAACATCTGGAATTCACATTTCAACCATTTATAATAAATTGTTAATAAATCATACTTCATGAAATATGTAAATGTCAAGATGTGGCTTTAAACAATGACGAATTTAATATTTATTTAATATATCAAAAGAAGAGTATTACCCCCCACTTTTTTCATGAGTTCCGGTTCTTATTTTTTTTTTTAGAAATTAAGCCCTGCATACACGTATAATAAATACATGTATAAGTAGAAATCTAGTTAAGTATAGGATTTGAATAAGACAAGTCTAAGATTTTTTTTCATGTTCTAGACTGCATGAGAGTAGTAGTATACAAATCTGAAGCTTCCGCTATGAATGGAAAACTTGTATTTATCCACCAACTCGCACATGCGCTGTAGGATCTAAAAAATCATCTGTATCGTCGTTGACCGTCATTTATCAGTATAGACCAGCGGTTCTTAAACTTGAATAGTCTGAGGATCCCTTTTCATTCGATTTTTTTTCGGACCCCCAAAATCTGTGTATACGTCCCTATATATCTAATATATAACAAGTTAGGAAAGTGTACAAGGTATCACAAATGGACGCGTTCCGTGAAATGGAGTATTAGAAAGCAATTATATACCTGTACGTAAGGGAAATAGAGTTTTAAAGTTCTTTTCATTATCATAAATTACCCATTTTCTTCCTATTTAATAATATTACATGCACATGTAAGGAAATTAAACGTTTGTTTGGGAGATTGTTTATGTTAGCAACAATGAAGTAACCATGCAAGAAATTTTCTAAGTTCAACTCGATATAAGACTTTCTTGTTAGATTTTCTCGATAACGGTTACTCCTATGATAAAAATGTATAGGAAAGGAAATACACTTCTTTACCAGTTCTACAACTTTTATTTGAAAAATATTTTGATATGAAGAATACTTTACGAGATATGACGAAAATTTAATTTTTTGTCACCAGTAAAGTGGTACCCCTGATTGGCGTACGTGATTCATTTTTGCGATTTTCTTATTATATTTGATTGAAAGTCCTTAATATCAAATTTCATAAAAATCCGTTCAGTAGAAGCCGAGAACGAACATGCGGACGGACGGACCGACGATAATAGGCGCTCACGCTGCGCTGTAAGCGAAACGCGCCTAAAAATGTGTCTATCATAATTTTTTAAACTCGAAAACTACAGATCGTAGAAGCAAGAGAAATGTATCATTTTAACCGAAATAACGAGTACGGTGGTATAGTAAAGTTTTTATATCGATTTGTTTGACCTGTCTAATTTAAAATTTTTTTCTTTTTTTCATTTTCTCCATTTGAATAACATAGGGGCGAGTGCAGCTTATTTTTCATTTAAATTTTAAAATTACTTAGAAACATGGTACGAACTTGAGACTTGAATGGTTCTACGAAGAAAAGAACAATGTTTATTTTTATTGAAGACAGAATCGGAATCCTGATAGAATTAGCATAAAAATGCATTTATAATAAATAAAATACGTGATTTTATTAGTTTTATTACAACACCCATTATAAGCTACCATGACAACTCCCATTGCCGCCGAAATTGAGAGTTCAATGCATTTATAGGGGAAAAATTTTAACGTAATATCGTCTGTCAATTTCTGTGTACGATTTTAATTTGCTTACATGGAAACCAAATATTTGTTGTTTTTAATTGAATTATCTTCTAATATAACATATAAAGGAGAATGTTTGTAAGTTTGTTCGCTTTGAATGCTTTTAATACGAGATAGGGAAGGAGAGAGATGGGTGGTAACGGAGGGGGGAGATGGAGAGAGGGAATTAGAGGGAAGGGGTGGAGAGAGGGAAGGGGAGGGTGAGAGATGGAGGGGGAGGGAGGGAGAGGGAGAGAGGGGAGGGAGAGAGGGGGAGAGAGGAGGGAGGGGAGAAAGGAAGGAGAGGGTGGAAGGGAGGAGAAGGGAGTTTATACGTTATTTTCGTAAGATTATCTTCCTTCATTCATCTAAATAGGACAATGCGGAGCGGTTTTCTTCATTTTTGCTTTATTCGACTGGTATAACTGTGTACTATCTTATTCTTGCGATGCTTACAAGTTACGCGGTCGAAGTTTCAGATTCATTCAATCCGTTGAAATTCAACGGGCACTCCTGCTAGTATATTTATATTAGATTTTAAATACTAATAAACACAATTATATACAAAATGGTAAAATTTAAATTAATTTGAATTATTCATTGTTTATTATTTTATTTTACTTTATGAATAGTACAATGGTAAGGAAACAAATAGTTTTAGAAATGTTTTAATTAATTTTATTGAATCACATAATAATTACTAATGCGAAGGATCAAGTTGTTTTGTTTACACTAAATCCCTGATGTTTGGTTCAATAGTAGAAGTCCGGTTCTACATTTAATTTGTTTCTGTATTTTGACTTAATGAATAATAGAGAAGAGAATGCCAGCTCTCATCAGTACGTTGTGCAAAATGACAGCATATGATTCAAGGCTGTGGACGATACTTCGCGATATTCATGACGCAGACGTAGCCAAAAATCTGCCAAAGTGTGTTCATTGAAAGTAAATTACAATGAAGCATCACATGATATCTATAGAAGGTTGTCTTGTTCATTTAAACTTATCCCTTTCATGTTGTGTTTCCTAATCCAGCTATAACAAGAATCGGGAACAGGAAAATAATCTCTGAAGTAGTTCTTTAATGCTTGCAAATTTTGAATAAAATTGTTTTTTGTTTCATCAGGGAGTTAGTTAATCGTCGGACATTTCAAGAAATTCGTTAAGTATTGGAAATGATCAACACAAGTATTTGCGAAGACGATCCGACCACAAGTCAAATTTTTTAATCATTGCCTCAATATGATCTTCAACTTCGAATATATTTACATCTATCCCTTATAAGTTCAAATTTAGTTCATTTAAATGGGTAAAAATGTCGGCTAAGAACGCCACAATAGTCAACCATGAAAAAAATCATTTAACCGCTCGTTAAGTTGAAATGCCGTATTTTCCAAAAATATTCGTATTTTGTCTCGTAATTCAAAAATTCGGATGAGTATATTTCCACAAGACAGCTAGTGCATTCCTGAATGTAAAAGAAGCTATATATGGTCACCGCCAGTTTCCTCACAAAGGGCATTGAAAATTCGGGAATTAAGAGGAACAGCTTTAATGAAGTTGACAATTTTCACTACCTCGTCGAGCGTTGTCTTCATTTTTTGTGGAATTTTTCTCGATGCTAAGGATTCTCTATTAATGCAGCAATACTTCCACTTAACCGTGGGAATGAGAGATTGCACACGTCCAATTAGGCCGTTATATTGTGCACTGACTTGTCTAACCAAATGTGAACGCTTAAATTTATACTTGTATTAGACTTGTATATACTAAACGGTATGTAAGTATAGGACAAGTCTCACACAAGTATTTGTATTTGTCATATACATGTATGTTGTGTGAACGTACCTTAAGGGCTACATATCTAAAAATATGTCATCACGACAAGTCATTGGGTTCAAGCGAAAGAAATAATTCCGAAATTCCCAAATATAATTTTTTGCATCTAATCGTATCATCTCTACCCCTATTTGAAAAGCATGGAGATCAGCGCAGGGCTTTATAAAAAAATTAGATTAGTGACACGGAATCAGAAACAGTTCTAAAGCTGAAGGAATTGTTTTTTTAGGCAAAGTTAAATGTGCCAAAATAGCATAATATTTATTTTCACACAGAAAAGGGAAATATAATACATACACACACACATATTAAAACATACATAATTCTCTTGGTAAGTGTGTGTGTGTGTGTGCGGACGGTGTAACGCTTGGTTTCTATATGGTGTTAGATGGAAGAAAAGGAAAACCGCTCATAAGTAAAAAGCTTTTCAACCTTTTTCGATCAAACTTTCAAGAATCATTTGACTATTCAACTTTTCAATGCTCGCCGTGTGCATAGTAGTCCTGGGTTTGACTCCAGGAGCATATCTTTTCTCCATTTGAATAACATGGGCAAAGCTGAAACGAAGCGACAAAGCCTTTTTTCTTTAGCATTGTAAAATATCTTAAAAATGAGATATCGACGCGGGATTTTCACAGTTTGACCGAACGATACTTTCTCTATCTACGTATATGAAGAAAGTAAAAACTACGGAAATGAATTTTCCTATTGTAGAAATTCAAATCTCATTCGAAAAAAGCCCAAAATTAAGTTTAATGACTATTTTTTCGTGGTTTTACGCATTTATTCAATTCATCGCCATAGCAACTGCGATTGTTATGTCTATTGTTGGCTCGATTCTAATGCGGAAGATATGTACAAAAATTGTGATAAAATGGTGCTATAACATCATTTTATATATCCATGACTATTATTACTTTCTGGAACATTCGATTGTGTGGATTTTATATTAATTTCTTACGTTTTAGTGCACATAAAAGTTGGTGTCGTTAAGTTTTATTTTATTTTAACGTAATACTTAATTCACGCCTACTCGTCATATTTGACGGGCAATTACGCTAGTGTGTGTGTGTATATACATATACATATATATATATATATATATATATATATATATATATATATATATATATATATATACATATATATATACACACGTACACACACACACATATATATATACATTATATATTATATATATATAGGTATAGGGTGTCCCAGGTCAACGTTTCCAAAATGATACGGTAGAGTACCCTAAGGTGAGTATTTTGAGATAGGGCACCCACGGTCGGCGATGCCATCTTAAGGTATTATGACACCCCAAAATTTCGAGGTAGCATCCGTAGTGTAGGCAACCCCCTTGGCTAGTGGACACGGAGGAGGAACTGGTTGCTAGGATTCTAGCAGCATGTGACGTAATACAACAGACGCCAGGGATCTTTGAGAGGGTGCGGCAGAATTTTTTGCGCCGCTGTAATGCTTGCGTCGAGGTCAGTGGTCGTCACTTTGCGCAATTGTTGTAATTTATTAAAACATTTATGTAATGAAAACAAAAGGCGTGTGGCTAGTCTGATTATTTTTAATAATAAAACATCGTAAATAAACGCTCCTCAACTTATTACGTAACGCTTAACCTCGATGAGTTTCAATATCCCATGGAGTCTAAAGATCCCATCGCCGACCATGGGTGCCCTGCCTCAAAATACTCACCTTAGGGCAGCGGTTTCCAAACTTTACATAGACACGCCCCCCTTCAACTAAGAAAAATGTCCTTGCGCCCCCTTATATGTCTAATATATGGCAAATGATACGCCCTAGCCACTTGAGAGCTAGAATTCGGCTACTGCATATTGTAGGACTCACGATTGTGACAGCTAAAACGACAGTAAATACAACGTGAAGTATTTTTTCGCCACCCCGACCTGCTCACCGCGCCCCCCTAAGGGGGCGCGCCCCACAGTTTGGAAACTACTGCCTTAGGGTCCTCTACAACCTGTATCATTTTGGCAACGTTGACCTGGGACACCCTGTATATATATATATATATATATATATATATATATATATATATATATATATTATATGTATTATATATATGCATACATATATGTACATATACACATAATATCGAGCAGATTTTTTATACGTGTGAATTTTTAGTGGTGCTACACACGTAGGTACATATTGAAATGCTTTTGCAAATCCGCGGAAACGGTTAAATCAGCAAATTCAGATGATAACGTTCCCAAATCTGACGCTTTGAATGCGCGGATAAGCATATGAATGTGTATGCGTTAGTATGTATCCTCGCCCATTGGGAAAAGTAGGTCGAGATCGCACCAAATTCATCTCTAGTGTGTTCTTTTTTCCTTTCTTTTCGCTTGACGAAGCCATTCCTTTCCACGCCGATCGCCTCCCAAGCTCCATTCACTGTATCGCGCCTATCTTGATCCTCTTGATATGACGTCACGTGTCCCGCGGATTTTTGCCCCAACTTTTACTGCACGCGAAGCAGGTTTTTTATGCCGATCTAGTTCGAACTCGAGTCCTTGTTTTCCATTGTATCGCTGTGGAAAATGGCGCCAATACGCCTTCGGAAATGAACGAGGGGATTAGGTTTTCTAATGCGAAATTTGGTTGAGAAAAATTACTAACATGGCCGTTTTATTTCCCAAACGACGAACACAATTAGCTTTTGGTGTAATATAATTAGTCTCGCATCTTTAATTTGATTCAGATGATTTTTTTCAAACATTCCGGTAAAATTTACTGCAGAATAAATTGCAGTTACTCTATGCTTTTAAGTAACTTAAAAAAATGTGGCTGGACAAATACATTCCTCTGAATCATATATCAAAACGGATTAGTTTTGCATTAAAAAATAAAACTAATTTCGTCCTCAAAGGGTAATGTTCGCCTTAACGGGATATATCATATTGCATTTTGATGGGAATTTGGTACCAATGAGCGTTCTATTTCCCATCAATTATATTGAATGAAGCTTTTGGTTTTGGGTGAAACTGGTCGTTCACCAGGATAACTGTGGATTTCAATCAAAGAGTACAAGATTTATTTTAGACTATTTAATCTATATAACGACGAGCGTTTGTAACACAAATTGGCGAATTTGATTGGCTGCCGAGTAGCAAATTTCATCTAGAACTTAATTTTTTTATTTTCGTTTGAAATTGCAATAAATAAAAAATAATAAATTTTGTGCATTTTAAAATTGTTATTCGCATTTATTTTAGTGAATGACAAACTAAATCACCTTATACACTGCAATCATCGACATTTATAAATTACTTTGCTTTGTTTGCATAGCGACGAAGACCTTGTGTACATTGAATTATTTAAGAATTGGTAAATATTACGCTGTCATTTGCTGTCATTGGTGATGAAAATATGTTTTATAGAATAAATGTGAAAATAGAATTCATAAACAATGTCGCTTTTAAATTGGCTTTTGTAGCCGAAGAAAAGATGAGTTCAATTACGTACTTTTAAAAATTCATTTAATGAAATGGCTGATTGATCATTCTAAATAAAGATGTGTGTGTGTGTGTGTGTGTGTGTGTGTGTGTGTGTATAAGTAGGCTTGAAATGTGAAACTTAGCAAAATGATGTCTATTGCACTGAAATATCTACAGAATGATAAATATTATATTACTATTTATTTGAATGGTTGTTGAAAAATTGTTAACGAGACACGCAGGTTTATGTTGCAATAGCAGAATACAAAACAACTGAATTAAACACTTGACATTGGAGCCCTAGTTAAGAAAATGTCTGAAGAAACTCCAGAAGAAAGATGAGGCCAAACCAGAGAAAGTGAACTGTATTTTGTGGTTATTTAAATTAAAATCACTTGAATTAGTAAAACGAAAGTTTCGACGGTGGTATAGCAAAGAGCCTCCTTCTATAAACTCCATTAAAAGGTGGACGAGTAAGTTTAAAGTGATGGATATTAATTTTATATAATTAAAACGTAAATAGTATAAATTATTGAATACTGCCAATAATTGAGTGGGCCAGAGGTAAACATGCCTTCCGAGATAATTAGGCTTCATATTGTTGGTTTGTAAATAAAATTCATTTGTTTTCTGTATATTTATTAAATTATGATTCATATAATAGTCTCCTTTTAACAGATATAAAATTGCTTTTAAATAGGCATGTCTGGCTCTGACCCACTCAATTGATAACGGCTACCATAACGCTAATAATAACAGAAACGGCAATAATTGTGACAATGGTAATCATTATAATAAAAGGTGCGGAATTCGGGTGTATGAATTCATTTACTTTGTTATTTTATTTCACAATATTTAAATTTTATTAACACTTAAAGCTGCCAATGACACTAACCACCCCGTCTTAATGTACGCTTTCTTATAATCAATTTCATACGCGAAACCAAAAATCATTCGACAATATTTCCGTTAAAAAATTAACGTTAAACTCAGCTCTCCTGAATGATTATAAAGATGCAAAATGAATAACGCAAACTCAGCACAGATCAGGCATAGATTTTGAAGTCAAACGCTTCCATATTAAATTGGGCATATTGGAGATCAGTAGATATTAACGTAGACGGTATCTGCAGGAATTTAAACCGATTTGAAAAAGGATGCAAAGGACGTCTTTTATTTTATTTGTCCGGCAAAAAATTCTCGCCCTAAGGCAGCGAGAGAAAGGAAAAATTATGGCGAGGAAGAAATCGCCCGGCGTTTTTTTTCTTCATTTTTCCAAAGTTTTCGAATCCGAATATACGACGTGAGGCCTTTTATCTCTCCCGGCAACCGAACGCTGCACCGTTAAATCCAGGCGATTATAAAGCCCAAAACAGATTTGCGACGGAAAAAATGAAAAGGGAACAGAACGAGAAATAAAACAGAAGAGCTTGGATGTCGGCGAAGGGAACCCTCCTGGCGGAAGTTTTCGGAACTCAACCGAGGTGAAAGGGGGGAGGAGGAGTTTTTGTCGAAAGAGCGTCGGGTAAGCTCGTGTGTATGACGTGTGTTCGCGCGTGTGTTGATTTTCCGTGTGTGAGCGCACGTGTGGGCTTTTGGTGGATGTGGTGCCAATATTGAAAAATGACCTCCATTAGTCACGACGGGGAATGTGAGATTCCGTGCTGAACAAAACTGAAGCGTGATATACAAAACTAAAGCGTGATATTTTTGTCGATTCATTTTTATTCGGGAGGGAGAGTTTGGGGAAGGGGTTGAATGGCAGATGGGGGATGGGGGGGAGGGGCGGTGTACCTTTTCCCCGTTTAGATTGGTATTCTCGATTCCTGCGTACTCATGAGGAAGAGGGTTTTATTAACTTTCTATGATGAGAGTGGATTTAGGATTACCTTGGCGACCGTCGCTACCGAAAATTTGCAAAATGTACTAATGATATGGTGGTGTTCTTGATATAAATGATTTTATAAACACTACATTACCCAGATATGGAAGATTATTAGGTCGTAAATTTTTTAACTTATCACAATAAAAAATTATAAATAAAATTAAGGCAATAACCTCTGTTTACTCTATCTAACTTGGATAGAACAATTTAATATTATACGAAAAATTGTTTTTTTTTGCGCATTCACCTTTATATTCTGTTTAGATTTTTCTTTATGTTACATTCCACAACAATTTTCATATGGGATACGTCATATTCACACGGAGAAGATAAGCCGAATACAGTAGGCTCGAATCGGATGCCTACCGATTCGATACCTTTACAAAAACCCCATCCGGAAACAGCTTAAATTAATCCGTTTTACAGATAGGCTAACGTAGGTCATTATTCGCTTTCGCGGCTTAAAACTATTTCTACAAAAAACGAGCCTTACTGAGAATCGCCATAAATCTCGAGAGAAAAACTTTCAAAAAAGTGTAAACAAATGGCATAAATAGGACAGCCGTCAGAAGAGGACATTTTTCACCGGCTGAAACTAGCCATTAAATAATTTTTCTATTTCCTTAAAGCGCACCATAAAAGTACTGCAAAATCCCATGCAGGGCATCGCTTAAGTAGATTGTCTTTTTTTAAAACAATATTACCGTGTGTCGCGATTTCCGGCGAATATATTCAGAGTCGCACGTACCGAAATCCTAGTCGTAAAAATGAGATATCGGTAGTGGAGTAACAAGATGTAATGGCGGCGCATGACGGTAAATAGTCTTTAAGCCTTTGTTTGGGTTTGATAATTGCGAGAGAACTAGCATAATAAAGGCTAATAATAGCCCATTTCGAACATATTTCCTGAAATTTACCGAAAAATAAATTTCATCCGTAATAGCGCAGTACAGATACCTGAAAACCCTTTTTAAGACGATAATATTTCAAGAAACACGGAGATGCCCTCAAATTATTCTACGAAAACTCGTACTTTTTTGTAAAGAAATTAAGCAGATAATTTTCTTTATTCTTTAACGAAATATGAAGGTGTAAGAACATTTGAATTGCAAAAATAAATAGAACTTCATCAGACTTTCAAAAATATTTACAACGCAATGGCATTTAGGAAAATTTTACATTCCTGCAATAGATGTAAAAAAACAACCTTCAAAATATTTACGATGAAATTTTGGAATGAATTTCAGATTTTTAGTTTTTTTAAGCGATTTTTTTAGTGTATACCTTCGGACACACACACATACACATGCATACATACATACATATACTTACATACATATATATATATAGACATGTATCCGACATATGTATATCGGAAGGCAGGACAGTGATGATAAGATCCTCGAGATCAATTGTAGGACAGAGCGACACGGAGGATCGTTTTTCCCTATGACGATAAGGTACATAGTAATAGGAAGAGGTAACGTAGGTAAACTAGAGAACCTTGATGCAGTGCACCTTTTGCCATCCACCAGTAAGAAAAGTATTTTTATGCATTTAACGAATTCTATCGCGATATTAAAAAGGGATTACAATTTGAAATTTTAAAATAATCCCGTGAAAGTTTTTGTGTCTGCAATGAAATGAGGAGCTGAGTATTTAACTTTTTTGTTCTGAATCGTTTTAAGTTGCATATGAATTATCGTAAGAAAAACACTCTGTACGCAAATCCGCCGAATTGCTTTATCGGCGACTTAATCCATGCAACCGAGGCTATAATATGATTTTGCGCAATGTAAATCGCATTTTGTACAAGTATTTTTTTATTATCGGGCTCACATACTAAACACAAAATTAGAGTGCATTCGAGTATAAAAGGAAAAATACGAAGTTGCCAAGAGATAAACACGTTAAGTGTTCCCTCGTCACTTAATTAAGGTAATAACTTTCTGCTGCCGGCATGTCCTGAGGGAATCTCTCTCTCTCTCTTATTCGGCTCTCTGTCCCCTTTATTTTCCTACAGCCCGCTAATCTGTTTTCCAAGAGGTCGGACAAATTCCCGATAACTCTTTTGACAAACTCTGTTTAACTGGTTTTTGGTCGATTGCTTTTCCGTTTCCGGTCGGTAATCCGGGGTCCACGGAATTGACCATTGGAAAGAATTTCAGCGCCCTCTTGTTTATTGGTCATTAGTTAAAGTGGGTGGAGTTTTGTTTATTTATTTATTTTTTGGTGAGGTCGGTACCGGAAATCGGTGAGAGAGTCAATTACCGGAAAAAAACAATCCTTTATTCTAGGACCGAACCGCGAGGAGATGTGACGGTTTATTTTGTGTCGAAGCAAGTTCTTAATTAAACGGAAGACTGGCGTAGTTTAGGTTTTTTTTGGCGGGGATCGGAAATACGGATCTGCGACGGAATTAACACCAAATTAGAAATTTTGATGTTAAGGTGGCGAGGATTTTAATATTCAACTAATAACTCAACTGCGGTGATATGAAGATATTAAGTTGCTATATTTAATTTTTATTTCAAACTGAAAATCCTGCGTAACACTTCTTTATCACTGATGAATTTTTTTCAGATCAAATTATCAGATAAGGCTTTTCAAATTATAATTTTTAAATTAAAAGTAGGTAACTGCCGCAGCTTCGAATAGATCAACCTTATTTCGGTTATTCCGAAAGAAGTTCAATCGAAATAGTTTATATTTAATAGGATTTTAATGTATGATTAAGGTAAGCGTCAAATAAATGATTCAGCATCGCATTACTTTGTAAGATTTTATGAACATTAGTTTAAATTCTGAATTCAACCAAAACGATTTTGGTATAAGCTGTTTTATTAGTGACAATAATTCATTTATAAATACGTTACATTAGCAAATGATACAAACATTTTACGATCCTCTACGAATATTATAACAAAGCTCAAGATTAATGAATAATTTTCATAAAGTTATATCTTTTGGTAAAAATATTCTTGGTGATTATTAACATCGTTGTGATCGATAGTTTTCGCTGTTTCGAACTAACATTATCGATAAACATAACATTATAGATAAGCTTAAGATATTATCCTACAGCAAGATACGATTAACAAATCTCTCATGTTACCTCCAGTCATACTCGTCTAGCGGTGATCAAAGACAAAAAAGTCCTTATCTATAGAATTCTGCGTCCGCCATTTTTATCTCTCGCCGCCCAGAGAGGCGCATTTGACTGAATCAAAAAAATAAGGTAAAAAGGAGACGCTTCTCCGAATAGACGGGTGGAAAATTTCAACGTAGGTGAAATACGGGGCGAGAATCTCGGCTCCTCCTCAACTCCTCTTTCCTCCTCCTCATTTCTCCTCCCTCCTCCGATCCACCCTCAACACCTCACACCTCCCTCTCGGGAAAAAACGGATTAAAATTTGGGATGTCGCCACGAGGGGAAGGAGGCGTTGGGCGGATGGAACTTTGGGAGATTTTTTACTCTTCCTCCCCTTGGATTGGAGTTAGATTCAGTCGACTGATCGGAAAGCGGAAAATATTTTTAGCCCCAAACAGCTTATCATTCCGGGAGTACGCAGTGGGACGGGAGATAGGAAAAAGGCAGGGAAAAGAGGAGATGTATGCATGAAGAGGATAGAGAAATGGACGAGAGAGAGAGAGTGTTATTTAAAGAGGTCATAAAAAGAAAGCTTTGTTATAGAAGGAATTTCTCGCGGGAATGCGGGATTTTTGAACGGTCAGCCAATATGATACAGAGAAAGAGAGAGGAGATATGGGATGATAGACAGATATTATTCAGGGCGAGATAGAGTGAATATAAGGATAGATAGTGTGGCTGTTTAGGGGTCACGGGAGACTATATATATGGATGTATAGGTATATGAGAAGGTGAGCAAGCGTACGTATATGCGAGCTTATTTAGCATCGCCGTAACGTACGATGAAACCTCTCCCTACCCTCCATTCCATCTTCTTCTAACCTCTATACACGTAGGTACCTCAATAATCTTTCATCGCTCTTTCGTCCCTTTTCTCGATTCAATCCCTCTCTCCTTATACCAGCAGCAGAACTAACAGAACAGAAGATAATTTTTAGGACCCTTGACAATTCGTTGTTTATTACAATTTTTAGATATAGATGCACCCGAAGGGCCCTCTAAATCTATCGTCCCCGCGGTCCCGTACTCTGCGGTATTATACCACTGCCCTTTCAGTTCCATCCACTTTCTCCCCTCTACATTCCTCTTCCTTTATTCCCCCTTTATCTCTCTCTCTCCTCTCTCTCCACCCCACCCCCCCCCGCCCACCCCCTCTCCCACCCTCCCCTCCTCTCCCTCACTTCCACCACATCCCAAACCCGCCGCTCAGAAATCCCATTCGCATTCGTTGAATATGGAGGGAGGAAACGCAGTCCCAAATCTTTTCGGCGAATGCGGAAAGTGATGTGAATATTATTTTGCCCGCGGTCACGCATTCGGGGGCAATTATAGTCCCCCCGCCCGGGGCCAGGGATCTCTGCTTCCGCTAAGAGGCGATTCCGTCCATTGCAGCGGCCTCGGGGCGGTAGAGTCATGGCGTTTCCGCGGATGCAAGTCTTTGTTTCACGAATAAATGAATAACTCGTGAGTTTCGGTGATCAGTTATAGGCGAATTATGCATCTTTTGTTCCGTCGGAAGTATGACCGCGGCGCGCACTTGGGTGCTCATGGGAAAATGGGAAGGTTTATGCCACAATGGCCGACCCTATGTTCGCATGAATAGATCAAAATGCGTTGCGCTTCGCAGTTTCCGTTTAAGCGAGCTTCTAATTTGACGATTTAAGTTTTAATCACTACTTATTTAGCACTTATTTAGCCCTATAGTTATTCGATTTCCAGATTATCGTCTAAATAATAGTAATGAAATGGAAATGGAAAAATCCGCCAAGTCATTTTATGATAAACTAAAATTCTCTTATAAATCTTGTAAATGCATCGTTTACATCTGTAACTTACAATTTTTTGTAGAATTTGGGGAATGTGATCCTTTTTTCGAAACAAGCGCAGAAAGCACTTACCTGAAATAAAGGAAAAAATATTTTAGTTTTTCATAGAAATTTTACGCTCGACTACAAAATACGCACATCACATTTATATACTAGTTGAGAAATACTTGCTCTATTGTAGGAGAAAAATATAGGACTGGCCGAAAGTATGCAAATGGGCGAGAAGTCGTTGCGAAAATAACATAACGGTAATACCAGACATCGTTTAGAATATTTGGTGTCCGCCGTATTTTACCAACGAATTTCTTTCTAAAATAACTTGATCCATATTATTCGCCTCGGATAATTTTACATTTATGTATATAAGTAGCTACAGTACCCGGCATTGCCCGGGGAAAAACACAAAAAAATGTTCTAACAAAAATTAATGTCTTATTTCAGTGCTTCGTTGTAAACAATGTTTTTGGATTTTTTATTATTTATAAGCATATATAAGTTTTTCCGTGTCCAACTATTGATGCTGCAACATACAGCTGACCATGCGAAAAAATTAGCATATAAAGTTATTTTGCTTTTCGTACAAATAATATAAAACATTTGTGATGAAAAAGTAACCTACGGCCTTCCTATTTGTGAAGAAAGTATCTGTTGAAATTATGATTACTTTAGTTTTAACGGTGTGGAAATGTATAGATGCACAAATAAACAAACAAACTTTCATAAATATATAGTAGATATACATTCACAAGAATGTACATTACATACATACATATATATACTCGTATATATATATATACCTATATATATTTCATTAAGTAAAAAACATTTAAGAGAGATAGGAAGCGAATTCTTCTAGCATGAAAGTCTTCCTTCTTTTCCCTCGAGAGAATTCCCGTTTGGGGTACAATTTTTTCCATGCATCTCTTCTACAAAGACTCCACGAAATCGTCTTGGGAGCATTAACGCAATTGAAACCCTCTTTCCTTGGATTCAAACGCTCTGATGTCCCGCTCTCTCTCTCTCTCTTTCTCTCCCCATATGCAAACGAGGAAGAGAGGAGAGCATGGAGAGAGCGAAAAAATTGGAACTCATCCCACAGATTCATCTTAAAGCCGCCAGTGCCGCCCACATGCCAATCCCTGAAACCACACCAACCGCCACGCCGTTTCACAACACCCCGCCCTTCGCCTCCACAATCCCCTCGCGACGCATTGCAGCAGCACCATGGAAACGAGTCGCCGCCACCGACATCCCATTTCCTCCGTTCCTCGTCTGCAAAGATGGTGCGCCAACGGGTCAGTCTTGAAGGAGAGAGGTTTTCATTGGCGTGGAAGAGGGTTGAAATAATTGTGCAAAGAAGGTTACATTCGCTCTGGGGAAGGGATTCCACTGCGCTAAGGAAGTAGAGCGGAGCGAGAAGAAAAAGAAGCGATGCGAAGACAATGGAATTGGAAAGTTAACGAGGGAAAGGACGAGAAATAGAATGCGAAGAAAGAGAGGACTAAATAAATACGCGAAAGGGAAATACGCGTTGAGAAAATAAGCGAAGAGCTCCAATGAATTATACTATATGGTTATCGCAGTTAAATAAAAAATGAAATAATAAAAAGCTGTAACAAATTATGAATCAATTGATGTGTTATTGTTCACATACGGCAGATTATAACCTGTATTAACGATATTACTATTTAAGAAAACAAATATCGACTATTACTGTTATTACGGGAAAGCATATTTCGATTGTTTTTCGAAGCGATCCTCGAGTTTTCTGTTGAGAGAGAGTATCCGGAAGGCAACTTTCACGAAAATCACAAGTCCCAGGTTGAACGCTCACTGAAAGAGCGATCCATGAGTCAGTCCTCTCATTAAACTCTGCATTAATTCAGCAATGCTGAAAATCCCTACGTGCTGGATATATCCCAAAGGATATTTTTTAATACTTTTAACCTTTATTCCCTCTTAGAAATTTAAAAAGCTCCTTATGCATTTGTTTTATCCAATGTAAGTAATTTTCCACGGGGAAAACTGTACAGCACGTCAGCTAAAAGAACATCTTCAGTGGTTTTTTAAGGGTCTGATAGGCGAAAAATTAATGAGAGCGCAGAGAACAAATTCTGCTCTCGAAAACAAAACTCAGAAATGGATATATGCATTCATCCACGTAGAAAAGTAATTATTATCGAAGTTCAGAGAAGCGCCTTAATTACGAAAAATAGAGACCCTTAGGATATTTTGGATCTTACGTAAATAGTCTTTTCAATTCACACCGGAATAGTTTCTCAGAAATCTACCCAGTTGGAAAATTAGACGTGTTAATGTAAAAATTTTCGATGAAAAAACGAACGAATCAAAGTAATTATGTATGTAACGTCAGAAACAAATATCGATATACTTTAGTTCCGTTTACTTTGATAATTGAGGTTATTATTAAAATGCTTGATTTTTGTTGAAAAGAAATGTAATTTACCAAAACGGAAAATGAAGCAATATACGATACAATTCCTTATTCTTCATACATGTATAAATACATAATTCTATTCCAAAAATCAGTCTTCTAATATTCTGTAAGAATATTGGGACCAACTAATTGAATGTTATCTGGTAGAGTATGGGATGGAAGGAAGAATACATGGACATTAACTATCACGTAAGAATGGGAAAAATTTTCTCGGAATAAAATTAGCCAGTTAAAAAAGCAGTTTCGAAAAACATTAATTTTTTTAGAATTTCCTCGAAATTTTTCGGAATATTCAACCTCTTCTCCCTCGAAAACTTAAAATCCAAAACCAATCAAACGTTGTTTGAAAATACTTCACCGCAGCAAAGCAGTTGTAGTACAACCTTTCTTTTAAGAACAATTTAGGAAACATTATTTACCCTAAGCATACGACAGACTTGATTGCATGGCTACGATTGTGGAGCGGTAAGAGGATGGGTGGGAACCTCCTGCCCGTGGGCCACATGCGGCGCCCGAGAGCGTTTTGTGTGGCACGCGAAGCAGCGATGAAAAAGTGACGCGTATAACTTAACACATAAATTCATATTTTTTAAATCCAAATAATGATAATAAAGCATTTAATACTGAAATGTTAATCCCAATTACTCGAATTTAGAATTGATTTTCAAATCATTGGCAACTTCCAATACGCCCCCCCCCCCCTCTCCTCCCGTCCCCCCCGAAGGATTCTCTACCACTTATGCGGCCCGCCATGTAGAAAAACCGATCAGGCGATCGAATTTTTCAACCTATGATCCCTCCGTATCCTACTTGTGTGGTTTGAGGAGAATACGCAAGAAGAAATGTTTATCAGCTGGCCCCATTGGTGCTCTTCTTAAAGAGTAGGCTAATGCCGGTTCTGAGTTCCCATCTTTTTTGCTGCGTGGAGTCGTGTAAGTCAAGTTACGGCGATAATATCCCAAAAGACTGATTCGCCAGAAAAACACACAGATTTCACTGCTTTACGTCAGATAAACTTTTTCTACATTAACATATATATATTATATACCTTATCTCTTTCCAACAGCACTCATTTGTATTTCTACTATCTAGGGTTTTCGCAGGTTTTTTCCACCCCCCTTCTCTTCATAGGTGTTTTCCTGCGTGGTTTTTTACTGGGTTGGCCATGCCTGGCTCTACCTGGGTTTTTACCACAAAAATTATATCTTTCTTAGAACCTTCTCTAATGTGTAATGTGATATTCATTGTTCTGTTCTTGTTGTACTTATTTGACGCACCTTTTATTGCTCTAGTTCTGTTTGTATATACATTTATTCGTGTTATTATTTTGTAATCAGTAACGAAGGGTTAAATGGAAGAGGGAACCTTATGGTCTCAATTTCGCCCAGAAAATAAAGTCATCTACCTATCTATCTAATTATGAAATACTGCCAATTCTTATAAACTTGACTGTTATAGAGTGGGAAGGGAATTATGTTGCTATTTTATTAAATTTATACAAAATTAAGCTTCGAATTGTGGTAGACTTGATATATATAATCAGCAAACAAGATATCGCCTCTGTCATTCACCGTATGTTTCAGGAGGCAATTTGGTAATTAAGCGCCAATGACTGCCACGGTCTCTGTGAAAAGAAACATATGATCGGATCAATTACAGCTTAGCTATACTTTCATATGTAAATTATACAAGACTTACTCAGTCAACGAACACTGCTTGAAATGTATCTTTGAGTTTTATAGACAAATAGGGAAAGAAGATTTTAAAACAATAAGAAACAAAGTGGATTCAGGCGGGAGGAGTAGAACACTCCAAGATTAAACCCCATTTCCTGCATTCTCACTCCGTATTGTACGCCGAGGGGAGAATTTCTTCAGAGAATTAGAGATTCTCCTTCCCATTCGCTCCTCTTCCTCCCTTAAGATTCTATTCCACCAAACAGTGCTTATCTCCAAGCCTCTCTCTCCCCCCTCTCTCCCTACCACCCAATTTCCTTACACTCTCATATTCCTCCTCTTCCCTCTCTGCTTTCTCCTCCTTCAACTTCTACACCACCAGCAGCAAGCACCTTTTCCTACACAACCTACATCCCTCTCCTTCCACTCTCCTCCCTTATGACTATTCCCCTCCACCCCTCTCCCTCCCCCACCCACTCCCCTATCCTCCACCCATTCCTCTCCCACACGTTCTTTGCCCTGGACATTCTTAGCGTTCTCCCAAATTGCCGCTCGCCAGAGAGCCGTGTCGTTAGGGAGTTTGACCCGAACTTGGACATAATTACGAAAGCTCGCAAGGTCCGTCTGACTGCTGTGTGTGTTTTTTCCCGCTGATGTCGAATACTTTACATGAGAAATAAAGGTTAAGTGATTAAAAAAAACCGAGAGAATAAAATGTTTCGAAACCCTACGTTTAATTTCTTGTCTATATGTAGTAGAATCAATCGATACGGAAAACTAGAATTAGTTATGGAAATTATAGTCATTTTAAGTATTTTCTCATGGGAAATTAACTTTAAAATAATCCAAACACCGCCTAAAACATTAAAATTATTAAAACTGTAATTTGTTGAAAAGCTTTTATACTTCATTGTAATGCGATTCTAATACTGATTCTGAAAAAATGGTTGCATTATACGTTTGATGAATGTCATTAATATAAGATCTAATTGGCAACTGTTGCTTGCGATAAATGCGCAGCAGCTGAAAATGGAAAGAAATATGTGACTGTATAACCTAAGTTAAGCTATGTTATTTTAATTATTATCTTTCTCTTCGAAAAATCAATAGAACCAAATATATGGATATAATTTTTGTATTATCTATAAATACCGATATCAAATCACAACATAACTTTTAAAAAATGTTCCCCTCTTTATTATTAATCGGAGTAGCGAACATAAGCATGACAATTTCATGCGATGCTTCGAAATGAAATCCATCGATTGAAAATGTTATTCTAAGAGCATCTAAAAACCGCAAATCCACTTAAATGCAGCTAATAAAGTTTGACGAGAGATTAATCGTTCATAACACACTATAAAATAACATAATTCACGGTGGCATTTAGTAGCTAACTTTTGGAGGGGATATGTCTCTTACCTAAAATAAATACGAGATAAAAATTGAAGAAAAAATTCTAAGTTTTGAATTTTCAAAATACCTTAAATAGCTTCTCTTTTATAGTTTATACATTGAAAATGGTGCTAATTTAGCTTACAATTATTTAGTATAATGCCCTTGAACTATAATTAATGTTTACTTTTTCGATGCTATGCAGCATTAAATCTAATAATATGTTGTTTTAAAGATTTATTAGTCATCGTTACGTCGAATTACACATTTAACAATAATGGATTGATATTTCCCTTAGTAATTGATGTCTTCACTTTTCTTCCTGAAATTTTAATGAAAATAAATCATGTCTGGATGACTTAAGCCAAACGCGACAAAAATAAACGAAAAGAAAATAATCGAATTATTAGCTAATAAACAGCATTTACCCTGAGTTATTCTCATAACATTTTCTGTAAAATTTCACTGATTCACGACATTTGGCCGATAGATATGTTTTTACGCAAAACAACTCTCCGGCTCCTAATTTTGAATTTAATCTAAATAATTCCAGTATATTAATAATCCAAAGGTAAGAGCACGGAAAATATTCAATAATATTTTAAACTGGAAATATGGTAATGGGATTACCTTTTAATATTTCAACCTTTAATATTTTATTAACCATCCTTCATCTCTTGTACAATGGAAATAATGTTCGCATAAAAGCTATATTTCGAAAACGATCCTTCTGAACCTATCCGTCTAAAATTATAGCGAAAGACCTTTGACCTTTGAAGTTTTAAAAGCTTTATGAAGCAAATTGAATAAATAAAACTAAATAATTCACCTAGGAGTTTCCTCCATCATCAAACATTCCATCAAATTCGCACCATTTAAAATATTCAGCTTTATATTGCCTTTTATTAAATTGTCGCAGGTTATTTAAATACCTTTTTCCGCGTTTTCTCATAACATTCCACTGGCGAGAGTGAGAGAGAGAGAAAGTCAGAGAGAAAAAGAGACACACAGAGAGAGAGAGAGAAAGAGTCAGAGAGAGAGAGAGAGAGAGAAAGAGTCAGAGAGAGAAAGAGTCAGACAGAGAGAGAAAGAGTCAGAGAGAGAGAGAAAGAGTGAGAGAGAGAGAAAAAGAGACAGAGAGAGAGAGAAAGAAGTTAAAAATTAAAATTCCTTCTTCGCCTTATTTGTATAAGCTCTTAAAGCCCTCCCCTTACTTTTGGCAGCTCACTCATGATCTCGTCCTCAAGAAGAAGAAGAAGATAGAAGATCATGAGAGAGGGCATGGAGGGGGGGGGGTAGAGGGGATAGAGGGGAGGGAGAGGTAAGAGGAGAGAAAGAGAAAGACACTCTCCGTCTCTCTCTCTCGGAGTCGACGCTCCACTCCTTGAGCCCTCGAGTGGAGACATAACCATGGTAACGGCACGGAATTCAACCATTACCCACTCAACTCCTATAGCTTAGTCGCCTCCAGCACCCTTCCTATCCCACTCCCTTTCTTATCTCTCTCTCTCTCCTCCTCACTTACACCCTCTCCTTCGGCACCTCTCTCCCCCTCTCTTTACATTCTGTCGAGATCAATAAGGGTAAAGGGTTCCTCAAATCTTTCGAACCGTGATTCTCCCTGTTACGGAATATTCCTTTCATAGCGGCACTCTGTTGCATTCCCATCACGACGTCCACCCAATCTTCTCTTTATACTCTCTCTCTCTCTCTCCACACCTACTTCACTCTCGGAACAGGAGGAGCATCTCTTTTTCCTCTTCGGCGCTTCTCCTTGAAGATTTTGAAGAGAGAGGGAGAAAGGGCATTTTTTCTCTACTATTTCTCAATACCGTTTTCGTATTCGCGAAAGATAGCGAGAAAGGGGAACATTTTTGAGGAAAAATTCGCACGTATTTGTCGTTTACAACAAAAGAATTGAATGATATCGGCGAACGACGTGCGAATTGTGGTTTATACCCTGATGCTCTCTGGTTACGAAGCGATAGTTGCTAAGGATTCCAGAATTTTTTGAAAAGGCGTATCGAAGGACGACGTTGCGTGCCTTCTGATTTCCGTGTATATTTCAGAAGCAGTTTCCCATGCTAATGAAGGCATTGAAATCGACTGAACAACACTGATAGCGTAATCATGTCTTTTTATGCCAAAACCACGCTCTAAAGTAGTTAAATATTGAATTTTTAAACTTTTAAACTTGAATAAGCAAACAATATGAAGAAATGTATTCTGAAAATTTTATATGTAAATCAGACAACTTTACATTTATTCAATAGCGCATCGACCAACCGTTGGATATCCGATATGCAAGATATGAGGAGCAAAGTGTACTTTTCCTGTTAATAAAGTAGTTGTTTGCAACCATTCGTAAAGCTAATAGTCCGATATAAAATTTATAAGCTCTAAGAATTGTGATTACGCTTTATCATTTACCCTTTAGGAAACATTTATATGCTTGATGATATTCCACGAGACTTGGCACGACAAATCGTTTTGTCGCGCGTGTCATCGTCTTATTAATGGAATAAGATTGTGTTTTCATAATGTGTGACATTACCCGTAAAGTGATGTGACCGATTTACAATGGGAACTTTTTTAAAACGAGAGAAAAAAATTAACCAATCGCACGCGATGGCCCTCTTTACGTAGCAAAAGCGTCATTCATTTGTCGGATTCGTGGTTTTCAGCCCTTTTAACCCTCGACACGTCTTCTCGTTCCCCTTACATCTTCCGAGGCCATTAATTCCTCTGCCTTCTTAACAGGCATGCCCAACCCCGCTAACAAGCTGCCATCGATGCTGTTTACTCTACAAGACTCCGAGAATCCTCGGGGCATGCTTAAACTGACTACCACACTATAACCTCACATTTGCTCTCAAATAAACAGCTAAGGGGCTAATAATACACTACGTAACACCAAACCTTTCATTTATTCATCCGAAATCCGAGCACTAGTGTCGTCTACGGAAGTGGTAAAATATTTATAAATTCACAATATTTATATAGGATACATATGCATTAACGTCCGTACATAGATATCCGCACAGCTTTTCCTTTTGCCGAAACTTTTCAAAGTCTCAATTATGCGTATATTTTTGGTGAAACACACTCCTGTTCGCGTTATTCACATCCATCATATATTTGTGCACTAAGTTCTTGGTAAATATAATGAGGAATTATCTCTATTAACGCAGAGGCCCTCCAATTATTGCAATAGAATCAAAAATCAATGGGAATAATGAGTAATATATATTTGATGTTTGTCAATGCGTATTTGCATCGGGATTCGCGTTGAGCCATAATAGTGGCTTATTAACACTTTTGCTTTAATAATTTAACATATATATATATACATATACGAACGAGCTTTTTAAAATTGCATTTCGGCTCTTAATTATAGCTTAAAAAGTCAGTATCGGGAAAAATATGACCCAAAGCGCGCTGCGGCAGTGTATCTTATTTTTCAATGAAAACTGGAAAATTACGAAAGGTTCGTATTTCCCATTAGCGCGGCTAAAATTTTATTCACTTTTCATCTTGATGAAAATCAATTTATTATCGTGACCCATTTATGAAATAGCTTTAAAACAATTTTTATTCTTTTTTATACAAAGGAAACGTGAATAAATTGTATGACAAAATTTATGGGGAAAATTAAAAACAGTTAATAAATTAAGGTAGCTGAAACAACCGTTTAGAATTTTTTATAATGCTTGCAAGAACAAATTACACTCCGGCGGAAATGTGAGAGCTGCTATAGAAATTGGACTTGGGTTATTAAACGCCGACTCTTTTGATTGAAATGGATGGTCATGAGTAGATATAAAGAAAAAGAACACTTATTCATTGGCGGAGAACAAGCGATGCGCTTGGATCATGTAGGCCATTTTAAACCGTTACGATACAAAGCCGTAGCTGAACTTTTCTGTCGATGACGTCTTTTGTCATAATTTTAAGGGTTAAGCGTTCAAACGTGACTTTTTTACGCGGATATGTTTTATGGTTACGAACGCTAAAGTCATTTTATCGATATTTAAAAAATTAAGAACTCCTTAACCGTACAAAGTGAGAATATTTAGAGACGATGCAAAAGGTAAAATTAAACAGGGAAATGAAATAAAAACAGAGAAACAAAAAATATTCTTACTTTGTACGGTTAAGGAGATCTTAATTTTTTAAATATCCATCTCGCCGTAGTCTCCAACACTTTTTAATTTATCATTTGATCGATGACTAAATTAATTTAGAATATCTATATAATTTTTTTAGGTAATATATAAGTTTTACTTATTTACTCAGCAGTCAATCAATAATTTCCATTATTTAAAATGTGGATTTTTCAATTCTGAATGAAACTTGGTTGCGATAACGCCATATTTGGCGAATAAAAATGAAACTCTTATGAGAAATATGGTTGAGTTTATAACAATATAATGCGATAATCCACACATTCAACTTCGAACTTTAGCTTAAACTTTACCGCAGTACGTCATAAATTACTGCCCTACGACCTTTTAGCAAGCGTTGCGAAACTTCTCTCATTAAAAAAAGGAAACTTTTTTGTGGAATTCGTAGATTGACTTTCGAAACAATAAAGTACTTGTTTAACACTTTTTATCAAAGCGAGTATAATAATTCCAGCGAACTGCCGCGCACTGCAGTAACTCTTTCTCGTCGCCATTATTTTCGTCAAAGGCGAAGTAATTATATGGATGCAGTTGTGGCTTTCCTCTCTCCAATCTTTTCGCAGGTGGACTTTTTTAACCCACTCTTCTGATGCCGTATTTTTAGCTGGGGAGTGTGAGTGACTTTTTCCATTTACTGCATTACGAAACAGTGGATTAAAAGCCCTTCCGTTCCATGTGAATGCGAAACCCGAATGATCGAGTGCGCGGGTGAAAGTTCTCCCGTCGCCCTCGCGGGATGATGCGGCAAACGCACAAAGCAAAAGCGGGCAACTGTCAAATAAAGAGCCGTGCTATCGTGTTGTTTTAACGTCTAAAAAAACTCAATTTAAATCACCTGATTTCAGGGGATTACTTAAATTGCTTTCCGAATTTTATCATACGCGGAGTAACTTACTTATTCTCTCGTGACTGCGATTGACAATAAAGCAGTTGCTTTTCAAGGCCATTTATATCTTGAAGGTGAGGAATTTCTACACATATAAAAATTTTAATTTTCTTAAAATTAAAAAATTATCGAGTAGAAGAATCAATTTGCTTGGTTTGTCATAAACGCTTATTCTGCGTTTTTATCGGTTGAATGGCAGCCAATCAGGGTTCAAGACATCATTATGAAGTTAGAGAACGTCCGTGGTGATATCTGTCACCCTAGGTAGACGGATGGTTAGCGTATTCCGAGGGTTACTAAGGTCGCGGGTTCGAATCCAGCCTGGGTCATGAATGCTTGTGTTTGTCAGGTTTACATGGAAGAATGGATTAACGAAAAAAATAAAAACTTCGTTAAATTCCACAATTATTTATTTTTTCACGACCTATTTCGCCAAATAACTATCATCACCAGGTGAGAAAAGTGCTCAAAATATCCTTTATATACGAGGTTGAAGGAGGGGAAGAAAGCAAACTGGAATTTAACAAAGTTATTATTTTCTTAGTTAATATTAATATCAATTACCACAAAGTTCAGCCAAATTCCTTGGATTTTATGGAAGAATGGACATTGATGCATAAAATATCGCACTAATAAAGACAGCTTATTATTATTATTATATCTCGCACGACAAACACCTGAACAAGCGTCGCAAAGACGGAAAGTTAACGCGGAACTAAAAGGAAATATTTAAAGTATTCGGATGTAGTACACGTATTTGAAAAGTTTCGCTTCCTGATTGATTCGAATGATCGTAATTCTCCCGTGGAATTTAAAGGGCAATTCTACTAGGTATGGTAAATTTGTTACATTAAATGTTTTATTGTCAAATAGTAATATAAATTTAGGGCAGGTATGGTAAATTATTTACATTAAAAGTTTTATTTTTCAAATATTAATATAAATTTTGGGCTAGGGCTGTTCTTCCGTATCGTCCCTCCTATCTTTAGGACCTATATTATAGTATAGGTATAGTCAAAGTATAGGTTAGGACAATACGTTACCTTTTCACGGTTTTCTTGCTTACATGACATAAAAGCAAACATTTCAGAAAAGCATAATTTCACAAGAAATGAAGCTGGATTTGGCGAAAGTGATATGATAGGAAATAAAATTATCGTAATATTTGGAAACGGATTATTTACTAACAAATTTTAATAATTGTTAAGAAAAGTTAAGTGAAAAATGATTTAGACAAGATGCAAATATGTTATTGAATGAAATTATCCTAATAATGGAATTACGAAATGTTATATTTTGGTCATTGACGTTAACAATGTTGGAGATACATGAAGGGAAACTATACAGTGTTCAGGTCTTAAATATGCCGGTGCTCGCAGTTAATAATCATACTACGCCAAAGGTTAGATTCGTGCCAAATTAGAAAAATCTGTATAAACGCTTCTTCAATAAAGTATATTTTTACCCTTAATTTTCCAGTTGATGAGTGTTTTGGAAACTTGCCTCAGTTCTACAGATTCTCCGGGTAACCGAGGGAGACGGAGTAAGCGCAAGCACCACTGGCGTAATGGCCGCTGCAAATATCGAGAAGACGGTCTGTGCTAAACCTAATGCTGTTTTCCGTCTTCGAAGCGAAGTTATCCTCTATCCCTAAATGATGCGCTAAAAGAAAAATATCTTCTGGTGACCTTAAACTTGAGGAGATGGAAAAAAGAGATAAAAAACATGTACGTCGGTGAGGTATACGTAGAAATAGGTTGGTTGAAATAACGAATTCGATTTTAATGTTTTTTCTCACACCCTCTGGAGAACATTGCTGCATATAGTGTATCTACAGAATGAAAATTCTGTCATTTCGATTTCGGGGATGGTGACTGAATTTTTAACTAGATGATATTTATTTGTATTTCGGAAAGTTGTCAGAAAGAAAACAAAAACAAAGGCATCATGTTTACATGGCGATTAATTTTTGTTATGAGATTTGTAGAAAGATTTTAAGATGTGGCTAGTAAATTTGACAAATTCACTTAATCGGATCTGAAGAGTCCAGAAAAATCTCAAAATACACTCCTTTTACACTCTTTTAGTTCCACTTTGAAAATAGAGAGAAAAGGATGAAACCACTTGGGATTATATATTTTCTAAATGACTTCATTGCGATTTGTACTTTCACTGAAATTTCTCAAAAACGAATAAGATTACGATAAAAAATTATATAATGATATGAAAATCCTATAGTATTTTTCCTAAGAATCCTCCTACTTTGGGATTATAACTCGAAGTTATTATTGTTAAGAAAGGACAACAGTTGGAAATGACTCCTTTGCGGCCATTCATAACCTCCAAATATATCATTATAATGAAATACCCGTAAAGGTTCGTTCGTAAAGAGGAAGACCTAATTAGACAATAGAGACATAGATGAAATTTGATTCCATATCTTCTCATGAAAAAAACAATCTGTTAATGAGATTGGCGAAAGGACGGAATAACCTCCCCTCTCTTCGTGAACTGCGTGCAAATACCACATAAAAACACAGTTTAAATTCCACATTAAAAACAAATTAGATTCATTACCTGTTACTTTACTAGTAATTAGTAAGCATTAAATAACCCAATTGATTTTAAGTCAAATAGTATTATGAAGAGTAAACAAGAAATAACTCTTGTACGTATTTCTATGGATATAACTCATCAAAGACCCTACTTCAGATTTTTATTATGGTAAATATTGTTTTAGTGTAAAGAAAATATTAATTTTCAGGATATTTCAGCTTAAGAAACAAGCAAACGAATTAAAAGGATACATGTTGGTAAAAGAAATGTGACTCCGAAGTTTAATATTGCTTAAAATAAATCTAGACTTGGCACATTTTCAAAAGCTTCATTAGAGACTTTTATGGAACCCTGTTCTTCAAAGAAAGTTTTCTGCCACTCCGCCGATCTTCTACAAGTTTATTCCTTCTGAATTACCTCTCAAATCGAATTTCGGCTTCAACTCCCTTAAGTAAGCATCCTCAAAAACTTGGAAACAAGTAGCAATATAAAATGATATCCAATTAATACTTCTCCATTTTATTGATAACTCTTTACAGCTATATTTAATCGCCAATTCAAGAAGTAAGAAGTCAACAAAGAAAAGTTAAAATTCTTGGAGACCATCAGTTTTTCTTTCCTAAATCGAAATTATTATATGAACGTTTACGAAAGTATTGAAAATAATCTATCAAATGAAATTAAACAATGTTCTTTTTCTTTTTAATAATAACTGATTTCTGATTCTGATTACTGGTAAGCTAACAGGACGAAAGAGTGAGGACACACATGCATGATAAAATGACCGTAACCATATACTTACACCAAATATTATTTTTGAAATAGTAATTGCAAGAAATTCAAATGAAATTTATATTGGAGTATAATTTTATGAATATTATGTGCACAATCTTCTAAAGGTACCTTGATTAATTTATGAACATAGTGTAATATTGAAAAATTAAATGCCTCCGAAGTTACTTATGAGTGTTAATTATGGAATTTAAAAGGAAAAGTCTTATAAAATAAACTTGCATCTTAGATTCAAACAAAAAATCTCAGTTGCATATGATGTCATTATGGCTGTGATTTGAGAGAAATGATGTAGAAAACACACTAATGTTGACATCACACTGGAAACTGTTTAACTTTTTCTAATAAATGCAAGAAAACGCGCTTATTAAGGGAGAAACGCGAAGCAAAGTTTAAAAATATTCTCGAAGTTAAGCTTCAAGGGAGACTCAAATAACTGGACTTGAAGTAGTTGCAGCAAAGTGAGTTATAAATGATCCCAAGGAACAGAATGCCTGTCACAAGGCATGTTCCGGGCTCAAAGGTTAAATATGAGGCCAAGAGAAAGAAAGGACACGCAACGAACGTCCTTGCGCTGCCTGAGTAGGGGGAGTGAGGATTTGAACATAATTCATCAAATATCTCGGAGTCGGTAATGACTTCACGCACGCGTACACAGAATAAGTGCATTAATAAGAAAGAAACTGATGCCATTAACTCCACGCTTGTGCAGTTTAGCAATAAGAAAATAAGTATTTCTAAATTAACAATTTAATGTATCAATTTTACGTTAAACATTCAATGAAATGGCGTAAACTGTATTTTTATAATTCTTCAAATTTGTGTTTAGAAGATTTTATTACATTACGAGAGTAAATTATTGTACTGATTCATGGCATATAAAGTATATAAACGCTATGGAAAATCTAGTATTTTCCAAATTAATTCCGCGAGGTCTGTGTTAAAAATGATCATACTTACTAATGCACTTCTCGCCCGTACGGATTCAGCTATTTCGAAGAAAATTCTAAAAAGCGCATATATGAGAGTTTAGCGTTTTATTGCTACCAAAATGTCGACAAGGACAAGGGAAGTAATTTCAAGTTTACAATATGGTCAGAATTGTTCTTTTAGAGAGTACAAAGATATCTAGGGAAGATACATGGTTTTAGAGTAAACTTTGTAAAATATTCTAAAAGAAGCTTATTTCCTTCATATAAAACTTAAAATTAGTTTAATCACGGTTGAGTTATAGGTAAAAAAATGTATAACGTGATAAAATGTAATTATACAGTTTATCATTTGGTGAGCATTTTTTGGAATCTGTTAAATGGATAAATCCAGAATTTCTTTATATACGTATCGTATATGAACGATATGTTTTACCTGAGATTAATGTTGTCGACATCCAAAACGATTTTAAATGAGTAACAACATTTTCATCTTTTCAATGAAAGAAACACAAACTTATCGTTGAAAATCCAGGATAATTAATGACAAATAATCGATTGGAATGATCTATTCGTAAAATACCGTATTAAAAAAATGAAAAACTAAACCCTATAAGCGATAAACAGATTCCTATGATCGAACAGAAGCGATATCTATCTTCCATTTCAGAAATGGTCGAATTCTATGTTATACTTTAAGACAATTCTTTGCGTTTCATTATTAATTAGAGAGCTTAAATTTTTATTTAGACATTTTATTTCGCACAAAACATTCGTGGCAGCCACTGGAAAGAACCGTAAACATACGCTCTCCTTTTAAAATCCCGTAATTATCTGCTTAGTCTGATGCGAAATTTGGTCGTTGCCATCACTTATAAGACCACTCCATTAAATTATTGCTGTAATTTCCAAAACTGAAACAATGAGCGCCCACTACCATGTTTAGCAAAGTGTCGTCGGTTTTTTTTTTTGAAATTCCAACCAACGGCGAGGAAAAACACGGCACTGACACGCGGAAAGAGGGAGAGAGAGAGAGCAAAAACTCATTGCGCACTCTCGCGGGAAACGAGAAACAACCTCGTGGAAAATAATACTCAGAAAACTGAAAAACAACGGAAGCTGCACCAAAGACACGCGGCGGTGAACTTTTTTTCTTCGTAGATCGAAACGGGAGAAATTCGTGGAGGGAAACTTTAATGTTTACATTGAGCTACAGAATCTAGCTACGAGATACGCGCGAGAGAACATAGAGAATCGAAAAAAAAGAGCAAAAGCAGCCCCATCAAAAAATAATCAACCGCGTCGAATGAAAAAAAACCTTCACTTTTTCAATAAGAGAATATGAAGAGCGGTACGGAGCAAAGAAATGTGGATAAAGGGAAACAAACGTAGCTGCAGAATTAGGAATTTTCATAAGTAATGGAAGAATGGATATAACATACGTGTATTTATGTGCATGTATACAAGCATATATATACGTATATACCTGTGTGTATATATATATATATGTGTGTGTGTGTATGTATGTATGTATGTGTGTGTGTATTTGTGTATTTATATACATACAAACGCATCTCAGGAACGTTCTCGACTTTGAATAGACTTGGTGATACATATTTACTCAAAATAAAGCGTTGGGGGTAAGTAGAAAGAGAAATAGGGGTTTATTGGGAGAGAGGGATCAAGGGACCGGGGGAAAGGTGGGGAGAGGCACGAGGGAGGAGGTTTTGTGAAGGCGGGCGTTGAAGAGGGACCGGAACACGAGCATGGAAGTGGCGGAAGCATTGGAGGGATATCTCCGTGAATGGAGCGGGGGATAGGACGTGTATTAGCGAAGTGCTTCCACAAACCGCTCACCGCGTTTCATTTCTGAAATGTGCTACAGCGGCTTGCCTGCCTTTCATGGCTTGCGTACAAACCCTTCTATACCAAACGAGCTATACTCTTTTTACCTCAACTTCCCATCCTCCATCCTGCTCCCTCCCTGCCACCCTCCCCTCCCCCCCTCCCCTCCCCCCCCCCCACGGCCTCCCCCCTATCAGGCACCTCTCTCACTCCCAGTCTCGCTATCTCGATCTCTAATTATCTAGCCATCGCCCTATTGCCATCTCTTCAATTCCTCTCCTTCATATCCTCTTTACAAATACCTCTCCACATCTACCATTACCTTTTCTGCGCCTTTCTTCCTCAACTTTCCTCTCCTCCGTCTCTTCACATTTTCACTTCTCTTTCTCTCTTCCTTTTCTATCCATAAACCTCTTCCGATCTACTTCAACATCAGCTTTCTGCAGTTGCTCCCTTTCTATCCGTTTTTTCCAACAACTCAAATCTCCCATTTCCCCTAATCTCTCCATTTGCACGCATCATTCCTCCATCTTCTTATTTTATATCGCCATGATGGACAATTCATTTTCCCATCGGCGATTGTCCAGGTTTATTTCACCTGCACCGGTTATTCCGCCCTCTCTCCAGCCGTTGCCTACCAAAGGCTTCCCTCCTTTCCTTACTCGTTAACTCCCTACCTCCTCCTCCTCCTCCTCTTCCTCCACCCCATATACCTCTCTCTCTTTCGTCATCCACTCTATCTGCATTGGTAATTTCTGCCTCTGCGTCGGACGAGGCGCCATAGATAGAGAATAACCTACGCTTTTGCTTCCCTTTCTCCCTTCCCTCCTCAAACCCTTCACGTTATTACTGAAATCGCGCCGGCGGCAAATTGTCACTGTGCGTGTGTGTGTGTGAGAGAGAGGGCGGAGAGGTCTGCTAGATAGATAGAGACAGTAAGCGCTCAAAATCACAAGGAGTAAATACGGAATGAAACAGGAGACGAGATGAAAAAAGAATCATATATATATATATGCTTAAGGACGAAGGGCTTCGGCCCGAAAAGCTTTCAAATTTGTGTTGTTTTTCATGTGTCTTCTGCACCCTCAGCGGCTCTCCAGCTTTGGTAAGTGCTCACTGGGCTTCCTTCAACACCTTGTTGCCCCCCTCCCCACACACACACACATATATATATACACACAGGGGCGGCCCGAGGTATTTTGGTGCCCCAGGCGAGAAACGGTTCAGCGCCCCCCCTCCCCTCCCCTCTGTAAATTTTTGATAAGATATTTTAAAAAGAGGTCGTTAATTTATTCATTGCCTCGTAAAATGATTGATAATGAAAAATAAAAGGAATTTTATATAGATTCCCGCCTGTCCCGCGATATAAATTTGTATCTATTATTCATCCACTTGCAAGTACTGCAGAGATAGATACTTGGACGCCCCGGGCAGCCGCCCTGCTCACCGGTACCGCGGGCCGTCCCTGCCTAAGCTAAACCATAAGCTGACTGACTCATTCGAATTTAATACCCCATAGAGTCCAAAAGAATTCGATAAAAACGCAAAAACCTCGTCCCTTGACTCAAATTCATACTCATCTCGTTGCATATAAATCGATTACACAAATTCATGATTCGAAATTTTTATTTGCCTTCGAGTAAGTTAATTTATCGACAGATACGTTTAAGAAATTTGGTGACTGGATTCACTAGGAGGAGGGACCTTTAACAGTCTTATTATTGGGTGATTACAATTGAGAACGAGAAAAAGAGAGAAGAGAGACAGACGGAAGATGGAGAGAGAGATGCAGGTCGTCGGGGCGAAACGAAGCCGAGCGAAAACGAGAAAATTAAGTAAATATCAAATTATACAAGAACTATAAATGTGAATAGTGACACATTGTTTCTGAGTATTCGTGTTTGAGTATTGTTTAGAGAACTATCCTTATATTATTGTCCTTCCAGGTGCCCTCTTGGGGCCCCCAGTTCCTCGGCGCCCTAGGCGGCCGCCTGGCTCGCCTGTACTTTGGGCCGTCCCTGCATATACATACACAAACACACACGCACGCACGCACGCACACACACACACATATATATACACACACACACACACATATATAGCTGTATCGTATATGCCCGAATATAAGGCGACACCCTCTTATCTGAGGGACAATTTTGGAAAAAACCTCGCCTTATATTCGGGCATATACGGTTTATTTAGGGCAGCTAGGTGTTGAAGGAAACCCAGTGAGCAATTATCAGAAGGAGAGCCGCTGGGGTGTCGAGATGCTCCCTTCGTCAGCACAAGAAAGAGTTGTGTCTCTCTTGTGCTGACGAAGGGATCATCCTGAAAGCTCCATCGTCTACAAATGTATCTCTCCGACACCCCAGCGGCTCTCTTTTTGGAACTTCACCAAAATAAGAATTTATTACGGTTGAAGTTTACTCATTTATACTATAATAACTCACGATGGAAAATCATGTAGATAATATTCATTGCCATAACACAAAAAGATGACAAATTTAATCTTTAATGATGATTTCAAAGCATCGTTACGAAAGCCTTCGAGTGAGTTGAAATTACATTTTAAATATTAGTTTGTCGCCTTTCTTTGTCAAGGCTTACATTGTTGGAGTCTGACCTTATATTAACATTTTAATTGCGTATTCTATTAATCTAACAATAATTCCAATAAATGCATCCATTTGTATTATCCGCGTTTTTTGATTATCCGGGTCCCGGTTCCCCACATTGCCACGGATAATCGGCGCGCTACTTATTTGCAATGAGGGTGAAGTCGTGTTTTTCGTGATTCGGTTTTCTAAGCACTTTTCGTTTGGATTGAAATAAGTGAGAACAAACGGTAGACACAGCGAAGCAAAAATAGATTCTATAGGAAAATCGCCAAGTTTAACACTCATTACCTGAGATTAGAATCGGATGGGAACATCTAGTCTTCTCCAAACTATTAGACGTGTGCTTGGAGGGCAAATGATCAGGACCTGCGATCGATTCACGATACGTGAGGACGCACGATGGCTCCTGCTTCGAGGGTGCTCTTCGATTTAACGGTGCGAGTGGAGTAAATGGAGAAAAGACTCATTAAGACCTTCGAATAAGCTCTTCGCAATGAGTTACAGACAACGGCATTCTCAACCTAATTACCTTACTTTGTTAAATAGCAAATATTTTGAATTCAGAATCAACCAAAGGCAAAATAGAGCTTCTGTTCATTTGACGCAATGCGACTACACTTATGAGTTAGGATTTGATTTTACGAAGATACTACTGTTTTTTAAAAAATTTTCAATCGATAATTACTCTACAGAAGATTGTTTTCTCGATATGAAGTCACTCATCCATTGTAAAACTAGCAATGAACACGCGGTGATAACACTAATGTTTCGTGTCGCACAGTTCAACTCCATACTCTCCTGAGTTTATTAACTACTTCTGTTCGACGCTACATACAGTTAAAATGGAGTTTGCATATTGGTCTGAGAACATATTCTGTATTGTGCATGAGTGTGTACCACCTGAGGCACGTTTTTCCCGAGAGGGCTTTCCTCTGAGGCAAACATCACCTCTCCGAGAAGGGGAGACTAATGTGTAGCTCGCGGTGCTGGGGATTACATAGCAGTTGAAACGCTTGTTAAAAGGCAACGACATCATTGGATAAAAAAACTACAGAAATCGAGAATGAAATGTACTTATTAGCGTAATAATAATTCATGGCGTAAGCAATACTTTGTTTGTGCCATGAATGTATTGGAAATACCTATTTTGTTTAATACGTTTACACGCTCAAATTTGTTTATATAGCTGAATATTATTTGAAAATATACTTTATATACAATGTTGATTATATTTTAGCGATACTGAACCACCATATTTCATTTTCGAAGTCTTCAGATTAAAAAATTTAGGTCACAATTATTCTGTTTCCTTAAAGAACATACACATATTAGAAACAGTAACGAGTACATTCACGATGGAAACCTCTGAAAAGCAACCGGCACCGCAATTGCTATTACATTACAGCGTTTTTCTTCGAACACCTTTTAAAAATACAAATAATCATGTTTTATTTAAAATCCTGACAAAAATATAAAGACTAATACTGGATTTCCAACGGGAATGAAAATGGTGGCGTGTCCATTGAAGTCGCGTATGACCAAAGCAACCGTTTTTTATTCCTCCATCATTAATTAGTACGTATATCTCTTTAAGGCAATAAAAAAGTCTTTTTAAAGACTGCTGGTGATTGTTGCTTCAACCAATCAGGCTCATCCTCCGGGGAGTGTTAGCCGAAGGCAGGCGGAGGCAGAGAGAGAGAGAGAGAGGCCCTCTTAAAAACGATAATAAAGATCTTATATTTTTACATCGTATTTCACTCCTTTAATGGCGGAAGAAATGGAGTTCTTAATGACGCTTCTGGTTATTGGGTCATTAGAAATGTTTTTTTAATATTTAAAAGGAATGTCGATACGGAGTTTTTGAAAGATAATAAAGCGAGGCGCAATTTTTCGATGGTGTCGCCATTAAAAAAGTCGGATTTCGTGGTAAATAAATCATGAAAATGATTTTCAAAAGTCGTACCTAAGCTATTTTTAGTGCACTCGTGCTTTTAATGCTACAATTTTTATGTTCGATGATAAGATAACAGTTTTATTAATCTTTCTTGTACGGCTATATTCGATCATTATATAAATTAGATTACATTCAATGATTATGATTTCAGAGAAAGCAGATTAAGTTTTCACGAGTAATAGGGATTTTTTTTCGTAATTTTTGTAATATTTTCTTGTTTATGTCAAAGAGAAATGCGTAGACCACCACCTCAACCGAACCGTATCGTGAAATAGAACACGTGCCTATATGTATATGCTTAAGGAAAAAGAAAGGGTAATTATAAAGGTGGGTGGCAACAAGATGTTGGAAGAAGCCCAGTGGACACTTACTGAAACTGAAGAGCCGCTGAGGGTGCTGAAGAAACATGAAAAACAACATAAATTTGAAAGCTTTTCGGGGCGAAATTCATCGCCAGCAACGATAAGAGAGTTGTCTCTCTGTTGTGCTGTCGAAGGGATCATCCCGAAATCTCCTTTTGGAACTTCACCAAATTAAGAATTAATTATGGTTGAAGTTTACTTATTTATACTATAATAACTCACGATGGAGAATAATGTAGATATTATTCATAGCTATAATAGAAAAATATGACAAATTTAATCTTTAATGACGATTTGAAAGAATCGTTACGAAAGCCTTCCATGCGTAATTATATATATATATATATATATATATATATATATATATATATATATATATATATATATATATATATAAGATCGTTTCAAAGTTAAGATACAATTTATACGTGACATAAACTTTCAAATTATTCAAGTATCGATGAAGGATTCTCACTATTCCCTTCCAGAAAACCAAGTGTAATAACTTCCGTTTCGAAATTCAATAAGATTGGCGGTCTATCACTTCCAATCTTTGGGGTCTTAAATAAAATTTTTCGCTAAATAATATCTCTTAGCTGTTGACAAATATAAAACAAAATAAGGAAATTTTATATTGAAATATTAAGTGAAAATACTTGGCTAGAAAGCTATTTTACCTTTTTAAACTGTTAAAATTTAAAATGCTTCGCCAAACGTAATACGAACGAAAATTAATCTTTTTCTTATTCACCCGAATGAATTTTGCACTTGAAACTTTCTCAATTCGATTCAACTTGACTAAGTATTAAACATTAATCAAATCCTAAAGTAGTAGTCAATAATTATCGATTCTTCTTAATACCAATATAAACTCCAAATTTCCACAAGAAGAGAAATAACGCTATTTATTCAAAGTTACGCATTCGAGATAATATTGTGAGCATTAATATTCACATAAACAGGAGTTTATTTTGTTTTAAGTCATGACACTAAAATGGCCCCCCTTTTGCTAATAAAATCTATGATATAAAATACGATTGAAGCAGAGATATTTCGGAAAAACTATATAAGATAGAGTTTTGATGAAACCTTTTGATTACAGTCAAATTAGTGCGTATTCATTAAATCGACCTGCATTGTGCATCACAAAATTGTAGATAAAAACTAAAAGTTTTGCATGAATTACAATAAAATAAAACAAAAGAACTTACAGCAGAAGAATTTCACAAACCACATATTCCATAGTGTAAAGAATCATGCAGAAAACTCTACTACTTTTAATATGGTGATGAATAACATTTAATCAGTTATTTCAAGCCTCAAAATATTTAACATTAGCAAAACAAATAAAACTTCCTGACTTCCAAAATGACAAAAATTTTCATTGTTTTGAAGTTCCGACATTAATTCAAAGCAAAGTAGATAACGTGCCACCATGAGAAAGGATGGTTAACTTGGAAAAAATAAATAAAAAGATTGCATTTCAGATAAGGGTCTATCATCGCTTCTCCCTCTCTCGGACCCCACCGATGAAAGAGCGCGATAAGAAAAAGGAAAGAAGGAAAGGGAAAGAGATATGGAAGGGGTGAGGAGGGGAAGGGGAGGAGGGGGTAAGAAAGAAGGGGAAGAGACGAAAAGAAGAGCGAGGTAAACATACAAATGGCCTTCAATATTCATTGCGAAACTTGCATAGCGTGAATTTTTAATTTGAACGTGACTAGAATACACACGGAGCATTTATTTCGCATTATTTTTTTACGCGAAATCCGATTTCCTTTTCGTTCCATTGCCTCGATTTTTAAACGTATGCATCCTAAATTTCGATGGGAAAAACCCGCGAACCATCCGCGCAGTTTAGCTTTCTTTTGTTTTCTTTTTTTTTTTTTGACGACGGCCGAGGGGGGATGGGAGCTAAAAGCTTTTTGCCTTTAGCTTGCGTCGCTTTTGGAATTCTAACAATGCCTTGTATAGGTTTTCGGAGCAGAGAGGAAAATTCGATTTTAGCTCGATTTCTATCAAAAAAACGGATGTATTAGTACGAGATAATAAACATTTATTGAAATAAAATAAATGAATAATTCAAACGTTTTTTTGACGCAACTGATGGGATTTTCATATGTAAATTAACACAACATAATTTACATACGTTTTTAAAAAAACAATTCAAGATAAATAATGCAGTAATGGAGAGGAGACTAACAACATTACCTGAAATAGCGACGAACTGTATTTTACAGACGTAGTTATTAGGAACACTTTAGTATGATTAACATAGTAGAAGTAGTACGTCACCACATGCACGCAATGCATTTATAAAGCAAAAATAATTATAACATTAAATTATTTCTTAAGGCCTTCAAAGGAAGTATTTTCCATAAAATAAATATAAAGCTTCTCTTAGCAACAGACTACATATTCGCATAAGACCTACGTCGACAGGAAAATCCAGGAACAATCATAGCTATTGATACTGATGATTAATTAATTATTAGGATACGCGTTGCAGCTCCTCTAGCCATACAATGTGCCAAAGGAAAGGGAAAAAAGATAAAAATAAAAGAACTAAAAACAGATTGAAAGTTATGGAAAGAAAAGTACAACAGACGGTAGACAACTTAAAGATGTTCTATCGGAAATTATTCGAGATACCCGTTCTTTTGTTAGCGACGGTTCCTGAATTGGCTTTTATGGTAGACATTTTTTTTAAAATTCACCCGTTATTCTTTGATGGTCTCTGTGATTTCGATAAAAATACTTTTCGCATTGAGAACAACAATATTTGCCACAAAAAACACATCAAAAGTACATAATTATGACTTTACGGGATAAAAATTCCAGAATCCAGAGACTGTAGTACACCCAAATATCGTAAGCGAAGGAATAAGTGCAACTGTGCTCTAACCCCAGCACTTTTGACAAAAAAGTTATCCTTGAGATAAACAAAGCGATTCCAAACTTTGGTCCATTCGGTGGGCGCCGTGAGTGTGTGCACGCTTGGCCCCTGAAACACGCACGTACGCACTCAACGGAATTGATATATGGGATGAAGAATGTTGTTCTATTTCACCACTGCAGCTTTTTTTTAGCGCGTTCTTAAAAACATGCGCTTATAGTTTCACTTTGGCGTCTGTCTGTCTGTCTGTGCACTTGCTTAAATTGAAATTGTGACGAAATCATAAAAGATATTGAGTTGAAACTTGGAGGGCAGGTTTCTGCACTGCTGCAATTTGCTTTTATCTAAATCTGAGTTTTGAAAAGTATACAAGTTCGGATGGAGGCCCATTTAAAATATAGTTTTTTTAAATATAACCAAAGGTATAAAAGAAAGGAAAGCTCAAAAATTGAGCGTAATTTTCAAATTAATACCACTTTCTTATTAAAAGTTTAGAGAAAAATCCAAAAAAGAAAGTCGTAATTTATTTTGAAATTAGAAAATTTCTTATGCGGATTTATCAATCGTGGCCAAAGATAACAATCTATTGTAAGCAGGAACTGGAGTAAACAAGATCAATTAAAAATATAAATAATTTAAATCACCTTTCTATAGTAAACACAGTAATTAGAAGGAATCTACGACAAATAAATGAACTTGTACGTAAAGATTACGTTACAATTACTCAAGTGACGTATGTTTAAATGATTTTTACTTATTTTTAACTTATATCTCAGAAGGTATAAAAGACGGAAAGCTACATATCTGCTTGCCACAGTGATGCCACTTATTCTTGTAAAGTTTTAAAAAAACTTTACAGAGGCTAATAAGAAAACGTTCAAAATTGTAATACAAAATTGTTTGCGAACAAAATTAAACTAAACAATGCCCTGGTGACCGAATATGTGGCGGTATAACCACATGACAACTAAAAACGCGCTAACTTATCCATGTTCTTGGATATAACTCTAGCTTTTAGTAAAGGTTTGTTGAGTTGAAAAAAAATCACTCATTTATCATGAGAACTTGTAGCAGGTATGAAAAGCAGGCAAAGCATTCAGTAACGGCAAAATATATTCATACATGCAAACAATATATTTTCTAATAGACAATGAAGAAAATTTGGGTTAAGTACGTTTTTCGAGAAATAAATGGTGAAATGTGAAGAGGAGACCCACATCTACACAAGGACAGTAACTTCAGCCCATCGCAACCATAAACTCTTGCCATCCACGGGAGATGCTTCGATAAGTTTTACGGTTAGTAATGTTGTCACACAGGATGTTTCCGCAATAGCACCGTGCATTAAATAAGATATAGCCGTGGATAGAGCCACGCTTCTCCATACAATTTTTACGTAAGTTTCATTTGGCGCACAACTTCCTTCGCAATTCACGATTTGTTTAAATTCAATTACTGAACATTATTCTGCCTCTTTTGCAGATCGTCACATCGTCGTTGCGTATTTCAGTTACGACAGAAGAGCGATAAAACTAAAAATATTTCAACGATAAATTCGAATGCAAATTTATTTCGATCACGTATCCGAACGTTTTATATAACTCTCTCTTGAAATGGCTGAACAAAAATATGGGCGGATTCTGCGAAAGTACGGAGAATTTCTATTTGAGATCCCTATCGTTTCATTGTAACAGCGGCTGGGAAATGGAAATATACAAAAGTTATGCAAACCATCTTATTTGAACGCTGCGTTCTAACTTTATTAACTTTTTGATAGAGTATTGCCTAGATACATTTTCGCATTATTTTTCATATAATGAACCAAAAACATAATACAATATCTCTCTATATTATAAAATCGTAATGGTCATCATGATGCGTAACGCTCTAATTCTGTGAATAACTCGATTAGAAATAAACTTAGAAGCCTGAAATTTCTCAGGATTTCATTGTTAATGAATCTTTACGTTATGACTTTAAAAATTTTCGAAAAAGGTCAAGGGTTCGACTCCAGACGATGAATGTCGTTTCACATAAGATAACACGTAAAAATCACATTTTTGGTTTGAAGGCTTTCACTCTTATACTCTTTAAAATATCTTAAATTTAAGTTATTGACACGAAATTTGCGCTAAAACACGTCAAAATGAATGGGATTATTATTATTACCGTCGAATACTCAATCTCATTCGAATTCGCTCATATTTTGAATTTATACTCGAGTTTTGGTAAATTTCGTAACATTTCAATAATAAGATTCCATGGTTACCGGTATTGTTGTCGTCCTCGGTAATTTCCATGCATATGCACTTAAATAAAGGCTTAAAGATCGAAACTAAGATTAAAACTTGCTCGAAATGACCGAAGATATGAATTTAATGCAAATAAATCGAACGCAGTATTCATGTTTATTTATATTTTTAAAATCTATATTATTAAAATCCTATTTCTGGTTGTCTCTCTCTCTCTCTTTAACGCTCTATACCTCAGCCATTTTTAAACTCCGGGAATATTAGCCCTCTTAATTTTTTTTATCGAGTTATTCAACTAAATTTCTTAATTTGTTATTAAAAACCAATCATACATCCCTTATAAAATATATTCATTAAACTCATATTCAAAACATATTCCCGTTAAACTAATCTAAATCCAATAGGTACATGGTAGGAACGAAGAAACAGCGAGCAAAGGGGGTGGGGGGTAGGGGGGAGGTTGGCGAGCGTCAGCAGGGTGCTTTCCCCTTAGTACAATATAATAAGAAAAAGTGATGCTTAGATGCACTGACGTAATTCCTCAAAGAAAGCATTAACTATTAAGGTATCATGCTGTTATCCTTACAGTAAAAATAATTATAAGATGAACACTTTTATTATTCAAGAAGAAGAAGAAGAAACCGATAAAACCATTACAAAATATTTAAAGAATAACATGACTCGAATATTTACGACACTTTTGAAAGATTTCTTGAATTACTAAATATCAAAACTCTCATTTTCTCCTGGATCACGTTTAAAGGCTGGATACGGAGTCGAAAAAAACTGGGCAGACATGTGTAAAACCGATCGCCTATAGTGGCCATATAGGCATAGAAACATTATTCGTAATGGGTGATGCCATAAGAGGAAAACATAAGGCCCGCGTAATGTAACGTCCGTCATAAGTTGGATATTATATTTTTTGTTTTACTCCATTGGCTGCATAAAAGCCTCGTTTTCCTCAAAAAAATAATAAAATGGCGTAACCAAAGTAATAAAATGGCTCACTCAAGAAGTTTTGCGTCAACTTGCTCGGAAGTTTCGGAGGCAAAGAGAATATCGCTGCTCATTTTTCTTATGCTTCCCTCTTCACTTTGTCCAATAGTATCTTTTCAGATAATACCCTTATTTCTTATTCTTAAACTCGGCTCACTATCTTTGGATCTCATAAGCACGGCTTCAACGACTCTGTACGATATAAAACTATTTCGGATGATCTTTTTGCGAATGTAACAAGATATCTCCACATAACCAAATATTCACTTTCTTTTTCATGAAGTAAAGTATTCAGTAACATTCTATTTGGATGCGTCTTCGCGTTAAGGTAATGGCCAAGAATATTAATGGAAATAAACCATCAACCTGCGTAAGCTACCACTCACATAAAACTTTCGAATATTTTATTAATAATAATGGCTTCGAACGATCACGAGAAAATAATAATATAATATATTTGATAAATAAATTGTAAATAAAATATTTAAACCTTAATTTTATTGGAGAAAAATATATTTTATATTTTTCGTTTAAAATTGCACACATTAAAATGATTAAGCGTTTTAATTATTATGAGGTAGTATTTTTTTTTAATTGTAAAACTGTATTACCAACTGATAAAGAATTACATATATGGAAAGATAATTTCATATTTTATGTCCATATATAAATGTAAGTAAATTTTGTACAGAACCTCTATAAAGACATTACTCCAAGAAACTTTGCTCATTACCATCCATCGAAACTTATCCTAGCTATGTAGTTTGTTTCTATGCCGAAAAACAACATAATATGGTATCTAAAAATCTATAAGAAACCCGTTAAAGAATAGGATTTTTCATTTGCGCCAGCAGTATCATTAACGAGGAAAAAAATAAGTTGCGGTCTGACTGATCTTTTGGATAAATACGTCAAATCGCTTTTCGTGAGCCAAGTTCTGCAAATTTCACCTTTGTTTACTTTCCTCCTGTAGCGATAACGCGAAAACGGTCCCGTTCTTCTTTGCTCATCAAATAATCCACTCCCTCTACTTAAATGATCGACAAGCACTCGGGCGCGCAAAGTCTGTCTTACAGGACAGTATATCCATCATTCTTATTTTATAACGCGCGACGTTATTCTTATTTTTTTCCATCCTCTCTCCTTTTATGACACCGGGGGAGACCTTCTGCTGCAACGACGTCTTCTCCCACTCCCTCCCCCACAAACTCATCTCTTTTTCTCTCTTTCTTTCTCTCTCTCTCTCCACCCTTTAACCCTCCCTCCAGCCCCCAACTCCTCTCCCTCGCTGTAACATGTCAACGACGAGATTTCGACTATAAATCCTTTTTTCCCTCCAACTTGCCCCAGTCTCTTTCCTCGCTCTCTCTTCTCCTCTATCCTTCCAAATTCTTCCTCTCTCTATCCTGCTCTCTCTCTCTCTCTCTCACACACACACACACACTCTCTCTCTCCCTCCCTTCCTCCCAACCATATTCCGAAACCAACCTTTGAACCCTCCCATCAGTCATCTCCTTCTGCTCTGCCTCAACACACACACACACACACACGTTTCAGCATGTGCCTCCTCTTCCTTACGTCATTTTCTCTTTCCCTCTCTCTCTCTTTCTCTCTACATACGAGTATCGAGATTTTATATATTTTTTGCGCATCGCCATTCCGAGCGTATAAATGCATCTCGCCGTTTTATTCATACGCGCATGCGACCGGGGAAAAAACTTCGGGTTACGAATTAACTCGTAGCTGAAAAAAAAAGAACACTGGAGTGCATCGTGCCTGTTATTTTTTAATATTTGAAGAACTTTTCTGCGTTCAGAATTAATTAGTTCTCTACCAGCTTCCAAATGTAATAAAAATTCTATAGCCCTCAGTGACACATAATAAACAGTTATATATTATGGATCACTTGTTCCTTTTAATTACCTGATAGAAATTTTAAACTGATGATACGATTTATTAAAAATAAATTTTATGGTAAAAAAATTAATTGTAAATAAATCAGAATAATTTAGCAGCCCGTAAAAATAATTTCATAACATATAACACTTAAAATATACATTCAAACTAATTTAAAATCATTAATTACGAAAAGCTTAAATTTGCGATCAAAATGCCTCTCGATGAAAATTTAGTTAAAGCATTTCCTCGATGTATTTGGAGCTTCTTTTTAACAATACGATTCAGAAAAGATTACAGCGATTACAGCTCCCTGAAAACAATAGCTTAATTGTTGCATTTTAGCCACCTCATAAAAATTTGAATGCGAGAAGTAATATATATAGTAATAATAATATTCATGCCGCCAAAAATCAGTCAAGACTACACGAGAAAACGTTTTATTAGATGCGATCTTAAAGTTTGGCCCATGTTTTTGAAAACTTTCTCCATAAGAATAAAATATAAATATAGAGCGAATAATTAATATTTCAATGACTATTTTACACTGAACGTCTCAAACGATATTTTAGAATAATATACTTACTGGAAATTTTAACTAGTTTTACGGAAAGTTTATCAGTTTGAATAAGGTCAACTTTTCGAGTTGGCTGATGTATATATGCGTGTGCGACCTGTAAAAAGTAGTGGAAAATTATGCCGGCTGAATTCGTAGCATTCTTGATCCTTATCAGCAAAAGCTAAAATGTTGCTGAAACAATGAGAAATAAATATGTTAAATGTAACTTTTCGCTGTTTTAAAAGCGGGTTAGTATTCGAACAAGCTTCGCAGCTAACAGTATGATCTGCATTGTTACGTTTTGTTAGTAGCGTTCTGCTTTAATGGCAGATTGGCATTTTAAATTAAAAATTAGATTTTAAAAACACATCTATTCTCGCGTATCTAAATTTTCGTAAATGTTACTGTCAGTTGACACAAAGTCACGTTAATGACATCATTGGAATGAACAAACGGAAACACTGCAACAACAACAGTTTTATGAATACTATTTTTTACATTGTGTCTGCACATATTCTGGTTAAACCTCAAGCGACTTCTGTAATACAGATGAATGAATATTTTAGCCCCCTTTTGAATATATTAACATTGAAACTAACTTCTCTATCTTATTTCCTAAAGTTTAGCGCTCGTTTATCATATTTTAAAGGCGATGATTATATTAGAATATCGAGTATCTTGAAATCGAAAAATAACAATCCCTTCCACCTAAGTGATCTCAAATGCGATTCGTACGTATAGAGATTGCGACCAACTGCCACACTCCGTTCTACACGAAATCACTACTTCCGAACATCTTATATATAATTTTGCAACTGTCCCCCAGTCCTGTATCCCAAAATCCGTTTGTCGTAGAGATATGCGGTAAATTGCGTTTTGTTTTTACAAGCTAGGAGGTCCCTAGAAAACTATATTCATTTTCATAAAGTCCAGAGTTCGAGTCCAGGAGTCAGTTATATTTTCCCATAAGTTTACACGAGAGTTTCGATTTTTCAGAGTGCAAGGTGTTTTCCTTCATTCATAAAAATACGTAAATATTGACCGATTTTCTTCGTTTTTGCTTTATTCGACGGCTTAAACTCTATACTAACTTATTCTTGCGACGTTTAGAAGTTACACAGTAGAGTTTTCAGAAATACGAATCCTTTATCGAACTTTTGCGGATTTTTCGTACTCATTCAGAGCGTTGCCAAGGAGACTCTCATCGTAGCCTTCGATTCATTTAATGCCAATTAAACCAAATAGACGAACGAAAAGCGTTATTCGCTTCGAACTGTTGTTTAATCATCGAAATTAATGAAGCATAGCAACGTAAATATTTAAGGATAATTATTCTGTTGACTGCGTAAGGGAAGCGTTCCTAACGATTTAATCAAAGCAATTGAATCTTCGTTTCATCGTTTGAATTCTAGAATCTTACCTTTGTGTAAGTAAAATCATTATATTATACATTCGTAATGCTTATTAACGGACATAGGCTCACGAATAAATTAAAAATTAGATGACGCACGTTATTTTTTTAACAGATTGAAAGTTACACGGTTATCTTCCCTTCGTAGATAAACTAAATTCTAGAGCAGCGTGAAAAAATTGTTTTACAATAGCAACCTAGAACTTGCCGAAACTTACTTGCCGCAATTGCGGCATCAGGCAACTAGTGAAAGTAGATTCTCGAAAGAACACAAGGAATTTTAATTGCGGTGACATAAATCGAGTTATCCCTGTGATTATTCCATAATGTAGCTTTTCAGTTGCGACGAATTTGATGTATATATTTTGAGCGAGCAATGCAGTGAAAATCTTTCCATTTTTTTCGCTGCAGCAAATTGTAATTAAACGTTGCCAATTTTATGATTCACCCGAGAGAATAAATTTCCTTTAATTACTCTCGGCTGTGTGCGGTTTGCCTTCGATGGAATAACTTCACCTCAAATTCATCAACTTGGCTTTGATGATTTTGAGTACGACGCTTCTGAGGCAAAAATTTGGTCTCAAAATACCTGAATAATCCGCTATTTCCATGTTTTGTAAACAAAAAGTAAAGACAAAATATATAAAGACATCCAAGATGAATAAAGTCCTATAGTACGTATACGCGCAAATGATGTCACTAAAGTTTATACACTTTGCTGATTTTACTTGAGTGGATTTTGCTTTAACCATTTTTTCGGTTACAATAACATAGGCAAAGAAATTTAAATGGTTTTTAAATTTGAAGCATAAATATAGCCTTACTGGGTTATATAAGCATCAACATCAATAATAAGATCCTCATTAAAAAAATGGTATTTTAAAAATTATGAAATTTACTCCTTTTAAATAAGGAACTCTTAAATAAGTAACATTTTTAATCGTTTATAATTTTTAATTAAAAACTTCGCATTAAACCTCTTTAGCTGCAACCGAGTCTCTTTAAAAAAAAACTCTTCTTGATAACACTCCCACTACGGAACTGATAAGTTCCATAGTGAAAAGAAATATAATGCATTTTTTGGTGCGGAATTCGTTATCTATCCCGCTTCGTGGTGATTATCTTCCGTAAGTATTTGTGCTACTTTTTTCGATTGAAATACAACCAATAATAAAACAGGGCGGTTTCTCCACAAAAAGACTTACTTGGGCTTATTCATGAGATTTTTTTTCCTGCCCTTAGATACTCCGTTTCATCTCTCTTCCTTTCACCCCTCGACATCCTTCTCGTCCTCTCCTTCATACCTCTCTCTCTCTCTCTCTGTTCCTGTCCTCCTTCACGAAAACAAATATAATTCCGCCTCCTGCCGCTTTGATCTGTCCCCCATAAATCTCTTTCCGGGATATTTACCGCTACAACATAGGCATGGCAGCAAATGCCAGGCATGTGAAAACAGTGGTTAAGATGTGTTACGCGATGAAACATTCGGTTGTAAACAGACGTATATACAAGAGATGCGAAATTGTCACCGGAGCTACGCATTCTCTGTCTGTGACACATAATAACATTTCTATTGGGTTATCGAGTGGTTAAAATACAATAATTAGCTTTAATAGATATTAAATATATACAATAACCATTAAATTTATTAATAAGAGGTGCTTGCATATCGAAACGTCCAATATAATAATTACTCCAATTTTTTGGGGATAAAAAATCGATTTCCTTTCTTTGTCTTCCATTGGTGCATTTTAATTAAATTATTAAGCAAAATCTAATTGAATGGAATTATAACACTTTAAAAGAAGATTCTTTGTCGTAAATTTACGTGTACCACAAGTGTTGGGGATCGCAATCATTTTATTCAAAATTAAATTGTGGTGAAATACTTGAATAGCTCGAGGTAAAAAATTTATTTTATAAAAACAGAAGAAAATCGATAAAACCATTGTGACACCGCCACCAGAAAATTCTAAACATAAGGAGGTCGATCATTAATTTCGAGAACATATATTTTCTTCATAATCAACTCATATCTTTAGTTGTTTTTGCACACTGCCTTCACCTTTCTCTTCGTTTTTCCCATTTCCCCTGCGACCCCCTGAGCGTCCCCTACCTCGCCAATGATACATGTTCTTTTTTACTCTCTCTGCCTCCCTTCCTTCTTGCCCTCATTCACATCTTCTCCCAAGAAAACCCCTTAATAACTCAACGGAACGCGCGCGGACAGCGGTGGCAAAGTCCGCACGTAAGGAGAAAGAGAGAAGGGAAAGAGAGAGGGAGAGAGGACGAAACGCTGTAAATCCTTCATTGCTTCACCAGCTAAAGTAAAACGGGAAAGAGGAAAGAGAGAGAGAGTGGAAGGGGCAGACAAATGACTATATGAGAGAGGGATAATGAAACCGATCTGAAGCGTTTCTGGAAATTATATATAAACTAGTGTAATGCCCGTTGAAATATCAACGGAAGAATTATAGATAGATATATTATTATTATTTTCATTTAAAATAATTAATATCACACTTTTACATGTGAAATATTTTGTCATATACAACATTTATAGTGAATATTCTGTTGTTGACGGGTTATCTTTAGTTAAACTTAAAATAGTTGCCTCTCTTTCCCAACCTCCCTCTCACACCCTATCTCCTCCTCTCCCCTCTCTTCTCCTCTCACTCGCTCCCCCCTCTACCTCTCTCTCGTATCAGAAGCATTCAAAGCAAGTTTATACCCATAAGGATTGGATTAACAATATGATATAGAGGTCCAACAATGGAATTGGTAGGCAAGGCAACATCCCGTTAAAATGGCAAGATTTCCTCAAACTGTGTGAATTAAACGTTTACATTGAGAAATTTCGAACTGTAGGAGGAAAAAGACGAACAGAATAAGAAACTTTATAATGTTTCTTCAAAATGATTCATATCCGAAGATTGTAAGCCCAATCTTTCTAATTTTAATTAAAAAAAGAATGAAAACCTGCACGTCGTAAAGCCGATTTTACGTGTTAACTTTTTGGAAATGAAAATTATCCCCTGGAGTCGAACCCGGGTCTTTGATCTCGAGTTCGATACATTAAAACGTTTTATTTTTATATCATAATGCTATCCTGAAAATTTCATCAAATTCGGTTTAGTCGTTTGCGAGATATTAAGTTTCATGACAAAGAGACAAAGTGACACTCTCTTATATATGTTTTATGATAATACATATACACCAACTCGCACATCTACGTTAGTGTGTGTTTGTGTATGTGTGTGTATATGTATATGTATATGTACATACACACATATTTGTAGAATGCACATTTGAATTTTTCGTATATTCAGCAAAGCGTTCTCCTGAGACGAATTTAAACCAGCGCAGCATTTGGATTCTAGCCTTTGGCAACTCATGCTTCAAATATGCAGTCTCGATTGGCTGAACAGTCTTTTATATCATCTTGTTTGAGAAGCCGAAATCATACTCAGAAACACGCAAGACTTTTTTTCCCGCAAACGCAGCAAATAAAACAGAAACAAATGAAAAAAATAATGCTAGAGAAGGAATACTAAATTTGTGTAGATTGAGGAGGGAATGCACCGATTCCCGATTGATATTAAAAGGATCATGGTTAAAGAATCGATTAAGGAGATGGAAATCGGACAGAGAATTGTGAACGAATTGTGAACGAATTCTTCGAGAAGTAAATGCAAAGCGCATGAAATTTCGTAAATATGAAGGATATCAAGCACACATTAAATCTGTACATTTGCTAAATTAGTATTGATAATTTAAACGAAAGTTTGAAACAATTGTATATTAACAAACCTTAGCGGATTATTTTAAAACTGCCCTCTCGCCACTGATTGCTGAAGTGAAACACGATCGCTGATATTCGCAGATTTTCCGTCTTATTCTCCGACAAGATTGAAAATATAAATTTCCGCGACGAGTCTAAAGGGGAAAAAACCGAACTAATTTCGTCAGCGGAAACCGCTCTTGCTTCGGACTCTTTCAATTTTTGCCCGGAAACTGCGTCTTTCTCCGCACATTCCTGCGAACTTTTCTGGAGGTGAGATCGAAGGCATGGGACTCCATAACGAGCTTCAGAGAGAGGGAGGAAGATAATGAAAAAATCCCGCTCAAAAAAGTATGCAATAAGGAGAAAATTAGAAGAGGGAGGGTTGAATATATGCCAAAAAACAGGCTTAATGCGGAGAGAGAGAGAGACAGGCGGAGATAGGGTCGTAATATCAATGCGGATGCAAAAAAAGGAGTTTGAAAAGAGGGGGGGGGGGGGTAGGTCTGGTCCACCTCCAAGAAGGCCAAGTTGAAGGGATTTGAAGAGCCTTTTGAAGGGGTTAGGAATTAAAGGGAGACCGATGGAAGGGGAAAACTGAGCTAAAAATGAAGAAGTGAGCGAAAATAAAGAATCTTTGGTTTTTTTCTCGTAAAAGTATGAAATTTTCTGGGCGGATGTGCGACGTCGCATATATTGGAATGGGATCCAAATAGAACATTCGGATTCATGGATCTGGTTTGTTTCATTGAAAAGGCCAATCGTTTTGGAACGAGATGAGCGATGCGGCAAAGAAGATGTAATGATGTCATTAAGTCACGAGTCAGAATAAAAAATCAATTAGCAAGTGTCAGAATGAATCTTTCTCTCGTATCTATTGGAACGAATTCAGAGAGACCTCATTTCATTGCCAACAATTTCTAATTTCCATTATGTATATGTTCAATGCCCAGATAGCATGTTCGTAGAATTAAACGCAACTTTATATGACAAAAACTGATTTCTGAAATTGTTTGCGTATGGTTTTATCACAATTAGTAAACAGGGAAAAATGTTTGATTCAATATCGACACGAATTAGATACACGTAGTCAGACAAAAAACTGTTTTGCGGAAAATAATGGTAAATTGATCAGTTAATCATCAATTGTTAAACAATTGAGTAATGAATCAATATACAACATTATGTTATAGTTTGAACAATATATTTTATTAAATACCGAAAAAATGTAAGTATTTCATGTATTTTAATAATAATTCCCTCTCAAACGCAAAACAAGCTGAAATTAATTAACAATCCTTGATAGTTATCTCGAGCATTAAAATCAGATTTTTCTTTTGAAAAACAGTGCTACGAACGTAAACCTCACTACTTTAGTAAACTAGGTTTAAACGTGCCCGAGAATAAGTCGAGGGTTTTGAGAAGGCCATCCTAACAGGATTAACGAACAAGTCTAAATGGTGCAAAAAACACCCTTTCAATCCGAGCCGAGGAAATAAAATACTGCCGACGCCGTCATTCCAACGAGGTCTTTTTTTTTTAAAGGTCGGTTTGGTTACGTACGCAACATTCCCATAATCTCTCTCTCTCTCTTTTTAGCCGACTCAAACGAAAGGAGCGGAGGAGTAAAATGACTTCCTTGACTTGCTAGGGAAAGGTCTTTCAAAGTTCTCATATAGCGTCGGACGTCATAAGGCGAGGCGAAGGGCGTGTACCTCGCTAAGGAAAGAGATGGATATTCTACTGCGGGATGAGTTCTGTAGGAAGTTTCTCGGAGAGCACCGTCGGGGGGTTTTTTTTTTTTGGGTATCCATTTAATCAGCAGATGAAAGGGGTGAATAATATTAAACAAGGATAGCGCCACTTGTAAACGAGCAAAGAGTCCGAATAGGCTGCGAGACCCTTTCTCCGCTACTTTGATCACATCGCGTACATCAACCCTATCTTAAAAATAAATAAATAAAAAGTTCAAAGAGTGCCACCTGTTATGCATTGGGTAGATTTGGCCGGTTCACTTCACACTGCGATCGAAACGGGAACTGTTTCTTTGTTTCCATGAAAAACAGCGACAATAGAACTCTTTTTGCTCTACGACCGAAGCTGAAATTATCCTTATATACGAGTTATAACTAGCAGAAATACCCGGCGTTTCCCAGGGAAATTTGGTTCAAATCAGATCGGAATTCTAGATGATACATGGTTTTTAAGAATACACTCGGCCGCCGTTTTGAATAAAACGGACACAGTGAAACAAAAACCACGTATGAATTATTTCTGGGAGCCCTCCACAATCGTACCAAATTTGATTCAAATCAATATTAGGTCTTGGGAAAATACGCGTAGTTTAATCAATCCCCGCCGTCCAATTACAGATAAGGAAGTAGTCGTTTCCCACCTTCCTCACTGTGTATAAGATGTAGAGTTACCTGTTCTTTGAGAACAGGAAGTTTATGAGAACAGTTATTTTATTGAACAGTTTAGACATCAGAACAGTTCGAGAAGAATTGTTCCGTTCTTTCTGACCCATCTCTAATGTCAATATATTTAGCATTAGCAGACAAAGTTATTTTGCTTTATGCACAATTAATATAAAACATTTGGGATTAAAACGTAGCCTACGGCCTTCCAATTTGTGGAGAAAGTATCTGTTGAAAGTTTGATTATTCTAGCTCTAACTGTGTGGAAATGAATAGATGCACAAACAAACATTCATAAATATATAGGAGATTATAATGATTCTCAAGTTTCCGTCTGTCTGTCACAGTATGCTCACCACCGGCAGCATAAGAAACATGGACACATTATATCGCTAAAGTATGCAGTGGCATAATACTCGGGAGCAAATTCTACCGAATTCGCGGAGAGAGAGGTAGAGAAAAGGAGAATGGGAGAGAAAGGGAAAAGAATGGGATAGATGGCGAGAAAGAGTGATGGAGAATGGGAAGTTTAGATTTAATTCTTTAGTCGTAGAGTAAAACTCGTTTAATACGTATTTGAGGGGACCGACTCATTGCTTCGTTATAAGCGTGACTACGTTATATACGAGAAACATGGTTTTTGGCCAATACATCCCATATAACACGTATACAGATACAGTAAAAGCTGTGCTATCCGGCTATTAGGACCGGCCACCCTTAGATACCGGCAATTACACAAATACAATTCATTTTGTATTTCTTTTTCTTTTTTTATGAATTTTTGTGTGAATGGTATATGTGTAATACCACAACTTCCACTTTAAAATTTCTTAAAATATAAGATGTATATATTACGTATTTACTCCGTATACTTCTGTGGCTGCCGAGTAAGCATGGCGATTTTGGTTACATAAGCTATTTGCATTGTCTAGATGTTTTGGTGTACTTCTACAATTTCCAGTTTTATCGCTTTTTATTATTTAAAAAATTATCCATCCATTAAATATGTCATAAAAATAAATACCTAAAAGCAAGGAACAGGAGAGAAAAGGTTGGTTTAACGCTAACACAAAAGCTGGAGCTGATCAAACGCATTGAAAAAGGAAAAAATAGAGCAGCCATAGCAAAAGAATTCAACATCGGATCTTCCATGCTGTACGATATCAAGGCTCATAAGGCTAAATTAATGAAATTTGTGTCATCTTCTGAGACGAGTAAATCAATTAATAAACATCATACACTTCATAAGCCAAAAATGGAGGAACTGGATAAAATATTATATGACTGGTTTTCACAGAAATGTTCAGAAGAATTAAATAATTTCGTCCTTTTCTAATAGAGTAATTGCACCACGAGGAATGTCATTTACCTCCTCACCTGCTCCATCTGTCCTGCTTTTTCTGTTGGCCTCACCAGTAACCCCCTCAACATCAGAATTAACGGCCACCGGAACAGCGTAAATACCAAACGTTTCCTTCCGGTGGCCTCTTACGCTAATTCACACAAGGTAACTTTTAATAACTGCTTTAATGTAAGGATTATCAACGCCCTACCGGACGACACCCCCGCCCCCCTACTTCGACAGTGGGAGTTAGCCCACATCTTACTCCTTGACTTTCTCACCCCCGGTCTCAACCTCCGATAACCCTATTGGCCGTCCCCCCTCCCACCTCCTCATATCTCCGAACTCCTCTCATTATCCCTCTCCCCCCCCTCCCCCATATCCTCCCCAGTGTGTCACTTCAAACAGTACATGTCTCTCTGTCACTGAAGAAGGGCGTCAGCCCGAAAGCTTCATATTTGTGTTGTTTTTGTGTTTCTTTTTGTGTCTTCAGCACCCCCAGCGGCTCTCCAATCTAGGTAAGTGTCCATTGGGCTTCCTCCAACACCTTGTTGCCACCTTTATTATTACCTTTCCTTTTCTTTAAGCATATATATATGTGTGTGTGTGTGTATCTGTGAACATGGGATTCTACCTCGGATTAATAACCTTGTGCTATATTAACTGTTAGACTAATGTTAAATAATGCAACTATTTCCATAATGTTTCAATAAATATCTTACTCTCCCATAAATATGCTATATTACACTCTCTCATTTAGTGTAAAAATGAAATAAAATTTCGTGAATTTCAATGAATTACTTCAGTCACAAGCTGTTAATCTCTTTTAGCATTGCTAGTAATAGAAATGCATTTAGTGAATTTTTTAAGAATGGGATATTTTATTTTATATGTTCATGTATATGTATATATATATATATATATATATATATATATATATATATATATATATATATATATTTATAAGACGAGGATGTGCTCCTTGAATGATCGTCTCTTATAAAAATAAACATTTTCTAAAACACGTTCCTTTTATGGAGAAGAAGTGTCTTTGCCTCAAAACTGTTATATGCTCCATATGACGTCTTTATTAAACATTGCCCAGCACGCGGTTCAAATGTTTTTTGCCACAACATACATATTAAAAGTTTTTTATATTGTGTCAAATATCAGGCAATACAGAGGTGAATATCTAGAAACATTTTTCAGAATGGTTAAGAGCAACGTCGTATGGATTAGGAGAGGGAGTTAAGAGACAATTTAATTCCGCATCTTGTTAGTCCCAGCTGATCGATTATCAGCCGTCGGACACGGGTCACGCACCTGACACCTAAAATAGATTTTTAATCGGTAGACGTTTGCATACAGAAAAATTCTCCGCTAAACCTTCTTCTTAAAAATCTCACTATTAATTACTAATAATTAAAGTTCTTTATCTATATAACTGTTATAATGGGAAACTTGACGTTTTCGCATTACTAAGCCAACATTTGAGTAATTGTTCCCTCGGATCAAAGTAGATATTGCCCAGGAAACGCTGTTTTATTAATTATGGATACCATCAACAGTTAATTTTGAGGTTGACCAATAGGAACGCCGCACGCAATAGCAATTCAGCTTCAACGTACGAAACGTTTTCAATCAATTACGAAGGACTAATTACATTGTGTCTACATGATTTTGCGCGAATACCATAGCGTCCCATAACATTCGAATCGACCCATCGATCAAGGGATAGATGCCGAAACACGCGATAAAACGACTTATAGATTTCTTCAAACAACGCCGAGCAGAAACACGTTAAGGGGCCGAAAAACATTCCGCAGAATCCCCCTATATCACGCAAGTTATTGCAATTTTCTCCCACAAACTGTCAACGTCCCTCGGTCCACCGCTTGGGGAAGAACTTCCACATTTTGATGTAGGCGAGGGAAGGGGGAGCTGGAGGGGGAGAGGAGGGGGAGGGGAGGGGGAGAAGGGGAGGGAAGGAACAGGAATTTCTCTCCCTCTTACCGCTGTTTGGCTTTTATTAATTCCTTATATTATCCCACTCTCTCTGTAACCAACCTCTTTCCTCTTTGTTGCAGCGGGGGTGGAGGATTCGATGGAGAGAGGGGAAAAGGGGAAGGGAGGAAAAGAGAGATAAAGTGAGGGCGGTGACAACCCTCTGGTCAAGATATATTATGCGGGATCTCCGCGCTTATTTCAGCAGAACTATGGACGTCGTGACTAGAAATATAAACGCGGCGTTTTTTCTCTTTCCTCTTATATCTCCCTTCTCTTTATATCTCTCAACGCTATGCGATATTTCAAGCTGAGTTTGCATGAACTGGATTCGTGAGTAAATCCTTGTATCGCATTCGCCGAACACAAAAAAAAAATATATGTAGGCGTAAAATATAAGCGTAAATGATTTAGTTTAGTATTTCGTCAAGCAATCATTACGATATTGAGTTTTGAGTAAATAAAGGTAATATTTTATTGTAGCATATATAAAAACTTGCTTTTGTTGGATTATTAAAAATTATTTATTATGTGGGTTTTCACGTTTTAAGTGAAATGCATAATTATGGAAGTTTTTAATTAAATTCTTCATGTAATACAACATTCGTCTTCACACAGTAAAGCTTTAAAATAACATTTTCGCATATATAACTTTCAACAGAACTATGGGATCTGGGCCTGTGTAATAATTTTACGAAAGAAACTGAAAATACAAAGAATAATTCTGGTTACATCCTTTGACTGTATATATCTGAATTAATCATTCATTCGTAAAAGAAATTCTACAAATAAATTGATTTTACCCATGCATGTATCATACCATTGAAACAAGAAAGATTCAATTAGCAAAATATTATAATAAATAAATTTTCGAACAAATTGAAAACATATTCATGGCGCCTCGCACTCGTTAAAAATAATTTTCCCTATAAAATTAACGTAACACCTACACCCACGCATTTATTTTCTCGTCGCGTCTGAAAAAAGAAAACGATCCTTCATCTGATTTAATTCACAAGACTCCCAAGCATTCCTTGCAAAGCGAAAGAACTCGCACAGACGACGTAGGTTCATTTGCCTGACTGCCGGCATAATTCAGAAGGGATCTAGCATGTTAACCAGGAAGGCGATGACGTATGGAACAAGGCGGTCACATCTGATATTGCGCCGTAATTCATATCCTGCTATCACGAATGGCTGCCCACGGAGGTGCGCAGAGCACAACTCCTTCCCACCCCTCTAGCTCACCCTCTCTGCATTTCGAAGGAAAGCTCGCTCGGCAGAAATATCTTCATCCGCTCGAATGCGCAACAATACAGAGAGGACAGCAAAGGCTCTCTAAGTGAACTTATCAATTCGATAGGCAGGAATCGGCGCCCGACTTTAAAGAGATGAGAGAGACAGGGACGTTACCAAGGAATATTTTTAATCAAGGAGACTTTTTCGACGAATAAAATGAGTCGAAAAAGAACCATATCAATTCATGTAGAGAAAAATATCTTCTATTTTGAATATGATTACACGTTAAAAATCCCCCCCCCCGTAATGAACAATGTTTTAGAGATATAGAAAAATAAGGAATAAAATTTTCATCCAAAAGGTAAATTAAGCTATCGATGAGGAAAAAAAGAGAGAATGACGAGCTAAGTTGGAAAAGTTTGCTAACCGATGAAATTCTATCTTCGTGAACTTTGTCTCTAGGACTACATTCTAAGTTTATTCTCAAACACAAAAACAGAAATAAAGTTGGTTCGTCTGAAATCATCTCAGTTTATCGTGAAGCACTTGCATCCTAATTCCTAGACTATAAACTTTTCGAACAATATCCGCTGTGCAAGTAATTAGGTTTATAAGTTCACGAATCGGATCCAGAAAATTCTTCATACTCTTTATTCCATAACAGGCTTTGAGGGAAGATGAAAAAAATATTATACCTTTTCAAGCGTTTCGTCGAGGTGTCCTAGAGTACATTCCGTGGGTTCGGTGGAAGTCTTAGAGGAAAGAGAGAACGACTAGGGTTGACAGAATAAGTCGCCTTGAGGAGGAAGGGGACAGGAGAGGGGTGTACGTAAGGGAGCTTTTTAACCCCTTATCAGGAGCGCACAACCTTTTCATGTCGGAAGAAAAGGGTAATAAATCCTAAGAGGACCCCCTTTTCGTGATCACAAATGAGATGCTCAAAAGTTGGGGTGGGGATAATTGGTTATATTTCGTGTCGCGGAGGAGGAGAGGAGGGAGAAAAATATAACGGAGCGGGAGAAATAAGGTAATAAAAGAATACGGGATAAAAATGATTAAAAAAAACAGGGGCGTAAATATCCAGATGAATGGATCTAAAAATATAGAGAAACAGAGGTTTATTACGCTGTGCGTGGAGGAAAGAAACGGGTTGCAAAAGAAAATAAGAGAAACAAATTTAAAATTATTAACTGAAATCTAGTCTACAAAAATCGCCGGCGCGCTCTAAAGTAAAAGATAAAACGATTGTAATAAACGAAATGGCTTCGTGAAAAGGAAATCGATAGTAATATGTAATGAAAATTCCAGGAAGCCAAAATATTGTTCGTTTTTAACTGGACGTGAATTCGGGAGAATATAATAAAACAACGCGGATATTTGGATTTTGTGATTATGGGTCTATGATTGAGAATCAAAAACGATACTGAATAAAATAGTATGTAATACGGCTTACGTAAATTAACATTCGATGCATTGGAATGCGCAAAATAAATCATTAGACAATTGAAACTGAGCATTAATTTTTTGTTCCGGCAACAGAAATACTCTCGTACCAAAAATATATTTTTACAATGCCACCCGCTTAGTGAACATGTAAGGCACATAAACAGAAATTATTTATGACATATAAAACATATATAACTAAAACGGGAGTTTTAATTGCAGCTAGTCCAACTTCGATGTGGAACCGTGAGTAGAAAATGAATGGGCGATAAATGGATGTTATAATAGGACGAAAAATCATTGGTTAGAGGGGGAGCGACACAAAATAAAAGGATCGATCGAAAATAAAAATAAAAGCGAGCTATCGTGGATGAAATTACGGTTAGGTTCGTGTGTGTGTGTGTGCGCGGAGGAAAGGTGGAGGGGGATAATGACACATCAGGGAAAAGGAACAAACGAAAACACGAGGCAGAGAGTGGAAAAAACGAACGACCTATCCCCTGCAACGGATGGTTGATGATAGAGCTCCTATTTCGTGGTTTTCTACTCGTGCGGCGACTGGTCACGTGCTACGAGCGGCGAAATATAAAAATTAAAAACCGTGAGATCGGTAATATCCAGCAAACACCGGCAAAAGCTCTGGTGTACCTTATTTTCCATCTCGAAGAATACGTGTTTTCATTTTCGTTCTTCATTTTTTTTACGGGACACGATAACCGTTCGAGAACCTCACGTGCCTTTTCCTTCTCTTCCATTTTGCCTCCGATCCAGACATGCAATGCGTCAAGAGAGAGGCCTTACGCCAATTATTATAAAAAGGAACAGAAGAAGAAAGGACGGATTGTAGAACGGGGAGTCAAATGCGCTAATGGATGGAAGGAAATGGTAAGCCCTTAACAAAACCAACCAAATGCGCCACTCCGAAAGAGAATTTCATGGTAATATGCGAATCCGTGTCACATTATAGTCAGCAGAGTAAATGGAATATTTAAGTCGCTATTCATAAAAAAATCTAACCTATAATGGGATATCTTCCGCTTCTTTCTCCTCTTTACGCTTGTCAATGAATATATAAAACCTAATTTCTTCCGAAGAAATTTTTATTTTCTAAATTATTCTTATTTGACTGATACGATAAAATAAAGTGCCTATATCTGGTACTAAGTGTGCGTTGATATGGGACTGTAGCTTTATATTGAAATTTTCTTTAAAAAACGTTCTACTCTCTTTCTTTCTATTTTTAAATTAGTGGAATCCCGGAAATTTGAATTAGTTATAGAGTTTTTACTTAAAAGCACACCCGTTATGAATTTATAAACATGCACGATTCGCCTTGAATCCTGATGATTTTCAATTTAAGATATTAGGATATTCGCCTACAAAAAGCTAGCAAGGCAAGTTTTCCTCCTGAAATTCTCCTTGCAGGAAAACAGCGTCGATAGGTGCAACGCTATAATAAAACAAAACGAAGAGAAGGAATGCCATTCATCTTACACCTCTTACTCATCGAAATGAAACATCGGAAGTTCGGATCCGAGCCGTCGATGACGCTGCGTCGCGCATCTTACACTTCAGCTGCGACCGACCCCATTATTTCAATTTAGACTCATGTAACGATTTGGCCTCCTACTGACTACTCTGCTTCCTCCACCCATCTCATCTCCATGCCATCTTTCCTCTCTCTCTCTCTCTCTCTCAGTCACTCTTTCTTCTTCTCAACCAACTCTTCCCAGAAATTCTCCATCTACCCTCCCACGATTCTCCAGCCAACGCGCTTCCAAGTCGCCGATGCACTAGAAGCTGAGGGGTTGTAAGAGAGAGAGAGAGAGGGAAGGAGAGAGGGACGGAGACACGAGGAGAAGAGAAAACGGTTTGAAAGGAGAGGTGGAGTAGATGAGGCCTTCCTTCCAAACCATTTACCCAGAAGAGGCAGGGGGAAGGCCATCCATACGCCCCCAAACTCATGAATACGAAATCTCCCCTCGGAAAAGAATTAGTTTCGGACACTTCCAATAGGTGGGGCGTGAGGCGGATCCAAATAACACCACCCCGAAGTGCTTTAAAGATTCCTTAGGGGGACGTGAAGGAGGAAGTTTGTAGGAAGAGGGCCCAAGGAGGAAGGGAGAGGGAAGATATGGTGCTATATGATGTCGACGCGGCTTCCCTTTTTATTATATTTTTTTCTCTTCTTCCAGATTATTTTTCCTCTCCTCGACATTATTTCTAGTTAATGCGAATTCTCGTAATAATAAAGAAATTTCGAATCTCTCAATTTATTACGCGATGACGTAGAAAGGAATCTTAGGCAAAGGTTAGAATCTTATTTACATTACTCTTCATTGAATGCAGGCTGAACCTCCATTCATTTTTATTTCGACTCAGTTTTATTAGTCATAAACTGCCCGCGGTCTTCATGTAATAATTATTTTTGGTACTTAAACACACAAATGTGACATCACACAATAATTACAGAAGTCTCGTAGCTCTATATCAATAAATAGCGCCCTTTCGTTTCATATTAGAGTAACACGTAAATAACAATAATCAACTGATAATTCGTATTTTGTGAAAATTTCTTCAAAACCGATACGATATTCCCACTACAAATAAAATAGTATTAACTCCGATAGCTTGCTCTAGTGCGCTGATCCGTATAAAAATCATCCATATAAACTGCAATGTTTAAAAAAATAAGACATTCTAAAATGTTAAAATGTCAACTCTATTTATCGACCTCAAACAGTAAAAATTACCTAAAAATCCTCATTTAAAGTATAAAAGTCAAGCAGTCATTCATATTAACTGTGGAAGCTCCACTGTATCTAGCAGGATTAGGAATCTAACCGGTTATCTTAACAAGACACACAGTTATTTCTATTTAAAAAACAAACAGAATTCTCTCCTTTTTATGAAGTAGGATAAAAGTAACACAATACTGTTACTGATTGTGAGATTATGTAGACAGAAAATAATGCAACTCGTGAATCAAGAACGAAGCGAAAGAGGAAATTTTCGGTCTAATCCATAACGCTTTATCCAAGCGTAACAGAATGCAGTTGAAATATTTAGCAAGACTGTAGTAATTAGACATGATATTATACAGCAACTTTAATGCTAAATATTTTAGGCATGTTATTCTATTTTTCAGTCGCTTTTTAGGTACAGATTAAGAAGAATCTATTTCAACATGCAAATTACATGTCATTAAGTATTTGTGAATATACGTATAATTTATTTCTGACGCCCTTTTTTCATCTTATAATAGAATTCCCGTATATTTCTAAAAGGTAGGAAAATTGCTTTAAGATAATTTCGCGGTAGAAAGTTAATTTCTACGTAACAACAATTAGGAAGGCAATATTAATGAACTCATTATCATTGTGATTTGCCTAAACAGGTCCATTATATTACCGCATTGTACCTAAAAATATTTATATTCGTCCAGAAAAATCTCCATCGTTTCGTTTCTATCCTTGCATTATAAAGAATATGAATATATATAACAAATAATATTACGGAACTATTAATCATTGAGTCTGAAAAATGGCAGAAAATGATTTAATTACATCTAAATCAAAAGATTAGACAATGAATTAAGCTTTAAATTACTCATTATTTTATATTATAAGAAATTTATTAAGCATATACAGTAGAACTCGATTATTAAAGGGAATGGAAATTTGTTGTCGTTATAACAGTGTCATTATAACTGAGGTGCATGGAAACATAGAATTAGTTTCCATATTCTAAATTTTACATTATGATATAATAAGTACCTAACTTTAAACATTATATTATACTTCGTATTATGTCATAAGTACATTTAAAAAAAATATTTTTAATGATTAGGAAAATAATTTGATATTTTGTTCTGTGTCGTATGTGCCAACTTGAAATGTTTTTCGAGGTCCTCCTCAATGCAGTGAATAACACTAAATGTCATTTTATTAGTCTCCTTCGATTCATAAAACTGTGATATCACTTTTATTGCTTGCATAGCATCATTAACCGTTGGAACTGATTCATCTTGATCCTCTACCATTTTTTCCTCTTCTTCCTCGATACACTTTCCATGCTGCCCTTCCCTTACGATGTCTAGGTCCGTTTGAGCTTATGTTTTTATAACATCATGGTCAATTTCTGCATATGAAATGATATCTTCATAACTTTTAAAACTTTCTACATCCATCTCGGATAACCATTCTGGTAGTGTTGTTTCATTAAAACTGACGACTATTGACTTAGTTTTTGAGAACGGCTGATGCGAACCACACTGAGTAGAGTTTCCGCTGTTGGATCCCTCCCCACCTGGGCGGTCAAGAGGCTGTCTTTGGTACTTCAATGTATTGGCTATCAGCAAAAATTATTGATAAAACCTGAATCATTTAATGACATTTATATTATATTAGTTCTCTTCTTCTCACCCACACATACAAAAATGTGTTCCACTGACCCTGTGTATACGGATACAAATATTTGTTACTAAATTCCATTGTCGCTATAACCGAGTGCGTTATAACCGAGGTGAATATATGGCAATATTGTAGAAACGAGGATGGACCTTGAAGAATATGTCGTTATATCCGAGTTGCCGTACTAACCGAGGCCGTTATAACCGAGTTCTACTGTATATGTAACTTTCTTTTGATTGATATGAAAGTATATGTAATTGGAAATGAGAATCACAATTGCATTAACCAGTTTGTTATATTCTCGATAGATTTTGGACTTTTTGATAACGACAACTAAAGAATATTTAACATTATATCTCAATTAGTTTCTTTATAGGTAACATATAATTTGATATTAGATTCTATTCGTGGAAGGATACCTATACAATTCATTTTCCATTCAAGTTATCTAATTTTTTCATCTAACCAAAAAAATCTCACATGCTCGCCGATTACAACACTCCTCAAAATGAGATTATTGCCCTTTTTGCTCAGAGTTCGCGGTTATATACTTGAGGATTGTATACACGACGTAAGTGGAAATCCGAAAGCTGAAGGATAAGAGGACGAATAAGAAAATGGAAGACGGGAGTAAAACAGAGAGAAGGAGAAGGGCAGGGGTAGAAAGAGGAGCGGACGAGGATTGTAAAGCGGGAAGAAGTAAAGAAGGGGAAGAGAGAGGGAAAGAGAGAGAGAAGAGATGCTGTGAGGAGGACGGAGAGTTGGAGCGAGTTGAGATTTAGGGCGAGAGATGACGCGGGATAAGGGAATGGGTAGGGAGGTAGGGTGATAGGGAGAAAGAGAGGGAGCGAAGAAGCAAGGCCAGAGAGAGAGAGCTCATCAGATATTCATCGCGGAAAACCTACTCGAGGCGTTGGACACCCAATTCGCAACCGCAAGAATGGAGAAAAAGGGGTGGAGATGGGGAGAAAAGTGAGTGAAGGAGAGAGAGAGAGTGAGAGGGGAAGAGAGAGTGTGTGTGAGAGAGAGAGAGTTATAATGCATCACGCCCCCGAACTTCACCCCGCTAACAAAACACGAGCCCAGAGAAGCCGACGAAGAGCCCAAGCAGGCACCAGGGTGTACCCACGCCCCCCCCCCCCTCCCCCCCCCCCCAAACGGCTCAAGGAAATTAGGGAGAGCGCGGATGAAAGGAGGGGGAAGGAAAAGGAGAAATGGCGCAGCCAAGTGGGTGAAATGTGACGAAGTAGAAGCAATAAAACGGGGCTCGGAGCGGTGAAATGGGGCTGAAAAGTGACCCGTTTAAATAAGTTTTGGTACGCGTAGATTAAAAATTGGGCTTGTGAGCGCGGATTATCGTGAGATGTAATGGGCCACGCTTGATTAATAACATCGCTCTACTTAGGACAAAAGGAATTCTGCTTAGCTGATTGTGAGTTAATTACGCAAGAAATACGCTCGAGTTTTGCACGAAAAATACTATATATATATATATACACATACATATATATATACATACATATATATATACATACATATATATACATATATATATATACACACACACATACATATATATATACATATATATATATATATATATATATACATATATATATATATATATATATATATATATATATATATATATATACATATATATATATATATATATATATACACACATACATATATATATACATATATATATATATATATACATACATACACACAAGTATTTAGGGAAACTAGGTGTTGAAGGAAACCCAGTGAGCACTTACCGGTAGGAGAGCCGCTGGGGTGTTGGAGAGACATTTTTAGAGATTATTGGAGCTTTCGGGATGATCCCTTCGTCAGCACAAGAGAGACAACTCTCTTGTACTGACGAAGGGATCATCCCGAGAGCTCAAATAACTTCTACAAAAGTGTCTCTCCAACACCCCAGCGGCTCTCCTTCCGGTAAGTGCTCACTGGGATTCCTTCAACACCTAGTTGCCCTAAATATCCTCATTTACCTTACCTGTTCCATAAGTTTATATATATATATGCATATATGTATCAAACGGTTTATATATTAGAAGGAAGATAACTGGAGACGCCATTTAGTCAAAGTTTGATCTGCAGTTTGGAAAATATTTTTGGCGAAGAGGTAATAGTGCAATACGGGAAATGAATATACAGCACATTACATAAAGATTTCGCTATAACATCGATACTCTTCTCACACAGACTCAAATTGATAATTTATTAGGGGATTTAAAAACTCTGAATTTGGAAAACTTGATATTCTTCGTTTAATGTGTATGTGATTATCTTCAAGAACATAAACAATATTACTAATATCAGAATTTATATCGAATATGGAAAAACAAAATCAAAACCTACATTACAAATACCACATCTGCCATTCCAACTTTTTTCCAACTATAAACTCACGTGAAAAGTAAAAAAACTATTACCATACATATACATAACGATTCGGAAGTTTCTTTCCGCCCGCCCATAACAGCTTTCTTGGGTACTTTCATTTGAAATTAATTGCTGAAATTTCGTACACACATCGATGATTGTAGGCCTTGACACAAAAAACCTTAAATCTTCTAAAAAAGTCCAGGGTTCGAATACAGAACCTTCATTGCCATTGAAGAAAATGTAGGGTATTTTTATTTACATTACAAAATAGGTTGAAAAAAAAGATACGACATTGAGACTTACGCATACCTACAGGGGATTCAATAAGGTTTATTGGCCTTACAAAGAGAATTAGAATAAGCACAAATATTACTAACTAATCCGAAAAATAGTAATTTTTCACGTTTTTATCAATGAGAAATGGCAACCCGCACTGCAACACCATTTGCGAGCCCAACACTTTTATGGTCATTGTTCATCTCAATTTGGTTTTAAACTGCTGTAAAGAACTTCGTTTCTGTTTCGCTTAGATGGCATCAATTAAGTTACTGATTTTATTTTCAATCGCATCGTTGATTTGCGTTAAGTTGTCCAAATGGGCTGAAGAGCTATGCGTTTAACTTTAGTTAACGTTAATAACGGCACAATTTATTTTGTAATATTCGTTAAGTGTCACCAATGACCAATAGGCTCGTTTATTTAAGTAAATATCTTGAATCACCTGTTAGCTAAAAACGGCAATTAGAAACATTTCATTTTCATTCGGTGTGTTAATTTTTAAAATCTTTACTTTATTGAACTATTTGAGTGAAATTGTGGAGGTAGTTGATTCCAAAAGAAAATTTTCCCTTTTCGTGCAATTGCGTAATTATGTATGCAACACACACACACGGAAACATTCTATTCACAATGTCCGTTCGACCACACGATTTTTAGTAAATTCTAATAGGAACTAATTGCAGAACATTTGTACACGCATAGTTATTGTAATTGCTACAATATATCCGTTATTCAAAGCATTACATTTTTCTAGTATTCATCAACCAAATTGTAAATTGCGATAAAAATTTGAGTATCTTCCGGATTAATGATTTTCGCTCCGTTACCGAAAAACTGCACGGAAAGACCGAGAGGTAAACTTCATTTATTAATACCATAAAAGAATAAAAATGGATATTTGAATGTAGATTTAGCTGGAGAAAAAAGATCTCCACGTAATTGCAGCTTTTCCTTTTGCAGGAATTTACGCCAGTGATGTATTACACAAGGTTGGTTTAAAAAAATTAAACTATTTCAAATTGAATTTACTGGTTAACTATAAAAGGTAGGATTTAGTGATAAAGTACTTTAATTAGGAAAAGATCAGTAATTGTTTAATATGTTTTTGTTTCAAGCTCAAAATGCCCCAGCAAAGCTTACAACAACAGCTATCGCCAGTATTGGGCGTGAAACGCCTGGTACCAATCTTAAACTGTACTGAACCTGTTTGCATTTGTGCTCATAATGATGGAAGACGTTATGAAAAACTATATTGAAGGAAATAAATTTAAAAGATCATTCTAATGCTTATTTTTTGTTTCACACATCGCAGTTCATTTACGTCTTTAATTTTAAAATCCGGTACATTTTCTAGCCCACCTTGCAAAATCGCTCATTCCATACCAAAAATACGGAAAATATGGCCCAAACAGTTTAGGTAAATGGTAAGGAACAATGCGAATCCTTCTGGAAGCAGGATTAAAGAGAAAGAAAGAGATCACAGGGAGAGGGAGAGGGGGTAGGGAAGAGAACAGTTATGCTGATGCGAATGTAACGCCTTTCCGTATGACCTCCTGATTGGGTTCGCATGGAATACAAAGGGATAAGGAGGGATAATCTGAGCGGAAACGGTGACTAGATACGTACTCCTCAACTTCCTCTCGGGAGAGATCTTGGAATTGGATTTCGGGCAGATGTAGAAGGCGCACGTGTCGCTCTTACGCCAAGAGAGAAATGTTACGCTACTTTTTTCCCGCCTCCTTTTTTCGTTTTGTTTTAGTTTTTGTCGCCAGAGTTCCCGAGGAAATAAAACAAAAATCCTTCGCGGATGTGCTTCCAGGGTTAACGAATTCTTTCCGTGCGAGGAATGGATGCAAGGGTAGGTTTTCCCGAAGAGCGATAAGGGGCGTTACGTGAAGCTTTTATGCGATAAGGAGTGATTTTTTTGCCTCTTCCTCGCTCCCGCTTCTCCAAGCGGATTATCCTATCAACTATGAAACTCGCGCGCGTTAAAATATTCTTCGATTCGGTCAGATTAAGTGACACGTGACTCGAGAGCCCAAAAAGCGCTTTTGATCCCCTAAACGTAGTTAAAGCTTTTCACATAATTTCTTTATCCTTGTATGTCATGCTACGATTACTCACTGCATTAATCACGGTATAATTATTGCGAATTTAAATCTTCATCAATTTCCGTTCATTTTGTATTCGGTCATTTTTACAGTGACAAGATATTAACAAAAAACAGTTTCTTATTCAAAACTCTCTCTAAAATTTTTACATATCTAAGTTATAATAAATACTATTAAAAAACTAAATAACGAGACACATTTTTAAGAACAGTGATTCTCCATTGCAGCTAAAATTAAAAGAGAAAAGAGTAGAGCAGAAATCATTACATAATAAAATGACCTCATATTAGTTCGATAAACATAAGAAGAGAAATTTCGAATAAAACAATCGACGTAATTCTCTTTTTAGTTTACCCCCCATCATAGGAATCATACTAATTATATTCGTATCCTGAACTAATACCGCACGCGGTACTGATATGAAAACAAATTGCCTAAATTCAAGGGGCACAAAAAGTAAATTTCGCTCTTCAAAGAGCGATAAATACACGTCCATGCATAATTGAAGCAAGCAGTGCGTGTGGTATAAAGGAAATGCGTAATACGCCCTGCGCTGATGAACGTTTAATTGCTGTCGGATACATTTCCATTTAAAACTTTCCACTCTAGACGACTTTTTTTGTTTTATAACTAATTTATGAGGGCGGCGAAATTTGGCTTGCGCCTCGATGTCCGCTGTTTTTAACGCTCAAGACAGCACGCAACCATTAACAATGGCCTTCCAACTTAAGTTACCACGCTGGTGAGAACAAGAAAGCTCTGACGTATGCAAAACAGCAAAAAATATTCATGTTAAAAGTGCGGAACCAATCTCCTTTCTACAGAGAATCCGCATATTAAAAAACTCAAAAAGCCATAAACTATCAAAAGATATTCAAAAACATTTAACAAGATCACAGCATGATGTGTTATACATACGTAATTGGACTGGAGTTAGCAAAATGAGACTGACTGATAGTAATAAATATTGTTGATTAGTTTCTAGAAATTATATTACAAACCAAGAAATGAACATTCAGTGAATCTGCGAAATGATCTGTATTTAGTTCCGTGAATATATCACTAATGAACACATTATCGGCCATCTAATTATCACGCAATTGTAGACTTTTATGCACAGCTTTAATTCGATAAATGCATTCCTTTCATTATCATTAATGCAGCGTTTAGTAATTTTTAACAAATAAAACGACTTCAAAATTTTTATTAAGTGAGTATTCTAAAGACATTTAAATTGATTCGTAATTGAGGTGGCGTTAATTTTTAATGGTTTACTGGAGTGAGGCACAATTTGCAAATAAATACGCACAATAATCAATTACGACTGAATTCATCCAGAACAATCAACGAGCCGAAATTAACAACTGATCAAAGCTATGTTCGAATCAACTCTCGTCTAATTTCTTAAAGCTAAAAAAATTAAATGCGCGTTCAATTCAAAAGCAAGCCACTATTTCATTTTCTGCGCCAATGAAAATTGCGGGGAAAATATCACAATGAATTTAGCCCAATCATTTACGAGTTATACCCCAACTGGAATCATCATCTTTTACAGCCGCCCCATGGCGCATTCATCCGAACCTACCTTTAATACAATCAGCAACTTTTGATCTAATTATCCATTCACCTATGCGGTAATTTTCCTCATATACATTAGATATTCGCGAGCGGTGTGAAACTTTCCCAAACGTTCCCTTTCCCTCCTCAAGAAAGTTTTAAATTATATAGAAAATATATAGAGCCTATGTTTGCCTGAAAAATAAAATGGTTTTATAGACTGACATCTACATAATCAGGAAACATATAAAAACATTACGAAGAACAACATTTTCATTATTATTTTTACGGTTAACGAAAAAATACGAAAAACATAGTAATTGGCACACATGAATACAGTTATCGGCATATTAAGCCACAGTTTTTTGGCACCCAGTTATCTAATGAAATTTATTGCTTAAATAACATGGTAACATTTGTAGTATACATATAAACTATAATCTACCTCATTATTTCTTTTTATGTTATATAAAAAAATCAAAGAGTTTAAAAATAAAGAATATAAATTTGCTAAGATAAGTGATTGGTGAAAATATTTTAACTAGAATCGTAAATATCATTCTCAATCCAATTTATTTCCCAACATTGAGACATACTTGACAAACATATATAGGTATATCATATTCAGCATTAGATGGTACAAGATTCGGATGAGTTTTAGGCACAAGTTTATGGTGGAATTTTTTTCACGTATGGAGCATTCTAACAAAACTTTTTCGTTAATACTATTACCACAAATGAAACATAAGGAAGGCTATTTGTTTTGCGGAGTAAAAAGTCTGCAACAGTGGTTTTCATGTTTTGTTGCATGGTATTCTGTTCTTTCTATCTAATTAACCTGTGACAATGCAAGATGGTAAGACCTTAAGGGGCCCATACACGTGCAATATTATTGTCTCAATACTATATTATCCACCTCCGGCCGCCACTGCGGGTCAATAATATTGTTCAATATTTCTCTGTTCCCCTGTTGTAGATCCCCAACAGTCAGTCTGCTTCAACCACTCACCAGTCACTTAATAACCATGTTTATTTACAGTCAAACAGACAGTTGCATAACTATTGCTTTGGCCGTTTCTCTCCGCAAGAAGAAGAAGAAGAAGCAAACGGTGCGCAAAAAGAGACGTTGGATGAAGGAGTGGCTGAAGAAGCGACATCCACGAAAATCTTCTCTCCGAGTTGCGTTTCAATGAACCGAACGACTACAGGAACTTTCTGCGAAATATTGCACAATATTATTGTGGTTGCCCACCTTCGACACATTATATTATTGAGGCCGCTACAATAATAAAATCAAACTAAATTTGTTTGTTTCAATATACTGTGCAAACCTTCGATATCACCCACACACGGTCAATAATATTGACAATATCGAATATAGACAGATAGGCAAATTACTCGTATGGCAATAACATAAATTCTTGATATGCCAACATACGAGATAATACAGTTATTGATACTGCCAATACATAATGTCTTGATATGCCGAAAAATAATGCCCAATATGCCATTAACTATATACAGTGAGAATAAAAATGTTTTTTTCTTCGGGTATTGAGTTAATTAATGCAAGTACGTTCGAAATTAATTGCTCTATTTAAAAATAAAGACACTATGCCAAATATCAGATTTATTCATGTTTTGGTTGACAGTTATTGGACACCCTCTTATAAATGTGATTTATACAAAAGGAAGAATAAATAAATGTTTATATGAATAAATAACATTAAACAAAATATATAACAAAACTCAGTTCAAAAAGTTCAATCGATTGTCGAAATTAACGCCAAATACAAAAAACAATCTCTTATCGAAATCACAAGCATAACAGCGATACGACTTAATTGTCATATATTATGCAATATTTTAATATTTTTCAGCGACATACTGACATTTACCTTGGAAAGTAATAAACTTTTTCGAAGAATTGACATGTATCAATGGTTAAAACAGAAATCTACTTGACTTTTGTGAATGCGTCAGTTATTTTATGCACTTTTTATTAAGGGTGCCAAATAACTGGGTAGTGCCAATCAACTGTTGTAGACTTTCTCCTACGTAGTATAGTGAAAGTATTGTTTACATGAAAAAATCGATTTCGAGATTTCTACGGAAATATACGTTTTAAGTTCCCTAGAACACGTTTTTGACTATATTCACGATGATGTCTGTATGTGATAGGGATTTTGTGGGCGTTATAACTCAAAAACTAATTATTAGATCAGATGAAAACTTTATACTTGAGATTTTTATTAGTAAATCAAGATTTGGAAAAGTTTTGGCTGAAATTGGCCCACCGAAAGAAGATGTTTATTCTAGTCGTTTTTCCGTTTTCTTCAAACAACTCCTTTAGAATTCAATTTACCTAAATATGTGCTATTACAAAAGTTATAGATAATAGAATTTTATACAAGTTTTGTTTGACACATTTTTTCATAAACTGCATAGTTTCAGAAAAATTTCGATTTTTCGTCTGTATCTATGAGTGCGTACATCGTTTACTTGTTCGATTGCAGCGTCACGAGTTCAAAACGGGAAAAACGCCAACTTAATTACGATCATGTACGTCAGGAGCCACCGAAGAAGTTTTTATTGAAAGGCTTTATGTACGACAGCGCGAGCCACATACGACTTTTCAAGTGACTGATTGAACCGTGTGAAAACTTCAAAGAGCAAGTTTTGAGAATTTTTTTGATTCTGTAATATTTCAAACGTCAAATATATTGCATCCATGTACTCGGAAAATATCGTTTAGATACCATAAATGGTACCTAATGAAAACTCCTGTTGGTAAATACAAAAACTTATAGAAATATATGAGATACGGCGGGCCAGATGAAACCATTGCGCGAGCCGGATGTGGCCCGCGGGCCGTAGTTTGTGGACCCCTGGTGTACATAAGGGATCGGGCAGAGAGCCGAATACGGCCAACAAGAACTCTTCATACGGCCCGCGTATCTATGATAAACAAGTATTGAGACACGTACATAATTTAAAAAAAATAAAAATACCACAAGTACGGAGAAAGTAACGTGTCGCCACATCAGATTTTTTATCTAAATAAGCGATTAAAAATGTCGTCAACTGTATAGATATTTTGATATACGCATGTTAATTATCGCCTACGCATAAAATATCCCTTTTTCCTTTTACCGAATTAACTCTCCCTCTTTTCCGTCACTTTTGCTCCACTCCTTTCCTCTTCACTCCCAGCTCAACATTTATTCCCTCGCTTTTAACATCCTAATCTGTCCACCCTTCTCTCTTTCTCTCTCTCTCTCTCCCACCCTCTTCTTCATCCCCAACGCGTCTTCTTCCCCCTTACACCCCTCCTTTCATTCCGCCCTCGCTTTCTCAATTCTTTCCTCTCACCTCGTCCTCAAAATATCCCCCTTTATCCATGATGGTCTTTAAACAGTTCCGCAACTCCTATTCACGCACACACACACACACACACTCAAAAACACAACTCGCTTACTTATTCTCTCTCCACGTTTTAACAGAAATGGACTTATCCTGGCCCTTGAAAACCCAACCCCAAGTTTATCCCTGTTCACCCTCCTCCTCTTACAAATTCCACCTCTGACACTCCAGCAACCGAAAGACTCTCTTCCTCCCCAAACAAACTCTTCTTTACCTCTCGTTCACCTCCCTCTCTCTTAACTCCGACTCGACCACACCTCCCTCATTATCAACCCCTTCTCACACCTTTCTCTCTCTCTCTCTCTCTCCCTCCCTCCCTCCTTCCTGCATGTGACCTCCACGTTCTTTTCCCTTCCAGCTTTTCTGCACTAACCCTCAAAGTTGGTTTGACATTCCATCCTCGACGTCATATAATTCCCCCGGCTGTAATCCTTTAGAGGCGGTCCTGGAATACGGAACGTGGCACATTTCGTGGACCGGCCGTTAGAAAGCGAAGTGGGGTCGGGGGGACCACACGTTTTTCTTTTATTTTTTTGGCTGTTCCCTAGAGTGTTCGGGAAAGAGAACGAGTCCCGCCCCTTAACGGTTGATGGCGGCGGGCGAAGTGGAGTTTTTTCCCATAGGTGGCATGTCGAACGCTAGTGAAGCCCAGATAAATCTTACATGGGTGGGAGACGGATGTAAGAGGTCTGAACTAAAGCGGAGGGGTTTATGCGGAACTCCTTTTCCTCTCTGTTACGTAGGCCGTGCGGGAGCAGAAAGGGTTTAGCGGGACACGCCTGGCGTTAAGGATCACGCTGAAGACCGTAGGAAAGGAGGGAGGGACTTAGGTGGATTAAGAGGCAGAGAATTCTCGCATCCACTTTTTTGATCGCTGGCGTTACAAGGGTTCAGAGGAAGCGATTAGGGAAAGAGAACGCCATGCTGAAATTTGGCCATTTCTGAAGATAGTTTCCTCCAGCGCCTACAAATTTCGATCTTTATTGAGAATAAGGAGTATTAAGAGGCATGTAATTTAATGGTAATGGAATAACTTTTTTCCGCCTTCCAATCCTCTTGGTTCCTTTTGACTTGCGCAGGTCAAAGTTCTCACAACGTCGCTTAATACTTATATTTCTTTCTTCATTTACCCTCCTCTGCCACTTTTCGATTTTTCTTTGCTATCGATGTTTTTTTTATTATTCGTTCACACCGGTACTTCCGTAATCTTAGTTCCTTAAACATTTTTTCAGGGCTGATTCACCTCGGCATAAGTGTAGATTACAATAATTTAAACTTAAAATATTTTAAAATAAATCTTTCTAAACAGTTTTTGTTTATTTTTCAGAAAATACGCAATTGCGCGATAGTTCTATGCAATTTTCATTATGACATATACCTACGTTCTCGACTCTAAATAGATTTGAAAGCTTTGACATCACACATATTCACGACAACGTTTACGGAAAATTTAATTCACATTTTTGTCTTTAACAGAAAAATCCAACAAACCTAATATTAAACCTCAATTGACAGTTTTAATGTTCTGCATTCTTCAACAAAATTATATGCAACAAATAAGAAAAGTGAAATTGATATAATTCAGTAGAAAAAGAAAAGCAAAAATATAATAGACGCTAAATAATATCATCGTTCATCATAAAGTTATGGTGCAAATATTAGGTTGTACAATTAAATATCTCTCTAGTAAAATAGTCAAGTCGAATAAAGTTATTATTTGATACAAAAATAATGTTTCCATAAATGATATGACAAAATTAAGCAAGAATTAAATACTACATTTACTATAAAAACTTAATATCTGAGGTTTGCAACCTTTTTATTTGGTGGGTTGCATTCACACTAGAGAGAGATCAAAAGTGCCTCGACGGGCCAGATGAGAGTTTACATGAGAATTTACTCAAGCAATCACATTTGATTATAAAACTGAAAATTTGAAAATGAAGTTTTAACAGTTTTTTAGAATTAAAATTTCACCAGGCAATATGTTATGACAACGTAAACAATATATTAAAAGAATTATCTGTATCAAATGTCACAGACCATATCTTCATCAAAGCTTAGCGGGCCGTATAAAGTGCTTTCGTGGGCCGGACGTGGCTCACGGATCGTAGGTTGCACGCCCCAGGCTATAGGCTTATTAAAATATGTAGCTTTTTTGTCGATATTAGCTAATTCATCACTAAAAAGCTTACCATTAAGACACGAAACAACCAATATCATACCATAATTTATTAGCTAAAATACTATCGTAGCTCATCAATCAACTGCTGACGCGAATGAATTAATTTTATATTGCAAAATGTTTTACGAGAGATATTTACTTAGGAATATCGTCGTCACAGAATTTCTTTTCAAGAGAAATTTTTATGGACCATTTTGTTTCGAAATCGGACGACGAGCTATTTCTCTTGTCCATTCAGTTCTAAACTAGTCCAAATGTAGCGAGAGTGTGGCTTCGAAACCTGGTAGCCTTGTGGGACACATTCATCGCACCGTTTAGCACCACGTACCGAGACCGAGACGAAGTCTGTCTCTATAATGTTCTCTCTCATTCTCCTTCCATTCGACACCCTTCCTCCCTCCATCCCTCCTCCATCTCTCTACACCCTCCCTCCCTCTCTCCTCCTCCTTTTCCACCCTTCCTCCCTCTCTCCCCTCCTCCATTTACCCCCTCTCTCTCTACACCCTCTTCCATTTACCTCTTTCCTCTCTCTCTCTCTCTTTATATCTCTAACCCTCGAACCTCTCTCATCCGCCCCAGTCTGCTCTCTTTGCTTCGTTAACCTCTCGAACGACCAGGAGATCACGAAGCCATTGTTTGCTGGCACTGACCGCGGCAATATCTGGGCTCAATGAGTAAGATAATGGGTAAAAGACAAACAGAAGAGGATAAAAGCGGTCTTTTTTCACGAGAAAGAGGATGTACCTCTTTACGAGCTAAACAACATCCACAATCCAAACGAAATCGATAAGCTTAACTTTTACATAAAAACTTTGAATGTCAACAGTTTCTTTCATGAAACAGATTTAATATAGCATTAAATCTATTTCATGAAAGAAGAACAAATTCACCAATTTTTTTAATTGCACTTTTTAAATTAATATAGCCACAGAACTATATATATATATGGAAAGATGTATAAGAAGTTATAATTAAAGATACACAACAAAATTCAGTTTTTTGAAGAGATGTAGTTTTTGTGTGTGAATTTAAACACAAAATATGATTGCTAATTTTTTCATGCCATTTACAGATTCTCAGTATTAGTAAACGAAGGAACGTTTTTACTAGAATATGCAGTTATGACATTCCTTTATTCGTAAAACAGTGAGGGACCGTGCCTGGGAGCATGTCTGAGCTGAGTGTCTTCTTTGAATTCGTGCTCGTGCGAGCTTATACCGGATTAGGATCATGGCCATTAATGAGCATTGGTGAAATGCAATTCAAGGCTTCTACTGAACGGATTCAAACCAGCAGCCTTCTCATTATGCGGCGGCGACCCGCAAAGCTCTGAAGATCAATCGCTGACCTGGGCCGGGGAGGCCAGTTTAATCCGTGGCCTGGTATTCTGTTTAATGTGTGGATAGGACTACGCCACAAAACATTGGACTATTTGATACCCATTGTGAGACCACTAAAGCCAACGGTGTTCGATAAATGTTCAAATAAGTTAACCCATTCCTTCATAAAATTCTCCGCGGATAAATCAATTAATGAAAGTCCTCTTGAATTATCTAAAATAGGTTAATATTATCGTAAAATTAGCATTATAAACGTAATCAGGAAATATGCACCAAAGAAAATTAATAATCGTATAATATTCGTTATAAGTATATCCGACGAAAATGAAAAATGAAGATTTTCACCGGTTACCTGTTTTATGGCCAAGAGAAGAATTCCATAACAGTAGAATTCCATTCTCATTCTTTATAAATATAATTTCTATTTATTTACTGTTATTTAAAAACTATGATGTTCTTGTATTTATATACCTATTATATATATATATATATATATATATACATTCTATTGAAAGTTGACAAATGACTCAGATATAAACTTATGATTTAAGCAACAAAAATATATTCTAAGCAATATCAAAGCATAATTTTATAAATATTTTAAATTAACATTCGAAAATAGAAATGGAGCCCCTATGGTCCTATAAATCGACGCTTTCAGCTTCATCTCCTCTTCGTCGTATATTATCCCTTTAAAAAGGGCCTACAGGGCACGACGACGCGTCTCAAACGCTAAAATTATATTCGCGGCCGAGGACGAAATGTTGTGAGGCATTCGCTCCATCTCTGTGTGAAGGGAGATGGCGGCAGAGCAGATGGGAGGAAATCCAATTTGAGAAAGTTTACCTAATCACGCTTCCTAAAAAAGTTCCGCACCCGATAATAGAAGGTTTCCTCGGCGTATCTAAGGGCCACCGCGGGATATCTCTAAGCTTCTTCGCGAGAGAAAACCGTCGGGAATCCTTCTGCTCCGTGGAATAGATCCTGTATTCTACCATCGAACACGAATTTAATGAGACGTGTTCGAGGAAACGCTGCGTAATAATTCTTATACCATAGTTTCCGTTTAGGAACCCCAATAATAAAACTTTCCTTTGTTCTCAAAAGATCCGTGGCCTCGTATTCAATGTCTAGATTAAAAATATCTTTAAACCTATAGAACCAAACTAACAAAAATAACAAACTAATTTCGTATTTACATGAAATTTTTCGGAATAGAAATTATTTAAACTTTTTATCGTGTAACCGTAAAATTTTCTAGGCATAGGACCAGAAATATGGATTACTGCTTTTTTCCTACCTCCACATAATTTATTTCCTACTCTTTCCGAAACTGAATATAGATTTGAAAAATCATATACAAAAATTATATAAGGGATAAGCGTTTCAACTATTATTTATAATAATATAAAATTTAAACGCAATGTTTAAATAAAAAAGAAAGTTTTACTGAAAATACCGCCAGTATGCAACGCGGTAGAAGCATTGCAAGTTTTGTCCGGATGACCAGGATATCTTCAATCGGATAAAAATTATTTCGAAACCCAGTTTCCACTTTTGGCTAGGTGACCTATTTTATTTTTGAAACGAATGAATTATTTTGCTTACATAATCGGTAGTTAGCACGGATGGATCACAAAGAAGTCAAATGCAACGTAATTAGTAATTAAGCTTCACTTTTTATAATTGTAACTCATGATGATACTATTAATGTAAAAGCATTTGAATACGTCGACCGCAGCATTAACCTTTCCCGAAAAATAACATTTTTAGTCATCCGATGTGCCATTAGATAGCAGAGCTTTCAGCGAAGATATTTTGCGTCAACACGATAAAGCGTCAATGATGCAAGAAGTTGCCGAGAGGCATTCCAGTGTATTTGGAACGCTTGCTGGTGTTCATCCCGATCGACCTAGTTACGGATATGCATATTAGATACCCGTGATTCAACGGAGTGCTGCGGATAGAGAAATATAAATACTCAGCCATTCCTTGCAAAATGTCACTGACATTGCAAATTAAACATTATGAGATACCGTTAGGAAGTAGATTATTTAGAAGATTAATATGACGAGAGTTACAAAAGTATTCTAGGGAACAAAACACGATTGCTTTATTTTTCTAAGCTCTCGAACTTTCATTCCGAAACTGTGGTTCATTTTAGTACAATTAAAGGGGGGGGGGACTTGAAAAATTTAGTAACTTTATTTAGTTGTTAAATAGTGTTAACTAAGTAATTATACTTATACATTCTATAGCACACATCATACTTTTAATTAAAATTTTTAAATTTATGAAACGATTTTCTTTTGTCGATACAGATGTTTTAATTACACTACGTTAAGCTTTTAATAAAAGAAGTCATAAATTTTTTTAAAGATAGACTGATGTGATACCATCCAAAAAAATTTATAAATTGTATATTAATGTTTGCTTAGATTGGAGATATCCATGAAAATACTAACGTCCGCGGATATATAAGTGGAATGGAAATGTTTGGTTGTCAACTGAATTTCCAGGTGAATGAAAGTCGTATAAAACCTAAGAAATTTGGCATTGACAACAATCGATAAAAAGGAAAAAAAAACCTCTGTGAATCGTGTGAACTTGTTCATCTGTACCTTATGCATCAGTTGCTGTAACACGTGAGCTGTGCTAATCTCTAGCTGTTGCTAAGCGGTCACTCATGCAACGAAACAAAACTGCCTATGTGTGTGTGTTCATTTGAATTTGCACGATAATAGGCCAACTGTATCCAGCGATGTCCATCTAGTACACAGAAATAATTGATCCAATCAATGAAGTTATCGCGAGATATCGATCCATGATGTCTGTTATCCGAAACTTTGTACTTTCATTATAAAAGATGAGAATGGCATGGTATAAGTAGCTCCTGTAGCAATGGTGCGGATGAATAGATCACATTTGTGATACAAGTCAATCGTCCGCAGTAGTCATTCAGCGATTGAAGTTCTAAAAAAAAAACTGTACCGGAAACTACTACTTAGAGCGGCTACTTTATCGCTGAAATGTGCGGGTGGCTGATTCAGCCGTTTTGCGGGAAATTGATCTGCACGCGCATATAAAAAAACTCTCATCTTTCAATTTTTGCTGAATTTAATGTTACCAATCATCTAAATGAGAGAGAAAATGGCTGAGATTTGCGTACGATGTAGTCGTTCTGGAAAACTTCCGACCCATTACGGATGATGAATGCAATATGTCAAGAGTACCACCTTAAAAATATTATTCAGTGTAAATGAAGGTCCTTGCGACAAGTAAAACTCCATTAGTAAACATAAGCAGAGATAAACAACCGAGAGCTAGAACAATTCCATGGCTTCAAATATATTGGCAGTGTTGTGACCGAAGATATCAGAAAGGCACAGTAGATATAATGAGTAAGAATCATTATCGTAAAGATGGAAGAGTTCCGCAAGAAGATAAGCCAATTTGATATCAAAATTACTTAAGAACACTAGAAAAAGGATGACCAAGTCATAAAAATTGAGCCTTGCGACTTAAGGGAATTACACTTGGACAACATCGAGGCTGGGCAAGAAAACATTAATAATATGTTTATGTTTATATGTTTATAAGTTGCATATGGGTTAAAACATTCAATAACTTATATAATAAATTTTGTTTATTATAGAGTTTAAATTAAAATATGAAATTTAAAGTTTAAATGTATTTTTGGAATCAACTATGGAAAAGTATTTCCCTCAAATGATGCCCTTCTGTCTCCTCGCAAATTCTTGCTCTTTCGAGTGAATTTTCCATAACACGGCGCAAAGTTTCTTGTTATTGCTTCAATTTCCATTCGAATGTTGTTTTTTAGCTCTTGAATGGTTGCTGGCTTGTTTGTGTATACTCACTCCTTCAGATATCCCCACAGGAAAAAATCTGGGGCGGTCAGGCCTGGCGAACGAGGAGGCCATCCAATTTCTGAGTTTCTGGAAATTATTCGTTCTTCAAAAATCGTTCTCAGGAGTACCATGGTTTGATTGGCAGTGTAAGCTGTGGCTCCATCTTGCTGGAACCACATCGACCAGCTCTGGCACCAAGAAATTTTCGATCATTGATCTGTATCTTTCGCCATTAACGCTCACATTTGCTCCATTGGCGTCTTCAAAGCAATAGGGGCCAATTATCCGTTGGGCCATAACTCCGCAGCAGACTGTGCAGCGAAGAGGATGCATTTCACGCTGATGGATACGTCTTGGATTTTCACTTCCTCAGAAACGAGAATCTTGTTTATTAACAAATCCATTTAAATGGAAATGAGCCTCATCGCTCATTATGAGGTTGCCAACAAAATCGACCATTTCGGCTGCCATTCTTTGGAATTCAACTGCATATTGATTGGTGTACCAGTTGAATCTTATAGGGAAAGAGGTGTAAATCAGCAGTCAATATTCGACGAAATGACGACCTTCGTATTCCAACTCTAACGGACCGTCTTCTGGTCGAAATTTCAGGGTCTTCTGCCACACTAGCCCTTACGAGCAGTATATTTTCATTAGAGCGGCTGGTTCGTGGTCGTCCTATTCGAGACTGATCCGACACAGATCCCTGTTGCTCAAACCGTGCAACTAGACAACGTACCATGAAGTCAGACGGTGCATTTCCTGTTGCAAAATGTCGACGATACGATCTTTGCGTTAAAACAATTGACTTCTGGTTCGCATAATAAAATTCAATCACTTTAACTCTGTCATTTTACGTGTTTCTTGTCATTATAAATTTTAAGGGATGTGACCTTCTAAATCTGAAATAAAAAATTAAAAAAGTTAATTAGAAAAAAAATTATTGATCTTTTTAACCCCTATGAAACTTACGGCCCACCCTTTAGTAGAAATAAAATTTCGACTTTATTTTCAATGGCGATATTTAGACTATTTATTCCACTCTTACATACATACAATCCATTACGACGAACATAAACATATGTTCCCTCGGCTGGGTTCGAACCAGCAAAATCAGTATTCGTTGGCATGCTCTAACCACTCTTATTCAGTCCGAAGATTTATTTGAAAACTGTTAGAGAAGAATGGAAAAAATAAGCTAGGCAGTTAAAAACTAATGAAGTGATGGCACATGTAGGAGAGAATAAAACTAACAGACTATGGAAAAAAGAATAAAAACGTGGATTGGACGCATAATGATATACAGCGATTTTCTCAGAAGAATTATGTAAGTAAAAGTTGAAGTGGAAAAAGTCAGAAAAAGACCGATATTACGATATGTCGGCCAGATTAAGAAAATCACTGAAAAACTGAAAGTAGAAAATGTAGGAGAATGGAGAAAGCTACACTGACCAGGATAATAATCCTTAAATTTAGTAGTAGTAGAAGTAACCATGTAAAAACTTTGCCGTCCCCATATATATAGTACCAGCGCATGCACTATACGCGTACACGTCAAAAAAATGTATTATATAAATATAAATATAAAGCAAGCGAATGTTAAGAATTCGTATCATAATAGTTAGCATGAATATAATAAGGTATTTATAGAGAAAGGGAAGGAAGAATGTTAGGCAAATGAGAGGGATATGAAGGATGCTTCTAGCTCATCCGAAAAAGGTGGGCGTAACGACAACATCGAGAGCTCCGGTGCGTGGCCTGGAGCGGCGGCCTCTGCCTTTGACAGCGTTATAGAAAAGTTCGGAGAAATAAAATTTTGGAGGGCCACTTCCTTCTTTTTTTTTTTAACATCCTATACCTCTTCATATCTCTTCAAAATCCCCTCCCCTCCCCTCCCCTCATCCCTCCCGCTTCTCCCTTCGCTCCCGTCATAATTGCCCCTTCTCTCGCTCCCTCCATCTGCCCCTATCTCTTTCACTCTTTATAAAAGGCCTCTTCTCCCGTCCCTTGAAAAGCTAGTCATTCGTTCGCTTCCTCAGCCGCCGAATAAAAAAAATCCAACCAATTCTTGAATATAAAAAAGAAATTTCCCTTTTGTGTTCCTTACAGGATTGGTATTGAAATATCTTATGCTTTATTCCTCATACCCCAATTGTGGTCCTTGGACATTTTTTTCCCTAACCAATTGGTGAGAGTATGAATGGCATTTTTGAGGTCAATAGCGGAGATCGAGCAGATTTCAGCTTTTTTTAATCCGGGTAAAAGAACTCGAAAAAATAATTCGGATTATTTCAAATGATATATTACGGAGATTTTTCATATGATATTAAAGATTTTAACGGGGATAACACGCTTACTTTTACATTTACCTATTGTCCCATAAATTACCAGATTCGAACGTGGCAGAGGGTGAATTGCAGCATATTGTCCTAAATAATTCTCGCTTACAGGTTTGAATATCATATTATTATACTTGTAGTCCTATTATAGACTGATATTTCCTGCAACTGATCTCAATTTATCCGCAAATTTTTGCTATAGAAAATGGTTTCAGTTATTCCAACAAACTTTTCAGCTGAACCTTCTGAAATATATGCCCCTAGAAGCACTATTCTAACGCGCACTTGATGTTCCTTTATTGCGAAAATCAAATTAAATAAGAAAGACATGCTAATTAAAAATTATGTTGCGCCAATCTTGATTAAAAGTTTATGAAAATACAACTTATATACACACATATCAGAAGATCTGAAAAAATTATTCTTTCAGATATGACGTATTTAAATATAATACACTCATCAGCAAAATATTGGCGATGTTTCCCATTATTGTCTGCTGTATGGTTTTAAAAGAACAATTAGAGTGTTTGCAGGATATTATTTTGTTCTATTTTAAACAGAAAATATTTCCGGAAAATATAAATTGGAACATTAAAAACTTCTTTTTGGTGACTCATCAACTTTTCTACATTCGGTTTACATTTTTACGTGAACATGTGCTAATTAATAAACTTTTTTGTAAATGCAATATAACAAGGGCAATGAAATAATCCTTTCGTACGCCATTTAGTAAGATCATCAGCTTGAATTACTTAAGTGCCCCTTTCATTACTGTTAACTTCAGTTACACCAAGTCCATAAAACTGAGCGTTTTAAGTGATTGCACGTCCCATGTTCATCGCAGCCTATAAAAAGCAGTGAATCTCAATCAAGTACTTCTATTAGGCGCGTTAATTACTTGATCAGAACCAATCAATGGCACTTCGTGGGAAAAAATACGACCGTAGCTCGGAAGCATAAATCTCCATTTTTCATCCGGACGATCAGGCACGAAAAAAAAGTTTTTATCAAACCAGAAATTGAATTCTCTCCAGGCAATAACGCCATCGTGAACTTTTACGATCCACCTTCCATCCTCGAAGCTTTCAAACGCAACTGCCCTCCCTGTCATTCCTCCCCTCCCTCTCTCAAAGTTTCGGCAAACCCCATATATGTACCTCCCTCCCACTACCTTCCCCCACTTCACCCCTCCCCCACAAACGTGAATCACAATTACATCGGGAGCCTCGCGAGCAATTGTTTCTCGGCGGAGATGTAAAATTCAGCGCAAATATTACAAAATGGAGACACTGCGAGGAGCAAGTCGCATTCCAGAAGCGCCCCCCCCCCCCCCGCTCCTTCCCCGTCGCCTCCTCTCCTTACTATTTCCATACATCTCTCTTTCCCTCCCTCATGATGGTTAAGTTTAGTTCCCCGAGCGATCGTACGTGTGTGCGCGGCGCCACTTTCGGAACGGCTGCCTCATACGACCCGGTCGTTCTGAGATAAACTCGTGTGCTTGGAACGACAGGGAAATGTCCCATTTCTGTTGAGGCGGCAAATATCTAACGTATAACGTTCTGAAAGAGTCGTAGGAAGAAAATGGATATCGTGCGTGTTTTTCCCCCTCCCAACATTGGAACGACCGCACCTTTCCTGGTTCCTTCCGAAATGGAGGGGGGGGGGGGGAGGGGGGAATTACAATTTTTAAAGGAACCACTGAAAAAAGTTTATTTTCCAGTCATAAACTGAAAGTTAGAAATAAAAACGCACGTATTTCCCGATTAAGTTACTTATATGTTTTTATTTCACAGTATTTATAAGACGGTTCTCATTTTATTGGAGGGATAGTTCACTCAAAGAACTACGATGACATAAATGGATAACTTAAATCGCGATGAATACATTACGATGGATTTATATCTCGACGTAGAAGAAGCTTATGTCACAGTTGGATCAAGCATGTAACCGGATCTACCTTCCCTTATGTCGATGCAATCAAGTATTTCATAATATATGCGTATTTTATTTAATAATTACTTATTTAAAGCACTCGTATATTATATATAGACTGTTGATGAAAATAAATAAATTTTACTAATGTAATTCGAGCTCAATCAACGTTGATGCCTTTGAATTAAAGCACGAGCAGTATTTTCCTCAGTGCCTTGATTTTGTTGTTAATTTAAACCAGTAATTTTGATTAATGGATGGTATTTGATTAAAGAATTTATTGGACTACATTAGTATTTACTGATTGACGTACTATTATGTAGTTGTATAGGTTATTGATCGCACTTTGAATTTAGTAGAAAGTAAGAAAAATACTGGGTCATAAATTATAAAACACCATAAATTCCACAACGTTAGCATTATCATTGCCGCGTCACATAATTAAAGAAATTAAAGGAAATAAAAAAGTTTAATGCACCGCACTTTTATTAACAGAAGAACGACCTAAGTTAGCGCCGAGCTCAGGTGATCTGATGATGATGTTAAACGTCGAAACTTAGGTCGTGCTTCTGATAATAAAAGTTATTTATGTCCCTTAGTTTGTCAAAAAATCATCCTCATCTATAGTCTCAAAATTTGGTAAATAACGTATGTGAATTAGGGAGTAAACGCGGGATACATATATGTGGTTTCACAAGAAAAGGCAATCCAAAAGCTGTTTCAAATAAAATAATATAAACATTGCACTCACATTCGAATAATGCAAAAGATCAAAGACACTAAAAAATGGCATATTATACTATTCTTTTGCTATAAACAAGATAATTGAAATCCATTTCATTGCCCAATAGAACTTATTTTTTAAATAGAAGTTATTTAAAACTCGATTTCTTGATCACAACGAAGATAAAATCAAATCAACGAAAGTGTAAATTAGAGCAATACATAAATATGCTCTTAAAATAAATATTGTCAAAGACAAGACTATCTGGAAAAAAATCTTAATCTAAACCAAACTATGTCCACATAAAAAAACTCGAAGGCGGACTCCAAGCCGTTAGAGCTGAAACAAAACTTCCAGAGGCACGCGAAGTAATAAGCGCGATCCAAGTCAAACTCAAACCGGCGACGAGACGGAGAAAGAAGCACAAACGTGTTTGACTTTCGCGTCCCTTGTGAGGCAAACTTTATCGAAGCTATAACGCCTAAACCCCGCTACCTGGCGACGCCCGCTTGATTGGGAAGGCGGAATCACGGAAGAGGGAGACTTTATTAATTAGGGTAAGGTAATAAGGTAAACCTCAAGTTGCTTTGCATTTGAATATATTGGTTCTTAACTTTATTCTTTTTTTCCTCTAACCAACAGGAAGATGGAAAATCTTACCAATAAAAATGCGGAAAATAAGCTTTCATTTTTCAATGTCTCACAAATGATAAAAAAAATACTAAATCTATAAATGATTGATAACCCATTATCATAGTATGTTAAACTTATACGAATCGTTAGAGTTATAGGAAAAATTGGAAGTGAATATGTACGTATTTATAAAAACTCAGAATCTCGTCATAAATATCTAGCTATCTTTTAAACAAGATGTTTCAAACTGAGCAAATTATTTTTCTTTCTCTTGCTCACTTACATACTGCCCATATACTGCTCTCTGTAATAATGACCTATTGTGGTGTATAAGTTTCGTGTCGTTCAGGGCCGGCGTGATTATTTGCGGGGCCTAGTTCGATAGTGAGCGGGAGCGGGGCCTATTTATGTATGTATACATGACAGGTGGCGCAAAAAATGACGCTTGTAGTGCCTCCCTCCCTCCCCTCTGGTGGTGGACTCTTTTTGTTGTGAAATTTTTGTTGAAGATAGCCCTCCAGTAGGCCTCTCCGTCCGGAATGTATTAATATGTTTCAAAAAAATTGTCTAAATCTCAATAAATGAGAATTGAAGAATTGAGCCTTTTGCGGGGTCCCTAATAAAGCGCGGGGCCCCGTTCTGGGGAACCGACTGCACATGCCTGGTGTCGTTACCATATCAGAACTCACTGCGCGGATCTTAGAATAATCATTAATGCGAGACAGGGAAGCGAAAAACAAAATGATTGTCGCTTAATATAAATTTTAAACAGATGCATGGATAGTACATGCTCACTACCTTCGAACTAATATGAAACTTAATTGATCAACCCCGACTGTAATAACTATTTTTTAAATATCAAAATCGCATCGATAAATACGACAAGGAAAAGACAAAAATATGTTTAACTGCCAAATACGATGATAAAGTTAAAAAAGATAACTTACAGGGTTACGAAAAAACTCAAAACGATGTGAAATTCGGAGAGCGTTGCTATAATGACGTATGGATTGCTCGCTTTGGAATATGCATGCTTATATACGAGCGCCGCTTCGGCAGAACCGATTTTGAGGCAAGTCGTGATAGGAGGAATTTTATTAGCATTAGCCGGCCAAATGTACTGTTTCTACGTATCAAATTACTTCGATTTCCGCTTTATTCGAAACACTAGGCTCGGCTTTGAAAAACACTTCACCGAATCCAAAATATATCAGTTATAAATTTTGATAGCAAAAATAGCTCATTTTTGGATTTCCTGTATCTCTACAGAGATCATGAATACGTATAATAAAACCTAGCCACTCTTTTCAATTTATTGAAGTATATACTATTAACCCCAAAAATACTACGATGTTATAAAATAACTAAAGAAATATTCCTGATGCCTAAAAATAAATCTCAAGACTCCATATAAATGGGAAAGTACTTTTTCTTGCTCATATTTGCTTGTGTTTACAGACAATTTCCAAGGAACATAAAAAACGAGAAATCTTCATTAGGTCGATAAATCTTTTCTAAATATATTTGGAAAGTTCACCAAACTTTATTTTTATCAGCATAAATGTATATTTCTGTGGCAGTCGATAGATAAAATATGGGTAGTGTTCACAGAAAGAAATGAAAGTCCGACGTAAAATATATCTTCTGACAAAAATATCAAAACGGTCAACTTACTTCCGACGAGAACTAGAAAAATTACTTATTTATTCATGAATTGGGGCAAATATTCCGCTAAAAATAAATAGCAAGGAATGCTTATATCATTAGTAAACTTAATAGCCGCGGTAACTGCGGGCATTTAATGTTCCGCCTCGTTAAGCGACGCTTGTTTTGACAGATACAATCCAGAACATTTTACGTGAAAATTCTCGTAAAACAGATTTTATTATATTTGGATCGTATTAACTGGAGTCCAGCGCATTGTTTCCACTACCTCTTTTATTTGTATATGCCATCGGACTTACTCCAAGTTTTTGCTGGATTTATCGACGACGTAATTTGTTGGCGCAAAGTCAAATCGCAACCACCAAAATAAAAACTCGAAGAAATTCCTTTAAAAACGTAGAATGAGAGGGAAAACATGCGAAATAACGGAAATTCACACTTAATATGTTATAACCGCTAAATAAACGCATCCTGTATTTAACGATCTACGAGCAATTGATGCAGGTGGAAGATTATAGGGCAATGTTTGTTTTCAACTTACGTAGGAACGAAAATGAATGGAGGAACCTCCTAATAACCATACAAGTATTTTTTTTAGAAAGGAAAATAAACACTCAATGGTTTAGGCGAGTTTACTCCACGCCATTAGGAATAAAGTATGGAATTACCTCGATACACGAAAGACTGCAGGTGATTTTATTTGTACTTCGCAATCTATCAGAAAGCAAAGGAGGTAATCTGTTGGGTATTAACTAGGGTGGACAAATAATTTTACACTCGTGGTATCTATCCAGAAATGTTTATGATATATATTTGATAAAAATTATATAAAGTGCAATCGTTTGAATGGAAATAATGTATTCACACATTAAGCACTTGCGAGATGTACTCGATATCTGTTTACGCGTATCTTGGGCAGCATTTATTTTGTTGAGCTTAATATAGGATTTAAAAAAAAAACGATTCATTTCCTCACAGAAAACTAAACCGCGGAAAATAGTGTCACTATCACATAATAAATACACTTTAAATGTTTCTCGCAAAAATATGAAAATACTTCCGAGTCCGCAAATGTTTTTGCTAATCAAGCTCGTGTATTCATCTTCCAATATCGGCGCCACAAATGGGGAAAAATAAAAAATAAATCACAAATGTAGCAGTGGTCTTCAATAACAGGAAATAATTAGCGGTCCTAAAAACAGTCTGGATCCTGATTGACTAATCATTCTAACACAGGACACTGTATTTAGAAATCATTAAACGCACGGCAAAATTTGTCATCTGCTCCACAGAGCCGCTAACGTCATACATTTTACGGTCTTCCTTGATCCGTTCGAGCAAAATAATGACGAAATATCGGTCCCCTCAAAATATGAGATAAGCATAAATGCCAGCCGACTTATTTCTGCCGCATGGAAAAGTCCCAAAAGAAAAGCATTCTAAAACACGACTCGAAAGGAAAACGGTCAGCATGTGATGAGAGCCAGAATGAAAACTCCTATACGTAGCAATAAATAGACCGAGGAATAATAGGGGAGGAGAATGAGGAGGAAATGAAAAATAGGAGATTGGTAAAAGAGCGAGAAAGTTTGTAGTTCGGCCGCAGCTGGCAGCGCCGCGCAAACACGAGTGCACCGATGACGTCAGCCGCAAGAAAACAAGCGATCAAGAATCGTGATCGCTAAGAGCTTCGAGTCACGCGAGAGGATGAGGTTTATGCTCTGGCTAGTGGAAGCGGAATGGCAGTGAGCTCTCTTCTTCCTCTCTCTCTCTCTTTCTCCAGACAGAATAAACGAAAAAAAAAGAAAAACGGAATAAAAGTCGAAACGGAAGAGGAAAAAATGTAGAGGAAGACGGAAATACAAGAAAATGTCGGTTGGGCAATAAATTGAACGAGTCCAGGAGACACACACACACACACACACTCTTATCCAAATTGAAGATCGTAATCTTTCCCATTTTTTTCTTCCCCTCCCCTTCCGCTTACGATGGGCTTTATTCCCGTGCAGCACCTGCACCAAAAGTCTGCTTGCGGTGATGACTTCTGTGCCCTGGGAGACTGATCTATTATTGATTGGTTTTATTTCCGTTTATTTTTTCTTTTGTTTCGGCGAGGGAAGAGGGGAGGAGGGGTAGAGTGGAGTAGAGTGAGAGAGGGGGGGGTGAGGGGGGAGGAGACCATGAGGCAGACTGGGGCGGTTGGTAGGAGGGGAGAAAGAGAGAGAGAGAGGGGAAAAAAGGAAATAGGGAAAGCAAGGCGGGGGAAGCCGTACCTTAGTCTTCTAAGAATTTCGCGTAAGAGATTGAACGATTTCTCGAAATTCTTTTCGCCTGTTTTCTCTACAAATCAATCTCATATCAGCCGATAGTTACCCTTTTCTCTGTTTTATTCAAATACATAAATATGTCTACGGAGCGCGAAAATAGCCTAAATTTAGATAAAGAAGTTCTCCGAATACAAATTGTTAAATTGGACTCGAATTTACCTGTTAACATTAATATTTTGCAATGAGAATTATTTATGGGTGCATGATTCATTTTTCAAGTGAACTGTGAAAATGAAAGTCGTTGATTTTATATGAAAACTAGGGGGCAAGCCCCCTGCTCTCTGACGCTCGCCAACACCCCCCCCCCCCCTTTGCTCGCTGTTTCTTTGTTCCTACCATGTACCTATTGGATTTAGATTGTTTTAACGGGAATATATTTTGAATAAGAGTTTAATGTATATATTTTATAAGGAATGTATATTTGGTTTTTAATAACAAATTAAGAAAGTTAGTTGAATAACTCGATAAAAAATAAACTTAAGAGGGCTGAAATTCCCGGAGTTTAAAAATGGCTGAGGTATAGAGCGTTAAAGAGAGAGAGACAACCAGAAATAGGTTTTTAGTAATATAGATAAATAACACGAATACTGCGTTCGATTTATTTGCATTAAATTCATATCTTCGGTCATTTCGAGCAAGTTTTAGTCTTATTTTCGATCTTTAAGCCTTTATTTAAGTCCATATGCAAGGAAATTACCGAGGACGACAACAATACCGGTAACCATGGAATCTTATTATTGAAATGTTAAGAAATTTACCAAAACCCGAGTATAAATTCAAAATATGAACGAATTCGAATGAGATTGAGTATTCGACGGTATTTTAGCGTGTTTTAGCGCAAATTTCGTCTCGATAACTTAATTTTAAGATATTTTAAAGAGTAAAAGAAAGAAATCCTTCAAACCAAAAAGGTGATTTTTACGTGATATCTTATGGGAAAAGGACATTCATCCTCTGGAGTCGAACCCGTGACCCTTTTCGAAATATTTTTAGTCATAACGTAAAGATTCGTCAACACTGAAATCCTGAGAAATTTCAGCGTTACGCATAATGATGACTATTACGATTTTATAATATGGAGAGATATATTAATCAATTTTCTCGGACAAACATAATTTGGATATCATTTAATAAACCAACCTGTAGCAAGAACACATTTTGGAACACAGAGAACCTTTGTAAAAATATCGAACAAATAGCAAATAAAGCAGCATGCAAATTAGAATTAGAGTCAATGTACCATTTTAAATGCGCGTGCGCACACACACACAAAGAATCTTAAACCGCTCATAGACACCCACTAACACACATGCGGAAAGACCAGACTCGATAAACCGCCAACTCTGCCCTCAGCGGTGTAGGACTCTGGTTTTAAAAGGTCGCAACACATTCCAACTTCCGCAATGTTGCATAATCCACGGAATCGAGAGGAGGTTGGCCGCGTTGGAGGGAGAGGGGGGGAGGGAAAGAGGGGGAGGGGGAGAGGGAGAGGGGGGGAGGGAGAAAGGGGGAGGGGGAGAGGGAGAGGGGGGGAGGGGGAGGGAGAGGGGGGGAGGGAGAGAGGAAAGTCGCGGAGTTTGTTTCCTTCTTCACCCTCCCCCTCCTCTTAGTCTCTTCTACTCCATCCTTCCCATATCTCCCCTTCCCCCAACCCACCTCTCCTTCTCTCCTCCTATTTCCCCCTTCCTCTTTATTTTTACAACGCTGCGAAGTTCGGAGGCAGTTACCGAGTCCGTGGGAAGGTCTGTAATGGCTGGGTGCGAGTACGTGACAACGTTTGGAGCCGTTCCTGCTTTTCGGAAGAGAGCCGCGGAACTCTCTCCTGCCCCTTTTCCCTGTCCTCGTCCCGAAAGGTTTTGAGAGAGGGTTGGGAGATGGGAGGGGGGGGGGGGGTAGAGAGGGAGGGGGAGAAGGAGAGAGAGAGAGAATCATATATTTTCCATCTACAGTCGATACCCTTACGCCAAGAGCCGCGAGGATTCTTGCCCAGATGGCTTTCCGAATGAAACCTCCGAAACAGGGAGAAAAACAATGCGATTACTTTTTGTCCTTTCGCCGTTAAGTGCGAATTTCCCGTGAAACTGGAACGTGCGAATTTTCTTATCCCCGGAGAATAAACGTCCTCGCGAGATAATTTCGTTTGGAGACGGTTCGCGGTGGTCATTTTCGTTTGTCATTTCGAAGCGTGGATTTCCGATCACAGGACTTTCGAAGTATTTCGCGGTATACGATGCAATACGTAAGATCATCTATGTAGAAATATTCGCAGAAAGTTATTACCGAGAAACGGAGTTACGAAAATAAGTTTTTGGTTTTGGGTAAGCGGTCGTATTATACTCGAGATGCTTAGAAATTTTACTGGCATTTTTTAAACCTGTGAATTCTGTGCAGATTATGCGAAAAAGTATTAGATCAATTCTGTTGATACTGTTGAAAATTTAGACCCCTGACATTGAAACTTTATCGATCATTGGATTTCAAATTATTTATTACAGTAAATGTTAAAAAGACTCCAGCGGATTTCACGATTCATTTCTCTAAACTTAAAACCCGAAGAAAATGACTTTTAATTTTAAGAATGTTATAAAAAATACTGACAGGGTGATAGTTTAGATTTTTTATAGGAATTCCGCTAAACACTACAGGCAACTACACGCTTCAAAATGCGACATCAACTCCGTAATTGCTGGCCTTGGTAGAGGTGTGGTTAGCGTGTCTAGCTCCCAATGCTGGAGTCGCAGGTTCGAATCCTGGACTAGGGCATGGTCGTGTGTGTTCGTCCTTGTTATTGTTGTTACGATATTCAGTTTAATTGTCCCTGTGCTGTCTCTGAATTCTTGCCAATAATCCGGCCGGAGTATAATATTAGCAACTATTATACCAATAGTTTGTTTAATGCACTTAACCACGTAATATATTTTCCATCTCCATCAACGTTTCATCAATTATTTTACTTCACGTCATACAACCAAAGCCAACTCACTGGAAGACTATATTTCATGTTACTTAAATCATTCGAGTTGCGTCGATGTAACTGATAAATAGTGAAGAAATGGGCCACTTTTTCGGGTTTTGCTGCAATTTGGGGGGAAAATATTTGGAGACGTATGTTATTTTCAGACAATTTAATCCTAAAATTCATGCCCTGTAGCTAAGGTAAAACGTACGAATTTATTTTTCTCGAAAAAGACGAAAAATCAATGTCATCCATATATTCTCGGAGAATTCCGTGTCTCTGAGTTGAAAAGGATCAAAAATCAATGAGAACTTTTTTGTCGGAAGCCAAAGTTTCCCGGCAGTTGTTTTTCCTTTGCTGTATATTCATCTTCCTTTCGTGGGCAGTCGCTAGAGCCATGGAAACTTCCTAAAATCACTAGCTCCTTCAGTCCAAAGGGGAACTTCTGACGTACTACAATAGTGAACCTCCGTTACTTACATAAATATCGACGGAGTGGTTTTAATGTATATAACTTCAAATAAATTTAACATTAGCTGGTAAAATGGTAAAATCAGAATGGTAGAACACCATTACGCCTCACTCAAATAACACCGTCACTACTTACGTAAAATAGCTACAAAATTATAAGTATATAAATTAGATTTGTAATAGAAATAACTGTCATATTTGACAATTTCGTTACCTTTTCTCGGTTTTTGGCCCACTGGTACACAGCATATAGTACGGATGGGAAATGAAGATGGAAAGTTTGCTTACCTAGAAATAAAAGAAAGAGAAATTAAAATAAAGGAAAACATTTTTTGACTGCATGCTAAAATTAATAAATAAGTCTATTATGCGGTGATGGTTCAAATGGAAAGATGAGTTCTTAGAGAGCTTTCTTGAACACTAAAGAGTTTTGAGGCGGTAAGGAGATCTCGAATGCTAAAAATTACGAATACGCTATTTTTTTTGTATGGATCGGTCGAAAAAACCCCATTTGCTTAAAGTTAAAAATATTTTACTAAAAATATGGAAATTCATGACTTCAGTTTTGTATATGTCCTTTAAAAAATTATAGTATATGCATTCTTGCTTACATCAAAGCATGTAGTTTAACGCTGCTTTGAGGAATCTCGGAAGAACAAACCATATATTATATCAAGCCATAACGCATAAAAATAAGAGAAGGTAATAAAAATACTTTACTAACGGATTACTGATTTAGAGAGGAGTAATTATTCTATTATTACAGAAATGTCTCACGTGAACAGATTTGTTTTTATACTCTTAAATGTTCAAACTGAATCAATCAGTAAGTCATGAAGGCGTTTTCCAAAGACTAGAGGTGTATAAATGGCAAAAATGTATAATTTGAAATAGGAATTAGAGAAGAAATCACTTCAAGATTAACGCTTTTCCTCGTCTATAAAATAACATTCAGCATTAAAGTCAAAATACCAAAATCATGAATGCCTCAAAGTGACGAATGTGGAACGTAAAGACGCTGGTGCTTTGTTTGTCTAATTAGCAAAGGTAATAAAACCGAATCACCGAGCAATGCTTCTTCAAGATCACCTTAAGTCTTAACGTAAAGGGAGAATCTAAAGCATGATGAAATTCTTTGTCTTTGAAGAGATCTTCAATGCGTAAAAGGAAATTAGTGCCTAGTTAAAAGAAAGAATTATCTTCTAGATTTGAATTTTTATTCTCAATATTAGAATGTTAACAGATAGGCCAAAATTAGCATTATGAAAAAACTGCACATCACTACACTTTTTGAGGAAATTAATTATCTCTCATTTCTCTGAATGACGGAAGCCATTAAAATTATTACAGGAATAAAAGATCGAGTAAAACAGATGAAAATTTACAAAGCTTCTAAGGTATTCCGTCCAAAAAGTTCTTGTAGAATTATTAATAGTCAGTAAATTATAATTGAGGGCAGATTTTCGGTACCGGAAATGCTTATTGCTTTTATTCTAAAAAAAAATGTGCCGGGAAGCTGTTCAGGTGAGCGGGAAAAATAGAAGAACTGAATATGGTTTGTCAGCGGAGAAACATGTGAGATTGTACATAATGAGCGAAACAATATAGCATCGCAAATTAATTCGTTTGTTACGTTTTAATTGTGTTATAGTACCTATTTTATTGAAATAAATGTTCCGGAACGGAAGTTGAAAAAAATCACTGGAAATGCCTATCCGTTTCTTTTTTTCATCACAAAAGCTGCCTCGAACGGCTAATGGAAATGGTGATCCCGATCATTCACTTGTAAATCCACACGAATGTAGAATCCGGGTATCATATTAATTAAGCGAAAATGTCGAATTCTACATTTTCCTACGGACCAAAATTAAATATGCTACGATCTCAGGCATTTTCGCGGAACACTTCATTCGAAAAGTCCTACCATGCATCCGAGCACGTAACGAACGAACAAATTTCCAATTTCAGCTAAATTTCAGCATCACTCGGGAAGAAAAACACCCGAGACCGTTTGTTTTTTCCCCTCCATCTTAAGGGCATAAAAAAAAGAAGGAAGACGAAGATGGCTGACATGAGAAGGAAGCGCTTCTCGGGAGAGTAGGAGGTGAAGATCGCCATCCCTTTCCTTCCCAATTAAAACGGGAACAAAAATGGCGCAATATCACCTCCCTAACTCCCCTCTCCTCTTTACTTTCATTCCCATTGCACCTACCGTTAATTAAGCCTCTTTTTTTTTAATCCAGATGAGTAACGACGGCAATCTAGCTCAAAAAGCGTTAAGCGACATTCTTGAAGTTGGGAGCGGTCGTGGCATACTCCTCTTACCTTCCGCCGTCTCCTTCCGGTCCATCCCTTTTAGAAAATAAAAGGTCCGCAGAAATACCTCGGGAGCATAGCTCCGTGGCAGGAGGAGGAGGCGCGAGGTTAGTCTCTCGCCAATTACGAGAGAGCTAATGACGATGGGGGAAGAGGAAATATTAGGCACGCACTCCCTTTGTGTGTTTGTGTGTGTGTGTTTTCTTTTTTTAAGGAGTCGGGAGCATTTTTCCAACCACCATCCTTACTCTTTTCATTCTTCCTTCAGTCCCGTATACTTACACTTAAGGTCGGCAAGCACGTTTTTCATAAGAGAGAGTGAGTTAGGCGTACTATATCATCCTTTACATAAGCTCTCTCTCTCTCTCCCTCTCCTTGTCTTAACTCGGAGGTGATTGTAACATCTCTCTTCCCTCTCTCCTCGTCTAATCGGCTGTAATCGCCGGAAATTCACCATGAATGGGAGGGATAGAGAGAGAGAGAGAGAGAGAAAGAAAGAGAAAGAGAGAGAGGATAATGGAGAACGTGAGCGAAAATTGTGCCAATGAAGTCGGTACACGGATTGAAGTTGCTTGGGAAGAAGGAGAGGATATCAGTTGAACCAATGAATGAAGACGCACACCGTGTTTTTGGAAGTTATAAACGTTAAATGTGCGTGTGAACTGCATATAAAGAGGATCGGCATCCAAAGTAACACTACAAGCTTCCGAAATTTCTAATTTAGCTAATGATAACGAGACAAATCCAACGTATGCAGTATAACTTTAATGTTATCATTTAATGATTTGGAAATGAACACTTATGCTCAAGTTTTTGTATTACTTATCAAATTAAATTGGCAAGAGTAAATTTTTTTTAATTCTATAGATTCTGTTATAGAAGACATATTTGTCAGAAAATGGAAAAATCTATGCAAATATACTAGAAACTTGTAATCATCTCAGTTATCGAACATATCATAAGTATATTCTATTTTATTTTCAATTTTCTAAGTACACTTATAACTTTTATTTTATAAATTTAGTGTACAAATGTTTTATCGATTCATTTTTCAAAATTTTAAAATCTATTCGAGATAACTTAGAAAAGTAATTATTGTTTTAAAACCTATAATTCTTTTATGGACAAAATGATATCCCAATTCGTTAAAATAACTCCGCGCGATAATTTCTAACTAAAAAAAACTACTCAATCAATCAAACGACTCGATGCATAAATGGATTACCCATAGCGACCGTCTCATAATCACATCATCCGCACACGTTCCAATTTCACGTCACCGAGCGTTAAGGCGGAAATCGCGGGATGATCCCTCTCTCCCTATTTCTCCCTCTCGCGGTCTCTTTCAGACCAATCAGTTCGTGTTTGCACTCTATGGAATCCAATGATTAAAACCGTTCCGCCGAGCGAAAATGAGAGGGGACCCCTCGTTCTCCATTCCGAACGATGCTTGAAAATTTTCGATAAAAGTGGGTCACATACTACATGCAAAAACACACACACACTCTAAACGCACGCACACAACCTCCAACACACAATCCGGTTGTTTACTCCAGATCCTAGCACACTCACGTGGCTTTCAATTAACGCAATCGGCTGTAGCTAATACGTCGAACATATTTTCGCGAACATTAAATATTATTTTCTATACTCACTTCCCTGAAACCGCCGAATACGGAAAACTCTTAGTCTATACCAGAAAAAAGTCAACGCACTGCCAGAATACGTTTTGTTTGCCGCAGGATAATTCCCAACCGAGATAAAAATCCTTTCGATATTTCATCCAATCACGTTTTATTTCCTGCACGACGCAACTGGCCCCGTTCTCTTGAACTGTTCAGAGCGTGGCGACGGCTAAAGATTACCTGATACTAACTGGGAAGGTATGGGAGAAGGCTCCTATAGTCGGGGAATGGCATGGAGAAGGCGTGGAGGGGAACTAGAGACACGTCAAAATGGATCTCTGCATCACGGAAGCGTCTCAGTATTACAACACTGACGCTGATATTAAATGCGCAGTTATGTGAAGAATGTATCTAAGACAAGAGATTAAGACTGACACTGAGAAGTAGCAGTAAAGAGGATATCAGGGATCTCGACTGCAAAAAAACCTATATGGAGATCTGCAGCGCAAAACCGCCCACAAAAATGTCCCTAATTTTATCATTTTGACCAATTTGGAGGAAAATAGTTTTTATGGCAAGAGTTTCATGGCGGTTTGTTTACGGAATAGCATAATTGGACGTTTAAAAACATGAGGAAGTTTTTTCTTTATACTTTTTTAATGCGGAGTTAACAACGGCTGACGTTAAAGTGAAAATTCGTTTCCATTCATGAAGTAATGATAAAAATTACTCACCTAGCCCAACGATCAAACACAATTTACATGAGCGAAAAACTCCTAATTATGTAAATAGCTATATTTTCGTCGGAGTCCAAATTTTAAGCGGCCTATTATCCTTCTAACGCTGGAAAAACGAAGAGGCAAACGTTTCTCGACGCACAAACAAACGGAATATCAAACGGAAAAAGAGAAATAATACACATCCTTGTTTCACTTAAAGAATCCGATAAAGTTTTTTTACAATTTAATGTACAGTTGCAGGTTAAAAAAATGAAATTGGGAGAGAGAAATAAAAAGACCAAAGCAGAGTTTCAAAGATAAGGACGGCGTCAGGTTAAGATTAGGAAAGAATCAGCTCGGAATGCGGAACGCGAAAGAGGGAGGAAAGAGGTGGAGGTGAAAATAAGAGAAAAAACAGCTGAAGGATGAGTGATGCCATTGCTATGGCCAGGCACATTTCGGATGTCAGAGTTGGGAAGCTTAGATGGCGGCCGCCTCCGTGCTAGTGTGTTCGTGGGTGTACAAGCACGAAACAAAAAACGGACGAGACGGACAGAAGCGAGTGTCGTGGGAGTTTGGTTGAGGCGCACGAGATGTTTGCGCCTGGGAGGAGGGGGTGAAAGGAGAGGCGGGAGTTTGGAGAAAACGGGTTTGGGGGGCGAAAAGAATGGAAGGTAATGGGGAGTGAAAGAACAATACGGGTGTTAAGAAGGATGAGCGTGGGAGAGAGAGGGAGGGAAGGAGGAAGGGAGAGAGAGAGAGAGAGAGGAAGGTGAAGAGATAAAGGGAAGAAAGAAATCGGTCGAGAGATGGGTGTAGAATATGCTGCAAGAAGAAAAGAAGTTGGAAAAGACAAGGAGAAGGGTTGTGGAATGAGAGAGTGGAGGAAAGGAGTGGAAAGAAAATGATTGCTAAGAGGATGAAAAGGAGGAGTCGGAAGGAAGAGAGAGGGGTGGAAATTTTTAATACAATAGATAGAGTATTCGCCTAATCCCCAGCAGTGAGGAAACAATATAAAGAGTAGCAGTGGGTAAAACGGAAAACAGAAGAGGAAGAAAAAGTATTAAAAATTAAATAGAATTTGCAGTTATTTAACGATAAATATAAACACATATGTAATGGAGTTGTGCTATGTCACAATGAAATTTGCCTTGGAGGATTAATGCAATAAAAATCAAATTCATTGTCAATAAAGGTTTAAACAGATGAAATGAATCGAAAATATACAGTAAATTTGCGTCTTAGGAGATAAGCACAGCATGGAGAAATTTAAAGCGGCTACTGAGCTAATGAAATCTTGTTTAAAAAAATTATCACAAACAGAAATATATAGCCGAGTTTAGGGAAAGAATGGTGCTGGGAGTTAGGAGATACAAGAAAAAGATCATAAGGAGTGCTGCTCATAATCATTACCCATCCGTAAGAATAAGCCGCTCGATATACTCTGCTTTATATAATGAGATAAATTCAAGAGTAAACAAAATAAGCTTTTTGAACCAAATAAATGGTCTAGAATAGTAAAAAAAAACATAAAGGAAACGATGATAGTCTCCTGTGGCAAAATGACAGGCTCGATATAATCAGCGGAAGAGTGGGAGGCGAGGAAAACCGCAACGCAGGAATCCACTAATCACCCGACGAGTTTTAAAAGCGTAACCACTAGCAGTCTCTCAATGTCTCCTCTCCCCTTGTTTCTTTTTCTCCTTCCTCCCATATTTTGGCTCCTATTACACAGCTTTTTCTTGCTCCTTCGGGAGATTTCAAGCATGCGTCGCCCCATACTCTCCTGAGTCGTTAAGAGTCACTGGATGATTCTTGGCTGCAGCGTCCAAGTTTCGAGTCGTCGACGTGAGAAGTGGCTGAATGCACTGAACGAGGACTTTGAGTATCGAGGGAAATAGGTCAATGGCTAATCGTCTTCATTAAGGGGGAAATGGGACTAAGAGCCCCTTCTTCCAACAAAACCTTTAAGAAAATTTAAACAGGTAGGAAAATACATACATACATACATACATACATACATACATACATACATACATACATACATATATATACACACACACCAATCGAATACAGCCAGCGGGTTCTGATGCTCCAAGTCGAAATATGTTTTACGTAACAAAACGCCACATAGAATTCACATGTAGTATGTGGCTTAAAAGACAACACAAGAGAATGAGCATGCGAGTCCCAAGTTCACCGTTTTATTAGATAGGATATCCCGAGTTCTTAAATCCGGTTCTTGTATAAAGTTATTGTAAATCCTTTATCGCAATTTGAAGAAAAATTTAGCATTAGTTACCGTAGAGCTTCACGGTTGACTATGATGCACAATTTAAACATTATTTTAGAAAAGAGAATTCTTGAGAAAGTAAAAATTACATGAGTGTTTTAGTAAATATAATTTTCCAATTTCTTTCGTTTTGAAAGGATACTTCAAGGAAAACAACAGTGAAGAAACAAAGAAGATGAGGATAAATGAAGGAATGAGAGAAAGTTAGAAAGGAGAAAATAGGAAAGTGAGGAAATCTTGGACGAAGAGGAGAGAGAAATGGAAAGAAAGAGGAAGGAGAGCGAGAGTTGGGATAGTCCTTTGGAGAAGGAAGGGGAAAACGAAGAGAAGGAATAGGAGTGGGAGACTGGCGCTGAAGGGGAGAGGGGGAAAGGAGAGGCGGTTGATGCATCGTGTGTTTTTTGCCCGCGCGGCTGAGAAGTGATTGATTGACTAGGTTGATGGGTTTGGAATGTGTTTCCACGGCGATGCTCTCAAGCCTCTTCAAGTTTTCATTGCGCGAGCGATATGCGACCAAACTCCGCGCCGCTGATTGGTCGGATTGCCTCTTGGTTATTCAATGGCGGTGTGCCGGAGACAACCTGTTCGAGTGCCGAAAATGTAACGGAGACAGATGCTGGCGCCATAGTAGGTAAAAAAAACGTCGAAGGATTTATCTGCTACATTGTTCTTTGAAAAATCAACTAGTGTAAATGAACTTCAGTAAGAATTGTAGCATATTATTTTAGATGAAAAACTGTACTATACGCCTATAAAAATGTTTAGTGTAGCAAAATATAAGGACAATGGCTCGCAACGTTTTCAACGAATCTACTTTCTAGGACTAGAACATGCAGTGAGCAACATTTGTAAAAAATAAAAATGACCATAAATAATTTCAAACTAACGTCAAAGTTATTAAATATGTCCTTTAGTACGCTTAGAAAGAAAACAGGAGAACAAATTAAATTACTGGTGTTAGGAAAGGAGATTTTAAGCATCGTGGAATGCACGGTAAGACTGCCAAAGAGCACCGAGGCGCTCACGAGCACTACGTTACGAACCCATGTAGCAAGTTTTTAGCAAGTAGAAAAATAATTATAATGAGATAAGTTTTGTTTCGTTTCGTATTTACTCCAGTTGAAACTGAATGAGGGTTGGCAACATATTGCGTACGGCGGGCCACATTCGTAGCTCCTAAAACTTCGGCGGGCCACAGTGGAAGTTGCGACTAGTGCCCCGGTGGGCAAGAGTAATGTTACTTTGGGAGTTACCAAGAGATTATGGTATTATATTAGCGAAAATAAAGTGTTAATAATTTACTAATCGTTTTCGCGTTGCAGCTCTACTAGCGACCCAAAAGGTAGAAAGAATCAGAGAAAGAATGAAAGTTTAAAAAGAGACACACACGGTGAAGTAACAGACACGGTGATGTCATAAAGATGTTCTTTCGAAGATAATTCGATACTGCTGTTCTTTTGTTTACATCGTTTGCAAGTAAGATTGACCTGAGAAAAAACGGTGAAAAAACGGCTTTTAGCATAGGAGATATAAATTGAAGGATGTTCCAAACATATCGTAAGGTATTTTGTATACGAAGATATTTTTTTAGTGAACAACTGTTGAAAAGCTACATATTTTCTGCCTAAACCTTATGTAATCTGCGAAGCACCTATTAGACGATGTATTCGGAAAGAGGTAACATCTTCAGAAAAACTTAAGAAGTTAATTAATATAGTGAAAAATATCGTTGAATATCCCGTGGAGTGGTGCGTTGTAATCATATAATGAATAGCTTTAACTTAGCTTAGGAAAACAAGATTTCCCGGGCAAGATGCTATCCATCTCTGAGGTCTAACTAGCTAAATAGATGCTTTAATCCTATTTTATAGCGTACTCATAACCTGTGGAATAAATTTTGTTTCAAAAGATGGATGAAACCACTAATACATAAGTCTGTTATTTAATAAAATATAAAGATTTTTACTGAATAAAATTTATTGCTACGAAAACTGAAAACGTTATAAATCCTCAAATTATCTTAAACCTTATGGACAAATTCAATATATACATATAAACACGTGCCCGTGACATCTGTGTGGGTATGTGGAATTTCACATCATCAGGTATGCAAGAAAAGTAGTAATAGCGTAAATCATTTACATTTACATTTACATTTACATAAATACCCTGCAAGCCGCTAGAAGCGTTTGGCAGGGGGTGTCACAACACCAAGTGAAGTCTAGCTAATTCCTCTGTTGGATTGTCTTATCGCGTCTGGGAAAAAGGATCGGTAGTATTTCTCTGTTCTAGCGGTAATTTCGACATATTTTCTCCTGCACTGTGATCTAACATTACGTTCACTAACACCGATGGGGACGACTATGCCGCGTACGTCTTCAACGAATTCGGAACTTTCAAATTTTTCAAATAGTTTCCTCTTGTATTCAATTCTTCTACTCTTCAACGTCTGCCATTTCAGATCTCTCAATAACTCTGATACACTCGCATCATACCGATATTCTCCTTTTACAAATCTAGCCGCTCTACGCTGAACCATTTCGAGCTCTCTAGTTAGGCCCTCCTCGAAAGGGTCCCAGACGGCGCAACAGTATTCCACGATGGGTCGTATTAGGGAAAAGTATGCGATTTCCTTCACATTCGAGGGGCATCCCCGCAGGACTCTAGAGGAAAGCCCTTGAATTCTGTTTGTCGATGCTATAACGGATTTGATATGCTCTCTACTAGACAAATTGCTACTGAGAATTACTCCTAGGTATTTGTAGCTATTGACGTATTTTAGCTTTAGTTCAGATATTTGGTACGGGTAACGGTTGAAATTCGTGGAGCGCGTGAAGTTCATTGCGGCGCATTTCTTTATATTCAGATCGAGTTGCCAATCTTTACACCATTTCGTGATAGCCTGAAGGTCCTTTTGCAAATTCTCCTGATCGTGTATTGTGTTGATTTCTCCATACACAAGTGTGTCATCCGCGAAGAGTCTAACTTTACACTTTATATTATCCGCTAAATCATTTATATATAGGGGTAATAGGACTATGAGCAATATTTATAAATCAGGCCTCTCACGAAACAAAAAAAACACTACTTTTCTCACCCTGAATGTTGCATGCTTGTTTCCTCCTATTCAACAGTTATCTGCTAAACATAATCAAAGTTGGCTCTGAAAATAGTCACCTATCTATGAAGACTACACAATTGGTGATTACCATGTATGCAAATGTAAAATGAAAGATAAATTTAGGATACCAATCTCGACGGCGATGTTTAGGAAAAGCTAAATTTAATCGCAGCTATGAAGTTCTTAATACGACATTGCCTCTCTCCGCTCACCCTCACTCGTTGAGAAAGGAATAAAAACAAATAAGTTTCAACGTTAAATGGCTGAAGAAGCGAGAAAACGTTTTTAGACTCCGAATGAAGGAGTTGAAGAGATACAGGAAAAGGGGTGGAAGAGAAAGGGTGTGGAAATTGAGGAAGGGATGTGTTAGTGTGGGCGGCTGTGTAAGCCACCCTGCTTCCTTTGTTATGGCGGTGAAAGGAGGAGGGAGGAGATGAGAGAAGGGGAAGGAAGAGGTAGTGGGGGAAGGAAAAGGGGGAGGGCAGGAGAAAAGAAGGGGGTAGAAAGAGGAGTAAAGGGAAGGGAAGGCAAAGGAAGGAGGTTTGGACTAAGGTTCCGAATGGCTGGGAGGTCGTTTCTCACGGAACGCACTTAACCCTAAAGCGTCGTAAGAAGGGAACCTCAATTAAGGAATCGCCTATAACTTGAGTTACGTTCGCATCTGTATTTAAGACCTGCCTAATAAGAGCCCGCTTCTCTGCAGGTAAAGAGAGGGAGGGGGAGGGAGGGAATGAAGGAGAGTAGGTAGATCTTAGAACGAGACAGACAGAAGAAGTAATGACACAAATTCTGATTCGGGAGATAATGACAGGCGTAGAGGTGGTGACTACGCTTTAGGCCTTGTTTGCTATAGCGGCATTACCACGCATTTCCTGCAGCAGAGGAGAATGGTGCAAAAAAGCTTTGCACGTGTTCCTCAAGTAATGATTCTCTATTTTTCACTGTCTTACAAACACGCCATCACTGAAAATGCCTGACATTTCGTTTTTAATTCACCTGTAAAATAAATTGGAGGGGAAAAATATTAATTACTCTCGCTTTATCTACGTATAGTTTCAAATTTGTTTTGGTTTTATCGCCCATTGCAAACCAACTTAATGTATATTCTAAATTTATGACTTTATCTGAGCATTTAAGTGTCAATAAAGAGACATTAGGATATATTTTATTGCAAAATACCTTTCAAGCCAAAGTGCTTGGATTAAAGGAATAATATTCATCAAACATGGACATGTTCTGATGATAGTGGATGAAAAAATTAAAAAGTCACGTTTTTAAAAATCACACCGCGTATTTCTGAATCTAAAATCAAAGAACCGTTTTAATGAAAGAGACGGAACATCAAAGTAAATTATACTTGCAGTAAGAACAATTACTTTCTTCAAAGGAAAAACTCAGTTGAGCTCTTTCATCTTTGAAATCTCGCCTCTTACGTACTTTACAGTTTTAGCTTTTATATCGGTACATGAATGGCACGTAAGAAACTGAGCAAGCCTGCATATGAAGGGTCCTGTAACACCATGCATATTACATACGGAAGCCATTTATAAAGAGAATTTTATCATTTATCTATTTTAACAAATATCCTTTGATTTTTTATTTTAATCAGGACCGGGTTGTCGGCTTTTGGCGACCGACACAAAAGATACCTTTTTAACAAAATAAATTTCGCGTTTTCCTTCAAATTAGACTTCGCAAACATGCATTTTGAATGTCTAGCATTACCATGCCAAAAGTATTTGTTAATATAATAGAACAGTTTCTAAATATGAAACAAAATAAATCGGTATTTTAATGGCTAATTTAAAACGTTGCGAGATTTTATATACTAATTAAGGAGGATGATTCATTATTTTAAAATGTTTTTAAAAGATTTGGGTAAAAAATGTCCCATGTATCCGAGTGGAATTTTCAAAGCTCGCATGAATAATTTATATAACCAGGAGCGATGCAAGGGATGCGGAGCGTGGGGAATGGATGGATGGATGGATGGAGGGGGCTGGAAAGGGCAGAGGCAACCTGTGAGCATGACGTCAGAGTGGAGAATCGTAACTGGAGAAATGAGTCGGCAGAAGTTACTCTTATAAGGGACGACCTGGAGAAGTCGTTGGTGGTAAACGAGGTCTAAACTTGTTTAATGGCTTACAAAGGTATTTGTTACCGCAGACAGACATCAAACTAAAACCAAAGTGGACTAGTTTACAGGAAAATGGTCACCGGCGGTTTTGCGAACAAGCTGAGAGGGCAGCGATGCAGGCAGGACGCCGAGGTAATCCTTCCGCGTTTACAGCGTCACGCTCGCGTCGCGTCGCGTCGCTGCCCGTTTTTCGCGCGTCGTGAATAAAAAGCCCTCGTCATGGTAACGTAACCATTATGATGGAGATTTGCATCCCGTTTCTACCTCAGAAATTTTTAGAGAACGATTAAAAGAAAAGGATCAAGTATAAATAAAGCATAATAATTAATAACTTTAAAAATTTTATTTCACTATTATTATGAGATTCGCTCAACCTAAACTTAATTTGTTTCAAATAAACACTGATTTTAAATTTGACAACGAAAATATCGTATAATAATTCTTGCATATTTAAGTTTAGCAAAAATTTGTCGGGCATATCCGTAAAATTATTTTAACCAGTCAAACCACTAAACAAGCTAATGGTAATAACTCCTAAATTAATAGCACAACCCCATTCTTCGAATTTAAATCCAAGCGATAACTAGCTTAATATATATCTGGATATAGATGCAATAAAAAACGTCAAATCTCCACAAAAATCCGATTAATGATCCTTTCATCCCCGAAAGAGTTTCCGGTACTCGATCGCACAGAAACTTTGACTCGACTTAACCAGGACACAGCCTGGAAAACGAAGTGATAGAAAGACATTATTTTGTCAACGAAACTGCAAGTGGAGCGACTGTTCTTTTTCGTTCGAAAATAGTGCTTAATATCCCATAATGCGCCAGAGGTGTTAGGAAGGGGGGGGGGAGGGGGGGGGGGAGGTTGTGGCGAAAACTTTACGGAATGAAATCAGCGGGAACCGAAGGCAGGGCAAAGTGCACGTCGAAGTCAAAATCAAACGCCTTAATATTTCACGTGAAATCGTACAGAGAGCACGGGGAAAAGTTTGCACACCTTTTAATGATTGAATGCGAAAACTCCGAGGATATGGAGATGGTGTGTTTGCAGTAGGATGGGAATTTTTACGGAAGGAGTTTCAGCAGGTGTACGAGGAATGAAAGGGGAGGAGGAGGAGGACGAGACGCTATGACGAACTTAGGGCCAGAAGAGGACTAGAGGGCGGAGTTTAAGGCAGTGTTTTCTGTGGAATAGGTCACGGAGAGGAAATAGGGCGGCATGGGAAATATGGGGTGAGACTAGAGAGTTGGAAAGTTGAAGGGGTTGATGAAATATTCTGATAGACGAGGGGATGGAGAGGAAAAAACAGTTCGAGAGACTTATTACGCAGTGAATTCCATTGCTACCGATAAATTTAGCGATATTTTTTATATATTAAATTTGTGAAAAATTGATCCTGATATATAAAAATCAGCGAATCATAAATTAATTTCAATTTCGTAAAATGAAGATAACGAAGGGACGATAATTTAAACCGAGTGCTTATTTGATTATTATAAAAAATATTTTTAGAAGCGATATAATTTATTTGTTCCATTGCTTCCGCAAGAGTGAGCGACGATCTGAAATAATTACAAGGATTTTAAATTGGAAATTTAAATGAACCGTTAATATTGGTACGATTCCTATAATTCAATGTAAGTAAATCATGTAAATAAATTCATATAAATTATTCTTATCGATTGTATGTGTAATGAATAAAATGGCATGAAAATTACAATAAGTAATTTGTCCACTTTTGATTTTATGAAAAGTCGTTTTCATTTTATCTTTTGAAAAAACTCCAGTTTCAGAATCAATTATTCGTTCAAAATTGGTTTTTTCTCATTATTATGCCTGTAGATTTAATATTTAATTATTTTTATAAATGAAATGTTATTATTATATTCTGTTTTTTGCCCTTGGCGTGATATTATCAAACATCTTTAATTAAACGGCTCGTGAATCTCCTCTTGAAAATTTATTTTTCCGCTATTAAAAAATCGTAATTTAAAAAATTCGATTACGCTTTTCCAAGGAAAAATTACTCAAATGACCACATTCGTAAATATTTTATTAAAAATTAAAAACAGAATGAACATGGACTATTTTAACAGAATCGCCTTTCAATGGCAGATGAAAACTTTCTGTAACAATTTTGTACGAAGATCATGTTAATTTCCGCTTTCAAAATATAAATCATTGCTTATGGTTTTGTTCAATTATTTGATTTGTTTACTTTCTGAAGACAATAAAAATTTAATTGACTGTGCATATACTGGATAAATTATCAACGACCTTTCGTCGATGCAACCGTAGAATAAAAGTTCTATAGTTCTATACACTATTTGGTAACAGTAAATATCAGTATTGGCACTAATTTGACCCAATATTTCCACAATTCTATTATATGTAAAAAGAAACGCCAATCTCTCTCTCTTTTTCTCTCAAAATTTTTCTTTGTTTCGGCAGTAGCGTGTGCATCAAAGACGTTGATCCATATCGTCGGTACAGTTGTACAAACACATGTTTAACGCTTTTCGCTAAAACAATCGCTTATATATTCCGCTGATCCGTCCGTCTATCTGCCAGTCAATATACAAAGTTACCCAAAAATGACGTAAGTTAAAATCGCCAATTTTCTATTATATATAGTTTTAAATTATAACTACACATTGCATAAATTTGGTGGAAATGGTATTAGTGGCTGGGGAGTAAATGGAAAAAGAACGTCTTTCACTGAACTGTCGGAAAAAAGCGCCTTGTGCTAATTGCTCTGAACTTATTTCCTCCTTCGTCTGTGGAATACACGGAGCATGTACGCACGCATTGCACAGAAGGACGAAGGGAAACCTGGTTCCAGAATAAGCTCTCTTTTTGCAAGAAGCGGACGCATTGCTTAACGTCCTTCCTGACGAACGCGAGGAGCGGTAGATAGCTCCACCACCAAGATTCGAATCCGCGCTCTCTCCGTGGAAAGTCAGCGCTCTAATCAATCCAGCACCAAATGCCCAATTATCAGAGAAAATTAGTTAACTGAAAACGAGAGCTGCAGAACGAATGTGCGAGAAAGAACGTGGTAACCACAGATTCCCAGGACCCTTCGTGAATATAGAATATCATTTCTCTATTGTTAATTTGAGGTATGATGCAGAAGGGGTTGAAAAGAATGCATTTATTAATGCAATATTTTATGCTTCGGAATTTGAGGAAGAATCTTTTATTTTATTCTGACTGAATTCTATCCAAAACTATATTTGTAACGATCCACAAATTAACGACTCTCTATTGTCAATAGAAAGCCATCATTACTTTCAATCTCGAACACGTTAATTTATTAGCGTGCCGAGATAACTAATTTTAGGAATAACCGCAGAAGAGAATTTTTATTTTCATCTATACGCGTAAAAGTCGTAAAAATAGCTGCACTTTGGGAGAAGCATCCATACCTTTATCGTTTTTCGTTATCCGCGCTAGATAGAGGACATTGGATTTTGTCGTAACGGCTAAAAATTTCTGAATGAATTTTAAAATAATAACGTCGGTGATAATTTCGTTTCACTTTTGAACAATAAACCTAACGATCTCTTACGGCAATTTTCATTCATCAGACATGAGCATTTCAACCGTATTGTAGCCACAAACAATCGCACAGCTAACTAGATCCCATCAGATCCAGTCTATTCCTGCCAGATGGCCGAGTTCACACTTTCCAAACACCCCTTATGCCTCGTGGAACACTCTTTCCCGGAGCTAACTGCAGAGCAAATCTTCGATGCATATAGGCTAGATGGGGGAAGTGGCGTGTAAATTAATGAGAGACGGAGAGAATAAAAGAGAGAGAGAGACTGAGAGAGGGGGGAGGGAGAGAAGGGGGATGGGCGGAGGGAGGGAGGGAGAGGGAAGGGAGAGAGGCGGAAGAGAAGAGAGACTGTGTAGACGCGGACACATATGTCCATCGTCTATCGTTTCCCATGGACTAGGTTTTCAGTTGTTGCTCGCAGAAAGCATTAAAGATACAAATCTCACTCCTTGAGATCACAGTCGTGCCGCACTTATCAAAACTTTGAAGGAGCAAGGTATTATATGTGATGATTATAAGTGTAGAATAGCCTGACTAGAGCAAATAAATTTTTCTCCATTTAAGTTATTTTTAGAAATAATAATATAATATCTTTCTTTGTATGGTCACAACAAATATGCTAGAGGTTTACCCTAGAATGGACGCTCTGAATTTTAGGCCGGAGGATAATCCCAATTAATTTTTAGACGTGAGGCCAGGAAATGAAAAATAACCGGTATCAAAAATATATTCAAAGTATAGAAAATTTCAAAACGAGTTATATCTAAATAGACGAAAAAGACCACACCCTTATAGGCGTGCGTATATGCAAGCGAAAGAAGGTTATCTAAAAAAATGAAGATGAAGAAGGGTACCAACTTTAGAACACCTATAGAGAAACTGAGATGATTTTTTGAGAGAAACAGCGCACAAAATATAGTATACGTACGTTAATGGCGAGGAGCAAAATTCTATTTGAAACACTCATTCCTTGCAAATATCACTTTAATTAAATATAATAAAGAGGTTAATAATAGCTTTTCAATCTATTCATTTATTGACGTATCAATGATTATATGAATTTTCTATATGACGCAATATTGTATAAGCCTGCAGCAATGATGCAGTTTTAAATATTACCTTATTATTTTTGAAAAATTCGCTCCGTGAAGGTATAATAATCATTCGGCCAAAACGCAAATATGTATGCGGAAACATTCTAGTTCTTTTAAAAACTGAAGTAAATAGAGATCAACGCATTTTATTCGGATGGCTATGAAAAGTGGGAAGATCACGTTTTCATCTGCTCGGAACAACGAGGTTCAGAGAAACCTCGATACCATCAGAAGTGTCAGACTCCACGTGTGTCAAATTATGCCGGCTGCAAATCCTTCACTCGCGTCGACAACTGCGAAAAAGCGCACCTTAGCTTAGGAGAGTGAGCAAATATTTATGTAGGAGTAGATGGAGAAAGAGAGAGAGATTCGTCTTCCCCGACACCCCTTAGGAAAACCCTTTTAAAAGGGAAAGAGTGTGCTAGGGTAGAGTTTGATAGACGTGTCTCTCCTTTCACCTAAGCACCACTCCCGTGCCCGAGTGACAGGATTGGGAGAAAGGGGAAGAGATGTCGACTTATAAAGGGACTCGTCGAGGGATCCGGAACTACCAGCAAGGCACGATTCCTCGACACCCGATATGTGGCCTCGATGCGTATTCTACGCTAAGTGAAACTCGTGTGATTTTTTTCTCTCTTTTCTGCCTCGTCTCCCTTTCTCACGGGTCGACTGATTTTATAGCGGGAAAAAGGACTTTTTGAAAAAAAAAAGAGAGTGCGGAACTGTTGCTTATCCATCGCAATATTCTCCCGACTTCCTCTTTGATTTCTTAATATTTTTCTTCTGTTAGAGTAGTTTAACAGGTTCTGATTGGACGTGTTCTCTTTTGTAAATTCGCAAATTACATCGCCAAGGGAAAACCAAATAGGGATTCCGGTTAGAAAGCAAGAGTTATCAGTAGCGAACCACCGATAATAGACATATTATTTTGAACTGAAAATGTAAACTCGGCGAACGACTACTGATGACGGCTGCTTTGTAAACATGTGCTTCTGATTTCGCAGCATTTTGTGACAATTAGAGAGATTTATTTTGTCAATTTAATTTAAGCTATAAGTTGAGGTTTACTGTCTCTTTAGCTAACTTTCGAGTCCATGTAAATCAAATTCTAATCAATAATGAGGCAGATTCCTGGCAGAATTCCATAACAGAGTTAGGAAAGCGATAATTTTATAAATAAATAATTTTATTATTTCAGTTTATGTTGCAGATCCGGGGCCATGTTTCGGAAGACTACCTGCTCTTCGTTCGACCCTCATTAGTGAGGAATAGCATCCCTCACTCCGTCCTGAGTCCCGAATCCTAGCTCGGTGTAGTCTACCCTCATAGCGAGTGGTGAAATTACCGATCTATCATTGCAAAATTGCAATAATTTTTTAAAATAAGACGACTGATACTTATAGCATTGCATTGCGGTGTAAATGCTGATTATTGGCGTTTTTAAACGAAATTCTACGATACATAACAACGGAGTTAGGAAACGAGCGAAGTAGATGGTGGGGGAGGAAGGAAACTGAAGGGAGAGTGAGAGGTACCAACATAAGCGCTTCGACTTGCCTTAAGCTTCTTAGGAGGAAAATTTGAAATCGGCATTGCCTTTCCGAATTACATCACGTACAGCGACTCTGTCCTTTCAGCTATCTCTTTCAAATAGTCTACAGGGCCCAGAAAATATTAAACATAAAGCAACGACGACGAAAATATGATTGCTTTCATTGTCATTGGTCTATATTTCATGATTTTCTCGGGATTTCAAAATTTCTGCTTTGGAAGAAATAGGAGCAGGGTCTGCTATACGTTTTTGTTGCGCTTTTCTAAGATGATAAAGTAGAGCTTCAGGAGATGTGAAATGAAAAGTCTCATATGCGCAAAACATGAGAGTTTTGCACCAGACATAATTCAAGTGATTCAGTAAAGGCACAAATATAGGCTGAAAATATTAATGCAGTTTTCTGTGGATCACCATATCGCTTTGAAATGAGGAAATTCGAGTGCTTCTATAAGTTCACGTTTTTACAACATGCGGTAAAACTTGGTCACAGTTTTTTGTTTTTACTCGCGAAGAGATAAAGAATTAATAATTTCACACCTCATTCTAGGCTGAGGTAAAATATTTTAATAATGCTTTCCCCTTGTATTTTAATACAGTCTCTCCCTTCTATGTAAAATTTGGATTTGGTTTTTTAGTGCGATAGCTCTTATCTTAATTTATTATCATTCAAATAATAAACACATATTTCATCCTCAAGAGCGCTAAGAAGAAGGTAGTCTTCCGAAACATGGCCCCGGATCTGCTACATAAACCATTATATCTGCTACTTAAGTCGCATGACAGTGATTATTCGTCGAATACTGTCATATGCAAAAACAATGCGGAAACAAAAAAAAATAAAAAATGACTATCCGTTATATAGCCATTAAATATGCGATTGGCTATTCCAAATAAAGTTATTCCGCCACGAAAAAACAAGTTACCAAGCCTCTCCTGCAATCTACACTGAAATATCTGTGTGATTTATCTGTTTGTCCGGCATATATTTAGACGAATTTCGACTATTGAAAATTGAAAATTTTTCATTCTAATTTTTTTTCATTATTAATCCTTTCACGAAGAAGCATTATATTTCTTTGCTAATGCAATATAAGCTAAATTGCGCATTGATTGGAAATTTATTAAATCTAAAAAAAAAAAAACGATCACAATAAAACGAATCCAAAACTTTGCTATAAATATTAGCTGCATAATTTAAATGTGTTTATCGAAGATATTATTCAAACGACGCGATAGGAGACTACCAGGATGGAAACTCCATCACGGAAGCAGGATGTCATTAAATATTCATCAATTTAACGTCCTTATTTCTGAGAAAGCATCGCGGACGAACAATAAATAATATATGATCAAGTTACAAACAATCGAACGACGGCATCGACTAAAACATCTCATTAGATACAGGAATGTTACAAATTTAAAATAGTTGTCCTCCGATGAAAATAATATGTTATAATACATTATAATAATTTAATATATTGTAGCATGTGGTTTCTGGCGCAAACATCGCACCGGTATTACATCGGCTACGGACGCGTCGGTGGAGGTTCCCCTTCCCGGTTATGCAGCCCTCGCCTCGGCGTCTCTCGATCACCTGTGGAAGTTAATTTTCCCGCCTGACTCTGTCGTCTGCAGCGGAACAAGAAGCAGCGTTCTGTTTTCTATTTTCCGACAGAGGGAGGCGTGTGCGTAGTGATGTAAGTGGGCATGTGAAGTGGCAGAGAGTAAAGACTGGGAGAGTGATGAGGTGACCTCTAAGTGAAGCCTCCGTGTGCGAGTGCTAAGTATACCACGAGATTTTGTTCCTAATTATTCATGAACTTATTACCATTTAATACGATTTTCCCTGTGAGAAAAATCGATCTTATACATTTCTGGTGTTCACGTTTTGTTTGCTTGTTCGGACGTTTTATTGCCTAATGCATGCTGATCTTCTGAGTGCAGTTGAACTTGAACGGCGCTTTGTGTAATATTTCCTTTTGACTTTTCATTGGTGAAGCTAACCATTTTTCTCAGAGTGCATGGAAAGCATTTTGTTGCATTTGTGAGTGCATGTGACTTTATTTTAATGACTTTTGTGAATGCTCTCGCTTTGTAATTTGGTGTACGACGCATGCCATGCTAGTTGAATGTTTTGATTCGCGTAATAAGGTGATAGTCGTGTAATTCTACATCTACATGATACCCTGCAAATCACCAGACTGGTGGGCGGCAGGGGGTGCAGCGCACCAAAACCTACCTAATAACGTCCCTCGTGGGAATCACTCTCCTATTATGATCCCGTATGGTCATTGGAAAAAACGAGCCCTGATATCGCTCGGTCCTATAGTCGATCTCTCGTATTTTATCCTCGTGATCGTGCCTGACCATGTACGTAGGTGCCTCTAATATTCCTGAGACCTCCTCTAAGAGAACTTCCGACCTAAATTTCTCCAGAAGCCTTAACCTTGCGCTAATTCTGCGATCCTCTAGCGATATCCAATTCAACTCCTTCAAGAGTGATGTGACGCTTAATTTTTGCTTATATTTTTGCTTAACGAATCTGGCTGCTCTGCGTTGGATTCTTTCTAACTCAAGTATCTGTCCCTTTTCTTACGGATCCCATATGCTGGAAGCGTATTCGACCTGAGATCTGACCAATGATAAATAACACGTTTCTCGTACCTGTTCTGTGATACTTCTTACTATTCTGCCTACGAAGCCCAGTTTCTTATTAGCTGCGCCTACGATCCTTCGAATATGCATATTCCACGATAGATCACGACAAATGGTGACTCCTAAATATTTAAGATACTACGCAGATTGGATATTCGATCTTACAATTCTGTACTCCGAGTTTAATTCATTGTTCTTACTCTTCCAGAAACTCAACAGGGAACATTTGCTGTGATTAATTTCGATTTTCCAATCTTGACACCATGCTGAAACGGCGTTTAAATCTTCCTGGAGCGATTTTTGGTCATCCTGGCTCATTATCTTCTTATATAAAACGGTGTCATCTGCGAAAAGTCTTATTTTGCAGCGAACTACCGAGCAGATATCGTTTATATATATCAGGAATAGTAGTGGGCCTATGACACTTCCCTGTGGAACACCTGATGCGACTTTTACCACTACTACTGCTACGGGCTTATAAATGAAAAGTAAAAGCTGGGTGCTGGAAAAAGAACGACACTACGGTATTCAACAATGAAATATTAAGTTAGCACAAAAACGATGACAAGGAGATTTTAAGATTACTCAAATACTACAGATGTATAAACTAAACGAAGGGTTAACAAATGGTATAAGGGAAATATTATTTCTACTTATCAATACGGCTACTACTACTTCTACTGCTACAATGGTCGCTCGTAAATCCGTTGGGCTTCGCTGGAGGAGGAGGAGGAAGTGAAAGGCACGTCCACTCCGACAGCCAACTGCCAACGCTTTTTATGCATGTTCAATGACAAACAAACATTTCTAAACGTATTTCTAAAATTTTGAACTTTTTCGTAGTTTTACTTCATTGCAATTGATGGGCCAGTCTGTAGAAAAAACGTAAAAATTCCTCTTTAATAAAAGCACTTTCCTTGTAACCTGAGTTTCATTGAAATGAAATATGATGTTGCTGCAGCAAAGAGTTTTATTGAAAAAATGTTTCTTCTTTCTCAGTTTTGCATGTGCCCTTTTGCTTTTAAGCAAGGCTTGGTAGAAGGGTGGTTATCTCTGAAAATAGGGTCGCGGGTTCGAACCCTGCCGATGGCATAGTCGTATGTGCTCGTCCTTGTTATTTTATTACAATCATTAAAAAGGCTGTAAATTGCTGTTTATGATCTTGTGAAAAATAAATAGGTAAATGAAGAAATATAATATTTTTAACGACGAAACTATTATTCTAAAGTAATTAATTGCTAAATTTAATTTTAGTTTATATTTAAAATAGTTCGTTTATAGGACTGGTGATTAATGTTAATAGGCAAATTTAAGATGAAATGGAATTTCAGTAAGAACAGAAAGAATGGGAAAATGGTGGATTTCACATGCGGTCGGAAAAACAACTGAGACTTTATTTTTGTACGCTAAAATTAATCCATCTTCCACAAAAGCAGTCAACGAGAGCCAACCGAAGACTTAGTAGTCAACAGTAAAAATATACAACATATGCACTAAAAAAAAGGTTTTCAGTCTTCAAATGATGTTTGTGGCAACAAAATAAAGCCCAAATTTCATTTATAACCACTAAAAAGAAACTTTCGCGTTACTCGTAACGATTCACTTTCCGACCTTTACGATGGAGAGGGCGAATTTCCGAGAATCGCTTTCCTCCAATACTGGGAAATTTTTACCTTTACTACTTTATCCTCCCATCGACCTTCCTTCCTTCCTTCCCTACCTCTCTCGCTCTCCCTACATATGTATTATTGTGTCTGTATGTGTATGTATGTATGTAGGTGTATATATATATATATTCATTAGGTGGATATCACCGTCATATCGAGCCAATAAAAGTCGCAATTGGAAAAGCTCACCTCCCGCTCGTTAGAAAACATTGCATGGCCTCTTCTTTTTTATAGGAAAAAAAAGAGAAGCTTATATACGGATTGAGTCCCATTCGGTAGGGATGACTTGGAAGCGAAGGAGGTAGAGACGGCGGGAGGAGAATATCTGGAAAGGAGAAGGGTTGAAGGGGGGGAGCGTTTGAGTGCTGGGGTGGAGGGTTAGATTGCCCTCTTATTTGGAGGTGGAATACGGGAAAAGGGGAAGGAGGAGGAGGAGATGAAGGTGCGGGCGAAGGAGCGGATTGAGTGCAAGAGAGGAAGGGGGAAGAGCGAGGAAATTAGGAGAAGGACAGAGGGGAAAGGGCAGATGGGTTATTCGACTTCTGGGGCCTGCGAAACCCGGATTGGAGTCTTCTGATGGAGCTCTAGTCGCCTCTTAAAGGCCTCGATGAATAACGTAGTAGGAGGAGGGGGTGGGGACACCTTGCGAGAAAGATTCAAGTCACGCAATTGAAGGTTCCAGGTTTTTTTTGTGAATAGGGGTGAGCGGGAGGTTACAAGGATGTTTTTTGGGGGACGAAAAAATTTGGAGTTGGGGGTTAGCAGTTGGCGGAATCACTATGTATGAATCTTTCTGCCTTCATCTCTTACTAGCCTTACCTATTTATTTATTCCTCTTTCCATTTCACCTGTTCTCTCTCTTCCTTCTCCCTGCCCCTCATTCTCATCCCCAATCACCATTTCCCATAGATAACATCTATTCCCAAATCTTTACGCTACAGTTAATAATAATTTATTTGGAATATGGAAACTATTACATTAAATATCAATGTAATGTCCTATTTTGTGTCTCTTACAATTCAGTTCGTCCGACTGAAAAATCAGTATCACCTACAATATTATTGCTAAAACGCTTTGCTATAGCGTGTATCTCTTTATTCCTAACCAGTATTTCCCATCATCCTTCTCCCGTTTGCCTATTTCATGTTACCTCCATCACTTCCGCAAATTACGATTATAATTATCTCCTTCTCGGTTATTCTTATATTCCCGTGATTCCATATTCTTCCTTTCATTTATTTTTTAAGTTCGTCAATCGCCTTTTTCATAACTGTTTCTTTTTTAACTACGACGTATTTCATACATTTTTACGCTTTAAGCGATTTAAAATTTTTAATTATTCCACAAAATAAAACGAAAATAATAATTGTGTATTATAATTAAATAATAATGATAAATTGGTTTCTTTACAACTCAAGCTTTGCGATAAAGATATTCGGATTAACGCACTTTATGCGACGCATCTTGTAACTGAAAGTTAATTTTTCCACCTATTTTCTCTTTCGATTTACTCGCTCTATTTTAACATCCCTTCTTTATTTCTCATCTTGGATTCACTTCTCGTATCCCGCCTTTAATTCCTTCCCCCCCCCCTCCCCCCCCCTCCCCTCCCCCCCCTCCCCATCCCACCGCATCCACTCCCCCCTCTTTCTCCTCGCGCCGCTTCTTCCACCGCATTCGCTTCCATCAGACCGGAGTAACAAATATATAAAACGGAAATCGCAAGATGGTGTGCAATAAAGAGACATCGGAATGGTTTGGAAATATAGTGAGAAGCCGGAATGGTCTCCAGACTACCTCTTTCCCTCCCCCCTTTCGATCCTTCTCTTAATCCTCTCTCTCTCTCTCTTTCACCATCTCATACTCTCCCATTTCTCCTCCTCTCCTCTCTCTCCCTTCTCCTTGCATCGATACCATTCCGGGAAGCGTATATTTTTAGAAAGTGATTTGACATTACGGCCCATCACATGGCCAATTCACGCCACGAGCTCGTCACCATCGTATTGGGATCGGGTAATTCCCTTTTTTTTACGATTTTTTTTTATACAAGTGCGCAATTTTTGATCTTGGTTTCATCCCCTCTGGAAGTGGAGGGAAAGAGGCGACGCGTGATCGGGGCGAAACATTTGGCCCCTCGCGCAAGGGCACGCCTTACGGAGTCCAATCAAAAATACATAACACGAGACGGTTTGTGTGTGTGTGTGTGTAAGGGAAAATGGACCCGTTAACCCGTTTGAGAGGGGACCTTTAGAAGAACAAGCGAGATTCTCGGGTTAAAGCGCATCGATAAGCCCGTGTTTTATCGAAATAAAAATCAAATTCGTATAGAATAAAAATAAATGCAACTAGAGAAATAGTGGTAAGTTAATATTAAGGGTCTGAATTAGAAAGTTTTTGTGAAACTAGGAATTGTAAAAATTTTTACATTTAACCGATTTCACAGTAAAAGTCTTTTTATAAATTTCAAAATCCTGAATTACAGTCATATGATGGTGTCATGAATAGCAGTTTTAATTAGAATTATACATTATTACTTGCAAAATTTACAGCTCTTTATGAAACAATTAATTCTCAAAAATGAAAACCATTGCTTATTAACATCAGCTCATTTCATTTTAGTAAATGAAACTATATTGAGTTTCTGTCATTTGTCTATTAAACGTCTATGGGATCGATTAAAAAAGCTTAATACTCACTGACATATGAATGAAATTTGTAACTTAATTAAGGAAATTTTTTAAAAATTAATTAATATTATATAAATTTCTTTGTTGAAATCTGAAAGTATTTTGGGTGCCTCAAAAAAGTAAATAGCAGTTTAAAGAAAAATAAAACGAATAAATTTTGTTGAAGGGTCAAATGATGCCCTTAACAAACATTGAAAATTACATCATCTACGAAGTATTTATCGCTAGTTATGAAATATATTGCTATATATATATTGCTTCTGCGCTTCAAATATTAGCTGACAAGTATAACCGGAATTAATCGCGTTTGATAAGGCACACGATTTATTGAATTGCTAGAAAGAATGTCCCATTCCACCTTTCATTCAAAAAACAAAATTATAATCATCACAAACACAAAAACGTTTCATTTATTAGAGTAAAATATGTATATGTGTAAATAATTCGCATTTATATATTAAATTACTTGATGCCGAGAATAACTCTCTAACTGTGTGATATTTGTACAAAATGTTATTATTAACTTTGGAGACAGGATTTTATAAAAGGATTTTATAAAGATAGGAGATGGATCTATAACTGGCAATATACGAATAAACGTCTACCAAGAGATTATATTCGTTAAGTAGAGAGTATCGCTTAATTCTATATAAAATGTAGTATATTCTGAAAATGTTCGTTTACAGGAGAACCTTGAAGCTTCAAGCATCTTTCGCATAAACTTTTAGGAATGTTGGCATGTTGTGGGAGCTAAAATGTAATTATAAAATGAGTACAAGTTATATTTGACTGAGGATTTAGTAGCGCTATTGACGTTGCGAAACCGCGTTAATTAAAACCAATTTTAGTTTAAGCTATATATTAAGTAATATAAATTGCATTCAATCCAATATTAAATGGAACAGAGTCGCGCAAAAATCACGTTTGGAAAATTCGAAAATCAATGGAGAAGTAAAATCATACGGGCAGAAACCTTGACGGAAAGAGATTCAGATGGGGAAGGTGGTTATTCCAATCAACCCTTCCGCATATATCATCCGTTTTTACATTTCTGCCAATTTGTTCGCGCCCTTAACAGGCTGATGCGATTCCCTCCTACGCGGAGCCGACCGAGTCGCGGAACGCAATTTACGTGGCGATAAAAAAATTATTTTTTAAACGAAACAAAAGAAAAACCGCCACTTAGGTGGTCGAATCGCTCGCGAGTAAAATAGTCGTCATGAATCAGGAGTAACTGCTTTATAACCCAACTAATTTATTAAAAAATAACCACTGTGGCAGAAAAAAAATCGTGCCTCCCTTGGTCCTAGGACACGAAATCACTCCCTCATTTCAAAAGCTAATAACCCTTGTTTCCCGCCTGGTTATGCCAGAAGAAAAAACAAAAAAAACGAAACCGACCTCCGGGTTGATGAGATGGGAAAACGAGGCACATGTGTTTACATGGCGGGAGATGGCCACTGGAAAGGGATAGCAGTGGCGTGAAAGAGAAGGGAGGGGGGAGGGGAGGAGGGGGGGAGGAGGGGGGGGGGGTGATGAGGAGAGGGGGGAGGGGGGAAAGGGTAAATGGAGTTTATGCTGAGAGGCTCAGGAAGTCATTATACGTATCGATCTCTAGCCAGAGTCCATCTCGCCCACTCTGCCCACTCCGATGCCATCATCATTTGGTTTTTATCCGCTGCAATTTCCACCCTCGGGAGGTGGATATTTTTCACTCCTGATCTCTCTCCCTTTATCTCTCGTTCCCTTCGCCCTGAGCCGTGTAAAAAGAATGAAATCATCCGGAAAAAGCAATTCGAAGGGAAGAGCTAATTCGGCTAAGGGAAGAGGAAAAAATAATCCAGTTTCCTACACTCTCTCTCGCGCGCACAAATACTGATTTCCTTCTCGCAAGAGAGAAAAATTCCGGACGAATTAAGCGACCGTAATTGAGTTGATGGCGCTGAATTAGTCCAATTCCTCCTCCCCCCCACTCCTACCCTCTCCTCCATTCCTCCTCTCCCTCCCCCCCCCCCCACGTCCCGCCCACCTCTTCCCTCGCCTTTCGTGAGATATCGTTTGAAATAACTGACTGATAGATCGCGCTAATTGAATCCGCGGATCTCGAGGCGTGCCATCGAAACCAATTGATCCTTGATCTCCGGAGAGAGAGAGGGAAAGGGAGGGGGGAGAGGAAGGGGAGCGAGAATATTTAGGGGAGAGTAATGTCGCATTCAAAGAGCGATTTTCCTCAGTTTCGTCAAAGAGTTAAGAGAAAAAAGATCAAATGAGTTCCGGTAATCGCTTCGCTTTGATTTCTATTATTATTAAAATCTAAATGATGCATGTGGCTACACAATTTTATAGTACAGAAAATACAGTTAATTAATTACCTAATGTTAAATTAAAATGATTATTCTAAGTATAACGTTGAATTTTCGCATTATATTATTTTGCCATTGAATCAAAGATGGAATGGAATTTCGAAGAACATTTTGTAGAAAAGAGTTAATTTCAATTATTACGTTATTGCATATTTACGCGTAGAGAATCACAGATAATAAGTCAATGTAAAATGCGACACTCAATGTATTTAACGGCTATTTAAGATATATTTTTCCGAATCTGAGAATACACATAGCAAAATACAAATTAAGTTGAATCAATTAAATAAAAGTTCATTAAGATAGTCTATAATAATTTCATAGAGTAGTTAACTTCCTCATAATTCTCATTCTATTTACACTAGGTTCGAGTAGCCCTAAATTCCAACATACAGTTGCAACGCTAGATAAATACTCTTTAGAAATTTCCAAACTTGGAAAATTGTTAATTTTATTCAGGTGCTGTCGATCATAACCGTCTAGTCACGTACTGCTGATAAATCGTCAAGAAAACATAAATGGACCCTTTGAAAATCTAAGTAATTGGTTTCAATTGATAAATTACGAAATGACCGAAAAAATTTCACAGAATAAAATGTCAGTTGCATAAGTTCTTCATTTCTCATTAATTTGCCATAATATATTACTCATACTTACATTAGTAATTACCCTGAGAATCTGATCCGTCTACATTAAATGTACAAGTATAATAATAAATGAGATAATAATTTCAGAGTAAATTACATAAGGGACTTTATTTTTTTTTTTAACAAAAGCTGTCTTAATAGATGTTAATATTGTCTGCGAAAAAGTAACACAGAGTTCGATATTTAAAAATAAATTACTGTGGAATCCAATCCCGGATCCTGAGTTTTGAAATCCGATGCGTACTCCGTGACACCAACGTATCATTTATAGAAAATTCCCTGCAAAAATAAACCATGATCATTCTCAAGATATAGACACCGACTGCTCCCTAGCAGCTGATGCAAGATTCACGCAATTAACGCACTATTTTCTGATTTAATATCTGTACCACAAAAAGTTTCGTTCTGCGCGTTGATTGGAGGAAAGGCAAGGAAATGCAGAAAAAAACTATAAACAGAAGGTATATACATATGCACAAGGATTTTAAGCATAAAACTATTTCAGAAAATTTATGGTAAGTTATTTCGTTTTAGGAGACGGGGAACTTTTGATGGTAGCCATTGCTTGATCAGCCAGGACAGGTGTCGGCAACCTTTCAAAGTAAAAGAGGCATTTTCTGTTCTTTACCTCATTCCACAAAAACTTGAGAGCCACACAATAAAAATCTGTATGACTTTTTTAATAAACAGCAATTTAGAAATTGATAAATTTATTACATTTTCTGTAAAATTAGAGAAAATATTCAAGCAAAAATATTATGAATATATAAAATTCGTAATTCTCGGCAAACATTGCGATAGCGTCACTATTTTTAATGCCACGTGCTTAACGATGTCTTTGTAGCCGAGAAACTAAAGGACCGTAAAATTACATTTCCTGTGTGTGTTCTTCTAAATAATTTGCGATCCGTCAGGCCGATTCTATCCTGTGTGTTTCCCCTCCCACCACCTCCTCCCCCCCTCCACCCCTCCCCACCTCCCCCCACCTCCTCGCGGCGGCGCATGCGGAGATAAGCAAAAGGTCTACATGTTTATGCCTAATAACACGAGTGAAATACACACCACTCCTTTTGTTCAAGGGGAGTGTAAACACATTATTTATTCTCCTCCAGCAAGATAGCGGCATCCAGAAACACGGTGTATGGGATAGCATTGTCCGATGAACACGTGTCTCTTCAGTGACGAGGATGTTGGTATGTGAACGACGAAGCGTTTCGGGGTTTAATTTTTCTTTCTCTCTTTCTCTCGGCTTCTTTATGAATTAACGATAACAACTGTGAGAGAAAGTAGAAGTTCAATTTCCGGTTGCGCCGTCCATAAATGAGACAAAGGATGCGGCTCGAAATTACCGCATTTACTTGCACGCACTCAATTAAAAGGTCGCACTCCATAATTTTCAAGGAATTGAAAGGAAAAATGTGCTTTTGTAGATAACTAATTGTAATTTAATGAAAAGATTAAGAGCAAAATTATCCAGTTAAAATCATTAGAAAATAAATCAAAACAGCTCACATGCATAAATATTTCAGTTGTTGCTGAATATTTATCATTACCGTATTGAGATTTTATTAAATACTAGTATAAGTGCCCGTCAAAAATGACGGGGATGATCCATTATTCTGAAATAAAATTGAGGCAGCCTTCTTTGATCTGAAATCATACCTCCTGCTGAGAGGGTTGCCTTCGATCCGAGCGAAGGTTCGAAACCCTCGCCGCGGTTATCTATTGTGCGTCAAAAGCTGACCTTAGTCCTCTCTCTCCAGGTATATTTCTGTTTTTCAGAGCGTGACAGAGGGAATGACAAAAGGACAAAGGGACAGAATAAGGATTTTTATATATTATCGACACATTAAAACGTTAGTTATTATATCATAATGCTATCCTGAAAATTTCATCGAATTCGGTTAAGTCGTTTGCGAGATATTAAGCTTCAAAAAGCATTACATGGCAAAGGGACAAAGGACAAAGTGGCACTGTCTTTTATGTATGTTTTATGATGTAAAAGAATTTTAGTCTTTCAGCAAGGAGAGATAAGATCAGTCCTTGCATTGACGGAAAAAATTAAGAAGACCATGATTGCATCTGACTGGATACGGAATTATTTATATTCTATGAAAAGAACTGTCATGTACAAAACTTATATGGATTAAGTAATTAAAAAAAACTAACTTGATATCCTGAATTGTGATTTAAGAAAGTGTCGATATGATTACAATTGTCATTTGATAGAAACACCTCTACATTGGAGAGGAATGCCATTTGGATATACCCGTCAGTTCTCTAGGATAGTGACTACAGCTACAGAAATTTGTATTTTTCATAAATGATTAAATAAAGGAAAATTGAATATCCGATTTACATTAATACAATACGAAATGTCCTAAATTCAGTCCTTAAATTTAGCATTAACTAGACGATATACTTGATATCGAATATTAAGCCGAAGCTTCTCAAGAAAAAAAATCCACGAAGGAAAGAAACACCACGTGAGAAAATGTTTAATAAGTGAACGTACCGAGAACAGTTCGATAAAAAATTCACCACTTTCTGAAAATTGGATGAACCTTATGCCATTAATGTGAAATTTGATTGCTTTATCGCACGACGATGGCACGCTAGAAGTCTTTTATTTTCATTCTCAGCTATGCTGTCAGTCCGATACGTCTTTCAAGCGATTCCAATATACAATGAAGACCGAATCCCGAACAGAAAATATGTAAAAACAGGGAAACAGAAAAGGGAGGAAACTCCAACTCGTATGTCCTTTCATCCCTTCCCATCTTCTTATTCTTCAAAATAAAAATCACCGTCGCAACGGGCAAACGCAACGTGGAACCAGAAGAGCACGCTGATCGTCAAGTATTGACAATAAAACATTAAAATTAAAAGGTACAAAACAATAAAGAGACAAGTATAGGAGAAGGTAAGCGACTTTCTTTCTTATACTTTGTCTGGTCTCGTGCAGCGGAGCGAGGAAGGTTGAAGGAGATCATGAAGGCAAAGATACCTACTACCTCACGACATTACTCACGGAAGGCGAAAGAATATTATGAATTCCAACCATCCTCTATATATCCCTATCTCTTTCTCAAAAACCATTCTCTCCATTTTCCACCTATCACAATATACGTACCTATTTTGTCGATGGAATGAGTGACTTTCTTGAATGAGTTAAGTGCGCAGAAGAGAAGGAGGAGGTGCGGGAGAAAGGATGTGGGTAAAAGAGAAAGCAAGAAGGAGAGATGGCTGGACAGACAGACAGAGAGAGAGAGAGTTGGCACAAGACGACACAGGTAGGACAGTGGGAAAATTACTGTTGGGACTTAGCAATTACCTATCGATTGGCATAAAAAGGACCGGAGAGAGAGAAAGAGAGAGAGAGAGAGGGAGACAAGAAGAGAGGGAGAGAACTAAGATGACCCACTCAGTTGTTTCCCTCCTTTCTACTCCTCTCTCCTCTCTCTCTCTCTCTCTCCCTCTCTCTCCCTCCAAACTCCTGACAGCTCCCGACAACGTCGCACTTTACCGTCTTCGGGTTCGCTGGATACTTGGAAATTAAGCCGATTTTCTGAGAGTTGCCGATAGTAACAGCACGTTCTCTCGAGTTACGTGATATTCCGAAAATGTAATCATATTACGAGTTGATTCCTCCCTTAGAATGTTATCTCATGAAACCTATCGACGTTATGTATATGCTCCTTCTTCTACGCGCGAAATAATTAAAAATTGTTTAAAGGACATATAACAAGTCTTGCTCATTTTCAAACAAAAGCTTTTGCAAACCAAAACTCACTTGGTATGACCGACTACAATAAATGAGCCCCTTATTTTAAAAGCGGTGTAAGTCAAATTTTGAAAAAATTGAGTTTGTGTTAGATACCTACGCAAATAAATTGATAAGATGTATCCATTAAAAACAAGAGCAGGATTTTTATTGTAATTTTTAATGGATACATCTTATCAATTTGTTTGCGTAGGTATCTAACATAAACTCAATTTTTTCAAAATTTGACTTACACCGCTTTCAAAATAAGGGGCTCAAATACGGCCTCTATAGAATAAAGATATTAAATCTGGAACATATCTCAAAAGGTCAAGAGAGAAACAGCATTTTAAAAATTTGATAAGGGCAAGGAAGAAGTATTTTTTGTGGTTAGCTAAGAGTTACATTTTTCAATAACAATATATTTTTATAATCTATAAAACGACAAGACTTTTACATATATGCATCTACAAAGAAACATTGTCCAATTATCCCGATAAAATAAATGTGAATCAATTTTATATTTCTCATAACTATGGTTAAGTAAAACACCAAGGAACTGCATATATCATAGCAAGTGTACCCTACAAATCAAACGGAAATACGCTTTAACCGCTAATAATTTAACTAATAAGTAGAATGAAAAATTACTCCATCTTTTAGTGTTATTGCATAAACCGATTCATGATGTAGGCCGGAGTTTCCAACCTTTTTCACTGCACGGATACACTTTATACTTCTTGAAATCATTAAAGACCCAATCCAACCAACGCCATAGGGAAATGAAATCAATTGTTTAATCTATATAAAATAATATAGTTTAATTTAAATTATAACCATAGCTTATGATATGAATTGACCATATTCAAGTGAAATTGTAGTATATATTTATAACATTTTGTGTAGCATTGGAAAAGTCAGGTCATAGAACGCAGATTTAGGCAGCTCTTGCATTCCAAATAATCTGAAGGTGGCTGCTTTGCTGTTGAAACATCAGATTTATCGAATGCATTAATAACTGTATGAACAGATACATGCCATTTTACGACTCCAATATATATATCTAGATTACGTGCTATACTGAACACATAAGGAAAGTTCGGCAATTATTTTTTTAAATTCCGTACGGCGTCGATTAGCGAAAGCGAACTTTCGATTTTTCGGTCCGAGAACTCTTTCGAGGGTTTAATTCAAATATAAAAAAAACCGATTCGAATCAAAGCCAGCAGTTGGATGAATAGCGGTAAGGATAAACGAGGCGCCGCGCGATCGCGTAATGGGTCGCGCGTGATAGATTGCGTGGGGCACGCGCGCGACAAAGGATCGCCGATAAATCGCGACGTTTTTCTGGCAGTCATGTCAAATCGCGGAATCCTCCACTTTCACCTCTCCTAACTTATAAATCGCACGTTTGGAGCGAATCGCTTTTGCGCGCTGTCAATTGTCTTTTTTTTCCCTTTTTTAAAGCATGCACTAGAAATTCGCTTTAACATGTTCAAAGAATATCAATTCTAGCGATAAATTTAAATAAAAGCTATTGAAAATTCCACTGCGTAATGTTAGCGTGGATTAATTTGAAACAATAATTTTCAAAAACTCGTGCTCATCATCGGAATCGTTTGAATTAAACGTTAAAAGATGTCTCCAATCAGAACATTCGTTCACTTCATGACTCAATCGCGTCGAAACTGGGTAGCTTTTTAGTATAAAACTCTCAAAACACTTATGTGTGTGTGTGTGTGTGTGTGTGTGTGTGTGTGTAGTATATGGCATTTTTCTTTAAAATTCCTGATAGTTGTGTTTACTTCCAAAATTATACTCCCAAAACTCATTTCGCTGTGCTCTCTTTCTATCATATTACATTATAAGATATCATTAAGATATTATTAAGATGTTTCTCTTCAAATAATGAAATGGCAACAAATATTAACTTAATCGCTCATCGCTTTAGTAATGACAAATTCGATAATTTATCTTCTTAGGAAGCAGATTTTGTTAACAATGGATAGCCAACGGAAATTCACAGGAAATATAATGAGTGCCTTCATTTCGAAAAATTTATAGAACTTGAAATAAGAGATATGCACGTTTTATTGGTCACGTCATTCGGAATTAAGATTTCAAACTCCTTGTAAAATTTACTGTTTTTAAGTCACACAATTTCTTTAATTGATAATGGATGTTAATATGTATGGATAATTGTTAGATTACTGTGATCGAGGAGGATTTCTTCGTATTCTCACGTTTTAAAATCAACTTAAAAATTAAATGTAAATTAAATCAGGAAAACCTGCAGTTGACCTACAGATGTAAGTTTGTGGTTTTACTACGCTATTTCGTATAAATCAGATTAATTGTAAAGGAATGAAAGACATTACAGTCATAGCCCGTTTAACGCTGAGGATGCGTTCGTGGAAACGATTAAATGTCATATCTCCTTAATAATGCGCTCTACGGAAAAATGATTCAAACGAAAGTTGTAGAAAATAATATTCTCTACCATTTTTTATAATAACCGAATTTGCATTTATGAAGGTTTAAAAGATATATTTTACAAAAACGGAAATTTTGGGAATAAATTAAACATCTCCTAAATAATACGTTCTACAAATAATTGTTTGAAACAAAATGGCACTTCCGCTTCACAGATTGCAACCTAAAACTAATCAGCTATTGTTCCTATGATACATATGTTAAATATGATATTTGGTTATAATCTGGTAATAAGTTCTTGAGTTAGAGCGCCCACATAAACGTATGGATAAGGTAAAAATTGGTCCGAGAACAAAGATCGTTATAAAGAATCAGCGTTGTACGGGACAGCGTTAAACGGGGTATCACTGTATTTCAGAAACTGTTTGGTGGCAACACATCTCGTGCATTTAAATTTTGGAACGCATAAAATTATAATTTAAATGTGAACTACACATTAGGGTTTCTCTCGATGAAGCCCGGACAAAATATATTTACAAATTTGAGACAGTTTATTATCTGCGCGATAGTTAATCTCGACATATACGAAATTTTACCCTTTGTGTCATTTTAAACCACAAGAGCTGCTAAATACCGTTAAAAGAATCCGAGATCATGAAACTTATTTCATTAAAATTTTACCCTTAAAAAATAAAATAACCAAAAAATATATATTGGAGGAGGGGGGGGGGACCCGTAAAGAATTCTCGAACCAGGGCCCGGCTTCACCTTGCTACGCCACTGCACAAAACACCAGCATTTCATAAAAATTCTCCATTTCTGTTAATGATAGATCTTCAAAAAATATACTTTTCCATTTTCAGAACATTTCCAAGGTTAGGTTAAGTATCAATCATTCCTGTTAAAATAGCCATGTACGAAAAACAATTTAGCATCTAATTCCTAAAATTTTCAATGATACGAGAACGCTTATTCTTCGTAGATTAGCGCCACGGTTATGACACGCCTCCCACTATCGAGTTTCAACGTTAACCTTTTCCACTGTCCTAGGAAAAAAAACTGAAAATCCGGGCTGAGGAGGGCGGAGTATCAGGCTACGTTTCGACCATAAAAAGGGACACATTGATAAAAATCTCCGGTTGGGCTGAATTAGGGAGAGCAAGAGGGGAAAAAATATAAATACATAAAATTGAACGTGAATGGAAATGCCTCCACTCTAATTACTTGGGGTTAAAAGTGGTCCTAAAATCGCACGCAAGAGTTGCACAGAATAACATGGCAGCAAATACCACACTCCATTTACACACGCATGGTAACGCTACCGAGAATTATCAGGCGGGGAAATCCGAGTCGGAGAAGAGGAAATGGTCGTGTCCAGCACATAAGGGATGGGAAGTTACAAGAGAATGGCTGCACGTGTGCATAGAGCGCGTGTCGCCAACATGCTTCACATGCTGCACACACACACACACAATGTCTGTGACCGATGACAAGTGTTTTCCTTTTTTGGGATCGAGTTTCGTTACAAATGCATAACTGTTTCATTTCTTCCGGTGCTCGGATCGAAAAATAACCGAAGAAAATAGCCTCCAATTCTGCAGTCAAATCTGCTCAATTCGTATTATAGAAGATTAATAATCAAATTCCAGAGAAAGGGAGAGAAGTATATAATGACAGATACAGGGTGAAATTAAAATTCCAGAGAGAGGAAGAGAGACATATCTATATAAAGATAAATAGCTACAGTGTGAAATTGAAACTAGAAATTTTCTCCCATCTTTCTAAAAGGAAGAGTGGGAGAAAGGAGAGAGCCAGAGGGAGAGGAGTGCACTTACTGCATCAAAGAGGGGACTAGAGGAAAAAGACGTCAGTCTATTTCATTTTTTTTCTGTGAAGAGAAAATTCGTTAGGTCACGCAGGTCCTCCCTACTCTTATGCAAATATCCTTAAATCAAAAAAGCGATTCAAAGGGAAAAATCAATTTCGCCCGTAATCTCGAGGCCATTAAAGCATGAAAGTGGCGCTTAAAGAATGTATCAGCTGGCGAAAAAACTAGTAAGTTTGGTTTTCTTTTCCAAACAAGTGATTTTTTTCCGTGTTTAGTTTTTATCAGGCCCCCCGAGGGATTCCGCAGGAGTAGGAATTACAGGAATCGGAGAGTGAATTCGAGAAATACGAAATTGATAGAGATTATCTTCGAGGAAAAATTAGACGCGGCGATAATTGGACGTCACAATTTCGGGTCCTTCATCACCCCGTTGGCATTCACGCAAACTCCACAACGGATTCGAACAGATTCCTTATGGACATAATTATGGTTTAAAATACTGTCCGATATAAGGTATCACGTTTTTTTCCAAGAAATTTTAATGCGAAAATACTGAATCCTTATAAAATAACTTCAACTAGTATCATATCCTTGAAAAGGTTTTTACCAATTCGCTCTTACAATTTCTAACTTAATGTTTCATAGGTATACTTATCTGTTTTCAAAACGCGCAGTAGAAAAATTGACAAATAAATTATGTCATTTCAACTTTTAACGTGTCAAAGCAGTAAGTTTAACATTTGATTATTTTTCCATTAGCAAAAGCGCTTTTTTTCTCTTATCCTCTTTGAGTCACATAATTGATTATTAACTTGCCTTTACCTTCTTCAAATACGCAAATGCTTTGATAATTCTCCAACACAAAGCAAAGAAAAGGATCACCAAGCGCAACTTTTAAATGCAAGTCTTTTTACGTGAGGTTTTAATGAGGAACTCTTCTTTATAATCATCCAGAGATTTTCTACTAAAAATTGCTAAATTAAAATGTTTTTCTATTAATTATCACTCTAAAATTTCTCATTACGCAACTGAATCCAAAATAATATATATATATATATATATATATATATATATATATATATATATATATATATAGTACAATATTAACCGCATCCTAATTTATGTTTTGAGGACGTATTTATACCGAATCGAGTTAATCACTTTTATCCTAATTCATCTTTGGTATAAAGTACAAAGCATCAACGATCCCAATACATACTAGTAACAGCGCCATTGGAACGCGTTAATTATACAAGCGACATGAACACATGCTGTAGAATTCTTCAACTTGTTTGCGCGTTGGAGGACAGCTTTTAAATTTGATTAAATGGAGGCTTGCGGCGTAGAAGGGTCACAAAATTCCGAAAAAACATTTGAAAGTTAGTCTCAGAGCTCGCATGCATGGAAACAGAGACAAAAACATGTATTTGTTGAAGATAAAAACACAATGAATTTCGTCAGGATCCAATGGGTATGTTATGCTCCAGAGCTTCGACATAGATGGAATGTCCTTGCCAAGCACGCCATTTTATAGATTTTTTGTTGCACACATTTTTTCTACGGACATCCCAAAAGTCCCTCGGTGAGCTCTGACTTTCATAAAACAACATTGGAATATAACATAGAGTGTAAAACTTTGTCTGGTGCTTTTCCTAGCCAACTTCTAGTAAAATTACAAAAGGATGGACGACAGAATTCGTAAAAAAAAAACTGACGAAGAACAAGATACGGAGGATAGAGTTTTGGTATATAATTTTAACGTAATTCCGCTTTATTACGTATGTTAAACTTATGAGCGTGTAGAGATATTAGAAACTGATAGTTCTAAAAGAACATCTCAAGCAACAAAACAAAATATTTCAACGGATTGAAAATTTCCAAATAAGACTGCTGAAAACAGGTTTTTCAGATTCTGAATGTAAATCACCTGTACATAGATAAAGATAACCGAATGCTTTTTGCGATACGCTTCGCATGTTGAAAGGCTATCATTTAAGGATTTTAATGAAGGAATCGGAAAGAAAAGTTACGAAAATGTTTCCTTTATGACAGGATGAATAATGAAGTTAGATAATATTTAAACGAAAGCGTTCCATAATACTTGTTAATTTGACCCCAATAATGATACAACGTTTTTGGACGAAAAGCAGCCATAAGATCTTTACGAACATTTTATTTATAATTACCTATATAAAATCTTTGAGGATGTGTAGATAAACCTGATTACATACCAAAATTCATAATATTTTAACCGACCATGCATTATTCAGACAAGGTAAGAGTATTTCCGATTTAGTGACGTGTAATGTATTACGTATATTATAATACGAGTTAATCTCCATTTATAAAAAATATCGAACCAGAAATTAAACGAATTAAAAAAAACCCGCAGAATAAACAGTAACGAACGTATAAATATACACAAGAGAATTACACGTTTGTAATTTATATTTAAAAGCTTTTTTTAACGGATTCCGAATTATTGCATTTTTTTAGTAGGTCACGATAGATACGTCCGTGTACGCAGGGCTTCCTCTCTCTCTCTATCTCTATTATCCTTCCCCTACTGAAAATCGGTCGTCAAGGGCGCACGCTCCGTTGCATTGTTCGAACTGTTAAGCGAAACAGCACGCGCGCTCCCTCTACCCACGACCCAGTTCTACGGAAGCATAATTCAATTAGTCAAAAGTGCACTTTTTTTTAGGAATCGACCGAATACGAATATTCCGATGCGAGATTGTTAAACCTGGCGATTCGATCACTTAGTCGGCTAATTACATTACTGTTTCTCTGATTTCTTTTATTGCGAAGGTAATTTTTTTTCGCCGAGCTATCTACAGAGCAGTAGTTATAACGAGAAAGAACGCACGAAGAAATACATATTGCTTACGTAAATATTAGCATTCGAAAAAATAATCGTTAAATTTTCGGTTTTGTTCCACTTGCATCGGAGCATTTCCATCTTTGATTTGTTTGAACACTTGTTATTTTGACAAAGACTAGTTTATTTAAGCCTACACCCCGTCTCTAGTCTCCGTCTTTCCTTACGCAATGCATATCAACATGCTCCAGTCTTATTTAACCATTCTAGAATCCTAGATAAAAACACAAGTTTGGACCCATATAGGTGCATTAATGTCGAAATATATATAATTCATAAAAAAATTACGAATATTTCACTCTGGTTATACCAGCTATTGAACCCCCTCTACAGTCCAGTGGTATTCTAAAAGACACGTTTATAGAAAGATATACCAAAGATACCCTTAAATTTAGCATAACGAATCACCAATTGATTTATGATACTTCAAATTAAAATTAAGTTCAATAAATAAAATTTTAAAAATCTACTCAAAAGCAACACACATTCTTGATTGTACCTAGTATTGCGGTGATTTTTATAAATTTGACTTGCGTAGTTCCACCTGAGTTAATATAATGGAGATGATAAAAGGGAATCATATCAGTATTTGCGGAAGTTTTACATTAATACGTGTGATATCATTCAAAAATCTCTTTCCACGAAACAAACGGAGAACATTTGAGCGAATGGTACATGTTTTTCCCTTTAACAGAATCCATTGGCGTGCTAAGATCAAAACCCATCTCACGTCAACTACGCGCCTCCACAAGAAAGTGTATCACTGCGCCAGGCTAATTCCATCTTTGCACATATCTCTCCTCTACATTTCCCCTCACACACACATTCGAGCGCGCGCGCACACACCCACACGCACGCAGTCAGTCCCATCACGCGTCACTGCGCCATACCGACAAAATCTTCAAAGTAGGTTTGAGAGGGAGAGGGAGATGCGATGGGGAGAGAATATTTCGCACCAACTCTTCATCTCGCCGCCATCGTGCGCAATGAATGCTCCACAGCTCGTTGCACCTATAAATAGAGAGAGAGAGAAAGGGTGCTCTCTCCCATTCTCCAAACTCGCTTTTTCTTTCTCGTTTCCTAATGTTTTACCTCTACCATTCCCACTTCATACCTATCCGCATTTCTGGAATCTCCTTCTCTCTCTCTCTCTCTCTGGCGCTCACCTAAAAATCCACATCCTTTACCTTTTCTAGATTTTTGTTTTCCTCCCCTCATAAAATATTTAAATACCCACCCACCCCACCCCACCCCTTTTTTATTATATTCCTTCTTCTGTCCCCGTTCTCTTCCAGGATCACAACTTCTCCCTTTATTCCTTCGTCATCGATCCGCTGGCTGCTTTTCTCTCTCTCTCTCTCTCTCTCTCTCTCTCTCTCTTTTCCTTTCCCTGGATTGCTTCTTCTCCCTCCATCAATCATTCCTCTCATATCCTTCTCTGTCAAAAATGCTCACCTTATCCCTCCTCTGTTTATTCACCTACCTCCTTTTTTTCTTCCGCCCAATTCCATCTCTCTCAATTCATCTCCTCATTTATAATTTATTCTTTGCTGTCGCTATATTATTTCTTACACCTTTTGACTCTTAAATCTCTATTATATATGAATGACACAGGTAACAGCCATAAAACGGCTGGGTAAATCCGAAGCGCATTTAAGCCACAAAGCCGTCTTCAGCGGCAACGTATTGGTTGTAAATGGATTATTAACAAAATTAAATGACTTTAAAACAAAGCACGGAATATTATTTCGATTATTAAATGTGCATCTGGGTACGTTAACGGTTTTGGTGCTGAAGGATTTACCTAGTTCGTTTATTACTGAATTTAAAGCCATCAGTTTAGGTCGATAGGTCATATTTTAAATTTACCTTTGGTTTATTTAATTTTGTTTCGCCTCTAAATCTCCTTTCCACCTTTAAATCCTTATCTCTCTATCTCGTACACGTCTCCTTCCCTGAAGTCTCTATCTCCTTCTCTCTCTCTCTCACTCACTCTTCTTAGAGCATCTACTTGAGAGAAAGGACAGGGAGAACGGAGGGAGGTCCCCGGAGGCGGAGGAGAGTAAAGGTGGCTTGGTCCCTCTTCTTTTATCTGTACTTCCTGCATCAATTTGCATGCGATTACGTAGAAGCTGACTGGGAACGCAGCGCTTAGGCAGGTGAAGCGAGAGAGGGCTTCCATTGGCGTCTGAGGAAAGGGAAAAGATGGCGAGGCGAGGCGAGGTAACGGAAGGTGTCGCATTAAGAGAGAGAGAGCGAGAGAGAGAGTGAGAGAGAAAGCGAGAGTTCCTTTGTCTCCGAGGTATGGAAAGAAAAGAGGAAATCGAGCGGCGAGTGAAAAAATTATGCGCATTTCAATGTGTCGCCGTTATCGAGGGAAAAGTTCCAGAAGCAGTAAAGTGACGGAGTTATTTAGAATATATTATTACAGTTTAACTATCCGCGAAACATTATTTCGCCTTGAATAAGAATCAAGTTTTAAAAACAACTCCCAGATTTCTTTTACTGATATGTTTTCTTATAAATAATGCAATTATATCGGTGCATCAAATTCTATTTTTATATTTCTTTATTTATTTGAATGAAGGACAACAACTCGTCCCTGTAGCGTAACGATTACCAAAAGCTTTCGCCGTTACATAAACATGTATGTAAATAATTACAATTGCTGTTATAAAATTAAATAATATGATTGAAACGAATATCTGCTATTTACTCGAGCGTCTAAAAGCTGGAGACAATGAGCGGTTTATTCATGGCAGAGAAGTTTAAGAAGGCCTGAAATATCCAATTTTATTTTATGTTATATTTAAGATATAATTTAATCGCTCTGTCGATAAACTACATTTCATTTAAAGTGTTTACGCCCAATTCCCGAGCTGATGATTAGATGAAAAAACATTAATCAGCGATCTCAGAAAGGTGCATACGCAATTTTCGGACTGCAGAACTGACCACGGAAAAGCATGCTTATTATAAATTAATTTTTTATGTATGCTTTACTAATTACCCCTTTCACAACATAGTGAGTACATATAGAACAGTCATGTATTCTACTGCTCGGAACTCTTTTGGTACCTTGGTTACCGTATCATAGAGGTTCATCCTCCATACTGTACCTACCCATTTATTACTTGGACGAAATATAATTATAAGTAACGTGTATAACAGGCAAATACTTTTAATCCGTGCCCTTTCCAGGTCTCGTTGCACTTTAAGGAAGTGAATAGCTAGAATTTTATTTTTTAAATAATGACATATCGAGTCTTAAATTATAGCTTATGTGTAAAGAATCAGTCAAACTTCATACAGGCATTCATTGGCACGTACTTGTGTGGAGATAATCAAGAAGGGAATAAACTTATAGCCTCGTTCGGGCTTTCATTTTTAAATTCTCTTCAGTTATACGCAGAGTGAGGCTACCACAAACTAATGTTAGAACGATATGGAAGGTCGATAAAGTTTTTTTTTAACATTTAGCTGAAATTATAACACACTAGGTTTTTAAATGTCCCATTCTAATAGTATAGGAAAGAGAAATAAAATTTCGATTGTTTGAAAGAGGTTATAATAAGTCAGAAAATATTAATTTCTATTACTCTCGTAAACTATGAGCACATTCAAAACCAACAAAAAATGTCACCATTGCTAATAGGAGAAACGATATAAATGGGGAAATTTGTATCGATCGACAGTACAGCTATAAGTATATCTGTTGTCTACCTGGAAAATCTTTTCCCCAAAACTTCTTCAGTATCGCTATAACTCATTAACGACTCATACAATACGACTCCATGGCGAAACGCACTTCGACTCATAACATTGGAGATCGATAGATCGCTACCTGCTTAACATTTGCTTTATGCCAGTCGTTAAGGTGCGTCCTGGAGACGTAAAGCAAATCGTTTGCAAATGGCGAGCCCGACGTTTCCCATTGATTCCGCCTCTTCTGTCGGAATTACTCCTGTTTTTATTTTCCTCCACACTAACTTGCTGGCGCCGTAATACTTAACGAGTTCTTAGTACTTACATATTCTGCGAATGGTCGCAATTCCAGAGACTCGTGGTTCTAAAATGGCGGCCGGAGTTCACCGCTGTTATGACTGCCTCGGTACTCGCTCTCTTGCGTGAGCAGGGCGGATGGAAAATGGGCGGTTATTAAATAAATCACCGCCGACATCCATAAGCCTACGAGTTCCATTTTGAACCCGTGGTATATTTGATTAAAATGATTGATTCCGTTAACCGTACAGCAACGGTTTGCAGATCTTACACTTTACGATAGGACATTAAGAGTGTATTCGGATTCATAAAAATTATAAATACCGTTTATATCCAACAATAAAACGACCTCGAATATTTAAACCATGATATACTAGCCGCAATCACTGTCAATATTTTTTAATTATTCATTTTTCTGTTCGCGAATATAGCACTACTCGTATATACGATTTTTACACTGTCATTCTTTAAAAAAATTGATATTGTCTAATGCAAGCTTCAGAAACTTTATGATAATAACAATGTCAACGGGAATACTTGCTTATAATATCATTCCATTTTTTATTATTAATAGGAATAGGAACATATTATTTCTACCATCTTTCAACCACGTCGCATGACTTTCGCAACACTTGTTCACGAATATTCTACCTGCTCATGCCTACACTTTACTTCAGAATTCGAATTTCTCCACCTAATATTTCTAGCCTTCCTCCCATCTTTCAAACTGCCATAAATCGCAACTCTCTCTCTCTCTCTTCGCTAATCCTGCTGTCTGCTTCCTTCCCTTCCTCCCAATCTCCCCCACTTCATCCCCCTCCTCCTCGCCCCATCGACAAAATCTGTCCTAACCACTTCTTCTTCGTCCTGCCTAATAAGGCTGATTAAGCACTATCACTCTCTCTTTCTTTCATTCACTCTCTCTCTCTCTCTCTCTCTCTCTCTCTCTTTCCAAGACTGTTCCTCCTGTGCCTTTCCTCGTTCGTCTTATTCCCTGTCCAACTCCAGTCTCTTCAGAGCACCTCGAAAACTCCAAATCTGCAAATCGACGACGGCTCAATGGCGGAGCGTCTTCTGCTTCCCCTGGAAATTCGTGTCTCGAGACCCCAGAATTCAATGATCGACTTAGGGAATGAGTGACATTCCTCTTCCAAATAAATCCGAAATGCTGCTTTCAAGACAGGGCTCTTTAAGAAACACGACATCAAGCATGAAAAGACGTCTCAATTTTGAATGTTAGCTATGTTAAACAGCATTTCTGATTCCACTTAATCTTATATATTATACCACAAAACTTATTTTTTTCAAAAGGGTGGTGATCATTAAATTTTAACGCAATAAAAAATCAATTAAAAGAATATTAATTCTATAATAATGAATGAGTTTCAATACTAGGGCCCCAGCAATGCTAAATACAGAAATCAAAATATTTTTTATATTGTCAATCAAAAATAAAATGAGAAAGATTACTTGGTAAAAGTTTCACTTTATTTTTTAAAAAACGACAGGTTTCGACTAACATCTAATCAAAAATCTTCCTCCGACAACGACGGTGATTGTTTTACGTAATCGAGTTCCTAAATCATACTGAATTTAAGTAACAATTTTTTGGTGTTCATTACAAATTCTTACGATCAGTTATTAAAATTTTTTATTCTCAAGTTTTGTATAACTATTATTTGCGAATTCCGTAGTTACATTTGTCGAAATTCAACACAAAAGCAACAAATATTTACATACATTTCCAAGCTTCAAAATTTTTACGGCTTATTTTAATCACCATTCTTACGTTTTTGCCGAAAACACGTTTCATTTTATTTTAATTGCAGCTCTCGTTCCGCCTTCAGAGACCAGGAGTATTTAGCATTAGCACTAAAGACTTAACGTGACGTCACTCTCCTTCCTCTCTCTCTCTCTCTCCTCATTGCCTCCGTAATCTCACCTCAGGAGGTCCCTACAGGAACACACAGCAGCAGACGTGTTTTGAGGCCAATTATAAAACCACTCTCACGCGCAAGAGTGGAACGCGCGCAGCGCCAACCTCCCTCACTCTCTCTCTCTTTCTCCATTTCTCTTTTTCTCCCATCCTTTCCCCTTCCGCTACATCTCCACCCCCTCCCTCTCTCCTGCACCCATCCGTCCTTACTATTTCTCCCTCGTACCCTCCTCCTCTCCACTCCCATCATCCATTTCCCCTACACTCCATCTCGGGAATTATTAAAGAATAGGTCTTCACATAATTCTTAAAAAATAAAAAAGTTTCGTCGCCTTTCACACATCACTTCTGTAGGAATGCATCGCAAGGAATGCATCGCAAGGAATGCGTATAAAAGTTAAAGAAATCTTTAATGAGGAGAAAGTTTTCGCGGCCTGAGTTTGAGTTTCCAATAGAAACTGCACTATTTGAAGTCGACATTAAACGGAATTGACCGTAATAAGGGAATATTCTCCAATTAACTGAATATTTTTATCCGAACACTTGAACCTAAAACAGATAGGTAGAGAGAGAGAGAAAGAGAGGGATCTGTGAGCATAATAGATTGACAAAGAGATTAATTTTTGATTAACATTTACCCAAGAAATACAAACTTAAGACGAGGTTTTATTTTTTGTCAGAGAAGAAAATAACTGCTATCAAATACGTCCATTAATGTGATGCTTACTTTATTAACGTGATGTTGATGTTGGACAAAAATAATTCAAAAGATAAAATATATTGAATGAAAAAAACGACTCATTCTGACAGCATAGATTTGGATAATTAAATATTATTACCTATTACCTTTTCTCTTTGATGTGATAATGCTATAAATAATGCCTTCAAACATAAATTTCAAGACCCTTTTTAAGCTATAGTTTCAAAATATACAAGCGATCATCAGCAACAAGCTATATAACCATGTAAACATATTCTGTTTAGATTATTTCTAAAGATATTCCTTTGCAATTTTACCTGGATCTTGTACTTGTGAAATTAAATTATCGACAGGCATAAGGCTTACTTTAAAGATAGGAGACTTTGTTACAACGCTTTAAAATTTCCTGAAAATTTCACTCGAATCGCTCCTGCCATTCACCGTAAGATAGCAAATCACGCTGCTAAATGTGCGCGTTATCAGTGTCATGTCACGCGCTAAGTGATTGATTTTGGAGCTTTTCGTTGCAAAAAATCAATTTTAATTTTTACAGAGAATGATAGGAAGCGAAGAAAAATCATCTCGCAAAAAAAGACTCTATAAAGCAGGAGATGTTTCGCGTTTCCACCAGTGCCACCAATAAAATATTTATTCGATCGATAAATTTGACATCCGAGGATCTTCGTCCAACGACATTTGGGCCATAAACCCCACTTTCAAGAATTACATGTCGTACTTCAGATATACTGTCAATATGATGAAGTAAAAAGAAGACCGTGAATATATCCTAATATACCACCATACCGAAAGTTACATTTTTACTATAGTTAAAGGTAGTGTGGACCAAGAGCCAAGATAATTAAGATTTACGAAATTTTCAGGATTTTTGAAATATTCAAAGGTAAGAATTGAATGCAGCAATAAGAAGGGGCATCGTCAAGAGTATATAAAAAATCATCGAAATGACAGATGTGATACGCATTAAATTACTCATAGGCCCTTATATATATATATAGTTTTAACAGCTGATCGCTTATTGTATGTCTATGAGTTCTATTATTACTTAGGCATTTCGCGAAAGAGACAAGAATAATTTTGCGAAGCCGTATGTAAGTGGCGGCAGAAAACTCGCAAGTTACATTTGATTATAACCAGCTCATAACGCAGATTACGCGCCAGTGGTCGCAAAACTTCGCGTTCCGAACTCAGAACCAAAACATCGAATAGTTGAGGAAACAGAGGAAAAGGTTTGAATAATTTCACGTTCCACTCTCTCTTTCTCCCTTTCTCTCTCTCCCCTCTCTCTCTGCCTCTCACTCCGGACCAACTTCTGGCCTCTTCCTTGACCGCTCGCCCCTTCACTGGCCTCCCTCCACCACTCGCACTCCTATTCCACCTTCAACATCACTCTTAAGGTCTCCTTATCCGGATCTCCATTCCCCTCCCCCCCCCCTCTCTCTCCACCTTCCCCTATCTACCCCCTCCACCGCAGAACCTTACCTCACTTTCTCTCTCTCTCTCTCTCGCACCGCCCTACCCTTTCCCGCCCAATATTCTACCTTCAGCACAAGCCTTCATTAGGTTGATGAGGCCTAGAGGTTCCTTGATGAAGAGAAAGTAAAATCAAGCGGACGCACAAACACTGGGGCAGCTATTTGGATCGCAGGAGCGATGACTGTATTCGCAAATTAACTTGATAAGAGTATTTTTCACGATTCAGAATTTTCCCTACGATTTTAAAGAGTAGAACCGAAAATAATCAGGGAAAACGCACGTTCTGTTTTCGAAAAATGTTTTGTTGTTAATAAAATGAATGAATTCGATTTTTTGAACTAGAAAAACGTTGCAGCGATATTTTTACGTTTTTGGATTGAGATTTGAAATAGAAAATATGTGCAATTTGGATTAACCTCATAATTATTAATTTAGCTTTCAAGTTACATTGAAACCTCAATTGTAAAGATATCTAGATCTGAAAGAGTTCTATGGCCTCCACAGAATACACCCAAAGAAGAAAATCGCTTCTTTGGTTTGATGGCATGAAAATACTGAAGTTGCGTCCAGTAAAAGAAACGAAAAGGAAAACAGAGTTCGCTCACAACAAAATGTCCGAGCATATTACCTAGCGTTTCCCAGTGGATAAATAAAAATTTTGACCACTTAGTTACCTCACGCTAAATAAACTATCGTAATTTTTGTAAACATAATAAAATTCTGGTGTTCGCATTTAATAATTAAATTGCGTTTTCCACCTAGATGACTGGTGAAATTTATGCCTCACACATGTTGTTCACATTGTGGAGTCACAACAGCATGTAAATCTTTCATTAACTTCTAGATTGTACATCTATGGACAAAATTCGTTAAAGCCAATCTGCTGTCAATCAATTATAACTGATTAAAGCACTTAATTAACAAACACAGGTAATCCGAAAGTCACTTGAGGTTTCAACCATACGTCGAACAAAACACTTCGTTATGTCTGAAATAGAACAACGTCTTATAAGGGGATACTACGTATCCTATGCGAATCGTATAAAAAATAAATTTCCAGGCATAATTTATACGCTTATCCCGAGATGCCTTTAAAGCATTCCTTCATCCACTCGAAGTGGAGGTGGAGATAAGGGCAGATAAACCCATCCGGCGCGCTTAACAACGCTCATCCCTCCCTCCCTCCCTCTCTCTCTCTCTCTCTTCAACTCCTCCCTCCATCCCCTATTCTCTCTCCCCCCCCCCCCCCCCCCCACCAACCCACTCCCGCCGCCACCTCGATCGGTTCAAGTCATAATATTCGAGCGGCAGGAAGGGAGATGTCACAGAATATAACCTTTAAAACTCTGAAAAGTCAACTATATCGAGCGGCAGAGAGAAAAAGAGGGGGGAGGGGGGGGGGCAATAAATCCAAGTTTTACGAAAAACATTCAGGTCATGAGAGACATAAGAGAGAATAAGAGACGGCATGAAAGGAGAGACCAAACTCTTAGCATCGAATTTCCGCAGGATTTCTCGCGAATCAATACAGAATTTCGCCGCTCTTAGCGAGGGAAAAACCCCACACTCCCGGTGTCCAAATGCGGAATAAAAAAATCGGAGGATGAAGGGAAGGGAGAGAGAAGGGGGTGCAAATGGAGGAGGGATGGAAAATAAATCCCTCGTTCGGTCATGGAAAATATGTTCCAACCTCGCGCGCCCTCCCGCCTTGAAAAATAAATTAGAAGAACGCCAGCGGGAAAGATCTCCGCGGAAGATACCTTTCTGCAGCCGTGGATCGGAGTAATTTTGCATAGATACCGCAAAAGATTGAGGGCGCCTCTTTCGGGAAAAAATAGTCTAAAAATCGGCTGTTCGTGGAAATCTAAAGTCGATGAAATAGGTGCAATAAGACAGGAGTTTAGAAGGAACTGAGAAGACCAAGTTACGTGGAACAAGTGTAAGAAGATGAAAACGGATAAATCGATTTTCGGAAATGTTTTCTTTGGATAAATACCCGATACTTACTTAAACATGCTAAATAAAGTCTTAAACGTTAAGTTAAAATTAAGCTCGCAGATAACGAAGATAATGACTATATAAAAAATTCTCGATTACAAACAGGAATTTGTTTGAAAGATAAAATTCCATATACATATTAGTTGGATTAGTGCCATAAATTTACTCTATTAAGAACATATTTTCGCTCCTCGCTCGAGTCTATTGTTGCTGCAAATATATGCTCCAATTAGCTTAGTTATATTATGAAGGACATTTCTCACATATGACAACTAAGGGATTCGTTCAGTTCATTCACTCGAATCTCTTGGATACCGTGCTAAAATGCATCGTCCCAATTTCTACGTTGCAGACTTCCATAGCTCTCTCTCTCTCTCTCTTTCTCTCTCTCTCCCCTCCTATATTTTCGGATCAAAGAAGAGAGACTAGCGGAGGGAAACTTTAATTATGCCGCGGTGCGCAGTAGAAGTGGAATGGAAAAGGAAACAAACGCGAGCGGGCGCGCGCACACACACACAACTCCTCTTAACGGCCTTTAAAATCACGGTGATCGCTCAAAGTCAGGAAAAGCTTTTCGTGACGAGATGATAAAACCCTTGGCGAAGATGAACGAGTGAGAGATCCTTAAGGTAAGCCGGAAGGAGTATCGGATGGGAAGGAGGAGTCATTTGACACTTTTTCATTGCGGCGAGAAGAGGAAGCATTTTTTCCCCGATACAACCAAAGTTTATTTATCCCAAGTCGTAAGTGGAACACGCGAAAAGAATAAGTAATTTTTATCAACATCTGCGTGCTCGTTTCGATTACAAAATTTTGAAAAATTTCTTTATATAATATATTGGTGTTTTTTAAAAAATTATTGGATGCGAAAGTTTGGCATTAATATAAAATCTTTACACTGTTTTAGAAGTACGAAACTCGCGGTGGTGTTTTTTGAAGTAAAAAAAGGTTTTCTCGAGTACCGGTTGCAAGAGAAGAATCGCATACTATAACGAAATAAAAACCTCAAAAGCAAGGCATCTTCGGAACGTAGAATTCAAGAATGAGAAAAAAACGCTCGCCTCTAACTTCCTCCAAAAACTCGTGGGACGAAACTCATTCAAGCGGTAGGATGGATTGAGGATCGCATCAAGTGTTTCTTAAGAGAGAGCGGGCGGGGGGATATAGGTTGGCAGGGGGAAGGAGGGAGAGAGGGGGTCGGAGGGAGAGAAGGGGGCGGAGGGAGAGGAGAGAGAGAGAGAGGGAGGAAAGGATGGGAGCACAGATTCTCCTCTTAACAGAATGGGATAGCAGAGGAGAATGAGTGATGACGGGACGTAGTAGGTACGACAGCAACCCCTAAAGGTTACCCCACCCTCCTAGCGCGCACACACACACACGTACCGCAAAATTGGGGAGGATAGGGTAAAGGCTTGTGAGATGCAAGGGGATCTCGGAGAGAAAGGGACGTCAGGGGATAAGGAAAAAGGCAGGACTGGATATTAGGCCTTAAAAAGAGGAGCAAAAGGAGGCGAAAGAGGAAGGGGGGAGAGGGTGGGAGGGTAAAACTTTTGGGGGAGGCGGAAGGAGGGATAGGGAGACAAATGGCCGTGTTAAGGGGATCGGAAAACTAAGCCGCGGGAAACTCCCGAGGTCGAGAAATTGAAAGGATAAGGAAGGGAAATACGTCTGGTGTAATCCTGCGACCCATTGTCTGCGGAAACAACAAACAACGTTAACCTTCGTTACAACGGACGATAAAAGTACAGAAATTTAACGCAAGGCAGTGTTTTTCTCTCCTAGTGCGAGATACTTGATAAGTTTCCTTTCCCGACGGTTTACGAAGAAAATAACACAAAAAGATAAAAGCAAATCTTGAACATTTTCTCATTTGAGGCGGATTGGACTTTGAATTACGACCTAATGAACTCCCATTTACAAAAGCGACCTTTATTTAATGACTGCAACTATTCTAAAAACTACTACAATGACATAAAATAATTAGCGAAGAGAGTAATTTGATATTTTATATCTGAAAAGTTAAATGTACTTAAAACCGCAACATCAAAAATAATTTTACAGAACTTTTAAATTAAATGACTAATAATTGAAATATGACATCAAGAAATGAGCCAATAAACGATAAAACATCAATATAACTTTAATATGGAAATTTTATTACTTGTGATACAACACACATAAATTCATATTATAATGCCATGTGTTTGATAAGACCGCAAAGGTAAAAATATATTTCCCGTAGATTCAACATACTTACATAATTAAACAGAAAGAATCACCAAGAAACTGTGCGCTAAAAATGTGATGAATGTAACTGATAAAAAGCAATTACGAACGTAAAAAGCTGCAGCAGCACATGCCGGAAGAACGAAGTAATTATGACCATTACTTCCAGCTACTAATTATAAACAACAGCTTAAGATGAAGAGAAGGAAAAGGACGCCAAATTATTCCGACGAAAAATCGAATAAAATAATTACGGTAAAGGTTTATTCAGTAAACTCTTGTCTTTATTGTCGAGCATAGCAACGAAAAACATAGTTTGCAGAGTTCGGAAAAGACCCAAGGGAAGGAGAAAGATTATGCGTTTCGACAAAATCACATTCGAACAAACCCGAAGGAATGCGACGAAGGAAGGACGAAGAGAAGGAGATTATGTAAAGAAGAGGAGGAGAAGAGAGAAAGACGGAGAGAAAATCTGGAGGCCCAAAAGGGAAAGAGAGTCAATGGGCTGGAGAGTTAAGGTTTTGAGAAATGGCATCGGGCTACGTCCGAAGTGAATCTGCAGTTTGAAAGTTATGTGTAGTAACAGTCGGTTTTGGCGAAGATGGAGAGTGGAAGGAAAGAGAAAGAGAGAGATAGAGGAAGAAAAAGAGAGAAAAGAGAAAATGACGAGGGGATTGAAAGGCAAATTCATGGGGAGCGTAAGAAAGACGGAAAGTTCGCCAGAGGGAGTTGGAGGGAGGGAGGGAGGGGGGGAGAGAGAGAGAGAGAGAGGGAGAGAGGGAGGGAGGGGGGAGAGAGAGAGAGAGAGAGAGAGAGAGA